>CM052712.1:28666236-28688170 GCA_028551405.1 Uromys caudimaculatus | reverse complement strand
GTTTCCTGAATGCAGCAAAATGCTGGGTCCTCTTTATGGATCCAGTTTGTCAGTCTATTTCTTTTTATTGGGGAATTGAGTCCATTGATGTTAAGAGATATTAAGGAACAGTGACTGTTGGTTCCTGTTATTTTCAATGTAACTTTTAGTTTTGTGTGGCTATCTTCTTTTCAGTTTGTTGAAAGATTACTTTCTTGTGTTTCCTAGAGTGTGTTTTCCCTCCTTGAGTTGACGTTTACCATTTATTATCCTTTGTAGAGCAGGGTTTGTGGAAACATATTGTATAAATTTGGTTTTGTCATAGAATATTTTGGTTTCACTATCTATGGTAATTGAGAGTTTTGCTGGGTATAGCAGCCTGGGCTGGCAGTTGTGTTCTCTTAGGGGCTGTATGAGTTCTGCCCAGGGTCTTCTAGCTGTCATAGTCTCTGGTGAGAAGTCTGGTGTAATTCTGATAGGTCTGCTTTTATATGTTACTTGACCTTTTCCCCTTACTGCTTTTAATATTCTTTCCTTGTTTTATGTATTTGGTGTTTTCACTATAATGTGATGGGACGAATTTCTTTTCTGGTCCAATCTATTTGGAGTTCTGTAAGCTTCTTGTATGTTTATGTTCATCTCTTTCTTTAGGTTAGGGAAGTTTTCTTCTATGATTTTGTTGAAGATATTTACTGGTCCTTTAAGTTGGGAACCTTCACTCTCTTCGATACCTATTATCCTTAGGTTCTGTCCTCTCATTGTGTCCTGGATTTCATGGATGTGTTGTGTTAGGAGCTTTTTGCATTTTGTATGTTCTTTTACTGTTGTGTTGATGTTTTCTATGGTATCTTCTGCTCCTGAGATTCTCTCTTTTATCTCTTGTATTCTGTTGGTTATGCTTGCATCTATGACTCCTGATCTCTTTCCTAGGTTTTCTAACTCCAGGGTTGTCTCTTTTTGTGATTTCTTTATTGTTTCTGTTTTTAGCTCCTGGATAGTTTTGTTCATTTCCTTTGTCTGTTTGATTGTGTTTTCCTGTAATTCTTTAATGGATTTCTGTGTTTCCTCTTTAAGGGCTTCTAGTTCTTTACCTCTGTTTTCTTGTGTTTCTTTAAGCGTGTTAATTTCTTTCTTAAAGTCTTCTATCATCATCATGAGAAATGATTTTAAATCTGAGTCTTGCTTTTCTGTTGTGTTGGGGAATCCAGGGCTTGCTGTGGTGGGAGAGCTGGGTTCTGATGTTGCCAAGTAGCCTTGGTTTCTGTTCCTTAGGTTCTTGCCCTTGCCTTTTGCCATCTTGTTAACTCTGATGTTAGCTGATCTTACTCTGTCTGGCTATAGCTTGTCCCTCCTGCAGGCCTCTGTATCAATACTCCTTGAAAACCAGCTCTCTCTGAGAGGTGTTTGGGTTTGGAGTGCTGTGGCTCAGAGTCAGCTCTTGGGTGCAAACAGAAACCAGAAGGATCTTGTCCCCAGCTGTCCCTTGGTTCCTATCTCCTGATGGCTCTGCAAGGGTCCCTCTTGATCCAGTGAGTTTGAACAGAAGTGGTGGTTTTGCCTATGCTTGAAGGTGTGTCAGCACTCCTGGGATACCAGCTCTGTCCTGGAGCCCTGTGGCCCAGGCTGAGGTTTCCAGGTCCCAATGAGCAGTGGTGCTTGTCTTATCCCCACTCACAGCTTTTCCACCCTCCTGGAAGGGTGACTTTCTCCTAGCACTGCTTGTCTATGTAACCCTGGTTGCCCAGGCACAGATCTCCAGCCACAGATAGAAACCAGGAGGTTCATGTTCCTTACTTTTCCTCCTTGGTCTCTGTGTCCTGAGGGCCTGGGAGAGTAACTTTCTTGCGGAGCTGCTTGGCTGTGGGACCCTGGTTGCCCAGGCAGAGGTCTCCTGCCACAGATGGGAACCAGAGGGTTTCTATGCCTGCCTACCTCAACCCCTGTGTCCCGCAGGTTCAGGGCGGTTCCTGGTGAGCAATGGTGCTCATCTTAGCCTCACTCCCGGCTTTTCCAAGCTCCTGGGAGGGTAGGTTTCTCCCGGCACTAATTGACTAAGGAGCCCTGTGGCCCAAGCTGAAGTCCCCAGCCACAGATGGAGACCAGAAGTTTCCTGTCCCTCAGTCTCTGTGGCCTGCAGGTTTCCGGGCGGAGTCCAGTGAGCAGTGGTGCTCGTTTTGTCCCCACTCATGGCTTTTCCATGCTCCTGGGAGAGTAACTTTCTCCCGGCACTGCTTGGCTATGGAACCCTGGTGGCCTGGGCAGACGTCTCCTGCCTCAGATAAGAACCAGAGGGTTCCTATGCCCACCTACCTCAGTCCCTGTGTCCCGCAGCAGGTTCGGGGCGGTTCCTGGTGAGCAGTGGTGCTCGTCTTGGCCCCACTCTCGGCTTTTACAAGCTCCTGGGAGGGTAGCTTTCTCCCAGCGCTAATTGGCTATGGAGCCCTGTGGCTGAGGTCCCCAGCCACAGATGGAGACCTCACTCTCGGTGTTCATAATTATGGTGTATCATGTATCATCCACACATTGGTTTTCTGCTCTGGGAGATAATGTGTATGCACACACACACATAGTCTCTCTATATATATATATATATATAGATAGATAGATAGATAGATAGATAGATAGATAGATAGATATAGATAGATAGATAGGTAGATAGATATATCTTTCACACAGAGAGAGAGAGAGAGAGAGAGAGAGAGAGAGAGAGAGAGAGATTCACATAGTCCCTCCCCTCTCACAAGCATCATTTTAAGTAGATATTTGACATATACTTTATTATGTCTAATAGAGTTTTATCTAAAGCTCAGCATTAGAATTGAATTTTCTTCTTGGTAAAATTTTGTTTTCCCCAAGTCAGTCATCGACGTGCACTGTGCTAAAGATTTAAAAACAAAATAGGACCCCTTCATTTCAGAGGTGCAAAATGAAATGTTGATGGTGGGATTGTAGGAAGCCTGGAATTTGTTTTCAACAGCTGTGGTATGGCTGGGGGGTTGGGGTGTGCTTCTGGCCCTCACAGAATGAAGGAAGTACCTCAGCCTTCCCCAGTCCCTCCACCATTGGGCAGCTATCACATCACTGGGTGCAGGCTCCCAGATGGACTGTGGCCCACAGCATTGCGAGGCCTAAAGGTACAAGGGAGACCATAATTACTCTTGAACCTCAATATCACAAAGGGAACAGTCATTCTTCCTCTGTCTATGCTTTATAAACTGGATATCCCATGAGGAAAATCAGCCCTCTCTGGGATACAAACTACTCCCTCGTGTCTCTACTAATGGAGAGTTGTGGCTGGCTGGCTCCTTAGGATGGTGTCCTGTGGCCAGGATATCAGCACCAAGAGTCCTTAAAGGAAGGGGGGGGCACCTAGCTGCAGTTCATAAACTATGAAGGCTGAAGACGGCTTCTCAATATCTGCAGAGATGGAGCCCTAAACATGTCCATTGACAGAGACCTAGAGAATGGACCAAGGCATGGGCCACAGACCATGAGCCCTTTTTCTACTACTTATCAGCTTTAGGGCCCGACTTCTCCTGAATATTCTCACTGCAAAATGAGGAAAATAACCCTACCTTGAACTGACAACACAAGGGCTGGCACATTTGGGCCTCTGTAGGAAAGTGTGTGTACTGGCTAGTTTTGTGTTCAACTTGACACAAGCTGGAGTTATCACAGAGAAAGGAGTTTCAGTTGAGAAAAATGTCTCCATGAGATCCAGCAGTAAGGCATTTTCTCAATTAGTGATCAAGGGGGAGGGCCCCTTGTGAGTGGTACCATCTGTGGGCTGGTAGTCTTGAGCTCTTTAAGAAAGCAGGCCGAGCAAGCCAGGAGAAGCAACAAATCAGTAAGTTACATCCCTCCATGGTCTCTGCATCAACTCCTGCTCCTTGACCTGCTTGAGTTCCAGTCCTGACTTCCTTTCGTGATGAACAGCAGCATGGAAGTGTAAGCTCAATAAACCCTTTCCTCCCCAACTTGCTTCTTGGTCATGGTGTTTGTGCAGGAATAGAAACCCTGACTAAGACAAGGTGGGTCTTTCTGTAGGAGCCCACCATGGGGAGCCAAAGCACAGATGAAAGCAACCACAAATTGCCCCCACATAAAGCAAAAATGAGGTCCACAATTATACATCAATTTTTAAAGTTCCCTTTATGGAAAACCAGAGCATGTAACACACATTGTAAGAATAGAGAGCTGCACCTTCCTCACATAAACTGGGTGGGGCCCATCCCAGCAACAGGCAGTGGTCTGTGTGAGGAAGTGGGGTGAGGTGGGTTCCCTCTAGATCTTGGTAATATGGACTTAGAAAGAAGGTATGTTTGTGTCCTGGGGCACAAAAGACTGGACCTGAGCACTGGAGAGCCAATTTGTTGTGGCACTGTGTCTATGCTGCAAACATGTGTATACGGTAAGCTGTATGATACAGACAGACAGACCAACCCACGTGGGCCAGAGGAAAGATCCATCTGTCTTGAGACGCCCCCTGGCACTTCCCCCTGGGTCAGTCCAAGCCCAAGGCCCTGCTGGCCTTCTTAGCATTCAGGAAATTCTTTTTCCTTCTGGGAGGAACACGCAAAGAGATCTCGGGCTCCTTCGGGCTTCTGAATACAAAGATCTTCTCTCCCGTGTTTAATAGGTCCATAGTGTCTGCCCCTGTGATGGGGATGGGGGCCAGTTCTCCAATGGGCTCTAGGGACAGGTGCGGCCAGCTTCCTCTCCTAGGGAACATCACCCTCTCCTGGACAGGAACATATATCTTCTTCAAGATGCTGCAGAGAGAAAAGATGACGTTACATTGTGTGTGCGTGTATGAAGTATGCCTTCATGTTTCTCTGGGTGTGCACACATGTGTATATGCATGTAGAGGCCAGAGGTTGACATCTGGTGTTGTCCACAATCACCTCTCCACCTTGGTTTTGAGATAGGGTCCCTCATTGAACATGGAGCTCACCAGGGTTAGGTTAGCTAGCCGTGAGCTCCAGATATCCTCCTGTCTCTGTCTCCTTAGTACTGGTGTTACAGGTTCTTGCCACCATGCCAAGCATTTTACTGGAGAGGGGGGAATCTGAACTCAGGTCTTCCTGCCTGCATGGCAGGCACCTTACCAACTGAGTTGCTCTGCCAGCCTGAAAATATCACTTCTGAAGCCACTGTGTTCCACCTAATGCAACATTCTAATCCCCTCCATTTCGAACCCCAGGAGACCCTTGTTCTGTGACCGGGGCCATGTGGAATGGCCTGCCTCTCCCTTCCCTTTGAGATCTATGTGTGCAGAGATCACAGCCAAGAGAGACAGGCACTAGAGGAAGAGGCCAGCCTGTGAGCTCACAGACTTACAGGAGGGAGGTTGACAGCCCCAAGCCCATGGCCAGTACCCCCCTCCCCAGCTGCAGTCTTGGGCCTCTGCACCAGACCTCTCTACACTTTGGTTTTATCAGCTTCACTTTCTGGAAGGTTCAGGGTAAGAAGAAGTTAAAGGGCTTTGGGAATTGTAAAGTCTGAAGAACTCTAAGGAATTATTCTTTTTCTAATTATATCTCATTAAAACCTGCTATTAGCTAAAATAAATACAGTAATTAAAACGTTAATAAATGTCAGGAGAACACTCTCCTACTGAGAGCGATAGGCTTGTCTTCAGCTTTTAAACCAAGATCAAGAACAAAGGCATGTTGTCTTCTGGGAAGGAGCTTCCCACCTTCCATCCCCTCCCTGGCAACTTGGCCAGGCCCCAGCAGGCCTTCCCCAGCTCCTCACCTCTCCTTCTTCTGGCGGGCCCAGAGCATCTTTTCCAGTCCTTGACTCACCAGATCTGCTCTGAACCTGCTGTCCAATGCTTTCCACCAGTCCTGGTGTTTCCTGATGCAGAAGGAAGGGGTTACAGTTTCAAAAAGAATCAAATCTGATTCTCAAAAACCCCGTCTGGCGCCATCCCTGAGGTGGGTGCTGGATGCCACGTAGAACCCTGAGAGATTTGCTGAGTGTCAATCTCAGGCCTGGTCCACAGGTAATCCAAGCCTGGAGGGTGGTGGTGACAGACAACATCTATCAAGTGGAGGCAAGCTATGCAAAGAGAGTCCTGTGGTTGTGTCCTAAGGGCATGTGCTGACTGCTGTGTCCCTGGCCTCAGGATGCACACACAATGCAGGTGGAATTTCTCTTATGTTCCACAGAGTCCTAGTGCCATAGACTTGGGGACACACTCAGAGTGTGGAGGTTTGTTGTGGGTATAGGAACGCAAACATGGAGGTTCGGAAGGTGGCCAAACAGAGTGTTGGAGGCCACCTGTAACTACAGGCTGAGGAGAGACAGAGGAAGAACTGTGTGGGCCTTGGCTTCAATCCAGCACAGGATAGCACTGAACTGAGAGAGGGCTGTCACTGTGCTCCAGTCTACTCAGCTAGCCATGGGGACAGTTACTGTTAGGAGTCCATTACCTCTAAGGCAGAAAAGGGTATTCTGATGGCTGCCCTTCCTACAATGCACATCAGATCTTTTCTGGATCTCACATGTCCCTCTGGACACCTTCTCTCTCCTAGTTGCCAGCTTCTATTACTTAAAACTCAAGACTCTGAACTCATGTAATGACCAGGCCCCAGGGTCTCAAAAGTGACGGTTCCACCCTCAGAGCCTGACCAGGAGTCAGGGCAAAAAGGGAAGGTGCATGTCCATCTCATGACAAACATCCCAGTCTTCCAGAGCCCAGCCCATCCTGACAATCCTTTCAGATCCTTGGAGATTAGCTGGCCTCAGAATGAAGTAGGTAGAGACTAGAGCTACAGAATCAAGAGCCATGGCCACACCCACACCTTGTCTCCAACACCCACACCTGGCCTCTGACATGATCACATCCAGCCTTTAGATCGAATCCATACCCAGGCTTCAGAACACACAGTCATCCTCTGACCACACCCAGCCATCCAGCTATATCCACCTCCAGCTTCTTACATGCTCACACTCACTCCTCTGGTCTCAGCCAAATCTGACTCAGATGACTGTGCTAGAGCCACGGGCACTAAGAAAGCTCTCCTAGCCACTGAGACTCCTCCCCTGATGCCGCCTTTGGCCTCACTGACTCCTCTCACCTCAGCCTACTCTGTTTGTCTTCTGCAAACCTAAGCCTTTGAATCAATGTTTATGATTGATTAAAAAGAGACTTGTTCCTTTAATCGGGAAAAGTAATGTTCCTCAGGACACGGACTCAGGCACACTTGGGACATGTTAGTAGCTTCCTGGCTGCCAGCTGCCCACCTTCGCTGCCTGAGGATCCTGGTTGAGTTGAGGTTCTTCCACAGTTTTCAATCTGTTTACTCACCAGTGGTCTGGTTCCCATAGACGCTACTCTCCATGCGTGCATGCTACGGTAGGAGGACGCGCTATGGTCAGAGGACAACTCTGCAGAGTTGCATCTCTCCTTCCATTCCAGGGATGGAATATTGGGTTTTCAGACTTTCTGAAAAGCGTATCCCAACTTCGTCTTCCCAGGAGCTTTTCCTAACTCAATTCAGACCTGGACCATAGCTCTAAAGAAAAGCCCTGGAGGATAGGTCTGTGATGAGAGAGAGAAATGGGCCCTAACTGTATATCCCAGAACAGGAGACGGTCATAATCACTATGGCACACTGTTGGTGAAGTCACCAAAGCTAACATTGTAAGGAAAATTTCAGTGAGAGGCATGTTTAAATTCATAAAAACGGTAGGAAATGCAGTCTAGCTAATGACACAAGAACTGGGCAGGAGGAAGGAAACTCCCTCTGCTAAAAGGTCTGAAAAGCAGACAGTGTGTGTGCACACAGCATGCTCACTGAAGCCCGTATAAGCCTGTCCACCATGACCTAAGATGGCTTCACTCACAGTCACTCTGTGAAGGTGGGACAGCAACATTCAGCAGAAATGGTAATTTAAAATTTGAACTCCAGCTTCTCCTTTTGGTTGCAGGTTTTAGGATGGGCAGGTTTCCTATCACCCACAGGAGACACTCTGCAGTGAGCCCTGCAACGGCCCGGGCCCTGGATACACAGGGCATGCCAAGCACACTGCCCACTGAAGAGTCCTTCGGTTTATAATCCATTTATTTAAACATAATCCCATTGTAAACTGATGAACAATGGCCTGTTCATATTAATATAGGCAAAATAGACATGCATACATGAAGGACATGCACAAACACACCTCAGCAGACACCAGAACACACATGTACATACGCATAGTCACAAAATTTGGCAGATAAGCATGCTTCAAGGGAAGAAATATAACCAAATGCTAACAGTCATATTTTTCCAATCAGGGAAACCACGAATACTTTCTTCTTTTTCTCTCTATGCACTTTTAATACTTTTTAATGGCATGTATACTAAATAGTCTGATGACCCTAGAGAAATGTATGTTCAGAAACCTGGAAATTTGTAATGAAAATCTAAAGTACTAGACCAACCACTCAGGTCTACTAAGACTTGAACTCTGAGCAGCAGGGTCAGCTGGGAATGTCCATGTGTGATAGACACCCTTTTCCTCTGAATCTTAAAACCTGGCTTTCAAGGCAGCACCCACCCCCAACCCCACCCCCTCCCCCTCCGGAAGCTCACCTCCTCTTGCCCTGCTCTGCCTGCGCCAGCTCACCACAGTTCTCATTCTCTGCTGTGTGGTCTGAGTGCTTCTCACTAACTGCGTCCAGCAGGGCCAGTAGCTGAGGCTGCGAAGCTGCTGGAAGCACCACACTCAGGAGTCGCAGTAGTGTGCTCCCTGGTACCATTGTCATCCTTGAGAGGTATGACACCAGCCTCAGTCCCTAGGGGAACACAAGATGGGAAGAACACAAGCCCTGGCTCCCTCTTGACATGCTGTGAAGCAATATCTAATTCATGACTTTCTCAAGATTTTCATTGTCCTGGGGTGATAAATATTTCAGTGGCTCAGCCTGAAAACATTCTGAACTCACAAGGCTGTCAGAAAAAATGTCTTCGGTCAGCAGCCTTAGCACCCACAATGTCTCCAACAGCTCCCCCACCCCTTCTAAGTTAGCTCACTTGATCGGAGCCAGAATCTTGGCACAGGAGCCCCAGTCTGCATCACCGCAGTCAGGCATATTTCTCCATTCCCTGTCAGCTTCCGGGAGGCCCTTGGGATAACGTAAGCTCTGGGAAAAGCTGAGTGTCCCTACAGCAGTGGATGGCTAGTGCCACCACTTCACTGACACATGAAAGGTCACTTGGCAGCAAAAAAAGGAAGGGCTGCTGAGCTCAAGGACTCTGTGGCCTGTGGAGGCTGCACAGTGCCATACATATGATATTATAGCTGAACATGAAAGAAAGACGGAGAATGGACCCGTGGTGCTGGGGTTGGAGATGCTGAGTGTGGCAGCAGCTGTGAAATGACCTACAGGGAAGTCACCGCTGGCTTGGACAGTTCTGTATCTTTGCTGTGGTTATAGGACAGAAAGCTGTATACCAGATTTGATGTGGTCCCAGGCAAAGCCAAGGAAACAAGAAACAACAGGTGGATGTTGGGTGTGCTATACCATGACCAGCCAAAATGATTCCAAAATAGCAAGCTTAAAAATGTGCCAGCTCTGTACTCCTCAAAGCCCGTACTGTGCACCCAGCGTCACTGAACCAAACGCTAGGTCCTTGGGCCAGGTCTGTTTTACTTTGTGCCTCAAATTCTTATCTGTACTGTGAGACTACCAGTACTGTTGCAAAAGGTTTGGCAAGGACACAGTAGCTGGGATTTGCCCAGTGTGGTGGCAGGTGACTATAATCCCAACACTCCAGAGGTAAGACAGGGGATTGCCATTTGAGTGCTTTCCTCCCCCCCACCCTCCAAAAAAACAGAGTGAAGGTTTCTCCAAGTGCCACCAGGACCCCACAACCCAATAAAAGTCTTTTAATCTCAGTTGCATGGTGGCCATGGTTGCCTCCCTGGCCAATCAGAGCCCTTCCCTGCCTTCCCTGGGATTTTACAGGGCAATGCCTGGAGGGGTGGGGGGGGACATTTGATATCCAGCAAAGCCAGGCAGGGGTATGGAGAGTCTGAGTGATCTACGTGTGGAGAGAGTTCATGAGTGAGTAGAGTGAAGACAGGAGGAGATGAAGACTCCACTCTATCTGCTCTGCTGTGGCAAAGGATTGTTGTTGTAAGAATTGTTGTTACAGTGTAACAAGAAGGACATCTGTATACTCAGCCAGATGCAGCCATCTCAGGCCTCACTGCAAACAGGACATGGTGGCAGTAAGGGGACTTTGTCTTGTCCTGGAGTCAAAGAGGCTCAACAGCACAGCTGTCATCATTCTCAAGTCTGCTGGACCTGAGCTGATAATGAACCCCAGGCTGGACCGCCCCCATCTGACATCGGGAAGGTGCTGGTTCTGAGAAAAGGAAAGTGCCCACAGATGTGAACGGGCCTCTCACCTGGCTGCAGAGGCTGGCCATGGTGTCAGCTTCCATGCGTTCCAGAGAATCTTCCAGCACCGCACTGTTCTGCTGCTCCTCCCTCACCCTGGAGTGAAGAGAAAATCCAGAGGTCCAGTCCTGCCAGGGGGAGCTGACAAGAAGATGGAGACTCACAGGTGAGGAGGGAAAGAAGGAAGAGCTGGCCTGGGAGCTAGCCTGCCCTCCTCGCCTGGATCACTTCCTATAGAGTGCAGGAGGAGCAGAGCTCCAGTAAGCTGAAGGAGGATGGTTCTGTGGCTCTCAGGTGCTCCGTGGCCCTGCTCTGAAAGCACAGTCTTGTTACTCCTGTTTAGAACCAAGGGGGCCAGCACCTGGGGTCCACACCTGATGTTGCACTGGGCTAAAGCAGAGCCAAAGTCACCATCCACAGGTGGCTACAGACAGCCCTGCTCTGGTGGCAAGGCCAGCTAGCATCCTGATAAAAGAGGTTTGCTGAACCCCCATATGGGCTCTGTGTCAAAGGTGAGGCCACGAATCTGCCCCACAGTCCCACTGGCTATCACAACCCAACACATGTGCAGGTATAATTCAAACCCAACCCTTGTCTCCTGCAGATTCTTTCAGGGAGCAGGAGAACATGATGATGGTGATGATGGTGATGATGATGATGATGATCTATTAAAAAGCCCCAACCTAGATCAAATCAACACCTCTGCATTCACCCCCCTCTGACAGACATTCAGCCCTCCATTGGTTAATTCCATGCAAAGAAATGGCACTTTAATGTCGTGTTTACCCAGGAAACAAACTCAGAATCCCTGTAATCTGCTCACCCAGAAATCAAATGGAGTGTTTCCTTCAGTTAATTTGTGTATTTCTAAAAACCCAGCCAATGTGTGCCATATACAGTTTGTATCTGCTACTTTACACACAGATACCATAGTCACAGTGGGGAGTTAGAGAGCTGCATGGAATGGCACTTCTCCAGAAGCACTGAATGCCACAGGCAAAAGCTAATTGTCTGATGTTGATTGTAAAAAAGCAAAGAATGAACAAGGTTTGGATCTAATTTGTAGCTCTCCAGAGGCAGGGGCTAAAATTCTGCAGCTCAGTGAAATCGGAACCGAGCCCTTCCGATGCCGGAGCTACCTCCTGCCTCTGATGCTGAGCCATGACAGTGTAAGATGCTACCAGGCAGGGAGGCTAGGTGGGAACTCTTCACAATTTCTTGTAAGTTTATGATTTCTTGAGAAGAAATTTAAAAGGAGCCAGGTGTGGTGGGACAAGCTTTTAACCCCAGCGCTTGGGAGGCAGAAGCAGGCAGATCCAGCTGGTCTACGGAGTGAGTCTAGGACAACCGGACTATGCATTGAAACCGTGTCCTGGGGATGAGGGGGAATTTAAAAGGGTCTGTTGAGATGATAGCTGAGCAGGTAAAGGCACTTGCCACCAAGCCTGAGGACCCAGGTTCAATCCCCAGGACCCATATGGTAGATGCAGAGAACCAACTCAACGTGTGCCTTCACACGTGTGCTATGGCCTATACATGAACAGACGTACACGTATACACACACGCAATTTTTTAAAACTGTTTTTGGATGGAACTTGAAAATATCATCCTGAGCGAGGTAACTCAGTCACAAAAGAATGAACATGGTATGTACTCACTGATAAGTGGATATTAGCCCAAAAGTTCGGAATACCCAAGTTTCACTTTACAGTAACTGCTGGACTGAGAGTGAGGTCCCAGATGGAGGAGTTGGAGAAGGGACTGAAGGAGCTGAGGGAGTCTGCAGCCCCATGGAGGAAGCAACAGTGTCAACTGGCCTGACACCCCCCCCCCCCGTGCTCCTGGAGGCTGGACCACCAACCAAAGAATACACATGGTGAGACCCATGGTTCGGACCACATATGTGGCAGAGGAGGGCCTTGTTGGCCATCAGGGGGAGTAGAGGCCCTTGGGCCTGAGGGTGTTAGAGGCCCCAGTAAAGGGGAATGTCAAGGTGGGAAGATGAGAGTGGGTGGGCAGGTGGGTGGGAGGGGGAATACCCTCATAGAGGCAGGGGAGGGGGAAGGGGGATAGGGGGTTTCCAAAAAGAAGACCTGGAAAGGGGGAAACATTGGAAATGTAAATAAAGTATCAAAAAAATTTAAAAAAATAAAAATAAAGAAATACAAAAAAAAAGTTAAGAAATACTGTTAGTAAACCTCAATGATATTTTTAAAAAAATTATAGAAGGAAGAAAGCTAGCATGCTTCAACAATAGCAGCTTGTGCAGAACACGGGAGTGGTACCTAAGGCAGGAAAGTGAGAGGCCAGAAGACCCTTCCCGCGTTCACTGTGCACCACCCACCTACCTCTGCTGATGCTGTTCCAGTAGCTTCTGGCCCTTGTTCAGGGCCTGCCGAAGGACGGCAGAGACCTGCCTTTCAGGATCCATCTCCTCGGGCTCGCTCAGCCCAGGTCCGTCAGCCGCCCACTGCTGCCAGCTCTCCAGGACCTGCTGCTGCTCTGCCTCTTCCTGCTGCCCCAGCCGGTCCTCCAGCTTCCTCTCCAGCTCCTGTAGCTCCTGCAGATGAAGGAGTGTGGGTGAGTCCCACCAATGCCGAGGAGTGACAGAGGTAACTGAAGCATTATCACAAGCCTCTCAGTAGCTATGTCTCCAGAGGGGCCAGGGTGCTCCTCTCAGTTAAGCATCCCTGAAGCTGAAGTTAGGCTCAGGCAAGATCAGGGTAAAAAAGCACCAGGCCACTTTCCTAAGTGCCCCCCACATGTACTCACGAAGGGGCTGCATTCTCAAAAGATTATCCCAAGCATAGTATCGTTTGCATTGTGTTTTTCTGATCTCCCTCTCCACCATTCCCAAAGACTTATGAGAAATGTCCTAAAAGGGAGATCTGATACATTGTATTTTGAGACATCTCCTGCTATGGCTACACTACTCACCTCATAAACTTTCACAAAAAGTATCTTTTAAATCCAGGACGCAGAACCCTCTGGGCTGTTCATTTCCACTTTTGGACAGCCTACTCCACTCTCTTTTGAGTTCTGTGTTTTGCTTTGCTAAATACATCTCTGCTTAAACTTCTGAGCCTCTCAATTGTATTCTTTGAAAGACCCTGAGACCTGCATATCAGTGCGTTACAAAAGCTGCTCCCGAGCCTCTCACCTGGGCATAGAAATGCCTTTGGGTGGCTCTAAGTTTCAGGCACTGCACATGGTGCCCTGGACTTAGTGACAGCTCAGTGACTGTTGGCTAATAGTAACACCATCTTTGCTTCTGATCTCAAGGTGCCTAACAGCAGTGGTGCTGGGTGGCAGAGTTGGAAGTGTGAAAACTCAGGCAGAGTCAGCCAACGGAGTGACTGGGGCACATAGGCAGCAAAGCACAGGACACCTCATTGGGCTTGGAAACAGAGGCTTAGCAAGTGACACTGAGCTGCAAATACAGCAGGGACCGTAAGCTTGGGGTTACTCCTTCTTTCTGAGTAAGCCTGTCCTGTTTAACTCTGCCTGTCTTTGCCACTTGGTCTTTATAGTCCTATTTCACAAAAAGGAATCTAAATTGTTCATTGAATGAGATGCACACCACAGACTCTCCTTAGGAATTGTTTCTTCCCTGGCTTTTCATTTCATGCTTTTTAAATTCTCCAAATGCTTAACAGCTAAGAAGCTCATTACCAACAGGAAAGTATTTGGCACAGAATGATTGCACCGCAGAATGAGAGTCTGATACAAAGCAAAACAGGCTGTCTTCTCTCTTCGAGCAAACCATAAAGGTGCAGCCTGTCCACCATCTCACTACCAACTAAAGAATGTGTAGTCTGATTTTCTGCTTCAGATGCAGGATGTTCAGGCTCCCCCCTTGCAGGCAACTGGGATGGGCAGCTCTGACATTACTCACAAGAGCTCTGAGATGAAATGGGAAAGGTGGGTGCTGTGTTCCCTAGGTAGTCTAAGACCGCGTGGGGCATCTGATGTGAACAACACTGGCCTGGCAGACCATCTCAGGTACTCAGGTGCCTTGGTGTCTCGATGTCAGGGCTCTCTAAATGACCTCAGGCATGCCTTTCCTATTTTTGAGGGGGTAGGTCTTGGATTTTTTTAAATTTTGAGACAGAGTCTCTCACTATGTAGCCCTCATTAGTCCTGGAATTCCTTATGTAGACCAGACTGGTCTTGAACTCACAGAGATTTGCCTTCCGAACACTAGAATGCCTGGTTCCCTTTCTATCTCAAAGGCTCCTTTCCTCCAACTAGAATCTGGGGCACTGGCCTATCTCCATGCCAGTCCCTTCCAAATGAACACTTGATAAACGCTTTGATGGATGCCCTGGAGGCTTCCTCCTGTCACTGATTTTCTGAGGAATTCCATCTTGAATGGAACTCTCTGTATGTGGTGAGGTAGTCATGTGAGTGGTTTCCTCCCCTTTAACCTATTAAGTATGTGAGCTTTGTTTTATTTATATGAGTATACTGTAGCTGTCTTCAGACACACCAGAAGAAGGCATCAGACACCATTACAGATGGTTGTGAGCCACCATTTGGTTGCTGGGAATTGGTGAGCTTTGTAAACCAATGTCCTCAGGTTAAATTCCTGGAAATTCCTTATAGTTCTGGTCTAAAAAAACAAAACAAAACAAAACAAAACAAAACAAAACTCAGCCTGGCTACTATGTAATATATTATTCTAACAGATAGATGAGTTTTGTTCATTACAATTTTTCACATAAAGATTACAACTGTGTTCATAGCTGCAGCTGTTCTGTCTGGTACCACCTGGGCCTCCTGTTGGTGTCCAGGTTATCTGAGAATCATATAGGGTAAATGGGGGGGGGGGTGTCTTTGCTCCAGCATCCGAGAAGATGCGAGTAGGAGACTGGTGATGTTTTGAGTGAGAATGGTCCTCATAGGCTCATGTGTCTGAGTACTTGGTCTCTAGCTGGTGGAACTGTTGAGAAAGGATTGGGAGGTGTGGTCTTGTTGGAGGAGGGGCAGGATTTGGGGTTTCTAAAGACTCATACTATTTCCAGTATGCCTCAGTTTCCTGCTTGTGAATAAAGGTGTCCCTGCTGCTATGCCTTTGCTCTGCCATCATACACACTAACCCTCTGAAAGAGCTCAGTTAAATGCTTCCTTTTGTAAGTTGCTTTGGTTATGGTGCTTTGTCACAGTGATAGATAAGTGACTAAGATACTTTATGGTTTGCTAGAGCTGACCTAAGAAATACCAGGCCTGGATGTATGTGGCAGTATGTGTAGGTTTGTCACTTCCTGTTATGGGTGGGAGACAGAGAGACAGTGCTTCCTCCAGGAGTCCGTGCAGAAGGCTTGACCTCCAGCTTGTGGCTCGATCACTGAGATGTGAGTGGATTGTGAAGGCTCTGGCTAATCACTATGTGAACTGCTCATGGACTCAAAACTTGATGGTATTTTTGAGGAGTGGGGAAGCTAGAAGCAGGATCTGGCTGGTGGAAGTAGGTCCCTGAGGGCACACTAGCAATAAAGCCAGTTCTTGCTCCAGCCACTTCTATCATTGTCTGCTTCCTGGTCATTACAGGAGAGTTGTCGTGTTCCATAGGTTCTCATGCCAGGATGCTACGCCTCACCACAGTCTGAAAGCAGCAGAGCCATCCAGAATGAAGCCTCTCATACCATGAGTCCGTGTGAACCTTTCTGCTTTATGCTCCCTACATTTAGTACTTCCTCACAGTGGTGGAAAATGCTAACACACTTCCACGCCAATTTCATCTCTGACATTAAGACTATACACATATTTTTTCCTACGAGCATCAACTTTTATCACTTATGTTTATTTAGAAAATTACCCATCATACTTATCTTCAAATTCATCTATATAATGTTCTTTGCAGTATTTCAATTTTTAAAACACTACTGCATCTGGGATTATAATCCTTTGAAATTTCTATACCATTTATTTGTCCCTCAGGCTATTTTTACTTGTCAACCTTACGAGAGAGCTGCACATTTTATTAGACTTTTAAACTTTTCCCCAAGTATCTCTCTTTTTATTTTATTAACTCTCTCCATGTTAGTTTTGATTTATACCTTATTTATCTGCAATCCTTCCTTTTATTTCTACCCTAACTTAAAAAAAAGTTTGTATTCTCTCAAAATCCCACACATTTATACATGTGTACGCACATGTATTTTGATCATATCCATCCACCACCTCTCCCCTCCAACTCTCCTTAGTGCCGCCAGCTGTCTCCCTGCCAGCTTCATGCACCTTTCATCAGATCCATGACCTTAGAGTATTTCTTTTCTGATGGACAGTTAGGATGTGAGTTTCCCTCTAAAACCCTTCATCCAGTGCTACACATTTTGATACACCATAGATACATTTTTTTTCTAAAGTATACATGTATTTTAACTTGTTTACTTCTTTGACCATGGAATTATTCAGAGGTATAGTTTAAAATTTCCAAAGTATGGACTTTTTATAGTGTCTCTTGATACATTTGAGGTTAGTTGCTCTTTGTCAAAAGAAGCCAAGATGACGTGAGAGAGTCAGTTACTGTAACAGCCACGATGTGTGCTGCAGCGTGTATAGGCTGACTGCTGGCTACAGTTTGGATGTGGGTGTGAGAGCTGCCTCACCCTCAGCTGTTTGTCTGCATCCTCACTCAGGCTTCAGAAGCTTAGCCTGTCACCCTGCCCCGCTGAGCTGAAGTTTCCTACCTCAAAGACCATGGTGGTTTCAATGAAACTGGCTCCCATAGGCTAATAGGGAGTGGCACTATTAGGAGGTGTGGCCTTGTTGGAGGAAGTGTGTCACTGGAGGTGGGCTTTGAGGTTTCAGAAGCTCAAAAGAGTTTTACTCTCTTCTTCACTGCCTTCTGATCCAGATGTAGAACTCTCAGCTCCTCCCCAGCATGGTGCGTGCCTGCACACTGCCAGGCTTCCCACCATGACCATAACGGACTAAACCTCTGAACTGTAAGCCAGCCCCAGCGAAATGTTTTTCCTTTATAAGAGTTGCCATGGTCATGGTGTCTCTTCACAGTGATAGAAATTCTAAGACGATAACATTAACCAACTTCTCTCTGGTCTAGCAACTTTACTTCTGTGTCTTAAGTCTTTTATGAAGTACATTCAAGTTTTACCAAGTAGGTACAATATTTTTAAAAAATCACTTTTATATTATCTTTACTTTCTTTAATAAATTACATAGAGAATTACTTTACATCTTGTGCTGATAATCTGAACAATAAACTCTTCATCGATCTTAATGTCATTTTGTTGTTGTTTGGTTGTGGTGGTGATGGTGGTGGTGGTGATGGTGCTGCTGCTGCTGCTGCTGTTTATCCTGTGGTCAGGTCATGAGTGACATTTTTATGTGCCTTTCTTTCCCTCAAATGTTTGTGGTCATATGAACTTTGTCTGTGGAAATCCTAACATCCTCACAGAGTTTCTTTTTTCTCATAGAAGATGCTTTTAGACAGGAACAGTCAACTCAACTAGAACATTTTCAACTTTATCATCCTGGGTGGGCTACGCTCCTTCTGGGTGCCTTCCTCATGGCAGTTCAGCATTGGTTTAAACGCCACAGTCAGCATCTGCCTTGTCCCTGGAGCAGACTAGAGACATCTCTCCCCTGGTGCTCTACCTCAACAGGACACGCACAGCCTCCTCACTTCATCCCCTTAAAGTTGCTCCTTGTATGGCTGGGTCTAAGTCTCAGCAGCTGCCTGTAGCAGAGCCAGACTCTGGTTGCCTCTGTTTATCTTTTCTGTGAGCCCAGCAAGCTCCAGGACAGCTGAGCTCTGGAGTGCCTCCATTTTCTCCACTTCACAAAGCATGAATAAGCATGTGTACTTTATGTGTCCACATCTGGGGATGGATTTCTATAATGATGCTTCTCTACCAATGTTTATTTATTAAATCATACTAAATACATAGGTTTGCCAAAGATAGTAATTTTTGGTAAATTACTGGTAATTTATGGCAAGGGGAGGGAAAAGGGGGCAGGATCAGGTCTGAGGGAGACAGGAGAGAAGCCCAGAGGGCCAGGAGAGTGAATGGAAAGATGCAGCTGTGGGGGTGGGGGCTGTGGGGAACCTCTAGAAAGCCTAAGGGGCCTGGGATGGGAGAGGCTCCCAGGATTCAATGTGGGGGACCTTAGCCAAAATGTCCAATAGTGGGGATACAGATTCTTCAGAGTCTCTCTGCTATTTGCTCCATTTTAAAGAAAGCATGGCTTATAATTTTGGCAAATTCACCTAGAATGATCTATGAATTTGAAATATCAGAAACAGGTTTAGTTTTAGGCCTTGTTCAGTAGCCATGCTCTCTCCTAAGGAGCCGTCTGCCTAATGCTCAGTTTGTTACCTGAAACCTCAGACTAACAATAGCTCAGCAGTTACCTAAAACAGCCTGTGACAAAGAGCTTAACCACAGGGCAGTGCAAGACTACAAACTGATCCTGCCTAAGGAACAACAGTAAGAAGCACTACTAAGGAACTGTCAATGAGACCATCACAAGTCACAGCTCTGCACATGCCTGCCCACTCTGGGCCTCAGTGAATGAGAGATTTCTCTTCACTGGAACTTGTTACTGTAATTCATGGCATTAAAAAAAAAAAAATCCACACATACTCTCAACCCTCACCAGAGAAGCTACGTTTTGCTGTGGATGGTGATCAACTCAGAGACCCATAGCTGGCACTCTAAGAGCCTTCAGAATGCTCCAGCCTAAATGGGGCACCTGAATCACACCCATCCTCCTGGAACTCAGAGATCACTTCAGAGAGGGCGCTGAGAGATGGCAGGTCCAGGCAAAGTAGATAAATACAAGGAGAGAACTTTTCAGACAGAGCAGGGCAGCTGCACATATGTCACAGAGACTGTGACAACATGCACGAGAGAAAGCTCAAGCCACACAAAATCTTAGCATGTATAGTGGCTATTTCTGATTGTTAACATGACTATATCTGGAGTGAATTACAATCCAGAATTAGAAGGCTCACCTGTGATCTAGATCTTGAGTCTGGAAGACACAAGTTTCAGGTGTGGTGGTACGTACACCTCTAATCTGGGCCACACCTGCTGCTGGAGATCTACATAAGGACATTGGAAGGAGGAAGATTCAATCTTCTTCGCCCGAGAGCCTTGTGAGACTAAGCGACTGCTAGATCCTCGGGTTTTCATTTACAGCTACTGCTGATCATTGTTGGGGAGTTTGACTACAGACTGCAAGTCATCAACAAATTCCCTTACTATAGAGAGACTACCTATAAGTTCTGTGACTCTAGAGAACCCTGACTAATACAGAAGTTGGTACTGGGAGTGGCTCTAGAGGAGCAGAAAGCAGTATAAGGATGAATCTTTTAAGAATCTGTGGTTGGTTTAATAATTCACCAGCACCTTAACTGCTGAAACCCCTCCAGATATGCTCTCTTCTGGGAGCTTGGAGGCTATTGAAGACCCGTGGTTGGAAATATATTTTAAACTTAAAGAAGCTAATGCCATTGAGCATCTTGATGAATTGGGTGATTGTGTGCTCAAAACTTTTTTCAATATGGGAAAAAAATTTGAAAATCACTTTGCTGGCGGGTTGCTCTTAGTATCTCTAGAAAAGATGATGAAGGAAAAGAAGGAGTTGTATAATAAAATTGAACGGATCCAGATGCAAGTGACCAATCTAAAAGTTGCTAAGTGTGTCCTTGAAGAGAATCTTCTCTCCAGCAGCTGTAGAGCTCAAGTTGCAGAAAATCAAACTGAAGCCCTCATTATAAGGTTGGCCGAATTGCAGCGAAAGTTCAGGTCTCGGTCTCAGAGGGTGTCAGCAGTTAAAGTAAGGGCATTAATTGGCAAAGAATAGGATCCTATAACTTGGGATGGGGCTGTGTGGGAAGACCCTGTTGAAGCTAAGAATTCTGAATTTTCAGATTCTCAATGGTTTACCCCTGAGGAAGGAGTATATGCAGCCCCATCCCTTAAAATAATGCCTTCTCCACATGAGGAAGTTAATCCCTCAGAGTCTGATGGACCTTCGGTGACTTTCGCTGAAGAAAATGCCAGACAAGATAATATTGATGTTTCTCAAGGCCTACCAATAGTTTCTTCTAGACTATAACCAGACTCAAGGCAAAACAGGCCCCTAGAGGGGAGGTAGAAAGTGTAGCCCATGAGGAAGTGCGCTATACTACTAAGGAGCTTAATGAGTTTGCTAATTCATTCAAGCAGAAGTCTGGGGAATATGTGTGGGAATGGATTTTAAGGGTGTGGGATAATGGTAGAAGGAACATAAAATTAGATCAGGCTGAGTTTATTGACATGGGTCCTCTGCATGGAGATTCAAGGTTTAATATGAAAGCTCTTACAGTTTAAAAAAAAAAAAGGTGTCAGAAGTTTGTTTGAATGATTGGCTGAAGCGCTTATCAAAAGATGGCCTACTGAAAAGGAGTTGGAGATTCCTGATATCCTTTGGTTTGGTGTTGATGAAGGGATTTTAAGGCTCAGGGAAATTGCAATGCTAGAGTGGATACATTGCATAAGACCTAATTCTCCACAATGGGAAGGCCCAGAAGATATGCCCTTCACCAATCCTATAAGACGCAAACTGATGAGAGGGATACCAGCACAGTTGAAGAATTTTGTTCTTGCCCTTTTCCTTGTGCTAGACCTTAGGGTTGGAGATGCTGCTGCTCAATTAGATGAATTAAATGCAATGGGTTTAATTGGGCCTCAAGGCAACAAGGGCCAGATGGCTGCATTGAATCTCCAGAGACAAGGTGGTCGTAGTTATTATAATGGACAGTGTAGACAAAACAACATTTATAATGACATATACCATGATGGTCAGCACAGGAGAAGTGAAATTTATAATGGCATGACTCGTTCAGACCTTTGGTTCTGGCTAATCAGTCATGGTGTTTCCAGGTATGAAATACATAGGAAGCCTACTGCATATCTGTTTGATCTGTATAAGCAGAAAAATCCTCAAACAAATGAAAGAAAGGCTACATTGGATCCTGGCAAAAGGCAATCTCGGCCAGTGAATCAATTTCCAGACTTGAGCCAGTTTGCAGACCCAGAACCCCTTGAATGAAGGGGTGGCCAGGTTCCTCTTGATAAGATACCTAAAAGTTTTGCTGTTAGTCTTTCTCCAGTCCTTCCCCAAAGGGACCTATGGTCTTTTACAAGGGTAACTGTACACTGGGGGAAAGGAAATAATCAGACTTTCAGGGGTCTACTGGATACTGGCTCTGAATTGATGTTGATCCCAGGAGATCCCAAGAAACACTGTGGCCCTCCAGTTAAAGTAGGGGCTTATGGAGGACAGGTGATTAATGGAGTTTTGACTGATGTCTGACTTACAGTAGGTCCAGTAGGTCCCCGAACACATCCTGTGGTCATTTCCCCAGTTCCAGAATGTATAATTGGGATAGATATACTTAGAAATTGGCAGAATTCTCACATTGGTTCCCTGACATGTGGAGTGAGGACTATTATGGTTGGAAAGGCTAAATGGAAGCTGTTAGAGTTGCCTCTGCCAAAGAAAATAATGAATCAAAAACAGTACCGTATTCCTGGAGGAATT
>CM052712.1:28578208-28665736 GCA_028551405.1 Uromys caudimaculatus | reverse complement strand
TTCTTAGGAGTCCAGTGGTATGGGGCATGTAGAGATATTCCTTCTAAGGTGAAAGATAAATTATTGCACCTGGCCCCTCCCACCACCAAGAAAGAAGCACAGCATTTAGTGGGTCTATTTGAATCCTGGAGACAGCATATTCCTCACTTGGGTGTGTTACTCAGGCCCATTTACCAAGTGACTCGGAAAGCTGCTAGCTTTGTGTGGGGTCTGGAACAGGAGAAAGCTCTTCAACAGGTCCAGGCTGCTGTGCAGGCTGCTCTACCACTTGGATCATATGATCCAGCAGACCCGATGGTACTTGAGGTGTCAGTGGCAGATAGAGATGCTGTTTGGAGCCTCTGGCAGGCTCATATAGGTAAATCACAGAAGAGACCTTTGGGATTTTGGAGCAAATCTCTACCATCATCTGCAGACAACTATTCTCCCTTTGAGAAACAGCTCTTGACCTGCTATTGGGCCTTAGTGGAAACTGAATGTTTGACAATAGGACACCAAGTTACCATGCGACCTGAACTTGCCCATCATGAGCTGGGTGTTATCAGACCCTCCAAGTCATAAAGTAGGACATGCACAGCAGCAGTCTATTATCAAATGGAAGTGGTACATCCGTGATCTAGCCCAAGCAGGTCCTGAAGGCACAAGCAAGTTACATGAAGAAGTTGCTCAAATGCCTATGGTTTCTACTCCCGTAACAATGCCATCTGCTGCCAAGTATGTGCCTATAGCCAGATGGGGTGTTCCCTATGATTGGCTGACTGAAGAAGAGAAGACTAGGGCCTGGTTTAGTGATGGCTCTGCACATTATCCAGGCACCACCCAGAAGTGGACAGCTGCAGCATTACAACCCTTTCTGGGACAACCCTGAAAGATACAGGTGAAGGAAAATCTTCACAGTGGGCAGAACTTTGGGCAGTACACATGGTATTACAGTTTGTTTGGAAGAAGAAATGGCCAGATGTACGATTGTTCACTGACTCATGGGCTATAGCCAATGGATTGGCTGGATGGTCAGGGACTTGGAAAGATCACGTTTGGAAAATTGGTGAGAAAGACATCTGGGGAAGAAGTATGTGGATAGATCTCTCCAAATGGGCAAAGGATGTGAAGATATTTGTGTCCCATGTAAATGCTCACCAAAAGGTGACTTCAGTTGAGGAGCAGTTCAATAATCAAGTGGATAAGATGACCCGTTCTATGGACAGTCAGCCTCTTTCCTCAGCCATCCCTGTCATTGCTCAGTGGGCACACGAACAAAGTGGTCATGGTGGCTGAGATGGAGGTTATGCTTGGGCTCAACAACATGGGCTTCCACTCACCAAGGCTGACCTGGCTACAGCTGCTGCTGAATGCCAGATCTGCCAACAGCAGAGACCAACACTGAGCCCCAGAAATGGCACCATTCCTTGAGGTGACCAGCCAGCAACCTGGTGGCAGGTTGACTACATTGGACCACTTTCTCCGTGGAAAGGACACGTTTTGTTCTTACTGGGGTAGATACTTATTCTGGTTATGGATTTGCCTTTCCTGCACGTAATGCGTCTGCCAAAACCACCATCCGTGGACTTACAGAATGCCTTATTCATTGTCATGCTATTCCACACAATATTGCTTCTGACCAAGGAACTCATTTCACAGCCAGAGAAGTACGACAGTGGGCCCACAATCATGGAATTCACTGGTCTTACCATGTTCCCCATCATCCTGAAGCAGTTGGTCTGATAGAAAGATGGAATGGCCTTTTGAAGACACAGGTACAGCACAAATTAGCATGCATGGCGGCAGCATGGAGGGTTGGGGCAGAGTTCTTCAGGAGGCAGTATATGCTTTGAATCAGCATCCAATATATGGTACAGTTTCTCCCATAGCCAGGATCCATGGGTCCAGGAATCAAGGGGTGGAAAAGGGAATAGTTCCACTCACTATCACTCCTTGTGACCCTCTAGGAAAATTTTTGCTTCCTGTCCCCACAACTCTAGGTTCTGCTGGCCTAGAAGTTTTGGTTCCAGAGGGGGGAGTGCTCCTACCAGGAGCTACAACAAACATTTCATTGAACTGGAAGGTCAGACTTCCCCCTGGTCATTTTGGGCTTCTAATGCTCTTAAACCAACAGGCTAAGAAAGGAATAACAGTGTTAGGAGGGGTGATAGATCCAGATTACCATGGGGAAATTGGATTACCTCTCCACAATGGAGGCAAGAAGGATTATGTACCCTTTTCTACCCCAGCTCCACTCACCGGCTTGTGGGACTCCAGGATCTGCACACAGGTGGCCTTGGTCAGTGTCTCAGACTCACTCAGCTCCCCTAGCAGCAGGTCTTGAATGCTAAGCAGGGCGGTATAGACTGAGAGGGTCTCAGCAGCCCGGGCTACCTTCTGGAACTGCAGAGCCACAAGTGACTCAGCAAAGTGGGCCTCCTGGGCCTCCAGCCTCTGGACTCTCTCCTGGAGCAATTCCCCTCGCACCTGGGGAAGGAGACAGAACCAGAGGACCTGAGAGGCTGAGGTGAGGAGAGCCCACTGCCTCCCACAGAGCACAAGCTGAGGATCCCAGGTGTCTTGCCCAGGAGGCAGCAGTCTGGGACTTTGCTAGAAACAAAGTCTCCGCTGCTGAGAACACCAGGCTCAGTATCCTTCATGGTCTATGTGGCTCTTCAGAGGTGAGCAGTCCTGGTTCTGTCCATTCCCAGATCTTCACAGACTCCCCACATTCTGGAGGATGATAGTCTACACCCCTACCATTTCCTTAGCCTTGTGTAAAGCAGGCTCAGCTATACCTAACCCTCAGAGAGTCCATGTGGAGGTCAGAGGGCAACTGTGAGAGTCGGTTCTCTCCCTCTACCATGTGGGTTCCAGGGATCACCTGACCACCAGCTTGGCAGCAGCTGCCTTTACCTGCTGAGCTGTCTTGATGAAGCCTCTATGTTCTTTCTATTTTTCTTTACCCCTCCCTTCCTCAAACCTGTAATCCTCCTGTCTCTGCCCCCCAAGTACTACCAAAACACCTCCTATGCTTCCTACATAGAGACTGTAAGCTCACTCCCCCAGCTTGGGAAAGAAGCAGGTCACCCTGTGTGTTCCAGTCCCAACCCCGGAGAATAAAGTGCCAATCACAAAGAAAGATGGACAATCCACATCTCTTCCAAGCTTTTCATCTTACCGTTAAAGTTTCTAGAATTTCATCCACGATAAGCAAAAGCCAAACAAAAACATGCCCACTGTCAGAAATGGATGAGCAGATAAGTGAAATACATCCACACACAGAGCAAGACAGGATTTGACATGAGACCAGAAGGAAACTGCATTGGAGTGAGCCTTGAGCTAGTAGGCTTAATGAGAATTGTCAGTCACAAAGGGACAAATTCTGTATAACCACACTCAGTGAACTGTGGTTCCCAGCAGCTGGGTGAAAGCAAATGGGAGGTGCTGTGGAACTGGTGTGGAGTATCAGTTTTACAAGATGGGAATTTCTAGAGCTAGACAATGGCTCAGGACAGTGTGAATGGACTTTAATACCAGTGGGCTGAGCCCTTAAAAGTTGTTATGTTGTTAAATATTCTGTGGTACGATTTAACACAACACATAAACCAAAACCAAAGCCCATGGGTCTTGCCCTGCCAGGTGACATGTTTTCTTTTTTTTGTTTTGTTTTGTTTTTTTTGGTTTTTCGAGACAGGGTTTCTCTGTGTTGCCCTGGCTGTCCTGGAACTCACTCTGCAGACCAGGCTGGCCTCGAACTCAGAAATCCACCTGCCTCTGCCTCCCAAGTGCTGGGATTAAAGGCGTGCGCCACCACTGCCAAAACTTTCACATGTAATCCGGTGCTGTCCGATGCCCCATGGTCTCAGAAAACATCAGAGGGTGATTTCTCTCTAGCACTCAGATGGGAGAAAGTCCGATCTTCCACCATCTCTTGCTCATCCCTGTTCTCAAAGTACAACCTGGCATGCAAGATTCATCTGGAAAATTCACGTGGGTTGTAAAGGTCATGTGTTCTGGGTCTTGATGGATGTCACTGGACTTAGCAGTGAGACTCCAAGTAAGATGGTTACTATGTCACATGGTATTGCCTACACAAAAGGGATTGCTTTTTGTGTGTGTGTGCTTTTTGTTTGGTTTGACTTGATTTTTTTTCTTTTTGGTCTTATTGGGTTAGGGTTGGGTTTGTTTATTTGTCTGGATTCCTCTCTCTCTCTCTCTGTCTCTCTCTCTCTCTCTCTCAGTGGGCAGACATGAAATGAGCTAAATATTGAGGTGGGGCAGATCTGAGTTGGGGAAGGGGAAAGAATATTATCAAATTGTAGTGTAGAACACATGAATACAGAAAGAAACAGAGAGGGTCGATCAACAATAAAATAAAAGAGGCAGGTAAGTAGGAGGAGACGGTGAAGGGAGGGAAGAAGGACGCCATTCTTAGAGGGAAAGGCATGGCGAGACTGCTCTAAATTAAGATGGCTGGATATTTCCAGAACCAGGAAGGCAAAGACAAAGACACAGAGCTCCTGAGACTCAGATCTGCATAAGGCCCACCTCGTGGGACGCTGGCCCCAACCAGCAGAAGGCAATCACATAGAACATAGCTTCACCCCCTTCTCCAGCTATCTCAGGAGCAGTTCGGAAGGTCAACCATGACTGTGCCATTTGTAAAGCTCCTCCATTCAGTTTAAAATAATGACAGTACTTGAAAGCAAAGTAAATTGTTTTTCTAGATTTCTGCTCTCTCAGCTCAGTAAGCCTTCACGGATGTCTGGCCAGGAGAG
This sequence comes from Uromys caudimaculatus, assembly GCA_028551405.1. NCBI lineage: Eukaryota > Metazoa > Chordata > Mammalia > Rodentia > Muridae > Uromys > Uromys caudimaculatus. The sequence continues at coordinate 28,660,976 of CM052712.1, read as the reverse complement.
ATGCTTATCCACCCTCAAACCGCTCACCTTACTTTCCTCACCTCCCTAACAATGGCAGACCATGAACCAAAAAGGATTAGCAGTCTCCTTCCCACACCACTAGCCTCTAAGTGGCCAGCCGCATCTGATTCCTTATCCTGGAGGACTCGGCCCGTAGGTCTCTTCAGGAACAAAGCCCACGCTGTCATTGACTTGTTGGTTCCTTTGTAGACTTACAAGCTCCTTGAGCCTCAACCTTCCCAAGGCACAGTGTCCTGCCAAAGGGAAGACAACCAGTGTGGTGGCCCTGAGGGACAGCTCCAGGTTATTGCAAGTGAAAACCTTCAGTGGGAGGAAAGCCAAAGCCTTTCGTATGTCCCTTAAGAATGCCATGGACAGGAAATGTTTAAAAAGGTTTTCCACAATTCCCCTTTCTTCCTTTGGAAAGCTTACTCTGTGAGTTCCAGCACCTGGTGAGATTATTTCTCTATATCAGGTTTGAATCCTTGGGGGAAAATCCTGGGTAAGGACAGATTTGCATATCTATGAGGTATTAATGGCTGGTTCCCTTACATATTCATTCATCTCAAATAATAACTCATTTGAGAACAAGGCCTGTTAAATGTTCTTATTTTAAATAGGAAGTTCAAACAACTTCCTTCCTACTTTTCCCTGACAGCACTAGAAGCTCAAGGAAGGCCTTTCTGTGTCCTAAGATGGCCTTTAAGGTTCCTCCAAGTCAGCCCCTGCCTCAGGGTCTTTATGGGATTCTAAGACACACCAGTCCTTACTAACAGGTCTAGAAACAAACACATGGAGATGTGCAGGTGAGGCATTAGCAAGGTCTTCCTCAAGCACACAGGATCTCTAGAATCAGAAGAGGGACACAGTAAAGTGCAGAGGTCCCAGAGAATTATCAGAACAGGACCTGCACAGAGGCTAGAGAGGAACAAAGGACCCCCAGTGTCTGCCACCCTGCTGTCCACAGCCCTGGGCAAAGCAATGTCAGAATAAGAGGGATCTGAGAACTTCAGCTGCCAACTCAGTCCAGCTGTACCAGCTGTTCACTCAGTAAACCCCCGTCTTAGCCCTTACTCTCTGTGGTTTGCCGCCCAATCTTCCTTAAATGTCTCAGACCGTTTTTGGTTTTGTTTGTATGCTTCCCAGTTAGGATGGAGGAGTGTATGCCTTCACCTGGCCTCTAAGTCATTCCGTTCTACACTCTGCAGCCACACCTCTGCTGCTCTCCTCTTACGCCTGTGTCTTGTCTTCTTTCTCTCATCTTTCTCCTCTCCTCTTCTTCTGCCTCGGCTATAACCATCTGTAGCTTTAACAATCTCCCAACAGGGCCCTGGCTCATCCCTCCATCTTCTTCACCACCTTAGTGTTTTCCTTTCCAAGTCCATCTGATAATTAATTCTTATCCTCCAACTCTCCTCCCACTCCTAATCTAATTAACTAAAATTGTAGTGGACACCACACTGTCACCGTTGATGGACGGCCGTTACATTGCACTTTGCTAATATCAGCAGTAATCACCCTGCCCAGGAAACGTTGGAGAGCTTATAATAGACACTCAGAGCTCAAGGACTGAGGACTCATTTTAGGAGCTACACACGCAACTCCACCAGTTCCCATACTTGAGCACTGTAAATACTTCACTTGAAAGAAAATAGATGATTAAAAAACAAATAAAACAAACAAACAAAAAACAGCAATTGTGTAAATCCCAACAGTGACCCCCCAAAAACCACACAAAACTAAGACAGAAATTATTAACCCTACAGTGATGACCTCTAGGGAGGGTGAGTTAGAGGAAACCCAAGGCAGAGAGATCAAAGTAATGATGATATAAGTATGTTCAAAAAAAGACAGAACGAAAAACTGAACTCCTAATGGAGAGCTAATTCAAACCAAATGAAGATGATGATATGATATATGATATGAAAGATGACTTCAACAGAGACAGCAATCTGAAGAAAAACCAATCTCCAATGATAGAAACAAAAATACCAATGAATCAAATTAAAAGCTCTGTGGAAAGTGTCAGCAACAGAGCGGGTCACTAACAGGGTGGAGTGTCGAGTCTGATGACAAGATGCAAGAGCTGGAGCAGTCCACCAAGCACAGAAACAAAGTGAGAGTGTAACAATAGGAAGTTCAAGATACACAGACCCTATGAGAAGACCAAACCAACAGACAATGGCCATAAAAGGAGAAAAGTCCCATTCTAAAGGCATAGAAAGCATTTTCAAACAAATAATAATGGAATTATTTATAATAACATAATTAATAAAATAATAATCTTCCAGAATTAGGAAAAGAGGTGCCAGTCCAGATACAGTAGCAATTAGGACTCTGGACACACATGAGTAGAGAACCTCCCCTCATCCTGTTATAAGAAAAAAAGTAAATATACAGAGCACAGTGTATATTGGAAGCTGCAAGCCAGAAGCACAGAAATGGCACACACATGGCAGGCCCATCAGAACAAGAGTAATGCTGAAATCTAGGAGGTCTGGAAAGATTCTTTCAAGTCCTAGAAGGCAATCCCTGCCAGCTGAGAGAACTCTACCCAAAAAGTTATCTATGAAAGCTGAATGAAAAAAATAAAGATGTTACATAATAAATAGGCTAGAGGAGTTTATGATCATGAAGCTTTGTCTTAGCTAGGGCTTCCATTGCTGTAAAGAGACACCATGACCAAGGCAACTCTTATAAAAGGACAACGTTTAATTGAGGCTCGCTTACTAGTTCTGAGATTAAGTGCATTATCATCATGGTGGATGCATGGCGGATCCAGGCAGGCACGGTGCTGGAGGAGCTGAGAGTTCTACATCTCTTTCCGAAGGCAAACAGGAGAAACTGGCTTCCAGGAAGCTAGGAGGAGGGTCTCAAAGCCCACCTCCAAAGTGACATGCTCCCTCAAATAAGACCAAACCTACTCCAACAAGGCCACACCTCCTAATTGTGCTGCTCCCTGGACCAAACATATTCAAACTATCACATTCCACTCCCTGGCCCCACAGGCTTGTTCAAACACATGAGTCTGGGGGAAGGGATGCATACCTAGCCAAAGCATAATGCAAAATACATTTACTCCAACTTCAAAAGTCTCCGTAGTCTATAGTAGTCTCAACAATGTTAAAAGTCCAAAGTTCAGAGTCTCTTCTAAGACTCATCCCATCACTTAAATGTAATCCCCTATAAAAGCAAAAGCAAAAGCAAACCACATACCTCCAACATCACAAGACGTATATTTACCATTCCAAAACATCACAGTGAGGAAATACTGGACCAGCGCAACACCAAAAACCAGCTGGGCAATCTTCAAACTCTGCATCTCCATGTTGAATGCCCAACTCCTTTCAGCTTTGATGAGCATAGCACACTTCTTTCTCCTAGACTGCTTCCACTCCCTGTTAGCAGTGTTCTTCGGCAGGTACTCCACCTCTCTTGAATCTCTAACATCTTGGGGTATCCAAGCTAACTTCAACTTTACAGCTTCTTGTTCCAATGTCTGGGATCCACACATGATCTTCTGAGTTCCCCCAAAGGGCCTGGATCACTTCTCCAGCTCTGTTCTCTATAGCACTCAAGGTTCTGGTTAACTCCACTCCACTGCTGCTGTTCTTCTCGATGGTCATCTCATGGTACTGGCATCTCCCATTGGCTGGGATTGTCTGCTGACAGTAGGCGTCACTAATAGCCTCTCATAGGCTCTCTTCATGGTGCCAAGCCTCAACTTCTTTGCATGACGCCTTCAGTCCTGGGCCATCAACAGAACTGAGGCTGCACCTTCACCAATGGCCTTTCCTGGACTCTCATGTTGCCATGCCTCAGCTACTTTCCATGACCCCTTCATGCCTTCAAAAACAGTACCACTGGGTGACTTACAGATTTCCAAGTCCAGCTGCAGCATGAGGTACAACCTTGGTTGTCTCTGGAACACAGCTTCTTTCTGCTCTCAGAAAACACTTCCCAGAAGATTTTACCTGATGCTGGTCTCTTCTTAATGACTGCTAATTTCTTAGCTCCGGCTAACCAGCATCAATTGTCCCACTAGTTTTCTTCTCCTCTTCACACTAAAGCTGCTGAGTTCTTTGTTTACTGGGACTGGAACATGCCCCCCCCCACACACACTTATTCTATTACACCTCTCACTGCCTAAGCTTAGCTGTCATATTCAAACCACCACGCACCTGCTCTACAGAAGATACTTGAAGGAATTACTTTAGGCTGTAAGGAAAAACAGTTCCATCCATGATGCTATGAAAGAATAAACCACACTAGAATAATAGTTATGTAAGAGAACAAAACCAAACGTCACAAAAACAATGAAATGGCAAGAACCAATGCATACCTTTCAGTAATAACACTAAATACTAATGGTTTCAATCCCTAATAAAAAGACACAGCTAGTAGATTTGATCAAAAAGGTAGGGACCATCTATTTAGTTTCCTCTAAGAGACACACCTAATTATAAAAGACAGACACTACCTTAGGGTAAAAGGATGGAGAAAGGTAGTCCAAGCAAATAAACCTAGGAAACAAATGGGTTTCATTGTCCTAATAGCTGAAAAGATAAGACTTTAAACCAAAACTAATGAGAAAGGATGAAAGTGCTGAGTTCACACTGATAAAGGGAACAGTCATCAGGAGGACTTTAAGATTCTAAACGTACATTCCCTCAACACAGGTCCATTCAATTCCATAACACAAAAACTACTAGATGTATTGTTACAGATTGACCCCAGCACAATACTAGTGGTTGACTTCACTACCTCACTATCAGAAGCTGACAAGTTATCCCAACAAAAGCAGAGAAATAAATGAATTAAATGACATCATAGATCAAATGGGCTTAACGAACAGCTCCAGAACATTCCATCCAAATATTACAGAATACACCTTTTTTTCTGAGCAGTCCATGTAACTGCCTCCAGAACAGATGAGGTATCAGGACACAAATCAAGTCTCAATATGTATTTGGAAAATTGAACTAATTCTTTCTTGTTCTTTCTGATCACAATAGAATACGAATATAATAGAACAAATGAACAACACAAGAAACCCAAGAATATGTGCAAACTCACAGGGATGTAAGATACACCATTAAATGGCAAATTGGTCTCTGAAGAAATCAAGAAGGAAATAAAAGTATTTCTAGAATCAAAAGAAAATGAAAAACAACATAGCAAAGTCCATAGGATATAATGAAAGAGTCTGAAAAAGAGAAATTTATAGCTCTCTAGTAAGACATCAGAAAGCTCTCAAATAAACAACTTAGCAACATTTTGGAAAAGGAGCAAATAAAACCCCAAATCACTAGCCCAAAAGAAAACATTTAATTTTGCAGCATAAAATAATGAAATGGAAACAAACAAACAAGATGCCAATCAATAAAACAAAGACCTAGTTCTTTAAAAAGATAAACAAACCATTAGTCAAATGAACCAAAAGAAGAGAGGACTCAGACAAATAAAATTAGAGATGAAAAGGGAGCCACTATAACAGATACCAGTGAAATTCAGAAAATCATCAGGTCCTACCTTAAAAGCATGTATTCATTCCACTAAATTGGAAAAATCTCAAAATTTGGATAAATCTCTAGACATATATTATATACTAAAATCATATCAAATTATATACAATTTAAACTGATCTATAACAAGCAATGAAGTTGAAGCAGTAATTAAAATCTCCCAACTAAAAAAAGAAAAGAAAAGAAAAGAAAAGAAAAGAAAAGAAAAGAAAAGAAAAGAAAAGAAAAGAAAAGTCCAGGCCCAGATGGATTCACTGATGAGTTTTACCAGAACATCAAAATAGGACGGGAGGAAGGTGACCAAGGCCTTTATGAAGCTAATGATACCCTGATACCAAGGTCAGACAAAGATGCAGCAACAACAAAATGAAAATTCCAAAACAATCTCTCCAATGAACTTAGACATAAAACTTCTCAACAAAATACTTGAATTCAAGAGAACATATAAAAAATATATCATTCACCATGAATATGTTGGCCTTATGACAGAGACAAAGGGATAGCTCAATATAAAATCAATAGTTGTCCTGACTTACATACATGGTCCCAAGAGTAGAAATCACATGGCAATCTCAACAGAAACAGAAGAGCATTTGAAAAAAAAATCTAATATCCCTTTTAATTAAAAGTCTTGAAGAAACTCAGAATAGAAGAAATGTTACAAAATAAAACATGTTAAGTATGATGAACTTACAGACAACAGTATACTCAGTGGGGGGAAATGTTGAATCATTTACACTAAGATCAGTAACAAGGCAAAGGTTTCCACTTTCTCCACTCTTAGTCAAAATAAGACCAGATGTCTTATTAGAACACTAAGAGAAGAGAAGCAAATAAAATGGGTACAAACAGGAAAGTGAGAAGTCAAAATACTGCTTGGGATAACCATGCTATAATCCACAGACCTAAAGAAGACAAATAACAAGGAGGGCCCAAGGGAAGATGGAGAAGCTTTCTCAGAAGGGGAAATAAAACAGATATCGGAGGTGGATAGAGGGAGGGAACTGGGTGGGAGAGGGGATGGAGTGGGGGATCAGGTGTAGGGAGAGCAAGGGAGAAAGCAAGGGAGAATGGAAATCAGCTGTGCCAGACACCTGAGATGGGGGAGGCCCGGGGTGTCTATGGGGTTACTCTACCTGAGACTCCTAACAGTGGAATATGGGGAGTCTGAAGTAGCCACTTCCTGTAGCCAGCAGGACTCCCAGGAGAGGGATGAGGACATCAACCCACCCACAAAACCTTCAACCCAAAATGTGTCCTGTGTATAAGAGGTTCAGAAACAAAGACAGAACGGAGACTGAGGGAATGGCCAACCAATGACTGCCCCAAAGTGACACCCATCCCATGGACAAGAACCAATCCCAAACACTATTAATGATATTCTGCTATGCTTGCAGACAGGAGCCCAGCAAAACTGCCATCTGAGAGGCTCCACTCAACAGCCAATGGACAGAGATGTAGAGTCCCACAGCCAACATTAGACAGAGCTTGGGAAGTCTTATAGAAATGGTGGAGGAAGGATTGAGAAACTGAAAGAGGACAGGGACTTCACAAGAAGACCAACAGAGTCAACTAACCTGGATCCTTGGGGGCTCCCAGGACTGAACTACCACCAAAGAGCATATATGGGCTGGACCTAAGCCCCCTGCACATACGTAGCAGATGTTCAGCTTGATCTTCATGTGGGTCCTCCAACAACTGGAGCGGGGGTCATCCCTGACTCTGTTGCCTGCCTGTGGATCCCATTACCCTAACTGGGCCTTCTTGTCTGGCCTCAGTAGGAGAGGATGTACCTAGTCCTGCAGACTTCATGTGCCGGGTGGTGGGAGTGGGACTGAGGGTGGGGAGAGGTGGTGGATGAGACTCAGAGAGGGGCTCCCCCTTCTCATAGGAGAAGGGGAGGAGGATGGGGAGAGGATCTTCATGACGGTTACTGGGAGGAAGGGAGAGGCTGATATTGGGATGTAAAATAAATAAATAAATTTAATTTTAAAAACTCCCTGTTTGCAGAGGATATGAGTGGAAGCATGGAATTGCACTACTGAACCGTAAATGACAGATCCAAGCTGAAATCTCAGCCAGCCAGAGTAGAGTCACCAGAAACAAAACACTGTATTCTGCAGGATGTGCCAAGTCCCAGAAAAGGAGCGTCAGCAGCATGGTGAGGAGAGGAAGGCTGAAGAGAAGGCTGAGCCTCTCATAAGACAGCTCTGAGGATGCTCCTGCCTGACCTCTCTCTGGGTGGCAGGCCACCCCTCCTTCCACCAGCAGGTGACTCCTGGTTTATCTGTGGGAATTTTCTCAGCTTGGAGAAGGAAGTCAACTGCATCGAAAGGCTTTGCACTGAAATCAGAGAGCTCCAGTGCAAATCTGCACACAGACTGTGAAATTCCCAGCTCTTCTGTTTAGCACTCATGATCTTGGGCATCCAGACCTTTTCACCTCAGCAGAAGACTATAGTGGTTTTCTCTGAGGAATTCTGCTCGTTTTGAAGGAATACATTGGGGGGGGGGGGTCTTCCAATAATGAAGGCCATGGTCTACAGTCTCACTGAGCCCCAGAGCTTCCAAGCAGCTGTTAGCCCACTAGCAAACATGAGGAGAATCACTTAACATAGGAGAGCTCCTAGCAAGCACAGAGGAGGCAGAGAACAACCAGGAATTTACGTCAATTTTGGTGGCTGGAGAGATGACTCAGTGGGTAAGAGCACTTGTTCTTTCAGAGGACCTGGGTTTGGTTCCCAGCATCCACACCATACATCTCACAATCAACTATATTTCCTGTCCCAATGTCCTTTTCTGGCTCCTTAGGCATCTACACTAATGTGGCACACATACAGATTAATAGGCACAAACATACATGCTTACCCATAAAATAAAGTAAATTAAGCTTTATAAATTGTTCACATTCTTGGAGAAAGATAGACGGCCATAGCATCAACAATAAAAGAATAATTTTACTCTAGAAAGAGAGCTCAGGCAGGGCAGAAGAGTTCCCAAATAATTAGAGACAAAAATAAAAATGAGAAATTCAAAGTCGTGCAAGATAAAACCTGGGCTGTCATTTGCAAACAAGACAAAGAGATAAAAAAAGGGGGGGGATATAAAAAGAGAGAAGGAGGAAAGAAAAGAAGGAAGAAAAGAAAAAAGAAGACCCAAAAGGAGAGCAAGACGGGAGCTATGTGTGAGGCCCACAGAAGCAGGATAAGTTAGTTGTGAACGCAGAGAAAAGTAAAAGAAGAGAGGAAGAAAAGAAACAAATGGACAATCTTAACTCCAGGAAAACCAAAAGGCTGCAGAGAATGAAAACCGACCTCGTTTATTCCGTGACCGTTCGTGGATAGAGCCGCAGTATTGCTCATGGAAATCATAGACATCAATTGATCTATGTCGGGGCTGAGGAGGGGCTCACGTGCAGCGCTGAGTGAAATTCCCACGTCTCACAGAGAAAAGCAAATAGATATTCCGAAGCAGAGAAAATAAGTAGTAAAGCAAGAGCGCCAGTTAGAGATAAGGACCGGAACTCAACCGATCCTCTGGGAAGTTAAGATGTGTGTGTACAGATATGGCCGGGAGGCCGGCTCTTGCTTTCGATACTATTAGGGTTTTAGCACAAGCCTTTTATAATTATTTGACCATTAGAAAGAATATATGTATTAAAAGGTAAAAGTTTAAAAATAACAGTGTAGGAAAGAAGAGTTTTATTGGAAGCGTCCAAATTCACATGGGGGTTGGGGGATGTCTCAGCCAGTAAGTACTGGCTGCGTAAGTGGGAGGATGTGAGTTCACTCCCCAGAACCCACACAAAAAAGCTGGGTGTGATGGCACAGGCTTGTAAGCCCAAAGTTGGGGAGGCAGGGGAGGAGGAAGGGGAGGCAGGGGAGGAGAGAAGGGAGGAGGGAGGGGAGGAGGGGGAGGGGAAGAGGGAGGGGAGGAGGGAGGGAGGCAGATAGATCCCTGGGACTCGGGCTAGCCAGCCAGCCAGACTTACTTGACAAGTTCCAGGTGAGTCCTCATCTCAACAAACCAGGTAGATGGTGATGAAGAACACCTGCTTTTGACTTTTTCCCTCTCAACACACACACACACACACACACACACAGTAATATGATCTGTGACAGAGGTAAACTACAAGCATAGAGACATTTGCTGATGGGCTGGGGTTAGGCCAGTGGTACAGCATTTGCCATACATGTGCAAAGACCTGGATTCCATCCCAGCCCCATGAACACAAATAATGGAGTCCTGATTTCGGGAGCTGGGGGTTTCAGGAAGCTCTGACACTTCTGTCTTGGTGCTTCAGGGAACTCCAGATGCACGGGCTGCCTCAGGGCTAAGACAGGCATTCAAACAGATATTAGGAGACGTGAACCGAGTTTTCCCGGGCTTTGAGGCTGTGAGAGCATCCCCCCCCCCCCAAGACAGACATTTGTGAGAAGCCATGCCAGCCAGTCCCTCTCTTGGCAGGCCGCCTGAAGATGAGCACAATACTCTTAAACAGGAATGAGCTGTGCGGTCAAGATGATCTTGAAGCCTGTCAAGTACCAGCCACCTCTGCTTCATGGCCAGGCAGCTGCAGAAGCACAATGGGCATGCTGCTGACGAGAGGGAATGAAGCTGTGCCCCGGGTGTGATGTTCCTGAGGCAGTGTGTGTGTGTGTGTGTGTGTGTGTGTGTGTGTGTGTGTGTGTTATATCACGTGACCTGAAAACAGTGCATAAATAAGGAATGGGCGTGTGGAGAGGGTGCAGGTATGTGTCATTAAAACAAACTGAGAAACAATGGGTGAACAGAACTGTGGGCCTGTCGTTGCCATCCAGCCTTACGTGCTCCTGAGGAATATTTATGAGTATTCTCACATCTGCTGATCAAAACCAGCAGGAGAAGCATGCCAAGGGTGAGCCGAGGTGTCCATCAAATGGCCCCACTAATGAGAAAGGATACAAAGTGCGAAGGCTTCATGCTCAACTCTGCTGCTCACCGCTCCGTGACAGGAGCTGTAAGATCATTCAGTGCCTCCATCTTCTCAACTGTGAGATGCACAGTGGTGGCTGCTCTCTGCCCCTCATACATAGGTGAACGATTCATGCCGAGATTCCAGGATGCTTGACACATCAAGGAATTCAGAACCTCTGCCCCCATTTACTGAGGAGGTTAAATGAGTTTAAACTCCACGTGTGGTGGGACATTAAAGGTAATGACTTCTATGTCTTACACGGGGACCCTTCAAGTTTCAATGTTAGGGGGAAAGGTAGCAAAAAATGCTTGACAGGTGGAGAGTTATGTGCGTAATAGATGGATAATGAGAAGACACAGGGAGAGATGGCTCAGCTGATAAAGTGCTTGCTGCACAAGCAAGAGACCTGAATACATATCCCCAGCACTCACATAAGAGCTGGGCTGGGCAGTGTGTCTGCAAACCTAGTGTTTGGGAGGCAGACATAAGGATTCCTGAGGATGACCTAGCCAGTCAGTGCGCTGCAGGGTCAGAAAGAGAGCCTGTCTGAAAAGAAATAAAAGGGAAAACCATGGAGAACAAATGAGGAGGACATAGGACGTCATCCTGTCCTCTACCTCAAAGATTGACATGTGCACACAGGAGCGTACTGATCTGTGCGCACACACACACACACACACACACACACACACACACACACACACACACGAGAACATGTACATACAACAAACGAAATAAGAATACGCGCACAAAGCAATAAGAATCCATGCACAAGAAACATGATGTACACAGACTTCCATTTCTCATCAGCAAAAGACAGAAAATGCCCCACAACAGCCAGAGCTGTGTGCATTCTCTGTTTTCCTGACACAGGTATTCCAGACAGTGACAGGAGAGAGAAGACATCTCAGACCTGAAATGTGACCTTGGTGTCTACTGCAGGTGCTCACAACAAAAGATGGACAGTGCCTGAGAAATGACCCCAGGGTTATCCCCTGACTTCGACACACATGCATAGACATCTGCATCCTCACACACACAAATAAAGAATAACTAAAAAGTCACAGTGACAGTGCCTCTCAGCATCTTTCTCTGGGAGGCCTGGCTTGCTCAGTACAGTTTCTTACTTCACCGACCCAGCAGCCATGCTAAAGTTCAAACTCCTTGTCTGTATGCTGCTCTTCAGCAGTCAACCACTCAAAGGAGTAAAGGAAGTTGAGGCAGGGTGGGGGGAGGAGGGTGGGCAGTGGATGTGAACTGGTCTGCATCTCAACTGGTCTCTGCCAACTCACAGTTGGTACCTGGTCACCCAGGGAACGGAGCGGTCTCTCAGTGGGCTGCCCCACTTCAGTAGTAACAGCAAGCTGGCTCTAGTGATTCCCAGCTTGCTATCTGACAAGGCTCCTGTCTCTGCATACCCCCAGCACACACGCGTGCACACACACACACACACACACACACACACACACACACACACACACACACACCTCATGGCTTAACACACCCATAGGGCATCCTTTCTGAGGGCCCCCACATTCCCTGGGCTGCCTCTGCATCAGTGCCGTAGTAGCCTTTAGTCAAGACTGGGCTACCCATTTTCTTCCACAAACTGATCTCCCTTCTTTAATGACAACTCCCTTCATAGCCTGTGACTTCACTGTGGTAGGTCCTCCTTCTCCTGGAGAACTACAAACCAGAGGCACTGGAGCTGGGATGTACATTTCTTCCACTCCCTCAGTGGCCCCAACCAGTCTGTGGCCTTAGCTAAGTATGCAGGGTCCACCCATCGCTCCAGCATCCGTACCCTGTGGGTGCAGGGACAGGGCACCCTGTTAACCCTCAGCATGTGGTGCCTGGCCATGGAATGCCAGCATGCCTGAATAGCATACTTGAGAAGAAGACGGACAGCATGCTGGGTGTTAAGGTGAGAAAGGTGTGGAGGAGGAGCGAGTGAGCCCAGCCCTACCTGGTCAGCCAGCTCTTCAGGGGCCCGCTCCTCGAATAGGCGGATTTTATCCTCCAGGTTCTTCTTCAGAAGGTCTGCCTTGCCTCTGCTCTTGGAACGCAGTTTTCTTGCCTTGGACTGTGGAAAGAGACAGGTCAGAAGGGATGCTGGCTTCTTCCCAAGCCAAAGGGGCTGTGTGTGCGTGGTCAAACCCGCAAATTTCCACCCCATGGTGGTAGAGAGACACTCAGTTCTGTGACAACTGCTGCATAAGAAGTGGATTTCTACAGAGGCCACCCAGAGCTAACACTTGACTAGACTACAAAACATGCTGCAGGCAGAGGAAACGGAGAGTAGAAGGGCTTCATCTTGTGTTTAGCTTCCTAGAAGCAGAGGCTGAGCCTAGGCAGGAAGATGCGATGGTCTAAGGTATGGGCTAAACAGAACACAACATCAGGACAGGATGTAGACAGGCCAAGCAGAGCTAACCTTGGGTCAGGTCTATCCTGTGCTGGTCCACAGGGCTCTGGAGGATGAACGCACATAAGAGGTGTCACTAAAGGTGGCTGTCAGTCCTCAGCCTTTAGGCCAGAGCCCCTTTTTCATGGCTCAGCCACACTGAACTTGTCTCTGTGTCACATGCAAAAGGGCCTTTTGGACCCTTGAGCTGAAGGCAAGGGTAACTAGGCCAGACACCCTGTACAATGCTCAGAAGAAACAAGAATGTGGCTATGAGCTGGGGGGAGGCTGATATTCATGGCTGCTGGTGGTCAGTGTTCTTACTGGCCTTGGTACCATTGTGGTCTAGTCCTGACCTTAAGATACAGCAAGCTGAGAAGCCCTAGGAGTGTTCAGAGGCCACCATGGCTACAGAGTAATGGATGGGGGGAAGAGATGATTAGCTCAGAGCTGATGGAGGCACAGGGGCCTGTGAGTCCACAGTCACCCCTGCAATGGGCACTCCAGACAGATACAGCCCCTACCTGCAGCTCAGGTGCAGTGAGAGCCTGGTCCAGTTTCCGAAACTCTGCTTCCCGCCAGGCCCTGTGCATCTGCTGCTGCAACACTTGTGCACGGACTCTGGGGAGGGCCAAGCTCCGGTCCAGCTGAGTGAAGCAGCCCTGTGCCTCCTGCCTCATCCGGAGCAGGTCCTCTTCAGACAGTGAGATGGCTGCACCACAGAGCTTCCTGGGAGTGGACAGGGACCATGAACTGGGTCAGAGACAACATGGCAAGGAATTTGGAGGGAGGCTGTAGGCACACCATCTCTGGGCTAAATCCCTGACTGGAGCAAAGAGCTGTAGATGCTTATCCATGCCTTTGTGTGCGTTTTTTGAGGGTATGGTATGTGGTGCAGTGTACAACACTGATATAAGACAAACGAGGCACTGTCCACCCAGCCATGTAAGCAACACGTCATAAGTGCAGGGGAGGGAGGTTCACTTCCCACGAGCCCAGGTCTAGCACTGAGTCCTGCATAAAGAATGGAGATCAGAGCAGATGTGCAGCTTGGCCTGTATGTGGGGCCCAAACAACTGGAGCGGGGGCTATCCCAAAAGTTGTTGCGTGCACATGGGACATGTTCTTCACACTGAGCTGCCTTGTACTGCCTCAGTGGGGGAGGACTCATCTAGCCTCGCAGAGACTTGATGTGCCAAGCTAGGGAGATACCCCCACCCACTCAGAGTAGAAGAGGGGAGTTGGGGGAAGGACTGTAGGAGGGAATGACCTGGAGGGGGACAGTGAATAGGTTGTAAAGTGAATAAGTAAGAAAAAGAAAAAGAATGAGAGGCCAGTGATTCATTTAACAACCCTGTCCATGCTGGGCATACACACTGGGTGCCTGGGTGCTGGGGACTGAACTGGGTCCCCCAAATTATCTGTTCAAGGTCAACACCACACCACACTAGGTGCAGCTAGGGATAAGGCATATTTAGAAATGGAGTCACTACAAATAAGAGAAGTTTCGATTAGATAGTGCTGGAGAAGAATCAGCCCAGAATATGAGCAGTGTCCTCACCAGCACAGGAGACATAGACACAGCGTGAGTTGCAGCCAGGAGACCTTACAGCAGAGAAAAGAAGTGATATGTCTATGAATCAAGAAATGCCAAGAGTTGGCAACAGTGGTCAAAACTAAGAGAAAAACAAGGAGCAGAGCATCCCCTGAGCCTCTAGAGGGGATGCAGCTCTGTCCATTCCTTCATTTATTTTCCCTCATGTGGGAGAAAAACCTTTCTGTGGCTTGAAGCCAAGGTTTTGCTGCTGGGCTGTAGCAACCATAGGACCAGATACTAGCTACCTCACTGATCACTTACCCAGCCTTGAGCTTCAGGGAATGAGCGATGCTGGAAGATGTCCCCCCTTGCTCCCACTTTGGCCAGTGTCCCTCTATTCAAGTTCTGCAAACATTTTTCTTGCAGACAAGCAAGGTTTGTCTGATTTTCCTGGCAGCGTTCTGTCAACTTAAGTTGCGTGAAACACGCTCTGTACGTGCTCTGACACTGGGAAACATTCATAGAATACCTACGATAGGACACCAGGGGTGGCTCCATGACTGAAAAGTTCTAGAAAGTTCTTTAATAGAAATAGAGTCTGACTTTCAGAGATGCCCAGAGTCCTCAGCTGGCATCATCCAACAACTCCCACACTCTGAGTGCCTCTTCCTGACCCCTCTTCCTAGGACAGCCTCTGCCTTTGTGGTAACAAGAACTCTTGAGCTTCAGGGACTCTGTTGTGAACAGTCATTACTCTTATCAGCCCTGTGGCCAGCAGAAAGCAGGTATGTACGAGCAGGATCCTGCCCTGCTGGGGCTCAGCACTGAGCCAGAAACTTTGTTTGGGCTCTGTGGGCAGGGCTCAACAGCACTGCTATTTCTCTGTATCAGTTTCCCCTTTTGCTCAGTGGGTTTGCTGCAGCCCATCTGGTTTATAAAAATGTGCTTCAGAGCCACAGAGAAGAGTCACTTTTACTTAATGCCTCAGAAATTCAGGTCACAAATCACCAAGGTCTCGAATCAGCAAAGCCTGGAAGCAGCTGGCAGCATGAGCATGTGACTTGACCCTCTGTAACCCCTGGAGAAGTCATAAGAGTTTGCTGATGGCAAAGTGAAATAGCCCATTACTCCATAAATGGCTAACTCCACGCTGGCCTCAGAAACACTCCCTGCAATACAGGTCCAAATAAAGTAGAAGGAAATAATTGTCAGGTAATGGGAATGCCACAGGGAATTTAAACGCATCAAAGAATCCTGCACCAAGTGAACTGTGGGAAGATCCAGGCTGAGCATCACCTGATTGACTAACGACCAATGGTGGTTATAAAAAAGTGGCCTTCGAGAATCTCATTCATACTGTGCAGAGGAGACAGTGTCTTGTGTCCCTGGGCAAGAAAGCAACAACTAACCAGAGACTAGGAAACAAAAGAAGTCAGGCTCACAAAGGTGACCAACCAGGGCCAACTGCTTAATGCAAGCCAGATAATATCACTAGCAACAAGAAAGGTGGCTCAGTGGGCAAGAACACTTGCTGTGCAGTCATGAAAACCTGAGTTCAAATCCCCAGCACCCACATGAAAAGCTAGGCGTGGCTGTGTGGAACTGGAAGTCCAGCGTCAAGGGCTTAGTCACAGGCAAATCCTGAGAGTTTGCTGCCCAGCAGAAACGGTGAAACTTCCAGTTCATGGGAGACCTTTTCTTAAGGAAATAAGGTGGAGAGTGATGGAGGACTTCAGATGTCACATGGATGCACCCACACACTCATGTATATGCATACACACACACACACACACACTCACACACACACACACGTACACACATACATACACAAACACATATACATCAATGCACACACACACATGCACATGTGCGTGCATGCACACATCCCACACATATACACCACACAGGTATATATATACTACACATGCATACCACATACACACACACACACATCACACACATATACACATCACACAACACACACACATACACATATGCACGCATGCACACATGCTACATATACATACCACATAGGTACACACTACACACACACACACACACACACATACACACACACAACACTAGTCAATACCACTCTCTGAACACACCCGTTGGCAAGGTTGGTTCCTGGGAACAACACTGTGCAGGAAAACTTGAGTAACTTCCTCCAGGGAGGACAGTTCCAAATAGACACTGTGTCGTTCAGTGTCTACTCACAGGTCCCCAAGGGCAGCCTAGGCTTCCGCATCCCACCCTTCAGATGACATCATGCAGTGCAGAAAGCACCCCCAAAAGATTCAGGACATCACCTCATTTTACAGGCAAGAAGTTGAGGCCAGGAGCAGTTTATTTGCCACATCCACACGGAGGGCGGTGGGTGGTATCATGCTTAAATACAGGCCTCTCCATCTACACAGCCACGCTCCCTCCACTCTAGCCATGAGTGCAACCCTCCAGCTTCCCCTCAGCAAGCACGCAATCTTTGTGGCAGGACATGCCAAAGACCCCTTTCTGGGCCAAGCCAAGTCTTAGCCGGCACAAATAACTGCCAAGTGTCCCAGGAAGTGTGACCGTCAGACGGAGACCCCTGGATTATGCCACCAACTGTCCCACTGCTTCTGCAGCTGAGTCTAACCACCACGTGCAGCTTCTGGCAATAAAGCAGGAGTGTTGGTCACTGTGGACGGTTGTGTCCTATAGGAGTAGTCACTGCATGGTTCTGTGTGCAGTGACAATAAACAGATCAAATTATGAGTGAGTGGGTGGCACACCAGGCAAAACCAGTGTAGAGTGGTGTCAGCACTGAGCCTGTGGCTATGTCACGTGTTACCTGGATGGCTGCTATCCTAGAGTGGGTTGAGAGGGTCTGAACACCACCATGCAAGCCACCATACGCACTCTTCAAGGTCCCTGAACCAGACAGCACATCTCTTTTGTTTTTGTTCTGTGAGGCAGGGCCTCACTATGTAGCCCAGGCTAGCTTCAAGCTCGTGATCTCTGCTGGCTCTGAATGCCAGGGTCACAGGAGAGTGCCACCATACTTGGCAAGGTAGCATTTCCTTTTTACTTACTTCCTGTGTTCTACTGTGAGTGCATGTTTTGCGTGTGCACGCACACATGTGTGCAGGTACACGTACATGTGTGTGCACATGAATGTGGAGACCAGAGGTAGACATTAATTGTATTCCTCAATTGTTCTCAATCTTACTTTTTAAAGGTAGTCTCTTACTGCGCCTGGAGTTTGCTGGTTTGGTGAGGCTGTCAGAGCTCCCCTGTCTCTGCCTCTGCAGCACTGGGACTGCAGGCTCTGTATTCAGCTCTTTTATTGGGTTCTGGGGATTGCCAACTCAGGCCGGCATGTTTGTGCAGCAAACACTTAGTCACACCAGCCACCTCCCCAACCCTTACGTTACTGTGAGACACTGCATCACAGCCTAGGCTGGCCACAAACTGATTTGCCTGCCTCCACTTCCCAAGTGTTGGAATTCCAGGCCCGACTACCATACCCAGCTGTTACAACACTTTCTGTGGACGGACCAGGCGCACTTCACTTACTGGCAATCCACTGGATGATTCAGATCGGTCTATGCCCCCTAAAGAAGCTGGGTTACCCACCCTTCTGGCCTATAGTCCATCATCTCATGATGACCCTGCAGGTCATGTGTAATCCTGTGTGACTTATAGGCCCAGGTGTGCAACTAATAAACACTGCAGATTTTATTAGTCTGGGGATGGCATCGTATGCTCAGATATCCTGCCTCTCCCTCCTGCAAGGACCAGTCCCTTCCCAGTGTGGTAGGGAAGGGTCCAGAGTGTCAGTCATTCTGGATGGGTGTGTTTTATAGGAGTAGTCACCGCATAGTTCTGTGTGGAGAGTGACAATAAGCAGCTTAAATTATGAGTAAGTGGGTGGCACGCCGGATATCATCACTCACGTGAATACCAAGTGCTCCCAATGCCTCAGCTCTGCCTGCTCTTCTGTGCAGGCCTCTGGTGCATCCTGCTGTAGCCTTTGCCTCACGCCCTGTACCAGCTCCTGGCCACGCTCTCTCTCCTCTGCCTCCAGTTGTGTAGTACGGGCCGCAGACTCCCGACTATGCTCCTCTAAAATCTGCTGCAGGAAGAGCCAGGGAGCACTGCGTTTCAGCAGCTCCTGTGTCATGGCTGTGCTCTGCAGGCGTCTCAGCTCCTCTGTGGCTTTCTCAGACAGGGATACAGTCAGGACCTGGAGGTCGTCCAAGGCAACCTGGTCCAGACGCTCCTGCAGCTCCTCCAGGGCAGCGGTGTGCTCGGCCATCACACTCCTCCACTGGTGCAGGTACTGGACTGCGTTCTCCGCGGTGCTGGAGGCCTCGCCAAGGGACACCTGCTCCTTCTGCTGCTCCTTGTGCTGGTGGGAATTTGAGAAGGGGCAATTGGATGGGCAGGACCCATGGCTGCAGGCGCACAAGGAATCGGGGTGAAGAGGTGCAGTGCTTTCCTTGCAAACTTACAGGGACACAGAAGTAGATGTACAGTCTTGTCCCCAACAATTTAGAAAACTCCTTGGCCCAACCAAACCCCAGGCTATGGTGGAATAGAGCTGTCACCCCAGCTGCCTAAGAGACTGAGGCAAGAGGACTGTAAACTCAAAGTCAGTCTGGGCAACATAGTAAATCCTCTATCAAAGTAAAGAGTAAACGTTAAAAGAGGGCTGGGATGCAGCTCAGTGAGCGAGTGCTTACTTAGCCTGTGTGAGGCCCTTGGTTCAGACCTCAGCGACCCCTCTCCTACACGCACGTGCACACACATGCACACGTGCAAGCGTTAACATTCATGCTTGACAAGCAGCTATATATTAACTAAAGGCCAAGAGGTAGCCAGCCCTCCAGGGTTCTAGCCCAACTTCCCACCCGCAAGTCTTGCTTTCCCTCTGCCTCTGTTTCTTGATCTGTCCAATGGCAGTAGCAACAGCACCTTCACTACAGCAGAGACTTTCACGAGTTGTTCTGCACACTTGCTGTTGGCCCTACTATGTGTCTGGCATGTGGCCACTAAAATCATGCTATGTGAGTAGGGAAGCAATGTTTATACCTGTGTGAGAGCTTAATGAGGAAGTCAGCAGATCCTCTTAAGGAAGACACTGGGGAAAATCAAATCCAGGTTATGAGAACCGGGGGCTGTGTTATGTCCCTCCTCTAATGGAACACCTACATCACACACACACACACACACACACACACACACACACACACACACACACACACACACACACGACTCAGGGAGCATTGAGGAAGAGGGGCAGAGAGAAGAAGAGCTGGAGGACTTGGATAAGCGTTACCCAGACATGACAAAGATGTGCTCACAACGACTGTGCCTCATGCACGAGACCTGCCTTAAGTCACACCATTAAGCCAACATTCTGACATGATGGGGGAGGGGCTCACAATGCTCCATTCCTAGCTGAGGAGCTACAGGCAATCTCCAAGGGAAGGGAGAGTCAGAGATGTGGTTCCTGGTGTGTTGCCAGGGGTGCAGTAGTCAGCCTTATGCCCATGTGAATATGAGCAATACTAATTAGACTCAGTATGGAGAGAGGGAGAGACAGACAGACAGACAGACAGACAGAGAGATGGCTCAGTGGTTAAGATCACTGGCTGCTTTTCCAGAGAATCTGGGTTTAATTCCCAGCACCAACATCATGGCTCATAATCATCTCCAATTCCAGTTCCAGGGGCTCCAATGTCCTCTTCTTGCCTCCATTGACAGCAGGGAGGCTTATGGTGTGACACACATACATGTGGGCAAAAAGATCAGACACACACTTAAAACAAAAGCAAAGATGGAGAAGACATGAAGTTGAGAGGGAATGGGTGGGGAAGACAGCTGGGAGGGATTGGATGGGAGAATTGAGGAGTGGGAAAGACCAAAACGCAGAGCATTCATGTGTGAGATTATCAAAGATTAAAAATAAAAACCAGTATCCAGAGATGCAGCTGAAACCCCCTGGCTCTCCCTTCTCTCCTCTCTACCCAGCTGGACTGATATGCTACCTTATGTCACCCCTGAGGCCCCATGTGACTTCCGAATCTGTCTTAATAAATCTCTGGGTACTGCGGCAATTCAAGTGGTTGCAAACATTCATTTGGCCACCCGCAAGACTATGGTCTGCCTTCCCGAACTCTCCCGACAAGGTTCCAAAATCACAAACTCAGAGTCATCTTCTCTTCCCAAATGGTTTTAACCTTCTCCTTGGTCTGCATGTAGAGGGCCAGCCCGAAGACTGGCATACCATGCCTCCTTGAGTTGGCCCAGCTTAGCAAGCTCCCCTGAGGCCCTGGCCTCGCCCCTCCACAGACTTCAGCCCATTCTGCTCTCTGCTTGCCAAGTGCAATAGTGCACTCTGCTCTTCCTGCTCAAACTTGGAAGCCAGTGCTGCCCTGCTGCCACAGCTTTGCACTCATTCTTCTTGTATTTCAAATGTCTATTTGTCCTCAGGTCTCTTCCATGCTGCACATGCTCTGGAAAGTCTTCACCAGTGAAAGAGTGACTGTCACTATTGCACTGCATAAGGATTGAAGATGTCATCTTATCTAATACACAGCACTAATTAAACATAAAAGTCATGACCTATCATCATCCTCTGATTCCCTTCCAATGCAGACATGACTAGTCCACCACGAATTCTGCTATACTGAGACACAGAATCCTCCTTCACATAGCATTCTAAGAAGTCACTACTAATCAACCACAGATGGCAGATCATGGCACCAGCTCTGAGGACTGTGTGCTGACGGCAAGGTCTGTTACTCTGTAGGAAGGGTTCTCTAGAGATAAAGAGCACATACCTTTTGAAGAAGCTCTCGCCGTCTCTTGGTTATTAATTTTTGGTGGAGTCTTTTCTTTTCCTGCTTTAAGTCATTGTCCAGCTTCTGTTTTATAGAAAAGGTTTCTGTCTGTGCACGCTCCAATAGCATTTCCATCTGATCTTCATCCAAGTAGCCAGCCCTACATGGAGAAGATGGAAAGTTAGGGAATGTAGGCTCCTTCCCTCCCCTCCACAGGCTGGACCACTGCGTGGTGGGTGCGCAGCTCTTATTAGGCTGGTTTCAGGCTGGAAACCTCCAGGAGGAGAAATTGCCATTGAGACACAAGTATGTTATCAGCAGAGTGAAGTCAGAGTGTACGGAGATGGGAGGAGAAAGATCTGATGGGTCAGAAATAGACAGACGTTTGGGGAGAGAAGGATGTCTGCAGAGATCACGGGGTATGAAGAGTGTCTCTTTCCAAGAAGAGGAGATCAAGAATCCTGGGTCAAGAAAGGGGGGGGCAGGCTGTGGACAACTGGGCAGTGATTCAGATACTATGATCTGAATGTTCCCTTCAAAAGGCAGGTTGACATTTAATCTCCCATGAGTGAAATTAACCAGTGAGCTAAGTCAGAAACGGCCAGCAAGAGAAGGGACAGCGAAGGACTGCGTGCGTGTGTGTGTGTGTGTGTGTGTGTGTGTGTGTGTGTGTGAGAGAGAGAGAGAGAGAGAGAGAGAGAGAGAGAGAGAGAGAGAGAGTGTGTATAACTGGAGGAGTGGGTTATCTGTGAAAGGGGAGTCTTATTCCCTTGTCCCCCCCCCCCCCACCTTTCTCTCTCAAGCTCTGTCACCATACAATGCCTTCTGCATGGTCCAACACAGGGGTAAGCCCACAGCAGATGGAGTCTTAACCTTTCCATGATCCAGACAGAACATACACCAAATAAACTCACATTGTATCCAGCCTGTGGTGTTCTGAGGCAGCAACAGAAAAGAGACATCTCCAAAATGTGGGTAACACCCAACTCTTGAGGTCCCAAGTAGAGCAAGCATACAGTTCAAAGGATCAACCCCCCTCTTTAAGCCTCACAGCTTACTGTGTGTCAGCTACACCATCTCTCCTTCCAATGGGATTCACATGCCAGCACCTGGGTCCTGTGCCTTCTGACTGAAACTGACTTACAACAACCAGTTGGACAGGTGGAGGGACTTCCCAGCCTCTGTGACCCATGAGCCAGTCCCTACACTGGCTCTCCCAATGTCTATCCTGGTGTTTCTATTTGCCCTAGACCCTTGACAAGTGTGTGCTTCTCCTGCTACCACTTCCCCCAGCCTGTCTGCATCTCTTGGCTGTGTCCCCAGTTCTACACAGATAGGACGATGCTGATGGAGTGGGGGAAGAAGGAACAGAAGCACATGCTTTCAGAAGGTAGTCTGTGGCTACATTGGCTGCTGTTCAAAAAGAAGGACTCCCAGCTCAGATGCTAACATGGACATGAAAAGCTAGGCATGGGAGCATCTGAATCACTGCCCAGGCACGCCAGGCAGGTGAGGGGTGGCATGGTGGTGGTGATGGCGAGGCAGGTAGAGATAGGTGGATCCCAGGAGCTTTCTGGCCACACAGGGCAGCCAATCTCTGGGCTCCAGATTCAGTGAAAAAAAATCTTGTCTTAAATAGTAAGATAGGAAGCCAGAGAGTAAAACACTCAGGATCAACTCCCAGCCTCCATAAGTATACACACACACCCTGGCCCCCCAACCAGAGAGACAGACAGACAGACATGCACGCATGCACAGAGAGAGACACACACAAAGAGAGAAATGGGTCTGTACCCAGTATTTAAAACAGAATTTAAACAAGAGGTAAGATGGCCTTCCCTGGAAACCACTCAGGGCAGCCAAGCAGCTGCTGTTTCTTCAGGCTGAGGCCAGGAGCCCTCCGTTCACTTCAGCAAGCATTAATTAGGAATGCCAAGCAGACTGCAGTGATAAATCCATTATCATCTCAAGACGGGCAGTGCCTACATAATCTGCATCTTATTGAATCTTTATTAACCACAGTAGGAAGTTTCAAAGTCCCTGGAACATGACCTGAGGTGTAGAACCAATTCATAAAACCCCGTGTGGTCACAAGCAGGTCCTGCCCCATTTGTTTCAGACCTAGACAGCACTTCTCACTGTTTACAAGGAGGCTGTCTCAGATTATTGCTGGGCAGGCACTGTGACAAGAGGCAAGGAGGGAGCTTCTGGGAGCCCTGCCTGGCATGACTCACCTTACCCTGTCTGGTCCCTAGTCAGCTTAAGACATGTGTATTATACTTATACTTAAGGAAGGGGGCTGTCCCACCACACAGTCAATGTCATCCTTCATAGATTTATCCAGAAATTGTGGCTCAGAATCTGCTCCTCCAAACAGCCCAAGATAGGAGCATGAAGCCATGAGTCAGAGCTGGCAGAAGCTGAGTGGTGGGGACATGGGGTGGGGTGGGGCCATCATTGTATCACACGGTTGTCTTGACTGCCATGTATGTTTTTAAAAGTCTACTTAGAGGGAATTTTACAAAGAAAGAACCCCATGATGAACCAGATGACAGCACTCGGCCAAAGCAAGGACTAGTCTTGGGAGGTCAGCCTCCCTCTGGTGTTGAGCAGGAAGAAGGGGACAGGGTTTCTGTGTCCCTCATGCTCTCACCTCTCATGTTTATGGATGAGACTTGTTAGCTGGGTAGCCGCGGTGCTCAGCAGCCCTTGCACACGGGTCTCCATGGCTTGCAGTCTCTGGACCAAGTACTCTCTGTGGCCAAACCTCTTGCTGAGATGGTATCGCTTGGTGGCCTGGAAGAAGTCCATCAACTCTTCTACACTCTCCTGATTCACAAAATAAGATGTGTACCTCATTAGAATGCCAAGAAATGCTCTGTGGACATTTAAAATATGACTTTCCCTGTTGGAAGGCGGCCCACAGACCAGCACTGGGGTGAACACCTTGAACCTCCATGCTGTAACAAAGACTATACAGAGGAGAGATGAGAATAAGAGCTCTGAGAAGTACCCTGGTGACCAGATGAAAGCACCACCCCCATAGCAACATGTCTGTACCACCAAACAGGACCATACTGATACCTATGCCATCAGTCACCTTACACCCACCATTCACAGCCCAGCTGTGGATGTCTGATGGAGCCAGATCCCTGAGACACCAGGAACTCCACAGCCAGCTACAACACCCGAATCATGCAGTGTACTCAATACTAATGCCAGTGGGTGGAGTGGGGAACTTTTTCTTTTAACAATGTCATGTGCTCTTTCCCAGTGTCTGGTATAAGACATCAGTGCTGTGCATCATGGGAGTGAAGTACACTCAAGAACCGTTCATATGTTTGTAATTTTGTGAAGTCCAGACATTGATCTGAGCAGCTATTATCACAGTGGTTAGTGAGCAAAACTTAGTTCCATAGAGAGAGCTGCTGGGTTCTCTCTGAGCATCTTCTGAGCATGGCGGTAGCTTCCTAACAGGCCTGGGTAATGACTTCTCCCCTCCTGGCCCATATCGAACCTGCTCAGCCTATGCGAGAACACCAAATGCTAAAGGTTGGCAGGTCATTTTCAGCTGCCAGTACCAAGGATTAGAAGATGAAGGCTGCATCCTACAGCTTCCAGGCTGTTCCTCTGTTGTTCTACATCATTTCAAAGTCAGGAAATTTCCCACAATACTAAAGTGCTCAGAGAACTACCTTCTCTATCAAGTGGGAACTGGTTCAGTCTACATGGACGACCTCTGCACTCCTGTTTATGGACCCATCTAGACATAGACCCTAAGTCCTAGATCAACTGGTGTACACGTGCGTGTGTAGGTGCCTCGCCTAGTATCTTGTGGTGTGGGTACTATTGTGTATTGTGTCAGCGTGTGCATGTGTGTGTAACACATCTTATGCAAAGCACTGACTTGCCAGTAAACCTTCACTACACCAGGACCCACAGATGATAGAGGAAGAACCAAAATCCAGTCTAAGTCAGCCTGAACCTGTGGCTTGCACTACGAGCCACCTTCTGCCTACCATACCAGAAACTGACACCTTTATCAGGAGGAAGAAGGAATAGAAAGCTCACCAGTTCCCAGCACAGAAGGAAGACAGGACTAAGCTCTAGGAGGGAAAAGCCACTGAAGGTTTAAAAACATCTCTGCTGGAGCAAGCCTGAGTGCAGGCATTACCTGTGTTTTAGAATAGTCTTGCAGCAGCATTTTAGCCACTTCAGGCCTCAGTTCTCCTTTGGCGACGGCACTCTGTATCTGGGTATAGACGATGCTGTGTAATTCATTTCTCTGGAAAACAGCCAGCTGCCTGTGTGCCTGGGCAAAGTCCTCTGCTTGGTGCAGAGCGAGGGACCTCTGCATGTCCTCCTGCTCCAGTCCATGGAGGGTCCGCAAAAGGCTGCTGCACTCTGCAGCAGACTGTGGAGAGAAGAGAAACCTGTGAGAGGCAGACAAACTGAACATAAACATGAACACACATGTGCCCACGGAGCATATGTGCACACAGATAATACACATATGCAATGGACACACAGCACACTCAAAACAGACAAACAATGAACTGCAAACACACACACACACACACACACACACACACACACACACACACACACACACACACACACACACTGTATTGCATGCACATGCCATGCATAGGCACAGTGTATGTGCACATGTAACCACATATGAACCATGTGCAATATATATATATGTGCAATATACATATATGTGCAATATACATGCACTCGAACACACACAAAGCTGACAGCTGCTGAGTCCTTGAAAGATGCTGTTCCAATCCATCCTTCCTTGTTGTTTGAATTTTCTGCCAGAACAGCTGTAAAACAAAGTTCACAGTAGGCGGGCATGTGCCAATTTGCAAATCAGATTGCTTGAACAGTGTCTGCAGAAAATGGAAATCTCCGAAGTGTCAACGGATGGCACAGTTAGACTAAGAAGATAACTCCTATCCCTTTCACTCCCATTGTCACTGAGGAGAAAAAATTGCCGGCAATCAGGCCTGGGCTCAGTTCCTCAGTGAAGAGAGAAAGAGCTCCTGAGAAATGGTACTTGGCTGCCTGTGTTAAAATCTGGGGTGGCTGCACCCCATAAGCAGGGCACCCATTCCTACCTTCATGGGTAGATGGGATCATAGGACCCCAGTGGATTTGTCAGGTGACGTTCCATGTATGAGGGTAGAAACTGGAATATGATTACCTTCCATGGCAACACCCCCCCACCTGAGGGGGGTAAATGCACATACCTGTATGGAGGCCAGAGGTCAATACCCAGTCTCAGTCTCCTCCTCTTTCCCCCTCCACCTCACTTACTGAGACAGGGTCTCTACTGAACCTGGAGATCACTGCTTCAGCTAGGCTGGCTGGACAGTGAGCCCTAGAGATCTGTCTCTACCCTCCCAGACGTTATAGGCGTGTCACCATGGGTGCTTCTACATGGGTGCTATGACTCCAAACTCATGCCCTCACATTGGCACAGCAGGCACTTTACCTGCTGATTCCCCACCCTGCCCTGGGTGTCTTGATGTAATTAGATCCCTCTTTCACTAACCATGGTTAAATGGGAGTTGAGGGAAGGCCCCATCGGGGATGGATATGGCTACATCACACGAGACCCCTTAAGGAGGAGCGGAGTGAGTACTCGCCGAAAGGAGAGATAGCTGCTTTCCTGCTGACCATGAAGCCGACCGTGACTGTGGTGTATCTGTGGTCCTACACACACTAAAGTGAATTATGCCCACTGCATGAAGAGGTTGGCCCCGGACCCTGAAGTCCAAAGAAGCAAAGGTTGCAAGCTTGAGGCGTCTTGAATACAGGACCCAGCTGTGCTTCTAGGACTCATGCTCATGAAACAGGAAGATCCTGCTGTTTTCAATGCCTGGGCATGAGTGGCTCTTTGCACAGCCATAAAATATGGACACCTTCCCTTTTACAAGGTCAGATCCGTAGGCTCAGAGAAGTTCAGGCCCTTTCCCTAAGTTCCACATAAGCAACCCTTTGAGGTCTGGGTTCTGAAACCGCACACAGAGAAGGCAGCATGCTACACACTCAGAAGAATGGCAGGACAATGTGAGCATGCGCGTGAGGACAGAGCATGGTCTGAACTCCAATCCTTTATGGGAAAGCTAAACCCACTGGAGCTTTTGTTGTTTTGTTTTTATTGTTTTAAAGTTTTTAATATTTACTTATTTTATATGCGATGAGTGTTTTGTCTGCATGTATGGATGTGCACCTGGTATCACCTGTACCACCTGGAACCACATGTGTGACTGGTACCATCACAGGCATGCCTGGTACCTCGGAGATCAGAAGAGGGCATCATATGCCTTTTTGTGAGCTGCCATGTGGTGCTGGGAGTCGAACTCAGGTCCCTTGGGAGATCAGTCAGTGCTCTTAACTGCTGGGCTGCCTCTCCAAGCCCTTGTTTTGTTTGAGAGGGAGGGTCTACATAGCCTGGCCTGGTTATGAACTTACAAATAGCTGAGGATGGCTCTGAACTGATGCTCCTACTCTATTTCCCAAAAGCTGGGATTACAAGCATAAGCTACCATGCTTAGAGAGATTCACATATTTAATATAAGGTTTTCTATTTTAGATGTTGTCAGTAAATGTGCATTAGTAAAAGAAAAGCATCAGAGATTCCCTCACCCCACCCCCAGGGCCAAATCCCTACTGAACTTTCCAATGAAAGAACCTTTTCTCATGGAGAGGAGGTGTGGACAGCAGGGTGCTTCAGCCAACAGCAGGCTAGCTTTGAGCTGTCCCAGGGCTGCTCCAGTTCACTCTATACCATCTGAAATGTGAGGTTAAGATTTCCTCAGTTATGCTCCTGCACTCCACTCAGCAAGACTGGCAGACTGTCAAACTGTCTTATAGAAATACGTCTATCGGGGTGCAATGTCATGTTCTTACACAGAAGGAAGCTTACTAGGGAGCACGGAAGCCTCTGTGGACCCAGGCAGGATACAGGTCCTTAAACAGTCAACAGTGCCTAGGTAGACAAGATGGACCACCCTTGCTGTGCTGCACTACACACCCGTTCTGTGGGTGACTGTAGCATTTCCAGTGGTCTGCTACCATTGTTTGGGTACTATTTATATCAGATGAGGAGGAGGACAAAAGAGGTCAGGACCAAAAGTTACCTAGGGAAGCTGAGCTATGAGGTTTCCTGGGACTCAGTTTCCCCACCTCTAAATGTAAATATGTTATATGTTTTGTGTCGGAGGTTTCCCAAAAGATAAAGCCTCAATTTAACACCATCTAGAATCACCTGGGAAGAGTTTCAGTGAAGAAGTGCCTTGAACAGGTTGGCCTGTGGGTGTGTCTATGGGGGCTTGACTTGATTACATCAATTAATGTGGGATGATCCATGCTAAGAGTGGGTGGCACCATTTCTTAGGCTTGGATCTTGAACTATACCAAAGCAGAGAGAAAGGACTGAGCACTAACATTCTTGTGTTCATCTCTCTGTGTTCTTGACTGTGGATGTCCTATGACCAACTGCTGCCTCAACTTCCCAGTCATGGTGGACTATAAGTAACCTGGAACTGTGAGCTAATCCTGGTCCCCTAAGCTACTTTGTCAGAGTATTTTATGATAGCAACAGGAAGGGTGTGGTGGTCTGAAGATGAAATCCCCCTAGAGGCTGACTTGGTCCCCAGCTGGTGGTGCTGTCTGGAAAGGTTATGGAACCTTTAAGAGGTGGAGCCTTGCTGGGGGGAAGTGTGTCACTGGGGGTGGGCTTTTAGGTTCTAGAGTCTGGCCCCACTTCCTGTTCTTTCTCCTGTGTGGAGGTGTGATTGCTCTGCCTTCTCACTTCCAGGTCACCCTCACTCACATGCCGCCATGCCTTCTCTGCTATGATGGAGTCTATCCCTCTGGGACTGTTGGCCAAAACAAACAATTTCTCAGTTTGCTTTTTGCCATATCACAGCAACAGGAAGGTAGCTAATGCAAAGCTAACATGCCAACACCCATGCAGGGTTGAAAGTGGTGCTGACTGAAGCCCTTGCTTCTCTAAATCTTTTCATTTATATTGATCTTTTAGCTGCCTCATGAAAACAGAAACATGTGGCGTATGGATGGGCCACCTTGTGATGTTTCGGTGTGAGTATACACCAGATAATGTTGAGTCAGGTCCACACAGCTACCTCTTCCAACATGAATCATCTCCTTGAGGTGAAAACACACAAATCCTCTGGCTTTTAGAGATGCACAGTCTGTCAAGATGGTCCGAGATCACTTGGCAGTGGCCAGTAGATCATCTCCTCCCTGTGCCTTCGTGTCCAGTCACCACCTGAGTGTCTCCTCTGCTCTAACTGCCTCAGAGTCAAGAACCCAACCTCCTCCATCTTACTTTACTTACTTTATATTAACTTACTTCCCACACAGCCTTCTGAGGCAAGCAGATGAGAAAGTATTATCTCTATTGTTCAAAAGGTGGAGTGGAGACCCAGCCTTCTGGAAGAGCAGGATGAAACTCAACCCCACCCCAAAAAAGGGAACTAGAGCTTTATAGCATCAGGAGACATGCTCTGAAAGTCATAAGGAATAGATAATTACTTTGTAGTACAGGCTGGCTTATACTATTTTTACAGAGAAAATCAAAAACCAAAAATTAGGACAAATTCTGATGAGATGATACTGGGATCGAATCAGTACACAGCAAGTTAAACACTCTCCCTGAATACCTGGCTTTGGGAGATGTAGCTGAACCACAGTATTAGACAGAGCATTAGAGAAACGGGGTGCCCACTGAAGCAGGAGTGGGCAGTGAAACATACACCCAAAAATACATGCACATGTCTAAGTCTTGACCCCTGAACTTCCAAGGGTCTTTGCAGGTTGAACCAAGTTAAAGATCTCATAAGTGCATCCCAGGTCCTGAACCAAAGGACAAGTGTCCTTACAGGAGACAGGGAAGAGGTGACAGGGATCCAGGAAGAGGCCACAGAGGATAGAGCAGGAGTGAAGTGACTTAGTACAGCCTGAGAAACATGTGGAGCCACCAGCAAAGCTGTCAAACAAGGAAGCACCCCCCCCCAAACACTCCAGAGGAACCTGGGCCTGCTGACACTCTGAATTGTATTTCCAGACTCCAGAACCACAAAAGAACAAACCTCTCTCTCTCTCTCTCTCTCTCTCTCTCTCTCTCTCTCTCTCTCTCTCTCTCTCTCTCTCTCTGACATCAGATGTCTGGCACCTTGTTCTATCATCCACAGGGAGCTAGTATAGCAGCTACACAGGCCACAAGCCCCGCCCTAAACAAGATAGCACTGAGACAAGGCAGACCCTGGAGCAAGGGAACAGGTGGAGCACAGTGAATGCTGCTGGTCCTTTAGTGTCTGTGCTGAAGACTGCGTGATCCTGAGCCACCAACTGAGAGCTTTTTATTCACTTCTGTGTCAGGAGATAGCCTGTGTTTGCATGGCAGGCAGAGTCTGGGGGCAGCAGTCAGGCACTCTCTCTAGGCTGCTGGGCCTGTAGAGGATACAGACTTTCAGACATGCACGGGCATAGGTCACATGGTCTGGACAACCATCTCTCTCACTGGGAAGACAATTTAGAGTTGTTTGGCTTTGCCTGGCAGACTGCTTCTCTCAGGTTGGTAACTGGTGCCTTGACTATTTTTCTCTTCCATCACTTATCCCATATACTCTGAGGGGTGCTCAGAGAACTTAGGATACAAGGGCACCATGTGCAGAATCAATGTCTTCCAACTAACTAATTAACACTCCTCCTAGAGAGAGAAGAGAGGCTCATAAGACTCAAGAAGTAAACAAAGCCAGCTGAGCTCAGAGAGTAAATGAAACTCACAAGGCTCCTCCCCAAAGTTACATAAGCAGTAGCAATTGTTTGGGAGAGGGGACTCTTCCATGGAATTGCCTACAAGTTGAGAAGGGAGCCCAAGGGATGCCATTGGGAGTCACCATCATGCTGTTGAGCTTTTGATGATGATGTAGCTGTTTCTGAGTCTCCCATACTCCCATAATAACTTCAGCAAACTCAACAAACTTAAGACTAGACTCTGATAGAATTGGGGGGGGGGGGATCCTATCATTGGAGTAGACATTTGTTCAGGTCTCCACAGGAAAAGTCACACAACTGTCCAGGCTTGCCTGGCTCCAGACCTGTTCAAGACGGTTAGCAAACAGTAGTCCCCAAGAGGACACATGTACTCTGACGTCACAACCAACCATGAACTGGACATGCCCTTTGATAATGAAGCCTTTCTACTCTTCACCCCATGACCACTATGGCACCACAAAAGGGAATGTAGCATAACATGGCTGACTTGTGTCATAGGTTTCAAATATGAGGACGTGCCATTAGAACATGAGCTTCTTGAAAGTAAGAGGTTGGATTCAACTCTGTATCTGTAGTCCCTAGCCTAAAGGAAAGAGGCAGTAAGTTACCCATAAATCCTAGTGAGATATCATGGATGAGCAAATGGGGGGATAAGGATATGTGGATAGATGAGTGAATAAGTAAAAGTGTAGATGAACAGACAGCTGGGAGGCAGGAAGGGCAAATGGATGGACGTAGATGGAAAGAAACATGTGTGGCTGGGTGTACAGACAGCAAAGTGGGTGGCGAGTCAATAGATAGGTTCAATAATGCGTGGATGGGTGAGTCAATGGGCAGATGCATGAATGGATGAATGGGTGAATGTCTCTCTGTGTGGGTGGGTGGATTGAAGAGGAGGTTGACTGAATGCATAAAGAGAAGGTAAGTGAATGAACAGATCCTTGAATGGGAGGATGGATGCATGCGTGGATGGCTGGGTGGATAGGTAGAGGGATGGATGGGTGTTTGTATGTACGTATGCATGTATATATGTGTGTATGTATGTATGTATGTGTGCATGTATGTATGTATGCATGTATATATTATGAATTTATGGGTGGGTAGATGAATGGATGGATGGATAGATGGGTGGAAGGGTAGACTGATAGATGAATCTGTTAATGGGGTGAGTGGGTAGATGGGTGGGTGGATGGACGGGTGGGTGGGTGGATGGATGGATGGATGGACGGACAGATGGATGGACGGACTGTTTGAGGCACTGATAACTGATGAGACCTTGAGGAGGAATGAGGCCTACACAAGCTTTCAGGGCTATCTTACCCTCTCACTAACTCTCTTCAACACCTCTTCTGCTTCCTCCATGGCCACCATCTCCCTCTGGTACTGGTTTTCTGTCTTCTTCCTCATTTCCAGGTCACACTCTGCCGTCAGTGCCAGCATCTTCCGCTCATATTCCTCCTGTATTTCCTTTTCCAGCAGCAGAAACTGCTGTTTGAAAGCAGCAGCCATCTTCCTTTCTGTTTGCGGAGAGAGGTGACCACCACTGATCAGATTCTTCATCAGAAGGGCAATGACGTCCTTACTAATCTGGTTTCGACAAGCCTCCAGATCTGCATCTGCCTGATTCAGGGTTGCGATCTCCAACCTGAGAAACAGAAGTCAAATGGATTCCATTATATGACAGCAGAGAGAGCAAGGGGCTCCCTTACATGACAACGTGGGAGAGCAAGGGGCTCCATTACATGACAGCGTGGAGAGCAAGGGGCTCCATTACATGACACTCAGGTTTTAAGGCCTTTTCTTTCTTCCCCTCCTCCTCTTCCCATTTTTCTCTTCCTTTTTCTCTTCATTATTTGGATGGAAAATGTTTCCCACATGCTTATTTGTTCACCACTTGGTCATCAGTTGGTGGCACTGTTTTGGGATGGTTATGGAACCACAGTAGGTACAGCCTGCCTGGAAGAAGAGGGATGCTGACTGCAAGCCTTGAGGATGATAGTGCAGCCCTGCTTCCTGTCTGCTCTCTGATCCCTGATGCCTCCAGATGTGAGCAAGCAGTCTCATATTCTTGCTATTCCCTCAGCCCAGGAATTAAAATCAATCTTTCCTCCTTTACCCTGTAGAATAAAAGCATAATATTTAAGCCTTTCTGAACATCTGCCCAACTGGACTCCAGAGGTACAGCTCAGCAATGCACCAGGACCCTTCCTCTAGCTGTGCTCTGCAACGGCAGACATCTTCTGTCACTCAATGGGGATGTGACAATATAAACGTAGTAAAGAAATTCGTCACAGAAAATCCTAAGCATTTGAAAGTAGAGAACACACTGTGGTCCATATCACTGCTTGAATTTCGTCACCTTTCACCAGTCCTGTTAAGTCTACTCCTTGCCACATGTATTTGAGCACTGAAAGCAAATGCTATAAGATACGCTCTCTTATCTGAAAACCCTTCAACATACATCTCTAAGTATCAAGGAGATGAATAGATACACATACAGACAAAAAATGGGTACCTGGCAGCTAACCTACATATTTTTTTTTTTACCAGAATAACTGTAGTAAACTATTACCTTGAGTTAAACGCACTTCAATAAAGGATATCTCTCTAGAAGAGAAGTCATTGCTATTAGCTCTGAACCCAAGCCCCATCAGTGTCATTTTAAAGGATACCCCATGCATTTGCTTCCTTCATGGTCGCAGCAAGTGCTTAACTGCAAGGAAAACTGTGTTGGATCCAGAAAGAATCACAGGAGATGCCTGCCTGAAGGAAGTGTGTGCACAGTTAAATGCTAAATGAGCCAGCCAGAATCGCACAGGATCTGCAAGTAAAGCTGTGTTCTACTCCAAGACAGACAAACCAGACTTCACACCTTTCAGGAAGCCTGCGGGGCAGAAAGCACCATGGCTCCTCCACCACATCTTCAGTCCTGAACACATGACTGAAAGGACCTGAGGCTGTAGATGGAGCTCAGCCGCTGGCTCCGGCATTCACACATCAGCAAGGGTTCCAACTCGGAAGAGAGGAACCGAAAAGGACTCAGGATCAGAGGAAGGAGAGAGTGCAGATGTGAAGACTGACAGTTCTGAAGACCTAGGAGAGGATGAGCACTGAGTGAGGCTTCTTGTGGAAGCTGCAAAGCTTGACTTTTGCCTGGAGAGACACATCAGACTCTGATCTCCAGAATCTTAAGATTCTCAGGCATGAGTTGCCAAGCCTTCAGGGATCTGACAAGGGAACAGCAAGCTCGCAGATGCCACTCTGAGTGGCTGCAACCGTCACGCATTCCTTAATTCAGAAAATAAGGCAGCCTGCACTGGACAAACTGCATGATCTTGTTCTTTCTCTTGGCTGCCTGGTGAGCCACTTATTAACCAGGGGAGCTCAGAAAAAGACTTGTTTTTCCCATCTGTGTAACGGGAATGGCCTTAGATTGCTGTTCAAATTTTTATCAAACAAAGAAATGACAATTTCACAGCACAATTTCCTGGCATGTTGGCCCTAAATACTCATAGTTCCCTCCATGGAGGGGTCAGAGCAGAGTTTGACACACACACCAGCTTGAAAATGCTTTGTTTGCAGCCACTTCACTGACAAGTCTATGCTTTACAGAGACTCTCTGCAGTGGCAACAAGAAAAACTGTAAATGCAAGGCCACAGGACACAGAAAAAGAGTCTCTTCAAATCAGTTAAATTTCCAAACTATTAATGACATTAATTCTCATTGTTAGTTGCCCAACGGCTTCAGAAAAACACAAATAGGAAAAATCCCTCCCTGGTACATAGCGTCAGGCCCACTGGTGAAGGCACACACTTTCTTCACTTGTAATCACTTACAGGACCATGAAATATACATTTCTCTATTACCCCAGGAAATCCTTCATGACATCAAGAAGACAGGCATTTGGGGTCACACGGGATGGGGTTCTATGCCAGAACTCCTGTATCTCTCCTTGAACTGGTGCACCCACAGTAGTGCCTAAGAAACACCACTGCTTAGGATTTCCAAGAACCAATTATGAGTAGTACTTTAACTGGCTACTAGTGATAAAAATGAGAATGACATTCATGCCTTCTTTCTTATTTGGTTCTTATAAAAATCAATCGTTCTCACCAAATAGTGAGGCACGGTATCAGGATGAAGTTAGGATCCACTTGATACACATGGCAGCAAACGGTTTTCTGAACGGGAAAAGGACTCATCAAGCAACACGGGGAAGAGTAATTCAGAAGGAAGCCTATGCAGCCACAGCCTCTTTTAGAATAATTCTAGTATCTTCAAGTTAGCTAGTGTCACCACAGATCCACAAAACAGCTCAATATTAGCGAAGAGAAAGCGTTTTTCATCAGAACCAATATCAATGGAAGGCCAAACATCACCTGTCAACATGGTGGCCAGGCAGCGGAGAATGGGGAAAGTATCCCCTGAGAATCTTCAGTAAGTGGGAGTCACAGAACATGAAGGAAACACCAGAAAACTCAATGCTGAGCCAGCAAGCCAGCAGCTTGTCATGAATCCAAATACAGTACAAGCCACAGAGTGGGCTCTTAGCATCTTTCTTCCTGGACCCTCTTTCACCAAATATTTCCATGAAGAGCGTCCAGGCTGCACTCCCTCTCCAGGCACTGAACTACTCAGTAAGTGGAAATAATCACTCACAGACTACATTCACCCCGAGGCATGGGGGGAGGGGGATCCATAAGCAGAGCAGAAAACCTTTGCCTTCAAAGAACTTCCTGCTTAAGTGGGTAAGACAGAATGCAATGATACGATGATATCTCTGTGTCTGTCTTTCTGTGTCTGTCTGTGTGTGTCTCTCTGTCTGTCTCTCTGTCTCTGTCTCTCTGTCTCTGTCTCTGTCTCCCTGTCTGTCTCCCCTCCAGCCCCCATATGTGTACTCACTTCTAGCAGCCAGGGATGCTATGAAGAGAAGTAGTTTGGGTATACAGGATGGAGATGCTACAGCTGCAGAGGAAAGTTTCCCTAGCTCTGTAGGACTCACCAATTCACTGTGCAATGCAGCTGCTCCTTTGACCTACTCTGTCTGACTCTTAGGTACCCACACCCCATCACACCTAATATGTGATGCCACCATCGTTCAGCTTAATGGATCTTCTCTCGGAAAACTTCCCGGGCCAGGCATGAATGCCACATTCCTAGAATCCCTGCACTGAGGCTATGGAGGCAGGAGGATCAATAGTTCACATTTATTTTTGGTCACATAGCAAGTTCTGAGGCTAGCTTGGGTTACATGAAACCCAGCCTCCAAGAAGGAGGAGAGGAAAGAGAGAGGAGCTCCAGGCATTTGTACTCTGCCCATGTGTACAGTACAAAGACAAAACCTAGTATCCAGGCAGTGCCCACTACGCTGCTGAGTACCTAATGGCACCACAGCCAGGATCTGCTAAAATACCTGTCAATTAATTATTTTTAAAAAGTGTTCTAAGCATGAAGAAGCAACTCCAAACAATAAATGACCCAAAGAAGCCAGCAAATGGCTCCATCTTCCTAGGCTGTGGGCTTTCGCAGAGGACCACAGACATTGCTTTGCAGAATGCTTAAAAGGAAAAAAAAAGGATAGGCAATGTAAAAAAAAAAAAAAAAAAAAAAAAAAAAGAACCATATGGTTAACACATAAAAAATACTACTCAATATGTGTATTTACAACTCCATCACAACAAATACTCCCTACACCCCTACACATCTGCCGCATACAAAGCAACCTCCAGACAGCAGGGGAGCCACCGAGAGAGCTCAGAGCTCAGTAAGGGAAAGAAACAGCTCTGAACTTCTTAGGCTCTGTCTCAGTAGCATCGCACTCAGTGTTTCGCACTCAGTGTTTCTAAGAGACCGTTCTGCAGCAGCAGTGGGTCTGAACGCACTCTAGCCTGGGTGGAGTCCATTACCACCCACATGACCTCAGGCGAACCACCGGAGCCTGTCTGGATGGCAGCTCACTGGTCTGAAAATTGAGCAGAAGTGAGAATTTCATATGATGCCAGATGCTTGGTGTGACCAGGTTTTCAGTCCAGGTGGTACTAAACTACTGGAAGCATACACACCATGTTTCTAGAACCTTCTGTGATCAGCCAAGCTACCCAGTTTCTCCTTCTTCATAGCAGGTCCCAGCATGCACTGGGACCAAGCCTCCTTCCACAGGAAGCCTGATACAAAGTAAAAATAAAAGCAGTTCTCCAATCCTCTTTGTGAGGCGGCCTGTGAATAAACGATGCAGAGCTGAACATGCAAGCAAGCCCAGGACATGCTCTGCCAGGAGTAAGCTAGCAGTGGAGGAAAGGGCACAGCGCCACCTAGTCTTGGAAACGTGGCAACAATCAAGCCCCCTGCCCGTCTGTAGGGTGAGAATCTCAGCTAAACCACCAGTGAAAATTGCAGGCAGGATAAATGACTTACTAGAGAAAAGGGCTATTTTTAGTAAGGAGCCCATGAGAGACTGATTTCCATGTAAACTAAGCCTCTGACATTTCCTTTGTGGGAGCTCCAAAACCTTAGTGGAGGTCAACACAGAAAGATAAGAGGTAACTGACAAGTGGAGGAGGAAGGAGGGAGGGAGGGAGGGAGGGAGGGAGGGAGGGAGGGAGGGAGGAAGGAAGGAAAAAGAAGGCAGATAGGTAGGCAGACAGGCAGACAGACTGACTCACTGGCTGACTAATGGACTGACTGACTAGGTACTCAGACTAAGGCTGAAACAGTTTGACAATAAATTTTATGGCTGAACTGGGGTAGGGAGGTGGAGTGGCTCAGGGGTTAAAGCCACTGGTTGGTCTTCTAGAGAGGACTTGTGTTCAATCCCCAGCACCCACGCAGCAGCTCACACCTTTCCGTAACTCCAGCCCCATGGGATCCAACATCTGGCATCTATGGGCACCAGACACACACATTCTGCTCAGACACACAGACAGGCAGAACACCCGAGATAAAAAAAAAAAAGTCCTTTTTAAAGACCGAGCTGAGGGAGGAGGGGGAGGCGCTGAGAGGAGGAGGGGTAAATTTCACTCGTGGGCTGAGTGCTCACAGTCCGTGCTTGCTGACTGATGTGAAACACTCTTCTGACAAAGTAAGATTAGCGATCAAGAAGAAACAAAAAGAAGGTTCCAGAGTCCGAGAGTAACTAACAATGTCAGTACTCTGGCATCGAAATAAGCAAGCTGCAACACCATGGAGAGTTTCCTATGATATGGATGGAGGAGGCTGGGCTCCTTATACCCTTCACACCGAGTCCAAGCAGAGGCAAAGGGTGGACATGCCCCTGCTTAAGAGGACTACCTCACTGGGACAGAAGCACACAGAGTCCTGCATGTGTAAATACCCAGCTGTCAGTTACCCGAGTCAGACTGTTCCACCCAACTCTTTGTTTTCACACTGGGGAGGAGGGGCACACCTGACTTTTGGCTAGGAAACGCTTTGACAATTGCTTGTGTTCATATCAGAGTATTGATAATTACTTGTGTTCATATCACAGTATATGAGGCGGTGGTTTTGGTTCCCGGCAGGAGCTGGCATGCCAGCTGCCCACCCATTTCTGCCTTCCTAAGACAGGGTGGCAAATTTTAATTGCCATCGTTGGCATTCCAATCAGAGAACTGAGCAAAAATGAAGAAGGGCTTGTGAACAGCTGTCCAAAGCTTAATTACCCAAGCCATGCACACTACCCTGAAATTTAGAAACACATGGAGGCCTGGGCCCCAGCACTGTATGAGAATGGTCCTGTCCACCCAAGGCTCCAGGCCTGGCTGCTCACAGAGCCACTGAACAAGAGAGGAGTAACCCCCCTCCCCCCCAGTAGGGCAGAGTCCTCACTGCCAAGGGCAAGTAGCTTAAAAAGTACCATGAGTCATCAGTATAGCTTTTGTCTGAGGAGGAATCACAACTGAACTGCTAGCAATACCCCTGGAAGGGGTACTAACCTTTAAGCCCTCATGCAAGTGGAAAACAGCACCTGACCCCAAGTCGTTTCTGAAGGTCTGTGAGCTGGTTTACATTCTTTTCATCCAGGGATTGGCAGGATGGAGACTGCACAGTGCAGGTCTTTATCAACAAGAGTTCTACCTGGCAAACCAAGGTGGGCACCTGGGCGGGCCTCTTTTTCAAACAGCCATTTCTTCCCTGTTTTCTGTGTTCAGTAGACAAACACCCAGCACACTCTTCTGTTAAGATTTCACAAATTTTTTTCATCCTTGCCCCTTTTCATCCTTAAACCTCACTTTCCTCCTTCTGCCTTAAGTATTTCCTCTCATTCCCCTTGGAAGCTTCTACGACAGCATCAAACACAAGTGATGATGTCACTTCCTCCAGGGAGCACTTCCAGGGCTCCAGAAGTGCCTCCTTCTTCTGCATCCAGCTGGCCCAATAGTATCAATGCCTAGCCACACTTCCATTCTGGCCACCAAGTGATAAATGGATGACCAAGTATAAACCCAAAAAGGAGACTCTATGCCTGCTGCCCCCAATCCATCACCTGAGAGCAGATATGACTGAGGATCCTTACTCTTCTAGGGCTTGAAGCATGCTCCCAGGCTCCTCAGAAGTCAGGATGTCAACCACTTGGTCATTGAGGGAAAGGTCCTGGCTCACACCATTAGCAGAGGTGAAGGGCGAGGGCTCCAGCTTGTTCTCAGGATGCTGAACCTGTAGAAGTGGAGAGACAGCTAGGTTGGCCTGCTAAAGAATACTGCATGCCGGGAGAGAAGGCAGGGCTGTGTGTGCAGTCAGAGAAGCTGGCCTCCTCCCACCTCAGACAAGCTCCTGTCCTGGTCAGAGCCTCCATTTCTCAGCAAATGAAAAGGATGCTGATTTCAACAGCAGCAAACAAAAGTGTTGGGCAAACAAAGCAAAGATATGCAAAGACATAACCATAAGTACTCTGCTACTGGGATGGGCGGGGCAGGGAGGAGGGACTGCTCAGTCAGGAAAGTGCTTGTCACACAAATGTGAGGTCCCCAGTTTGAGTTCTAAACCCCACATTTTTAGAAAGCTGGGCACAAAAGCAGAGACAAGCAGATCCCTGGGCACACAACCAGCCAGCCTAACCTAACTGGTGAGTTCTGGATTAATGAAAGACCCTGCTTCAAAGAACAAGGTGGGAGGCACCTGAGGAGAAGATAGGAACCCCAAACACATAGACACACACACACACACACACACACACACGAGGGGGGGGGGTGAGGGAAGGGTGAAAGAGCATCTTCTGGACTTGACAGATGGCAGCAGCTTGCTGTTGCTTGCACAAGACTTGTACAAGATCAAGCCAGTCAACATCTCACCACAGAGGGTCATGAGCCCTTAGCCCTAACTAAGGAACTATTGACACTTGACAACTTCGTGGGAAGACAGAGACAGTTTTCTTTATGGGTATGACTCTGGTAGGTTGACTCTTCTCCAATGAATGGCCCCACCTTTAGGAGTTTATGGGAAGCTCAAACCTGACTCCTTAGATTATTTTTAAAGTCAGGGATGGACTTGGGAAGAGTTAGTGATTAGGGGAGTGACCATGATAAAAATACATTATGGGAAATTCCCAAAGGATTAATAACATTCATATATTTAAAATGACAGGGAAGTAATTTTTTGTTTTGTTTTATATTCTTCTCTCATATATTACATCATGACCGAAGTTTATCCTTCCTCCCCTTACCCCAGTCTCTCCTTCTCACCTATATTCTCCCCCAAATTCACTCCCCACTCCACCTCTCCACAAAAAAAGAGCAAACCTACCAGGGACATCAGCCAAACACCACCAAAAAAAATGCTACAATAAGACCAGGCATACACCATCACATCAAAGCTGGACAAGGCAACCCAGGAGGAGGAAAAAGGTCCCACAAGTAAGCAACAGAGTCAGGGACAGTTCCTGCTCCCACTGTTAGGATTCCCACAAGAACACCAAGCTTCTCAGCCATGACATATATGCAGAGGACCTAGGTCAGACCCCTACAGGCTCCCTGATCTTTGCAAGCTCCCACGGGACCCAGTCAGTTTACTATGAGAGCCGTGTTCCATGGTGTCCCTGACCCCTCTGATTCCTCCTTCCCCCCCCTCCTCTGCAGGATGCCCGAGCTCTACATAATGTTTGGCTGTGGGACTCTGCATCTGCTCCCATCTGTTGCCAGATAAAGCTCTCTGCTCTCTTTGATGATGACTCTGTTAGGCTCAGGTTCCAGAACACTCTGAAAGCAGAACAAACTGTAGGTAGGTTTTACGGCTGGGGTGGTGTCTCAGTCCCTCCACTTGAGGCCTGGTTATACCAGATGGCCAGTTCAGGCTCCATGTCTCCCATCACTGGGAGTCTTTGCTATGGTTACCCTCGAAGATTCAGTGGAGTTTCCATTGCACTAGGTTTCCAAGTTGTCCCCAAAATGTTACCCAGTGCTAGTCATTTTCTCCAGTATTTTCTCCCTCCTCTACCACCTGATCCTTTCTGTTCCCAACCCCTCCTGCTCAGTCCACCTGCAAAATTTATTCTATTTTTTCCTCCCAGTGACATCCATGTGTCCTCCTGACCCCAAGTCCTCCTTGTTACTTAGCCTCTCTGGGTCTGTGGGTTGCAACATGATTGTGCTTTTCTTAACAGCCAATATCCACTTAAAGTGAGTACATCCATGTTTGTCTTTCTGGGTCTGGATTATTTCACTCAGGATGATTTTTCCTACTTCCATCCATTTCCCTGAAAATTTCATGATGTTGTTGTTTTCAACAGCTAAGTAGTATTCCATTGTGTAAATGGACTACACTTTGTTTATCCATTCTTCGGTTGAGGGACATCTGGGTTGTTTTCAGTGGTTATTATGAATAAAGCTGCTACAAACATAGTTGAACAAGTGTCCTTGCAATAGGATGAAGTCCCCTTTGGGTACATGCCCAGCAGTGGTATAGCTAGGTCTTGAGATAGGTCAATTCCCAATTTTCCTAGAAACCACCATATTGACTTCCAAAGTATAAGTTTGCATTCCCACCAGCAATGGAGGAGTGGTCTCCTTGCTCCACATCCTTGCCAGCATGAGCTGTCACTTGAGTTTTTGATCTTAGCCATTCTGACATGTGTACGATGGAATCTCAAAGCTGTTTTGATGGCTAAGGAGGTTGAACATTTCTTTAAGTGTTTCTCAGCCATTTGAGATTGCTCTGTTGAGAACTCTGTGTTTAGATCTGCACCCATTTTCTAATTGGACTATTTAGTTTGTTAGTTTCTTGAGTTCTTTATATATTTTGACTATTAGCCATCTGTCAGATGTGGAGTTGGTAAAAACACCTTCGTATTCTATCGACTACTGTTTGTTCCTATTGATGGTGTCCTTTGCCTTTACAGAAGCTTCTCAGTTTCCCATTTATTAATTGTTGATCTTAGTACCTGTTCAGGAAGTTGTCTCCTTTGCCAGTGAGTTCAAGGCTATTCCCCACTTTCCTTTCTATTAGGTTCAGTGTATCTGGTTTTGTGTTGAGATCTTTCATCTATGTCTTAGTCAGGGTTTCTATTCCTGCACAAACATCATGACCAAGAAGCAAGTTGGGGAGGAAAGGGTTTATTCAGCTTACACTTCCAATTGCTGTTCATCATGAAAGGAAGTCAGGCCTGGAGCTCAAGCAGGTCAAAGAGCAGGAGCTGATGCAGAGGCCATGGAGGAATGCTGCTTACTGGCTTGTTTCTTCTCCTGGCTTGCTCAGCCTGCTTTCTTATAGAATCCAAGACTACCAGCCCACAGGTGGTACCACTCACAAGGGGCCCTGCCCCCTTGATCACTAATTGAGAAAATGCCTTACCGCTGGATCTCATGGAGGCATTTTCTCAACTGAAACTCCCTTCTCTGTGATAACTCCAGCTTGTGTCAAGTTGACACAAAGCCAGTCAGTACAATCTACTTGGAATTTTGTGCAGTGTGATAGATATGGATCTGTTTGCATTCTTCTACATGCAGACCTCCAGTTAGACCACCAGCATTTGTTGAAGATGCTTTCTTTTTTTTGTTATATATTTCTGGCTTCTTTATCAAACCTCAGGTGTCCATAGGTGTGTGGATTTACATCTGGCTCTTTGCTTTGATTCAATTTCATTGAAATCTATGTCTGTTTTCATGTTAATTCCATGTGGATTTTATTACTACAGCTCTGTAGTACAACTTGAAATCAGAGATGGTGATATCTCCAGAAGTTCTTCTATTTTACAGTATTGCTTAAGCTATTCTGGGCTTTTTGTTTTGTTTTGTTTTGTTTTCATATAAAGTTGAGTATTGCTCTTTCAAGGTCTGTAAAGAATTGTATTGGAATTTTGATTGGATCGATAGTTTGCTTTTGGTAGAATAGCCATTTTTACTGTGCTAATTCAACTGATTCATGAGCATTTGTAGACCCTTCCATCTTCTGAGATCTTCTTCAATTTCCTTCTTCAAAGACTTGAAGGTTTTATCCTACAGGTCTTCCACTTGCTTGATTAGAGTTGCCCCAAGATATTTTATATTATTTGTGGCTGTTATGAAGGGCTATTATGTTGTTTCCCCGATTTCTTTCTCAGCCCATTTGTCATTTATATACAGACAGACTACTGATTTTTTTCTAGATTAGTTAATCTAGTATCAGTCACTTCACTTAAGATGTTTATCAGCTGCAGGAGTTGCCTGGTAGAATTTTGGGGGTTGCATACTATCTTATCATCTGTAATAGAAATACTTTTATTTCTTCCTTTCTAATTTGTATCACCTTTATCTCCTTTAAATATCTTATTGCTCCAGCTAGAACATCAAGTACTATATTGATTAGATGTGGAAAGAGTGAACACCCTTGTCATATTCCTGATTTTAGTGGAACTGGTTTGAGTTTCTGCCAATTTAATTTTATGTTGGCTATCAGCCTGCTATAAATTGCCTTTATTATATTTAGGCATGCACCTTGTATTTCTGATCTTTCCAAGACTTTTATTATGAAGGGATTTTGTCAAAGGCTTTTTCAGCATCTACTGAGATGATTATTCTTTTTCCTTTCAGTTTGTTTATATGGTGGATTACATTGACAGATTTCCATATATTGAACCATCCCTGAACAGAGAAATGACTTTTTAAGTCCTTCATCATCATCACCCACATCAGAGGAAAACTCATAAGTGGCCTCCTTGACGTGATCTTGCTGACTGCTTCCTGAGGTACCCACAGGACTGTGAGACGGAACTAACACAGCCACAGCCCGCAGGAGGATTGGCTCAGAATCTGATTCTGCCCTATCTCCACCACCTCAGGCAGGTTCCCAAGGGTCTTTGATGGCATTCAAGGACACACCTGGTATTGCTGGTGCTCCTCTCCTCCTGCCATCCCTTGAACGTGTTATTTCCTGGGATACAGTGCCTTTGAGTCTGGCCTCAGGGTGTACTCCTATGGAGATGAAGATCAGAAGCTGGAAAACTTAGGTCCAAAAGATCCCAAGTAGAATCTCTCAAAGCAAGTGGAGGACCCTGAGAGAGACCCCAATCTTCCAGGAGTACCCACAATGATTCCTGGGCAAGAAGATGCTTGGTTAATGTTTAAAGCAGAGGAAAGAATTGCATGAGAGACGATGAAGAAAGCGATTGGGAGTCTGTTAGAGTGAGCAGTAAGAGCTCAGCTCCCTCAGCAAGGCCAGTTATGTACCCAGAAGGTGAGGTGAGGGATGGGAAGAAACGAGACACAAGTCAGG
The DNA here is from genome assembly GCA_028551405.1 of Uromys caudimaculatus. Taxonomy (NCBI): domain Eukaryota; kingdom Metazoa; phylum Chordata; class Mammalia; order Rodentia; family Muridae; genus Uromys; species Uromys caudimaculatus. The sequence continues at coordinate 28,616,230 of CM052712.1, read as the reverse complement.
TCATGAGGGACTCACAAGCCAGACCAAGGAGTCTGGCTTCACCACAGAACAGTGAGGCTCCTCAGCAGATGGCAGAGAACAGGGCTTGAATTGGGGGTAGAATAAAGCCACTCTACAGATGGAATGCTAGAATGTAAGGTTCTTATACCTGGCTACATGTAAATCACCCATCAGTCAGATATAAAATCAACGTAAGTGGTCATCACAAACAAGCTCATAGTAGGATATTATGTAGCCATGAAAAGGCACCATCCTGTCTCTTAGTTACTGTTCTATTGCTGTGAATAGACTTCATGACCAAGGTAACTCTTTAAAAGAAAGCATTTAACTAGGGGCCAGCTTACAGTTTGAGAGGGTTAGTCTGTAATCATCATGGTGGGAAGCAGATAGGCATGATGCTGGAACACTAGCTGATAGCTTTATATCCTGATCCACAGGCAGAGAGAGAGGGAGAGATGGGGCCTAGTATGGGATTTTTAAACCTCAAAGCCCATCCCCAGTGAAATACCTCCTCAGTCCCATTAACTGGAGACCAAGCATTCAAATATTTGAGCCTATGGGAGTCACTGTCATTCAAACTACTACATTGTCAAAATGTCAATGAACCTGGCGGATGTTACATCTGAAATAAGCCAAGCATTGATCTCCATCACACGTGGAATCTAAAAAGATGAACCCTTAGAGGTTGAGCATAGAGTGATGGTTAGTGGTTTGTGGAGGGTGCAGGGAAGGATACGAAGATGCTGCCCAGTGGTAACCATGTTGGGGTAGGCAGGAGGAAAATGCTGGGCAGTTCCATGGCACAGGGGAACAGCCTGGTTGCCAAGAAGGTGCCACATAGTTCACACTAGCTGAAGAGAGCATGTGCATTTCCTCACACAGAGAAATGATGAATGCCTGAGGTGATGGGTATGCCATGCCTAACAGCTTGTTACATACTGCACACAGGTCTGTTGCGGACAGCCCTGGGGCTGTTTGTATTCTGCTAATTCTGCCCTCCTGGGAGGGGCTTCAAACAAGGGGTGAGTTACATACTCATGTGACTTGTGAACCAATCCCTTAATGAATAAAGGAGCCAATCACTGGGCGAGGAGGAGGGACTTCCGGGTCAGAGAGGGGAAGAGAGGAGGAGGAGAGAGAGAGGGTCTTTATGGAATAGGGACAGCAGATAGGTGAAATGTAGCTACTACAGTCTCCTGGTATGGAGGATCTGCAAGGATCCGCCACCAGAGGAATCAGGTTTTGACAAGTCTCATAAGATTAGGTTTTAGTTGTTGTGCCCAGAGACTGAGTTACCATTGTTTCTGAGCTAAGTTTGTGTTGTGTTTTCCTTCACTTGGCAGCTCATCTTGGTTCCAGAGAGAAAGATACAGCAGCAAAGTGTGGCTTTGCCTGATGTGCACCACAGAGGCCATGGGGGTATTGAACCATGGGGCTGGCATGGTAGTGACCTGCCAGTGGGGACCTAGCAAGCTGGGTGGAGAGACCGTGGAGCTCTAAGTCAGAGCTCCACGAGATGAAAGCAGGTTGGCCATTGTTCGCCAGTGCATGGCTAGCCAGCCCACTGGGGCTGAGAGAACCAGGGCATAGCATGGGAACTTGCTATATTCCTTCTTTTTTAATAATTCCCGCAACATGTGTCAACCTACCACACTCTACCTGATAAATTTACACAATTGTGTGTTAAGAATAATAGTTAAAGAAATCATTCTAGAAGACTATGCTTAATTAATGAATTAATTTGCTTATGCACTGGCAATGCTGTGGATTGTCCTGGCACAGGCTAGGTGCTTGCCCTACCATTGAGATACATCACCAGCCCCAGGGTTAATGATGAGTTTTTGTTCCAGGACATGCAAGGTGAGCATCTGTCCTTGGAGCACCAGTAGAGTCTGACTTGGTCCAGAGTTGAGACGCATCTGGCTGAAGGATGAGTGTCCACCTTACACCACTGCCAACCTGGGCATTCACGGGGGGAAGACTCACCCGGCATCTGGACAGCATGCTTCCCTGCAGACACCGACCCCTCGCTAAGAAGAACAGGGCTGCCAAGGTCAGGAGGAGGGAGATGAGGAAGGCTGCGATGAAGCCTGCTACGTGGAGGCCATGGTTAGGCAGAACCTGCATGGGAAGAGGAGAGTCTGAGACCTCTGGTTCTGGGTACAGAAATTCAAACTCTGACAGTGAAGGGAATGTTCTGGAACCATTTAGTAGTAATAGGTGCACGATACTTGATTCACATAATATCAATGCCAGTAAATTTCCTATTTTGTTATTATGTGTACACACGCATGCATATGCATGTACACACACATGCGTATGCACACACATGTACACACACACATATGCACACATATATGCATACACACATGCACATGTGCACATACACATATGTACACATATACATATACACACACACATACGTGAGCACACACGTAACACACAGCATCCACATTACAAAACCTGAAACACCTCACCATCAGTCAGAACCTCTGGTTTTGGGGGGGTGGTTAACTTGATTTATTTTTATTTCAAGTGCACTGTATGTATGTTTTGTGACAGTATCAGGTTCCTTGTAATTAGAGTTATAGACAGTTGTGAGTTACCATGTGGATACTGGGATTTGAACCTGGGTCCTCTGGGGAGCAACCAGTGCTCTTAACTTCTGAGCTATCTCAGGATATCTGAGCTGCCATTACTACTAAGTGCAGAAAAGGGCTCAGGGTAGAGGAATATCTAGGCAACATTAAATGGATGGAGGACTGAATGACAGAGTGGATGTGAGCCTACAAAAGCCAATGGTGGCCCTGCATGACCTGTTTGGAAGGCTAGCACCAGTGAGACCCCCCTACCAGGGTGACAGAACCCCTCTACTGAGACAGGACCCAAAACTGAGGCCATTGGAGCATTAGATCCAGCCTCAAATCCTCAATCCTAAATGTTCTCAGAAATGGCACAGCCAAATGCCACCACTAACCACAGTCAGCAGAGATGTACGGACACAAACAGCCTAAGCTGCAGATGTCTATGAAGAAAGAAAAAAAAGTGTCTATGGCGTGACTGCCTCTACCCGCTGAACGCACTAACTCCCCCCATTGCAAAGACTCATCGCTCACCGTGCCCACCCCTTTAATCACACACTCGCCTCTGAGAGATTCTTCATAGCATTTATGAGGAGCGATACTGCACAAAAAGGCCTTTCAAGGAAGACTTGAAAAGATGGGAATTCAATACTGCATTTCAAAGACACAATAAAGGCTTGTTTAGAAAGTTTGGTTTCAATTATATAATAAATGTATCTATAGGCTTGGAAGGCTGGGAGCTGTCATTGTTCAGCTTTCCTGTGTGCAGAGGCTGGGTACAGAGAGATCTCAGGATGTCAGTGGCCACACAGTAATCCTGCCCACTGACTCTCTCCAAACACAGGAAACGGGCACATGTGATGGCTTTCCATGTCTCCTACCCCTCAAATGCAGAAAATTGGGGAGCACACGTGATGTCTTTCCATGCCCACCTGTTTCCCCAAACATGGTAAAAGGGGACACACATGACTTTCCTGGAGAAGGTTTCATCAAGTTTTAAATCTCTTGCTCGGCCTCCATATTCAGGGAGCAGGCAGGATGGTGGCTCACTGTCCCTTGTCCCAGTGACCTGGAGGGGCGGCAGTGACAGCAAAGAGACTCTTGGCCTCCAAATGATGAGTGAATGTTTGGACTGTCAGTCACACATCGCATGTCCTAACGCAGCCTCATTGTGATATATCTTAGTTGTTACCTTGGCTAGATTTGAAATCAACTAGGAGACAAGCTGCTGGGTGCAACCCTGAGGGATTTTTCTCGATCATTTGAAGTAAGAAGATCCACTCACACTGAGCATGGTTAGTAATTCCCAGTGGCTGTCCACATAGAAGGGGATCTGAGGGGGGAAGCTTCACTTCCTGCCTTCTTGATGGTGAGTTCATCTATTCTGTTTGAAAATTCACCAACCTGTTGCCACTGTCCTGGCCACTACCACCACCTTCACCCTCCACTGGCATGGGAGCTTAGCTTCCAGGATGGGCTGAGGACCAGAGAGATTCCAGGAATCCTCTACACTTTGGAGCCACTTTTGGACTACTGAGGCACACAACCTGGTGGGTGGAGAATCTACTGGGTCCTCAGCCTCCCCTGGGTGAAGATGGCTGTTGTTGGACAAGCTAGACCAGTGGTTCTCAGCCTGTGGGTCTCAATCGCTTTCACAGGGGGTCACATATCATATGCTCTGTACAACAGATATTTATATTACGATTCATAACCATGGCAAAATTACTGTAATAAAATAGTAACTATAATAGTTTTATGGCTGGGGTCACCACAACATGAGCAACTGTATCAAAGGGTCACAGCATTAGGAAAGTTGAGAACCGTTGGTACAGACCACCTTGTGCAAACCAATCTAATAAACACCTTTAAATAAATCTGTGTGATTGGTTCAAAGAACCCTGACTAATATCCTTGCTAATTCCAATGGAGCAGAGCTTGGCTCGGCGAACATCAGGACTCCGCACAGCCATGGTCCTGTAGAGCATCGTGATCATGGCTGGTTCTCAGGATCTCTGAACCTGCTGCCTTCCCAATAAAAGGAAGACACAGGCCAGATCATCTTAAGGCATCTTCCAGACAAAAAGTCTCTTTGGTCAACAAACGAGTACCAAGTGCCAACCAGAGGAGTAAGCCCAATGCTGTGATGCCATGAAAATCCAGCAGGAGGCAAACAACCCATCTTGAGAGAGGAGATGACCAGAGTCAGAGAAGCTGGTCTGAGTTCTGAGGGATACCTGAGAGAAAGACTCCTTCCTTAGAAAACAGAGGGTCCCAGTGGCCCTTGAAGGAGTTGAGAGGGTTAACTTTTCTGATGAAGCCTCAGTAAGAATACCCTAAGGAAAGAGCACAGGAAGCTCTGTGTTCTAAGGAAGACAACTAGAGTCCTATAACTGAGGTCAGGACAAGGATCAGAGGGCTGGAAAGTAAGGTGGCAGAAAGACCATAGTGATGACATGATTACTGTACACCTCAGTTCAAAGCCTCATGGTTTTGCTAATAGCATTACATCTACCAGGCTTCAAGGGCTCCCTGTAAGACCATGTGTTTAGGAATTCTCACTTCATAGCTAGTCACCTGTTATGCCATTCCTCTTCTTGTTAGTTAACACATGCTCTTTATATATTAGGACACTTGTCTTTTATGGACATTATAAAGACCTCCTCAAGTTTCTCACTTACCTTTCTTGCTGTTGTTTTTAAAAGTAAAATTCCAGGTGGTTTCTATTCAAATTCCTCAGACTATTACTCATATTGACTTTCTATATATTATTTCATCTATTTTATATTTTGGTCTGGCATTCACCTCTGTCATTCTTTCAAGAGATCCAGTCATTTGGCTCCAATTCTGCACAGGACACTATCTCCTCTCCATTTAATAAAACGTCATCACTTTACTGCATGAACACACAGATAAATTCTCTATCTCCCTGGGAGGCCTGCTGGCAGTGGACTCTGAATCAATCAATATCTCTCTCTCTCTCTCTCTCTCTCTCTCTCTCTCTCTCTCTCTCTCTCCATGGTTCCTGGGACCCTTCCAATAAGCATTGCAACCTGCCATCCTGTAGTGCCCAATCCACAAGCAGCCGGCAAGTTTGGAGGAATCCAAGACCTGCAGCTCATGTCTGGTACTGTGGGATACTCTCAGAGACTCTCCTCACCAGGGGGTAGAGGAAGGCAAGGATTTGGGTGGTAAACTAAGAAGAAATTTCTTGCAGCCTTGTTCTTCCTTAACCAGGTAGCTTGTTAGCTTGAGATGGGAAATTAAAGAGGCGGTAGGGCGGTTTCCACTTGCTCCAGTGTGATGGCCACACAAGCAGATGCATTCCACTGTTCTGTCTGAGGACAGTACTTGTATTCCTCCAGCCACCCATCTCCCACAGGTACACCCCTGTCACCTCTAAAGGTGCCCAAGTCAGACCTGCTGAACTCACTCAGAGCCAAGGGTCTCTCCCCAGGAAACCTGAGGGAGGTTGTGTCAACCCTACAGTCAACATTAGCTTAACCCTGAAGCTCTGCCCAGCAGACTCCAGTCTCTAGTATACTGCACTGGGCCTCAGAGATGCTTCTGGTACCAGTGCAGCTCCCCAGGTACAACACCTGAGCCAGAGACCGGAATGGCAACGGTCGTTCTGACTGATCCCACTGGCAGGTTGGTGTTGCTCTCTTGCTACATAAAAATGACACCAGGAGCAGGTGCTGATGTTCACAGACTTAAAGAAACACAGTGCTCTGCATAGACCAACCCATTTGCCTGGCTAGGTGCTTGTGATCTGGTTCTCATTTTATGCCTGGGAAAGTTGAGGCCCAGACAGGCTAGAACATGCTGAAGGTCACATACAGACAGTGAAGAGTCAGGATTCACAACAGGCCACGTGGTTGTAAAGCCTGCTACACCCTCAATACTGTGGCATCTCATGTTCACTCAATACTGTGGATCTCATGCCTCCACTGCCCAGAGATCCTTGAATAGTACCCAGAGGGTACCTGGTGAAGGGCAGCCTGCAGCCTGCACAAGCACCTCTTCCTTCTTTCCCAAAGTTAGTGTATAGGTGAGAGGCAGCCTGGGCCCTGGAGAAGTCCCCTTTCCATCCTTGTGGGAGGGCTAGGCCTTCGAAGGTGGGGCACATTCATTAAGAGAATGTTCTTCACCACAATCATAAGGGCATCCACCATCTCTTCAAATGACTGGTAATCATCATTGGTGACAATCAACTCAATCAAGGGATATTTACTGACTGATTGTCACCTACCAAGTGGGGCAGGAAAGGGGACACAGAACGAATTAGACCAGGCTCCTTCCTTTGGAGCTCTCAGATCAACAAAGAACACTGTGATATGCATCTTTAACTGCCCCACTGAACTGCAGGCTTGCTAAAAGTGCCAGCTTGCTTTCCACCTCTTCTGGGCACCCTAGGAGGTGCTAAGCGTCACGTCTAGCTGTGGGGTTTGCTACCAGAATACCTGGAATCAAAGGCCATGCTACCATCTGCTGGCCCTGCAAGCAAGAGTTAACAAGCATGGCTGTGTGGTCCTTCTTCCCTCTAAAGGCCAGTCTGTGTATTTGGGCCTTGGCCAGCATCTGGGGACTACATCTGGGAGGAAGGCCACCATTCACTTTGCATGTTGTATAAACAGTGTGGCCCCTGCCTCCTCCTCCTGGAGTGAGGAATTGGGGTGAGCCAGGCACAGGGTACTGTGTGACGCTCAGTCCCTAAAGAATGTTCAAAGATGGGCCTGTGACTCATTGCTGGGGAGTCCCCTGAGGAGAACCTGAAGGTCAGCGAGGACTTTCTCTAGACTTCACCTGTCCCCTTGACTAACTTTGCTGTGTGGCTGTATGTGTCCCTTTACTCCTTGCTATGACAGAACACCTGACAAAGCTACTTAAGGGAGGAAGGGTTTCATTCATGTTACAGTCTATCATGGCAGGAAGGCAAGGCAGCAGGAGTAAGAGGCAGCTGCTCACACTGCATCCACATTCAGGAAGCAGAAAGAAATGAACACTGCTGCTCAGCCTGCTCTCGCCTTTGTATTTAGGCTAAGCCCCCAGCATACGGAGATGGTGACAGCTACATTCAGGGTTACAACTCTCTAGAGATGTTCTCATAGTCATGTCCAATAGTGTGTCTCTTAAGTGATGCTGGGTCCTGACAGGCTGATAGTCAAGTTGCCTCTCACTAGTTCAGTAAGCCATGAAAACAACTTTTAGTCTCTGGGAGTCACCAAGCCTAGGGGTGGCCTCAGAGAAAATGCCATTCTAAATGTAGGATCTTTGGCAAACTACATGACCTCAGTTTCCCCATCTATGAAATAAAGGTGACTTAATAATGGAATTTCTCCCACAAGCCTGTGTCAAAGATGACAAGATTGAGCATTTGTGAGCTGTTCAGGAGACCTGAGACACTGAGGAAGTGTGGAGTATCTCTATGTAGTTTGGTCACAGCTTGATGGGGTTAAGGAACATCAGGGGAAATTCTGACTTTGGGTGCATCTGAGGGAGACAGCAGGTGAGTCAAACCAGAAAGGTATGCCCAGTATATGAATATGGAAAGGAGCTTCCAGATCCACCCTACTTCATGTGAGTGTGTACAGGTGCTACCCAGTTGGCTGGACCAGAATGGAACCAATCCAGGAGAAAGATGCATCTGTCTGTTTGTCTGTCTATCTATCTGCCTGTCTGTCTCCTGATGCAGGGACACATTCCTCTTGTCTGGTTCATGGACCGAAAAATCCAAGATTCTTCTGCCTACAACTGTAGGCCACACACCAGTGAGCGCTAGGTTCTCAGACTTGTGTCCTCAGGTGAGTCACACCATCAGCATCCCAGACCTGAGGACATCCACCTTGAACTGTGCCACATGGCTGGCATGCAAGGACTTCTCCATCATCATGTGAGCCAGTACACACCACTACAGAGTCACTCCCCCCCTCCATCCCTCCTCCCCACTCCTGGAGAAGACTGACTAACCCACAGAGTGAGTCACACCGTTAGACGCAGGCCAGAGTGCTGTGCTAGGGGCCCCATTGCTAAGCAAAAAGGAAACATTCCAGTGAACATCAGAGGCAGGGAGGCCGCCTACAGACTGCAGCATCCTGGTACAATCTGGGAAGACAAGCTGTCCCCAGCTGGGCCTGGACCCCAGCCCCATGGGATGGTACCCACATTTAAAATAGACGCTGCACCTGAGTTAATTCAATCTAGAGATTTCCTCACATACATGCCAAGAGGTTTGTTTCTTATGGCAGTGTGAATAAGAAATTTCCTCACAGCTCATATATTTGAGGTCCCCATCAGTAGAACTGTTTGGGGGGATTCTATGGAGCCCTTAGGAAGTATGGCCTTGTTGGGTGAGCTTTGAGAGTTCATAGCCTGCCTCTACTTGCTCTGTGTGTGTGGTTGAAGATACCATCTGTCAGGTTCCTGGTCCTGCAGTCATGCCTTCTGCCATGACAGACTCTCAGCCCTCTGGAACAGTTAGCTGAAATAGACTCTTCCTCCTGTATGCTACCTTGGCCACAGTGCTTTATTGCAGCAGCAGATATCTTTTCCATGGTAATTCTAAATCTCATCAGGTTGGCACGCAAACTTAACCATCACAAAAGGTCACCAAGAGAACTAGTCTTAGGACTCACAGGGCCTAAGACACACACACACACACACACACACACACACACACACACATACACACACACACACACACGGACTAGCAAGGATGTGAGGCCCAAGGCCAACACTTCCTCTTGGCTCTGAGGTCAGGCCCCACATCAACACAGCATGAGCCTAGGTGGGCATAAGACCAGGATGGATCTGAATGTTGTCTTACCAATATCTTTTCTTCCACTGTGATGGTAAAGTGGGCCTTTAGCTGAGTTCTGTTCTGGGTAAGAGAGAGAAGAAATGCTTCAGTCTCATGGAGTCTGACCCATATCCAACCCATACACCTGAGTTCAGTTGTAACAGTCACTAGCTAACGGGTAATGTGGGACTTGTCCAACTTCTAAAGCCTCCTCTAGAAACAGTGGGACTAGAACTCCAGCTTCTCTACTGGAGAGTGTGGTGACCCAAACCCATGTCCTGAGGGCCAAGGGGCGCAGCTCTCTGTGGAGAACTGGGTTGGGGAAGTGCTGCCAGTCCAAACTCAGGCAAGGTGTCCATCTCTGTGTGACTCAGCTGTCTCACTTGTAAAATGGAAGCCACACTGAACTCAAAGGTGGCTGGAAAATGAAACCACTTAATATGGAGCATGGCAGAGAAGGGAAGGGAAGAAGGCTTTTAACAGGGAAGCTGCCCAAGTTAGCAGGTGACATCCACCCCGGGAAGGGAAAAAGGGGAAAGGGGACAGAAGGGAGGCACGGAGGGAGGAAGTAGGGAGGGATAAAGGAAGAAAGAACTGTTCCCATACCCTTGTGGTCAGTATACCCAAGCACCCCTCCAGGGCAGTGGCAGGTCCCAAGCAAGGGTGATAGGATTACCTGTGAGGGGCTCTGAAAGATGAGCCAGGCGGGAAGATCCAGGCTCTCTCCAGTCCCAAGGGCTGTGGGGTCCAGCGAGGCCATGTAGCTGACAGAGTAGCACTCTCCCACTGCTCAGAGACAGCAAGCACAGGTCAAGAAGGGGACAAGCCTCCCTACACCAGGCCGCATCTCTAAGTAGCCTTTTCCCCTGGCCCAGCCACAACCCTGGTCCCTGCAACCCTGTACCTGCCACAGCTGCTCACAAGCCCAGATCCCCAGCAAGAAGCATCTGGGTTTCATACACTCCAGGGGATTCTGGGAGTGATCCAGTGGCTTGAGGCCTCCCAGCCACAATCGGACACACTCTTCTGGAAGCAAGGCTGGTCTCTCAGGCCCTTTCTCACTCTATAGCACACTCCTCTGAACTCTCACGGGAGCTCTACAGACAGAAAGCAGGACCCTCAGCTCCTGAGGATTCCAGTCCAGCAGGTGGATGACAGAGCTGATAGACTATGCTTAACTTAGAGACAGCAAGAACCCTGGGTAGAAAGCAGGGGAGATGAGCATGGAGCCTGCGAATCAGTTTGTCCAGAAAAATCAACATGTCCATGTTGCCTTCTCACTGGGACAAAAGCTAAGACACTGAGAAGAGGAAGGCAGTCTCGGCCACCTCCCCAGACCATAATCCTTATACCCAGAATACCCCTGCACGTGCACCCAGACGGTGCTGAGGCTTAACATAAAGAACCTGTTTCCTTCTCCAGTGTGCAAGAGACGCTGTGACTGAGATCAGCAAGGTAGTAAGTAAAAACTACTTCGATCTCAGACAGGCTAAATTACACATTTTTTAATAAAAAGAGGGGAGTCAAAAAATGGTGACGGTAATGGAACCGGGGGGCAGGAAACTGGAGTCTGATTGGCCATTGGATTTTAGAGTCAGTCATTGGATGATGGGTCACCTGTCTCCTAACTTGAAAGCCACCATTGTGTACCAGTTGGGTGAGCTCAGGAACAGGTGGCTTGGACTGTGTTCTCAGGGAATACAGCCTCCTGGACAGAACAAAAGCCTGGAATAAATGGGAGAAAAAAGCACCAAGAATCAAATGATGACATGGTGTCCACAAGCCCAGGGCATTTCCCCAGGCCACGCTGGGTTGTGCTGCTATCTCTCTACATCACTGTGACCCTGACCTTGCCCAGTGGGTGGCACCATGCTTGGGGTAGGCAAAGGGACATGTGCCCATGTGGAGGAGCAGAGTTTAGTTAGTACTTGGGGTGAGGTATGGCTAGAGTAGGAAAAGTCAAGAGAATGTCCCCATGGGAGACTGGAGGCAAGAGGAGGGCTTGGAATTGAAAATCAAGTAGAACTTCCAAGAAAGGTAACCCTAAGACCAATCCTCATGGAATAGAGATATGTATAAGAAGGACAGAGGGACCACCCAGTACTGTCTAAGGGACGGGGTCAAAACAGGCATGACCCAACAGGAGCGAGAGCCATGAAAGACACTGGACAGCAAGGGGTAGGCAGTGAGGCCCACAACTGAGAAGGGCATTGAAAGGGAGCCAAAGTGCCAGGCCCTGACTAGGCTAAAGGCCATGTCCTATGACCTCACTCAGCCCACTAGAGTCATGCTCTGAGGCACTAAGATGCACAGGATCTCTAAAGTACAAGCTGCTCAGGGGCCTTCTAGAAGCCATATAGTCAGGCTGCCAGGCTGGGGGAATCCCAGACTGCCTGAGCTCTGCTCACAGCCCATGTGCCATTCTCTAAACACCAGCATAGGAATCAGTCTGGAGATTTGTTTCTATGTCATGGAAAGGAGAGCTTGGGCAGGAGGGGCTTAGCTGGGACATGAAAATTTTAGAACCTCGTTTAAACCAGAGCCACCCACCCATCAGGTCACTAGCTGTGGACTGCTCCACTAGCTTCTGTCAACAGCACTCTTAAAAGGTTCAGAAGGTCCATCCAGGCTGCAGGGTAAAGTGAGCAATGCTGAGCAGTGTAGGCCACACATCAGAAGTGGGTGTGGTCAGAAGAAGGGCTATAGCAGGTATCCAGACTGATGAGGGTCAGGCAGCCTGCTTCCATCTCAACAGGGCAGCTGCCCATGGCCTTGGGCAAGCTTCCCACCCACTCTAGCTTCAGGTTCTTCCTTTGTAAATGAGATGTTTACCAACAAGAAAGGAATCTCCAACCTCCTGAGAGAAAGGATGGCTCTAAAGTTAACTAGTTAATCAGAGAAGGACCTGTAGAAGCCAGGAGTCCACACTATAAGCTAACCTTTGGCTCTGGATTGTCCCCAAAGGCCTGTGTGTTGCAGACCTGCTCCGGGGTCTGTGGGACTATTGGCAGGCAGGTAGGTGAACTGTTCAAAGGCAGATAGTTCCCAGGCAACAGGGTATATCTCCCAAAGGGATCATGGAACCCCAATTGCTGCCTTCTTTCTTTCAGTTCTACACCATAATAAGGTAAACTACTGTCGTCACATGTTGCCATCACCACAGGCCCAAAGCAATGGGGCCTGAAACTTCCAGAACTAAGAGCCAAAATGAACTGCTCCCCTTCATAAAACACTTAACTCAGATTTCATGACAGTAATGGAAATCTAATAACACATCAATGAACAACATGCTTACACATGGGTGGCCATGTCTAAATATTTCACGATCATGTTTCTGAGATGACAACAATCCACATTTGTGTTTGCCCAGAACAACTCAAAATGACCTGTCCATCTTTCTGTAATTCTGGTCAACAGGGTGAAGAGGCACTATGAAGTACTGATGTGTCATGGACTCATTGTAATTCACAGATCTACCTTGTATCCAACTGAAGCTGATTAGGATAAAACTGAGACTGAATTTTAAAAATGCCTGGCACTTCTTCCCCAACCCCACCTCTGTCAAAGCAAGTAGGAAATCCATGATTTTAGTGGCAGACACAGGGATATTTTTATTGGTGGCAGGGACAGAGGTGGAGGGCAGTGTCCTAGCTTGCCATGGTAGGCTAGCTCTGCTGTGGCCATCCCCGAGGGAAACACAGGTAACACACTTTAGCATACAACCCACAGTGGCCTGAAGCATCATGGTTACCTTGCAGAAAGCTCTTTCTGAAAGTCTGGATTCCGTCCTGAGTCTTATTTCCAGGAGAGCCCTTCACAGTGAGGCTAGTGATGTCATCTAACACGAGCAGGTCTGAAAGGTTGGCTGACGTGGGTGTCCTGGTGTTGTTCACTGACAGCTGCACGTGCACGGTCTGAGAGTCACTCTGCCCAGACACCTAGGACAGAGGGAGGCGGGTGAGAACGACCCGTGTCGGCCTGGCTTCCTCTGGTGACTCACAAGCCTCGAAGAGGGTCCTAGACTCTATCGGGCTCCACCTGATGTGAGAGTTGGGGGGTAGGGTATTGACCCTCATTTATCAAGCTGTGACTTAAAGACACTTTCAGAGAAACCAGAGCCCTGAGATGCAGTGAACTCATTTTCACAGAGAAAGCTCCTGAGTACTAAACCTAGTCAGGATGGGTCACTGTGGCCCCTGGTGTTCCAAAACAGAGGAAGTAACAGCTCTACCTGAGTCACTGAAGATGCAGCCCTAACTCCACAGCCAGAGCTCTGAGGGTCATTTGCTTTCCAGTGGGTCCCCTCCTCCAGGCTGGTCTTCCCACCCAGGTTCAGCCCCATCATATATGTGACTTGCTATGTTTGAATCTGGATCCCCTTCATCCCAAAGGCCTGGGCACTAAAGGCCTGCCCCCCACCCAGTTCACAGCATTGTTAGAAAATATTGTCCCTGGGCTTGGGAGATGGCTCAGTGGGTCAATCATTAGATGTGCAAGTGTGAAGACTAGAGTTCAAATCCTCAGATGCCAAGAAGAGACCAGATCCCTGGAGCAAGCTGACTAGCTAGACTTTAACTGCCCTGGTGAGCTCTAGTTCAAGAAAGAGGTGCTCTCTCAACAGACAAGGTGGGGTGTGATTAAAGATGTCATCTGACAGCCTCCTCTGGCCTCTAAGTACACACATACCACATACATACATACACACATACATACATACATACATACACACATACACACACACATATACACATACATATACACTCATACACACACATATATACATATATACATACATACATGCACACACACACCAAGTATTATATCACTGTTCATCATCACTGTGATAAACCTACCACCCTTCATCCCTGCTCTGACCACCAGGTTTTCACTAGCAGTGATTTCTAATCAAATTTCCCCAATAAACCTAGTGAGACTATGCACACTCAGGTCTCCCCTTCATTGCCCAGACCACCAGTTCTTAAATACATGATGACTTTGGAGATCTGGGGGGGAATCCAATTATTCTCTCCCCTGGAAACTTACCATCGAGCATTTTTGAAATATCACTCCATTCTCAGAGGAACCTTGGGCTTCTCTTGGAATATCGCTGTACTACAATAAAACACAAAAATCCTTAGAAAGTGAAAAGAACTTCATGTTCCACCTGTCTGGTGGAAATGTAAGATGAGAGAGTCTTTAAAGGACACCACAGGGATTATTTCTGCTGATCACAGTTTTCAGGAACTTGAAATATTTCATTTAAATAGTGTTAAAGGATCACAAATCAAAGCCTGGGAGGAAGGAGTCATAACATGAATCACAGCTTATTCTGGTATGGGCCAGATGCAGCCAGTTATCAGACTTGGAGATAAAACCCAGGATTATGGAGTCCAGAGAGCTATGTTTTAGGTACAGCCATTTATTTACTGTGTGTCATTGGACAAGTCACGCAGCCTCTCTGAACCTCAAATCCCTCTTCAAAAGATGACCATCTCAAAACTTCCAGGAAGCCTGCTTAGCCAAATTGAGGAGTAAAATCTGGTTCCAGCTTAGACCAGTTGAACCTGTGTACTCCACTGGGTCCTAGAAGGTTTCAGCTCTTCCCAGCTCTTCTTGGTGTGTGATGATGGTGGAGGTTGTGAAGGAGGAGGAAGAGGAGGAGGAGGAAGAGAAGAAGGAGGAAGAGGAGGAGGAGGAGGAGGAGGAGGAGGGGGAGGAGGGGGAGGAGGAATAATACTGGGTGAATTTCAGTGTGCCAGATCCTGTGCCACACATACCAAGTAATGATCTGAGCAAACCTCACATCAGCCCTCTCTTCCATCCACATTGGGCTTCTAGACCAGGGTAACTAGGAACTCAGACTTTTCTGGTCCTTTGTGCCTGGTAATGATCCTGCTTGCTCTGCACTCACACCCTTTGCTCACTGGTTGCTCTGCACTAGAACAAGAGGGTATGTACCAGAACTGAGTGGACCCAAGGCAAGGTCTAGTTCTGGTAGCTACCAGCAGGTGAGGGTCTGAGGCCTTCCATGATACTATAACAAAATACCTGTGTCTAAGTGAATTATCAAGAAGGAACCAGTGCAGGATGCTACAGTGAATCCCTGGAAGCTCTGATCTAGCTTTGGACTGGGTAACAGGTATGAACTTGGCTGTAATGGGCTCAGACATGAGATGGAAGGAATGCTGGGATGGAGTCTTCTTAGGGATGACTTGAGAGAGCACAGTCAAAAACTGGGATGCAACACAAATTCTTTGCCACTTTCGAACATCAGTGGCCTTTCTTCCCATTCATATTATCGTGTTCCTTTCCATCTAGGACTTCATCAGGACAGCATTCCTAACCCATGCATTCACCCTCCAGTGCTACATGGCACTGAAGTTCCCTGGGGGCAGGGAGAAAAGCCAGTCTTTGCCAAGGAATCTACAGAACTGACTGATCCATCTGCAGATCCCTGGTTGTGGAGAGTTGGGATATTGTAAGTCCAGATTCAAATGATCTGGGGCAATCATTAGCCTCCTTAATAGCCAGTTCATTCCCCTATCTCTATCTGATCTAACCTCCTATGACTACCACATAAAACCTTCTGGAGAGTATTAACTTGGCAGATCTTTAGCTTTCACCAACCCAAAAGCTAAGAATGTCATCAGACAGCATGTGAGACCGATCCCACTTTGCTATAACCTGTCAGATGGTCCCACTGCTCTGTTCTTCCCAGAAAGCCCACTGTTATGTCATAAAGCTATTTCTATACCAGAACATGTTACTTGGGACAACCTGAAACCAAACCCATCCATGATGCCCACTTACTCAGAGTAACAGAGCCTCACCAGAAAGCTCCTCTCTGCATTCCACACGGGCCTCTACCCATCTAGCAGCTCCCCAAACACATTTCTGGCACCTATGGACAGTGCCTGCCACATCTGCCCCTGTTCAAGCTGCCTGCTTTGTGTGGATCCTCAATGCCTACTGCTATACCAAATACCCACCAACATCACTACTTACTCTCTTCCTCCAGCTGAGAGAATGCAGGGCTCTCCAGAATGGGGACTAATCTTGGTGTGTCATATTCTCATGACAGAGCCTAGCCTTTAAGGACCCTCTTGGGCATCCCTAATGAAGGGCTGACTGAACACCCAGTTCCCACACCAACCCCGCACTTTCTTCTTACTGGCGCCACAGGGTCATTGCACAGAAGGACTGAGCTTAATGGAGTTGTCCCAGCCACCTCCAGTCACAGGGACCCTTAAGTACATTTTGCATTTCACATTTAAATAGACATGTAGAGCTAGCAGCCAATGTACCTAGGTAGCTGAGCAACAGGAAGGGACAGATGCCCACTTAGTCCTGAGCCTTTATGTTCAGGTCCACAAAGCACTTCCTTATGGGACTAAGCCTCTGTGAGCAAAAGTCCAGGGTGCCAGGTCCACTGAGCCTGCTCCCTACAACCACACACATCTTGACCACAGTCTCTGTAACAACAGAAAGGGCGAATCACACCTTCTGTGTTATGCTTTGAAGAATTGAACTGGACAAAGTACATAGAGCAGTTAGCATATAGTGACCCAGGGAGTGAGTGGCTCTTCCTGTCCCTGTGACTGCTGTGCCATCACCAACATCATTTCTGCAACACTCTTCATTGGGAACTATAAAAATCACCCCTGTGCAACCAAAGAATGTTGGACTGAGTGTTAGTACTAGAAGTAAAGGTATTGAGACTTGGTGATTGCTACAGACCAGGATTTAGGCAGGATCTAGGTATGAAAGACACACAGCAGATGCCTGTAGTTAGCTGCTCTGAGAGACCACCAAATAGGGTCCTCCGGAGACTTAAGAAAAGTGCAAAACAATAATCATGCAACACATTTTATAAATGGCATTGTTTATATTATGTAGTTTATATGTATTTTGCTCCTTGTATACAATATTCTGCTTGTACATATAACTTCACTATATAAACAGAATACTAGAAAGTAGTAAGAAGGGCTTGCTGTGATGAACACCTTGATTGAAAGCAGGAGAAGGAAGGGTTTGTCTGGCTTACAATGAACTCCAGGTTACAATGTATCACTTCAGAGAAGTCAAGGCAGGACCCCAAGCAGCTTTTCACATCACATCACAATCAGAAGGACAGAGAACTGAATTCACTCAAGCCACCTGCTGCGGCTGCTGTGCAGCCAGTTCTGTTCACTCTGACTCAACTCAGTGTCGCCCACATTCACAGAGCATCTTCCCACCTTAACAACCAAGACAATTCCCCTCAGATATCCCAAAGGCCACCCTGATGGAGAGAGACTCACTTCCTTCTCAGGTGACTCTAAGTTGTGATAAGTTGGTAATTAAAACTAGCCAGCACATGTGGGGAGAGGAATAAAGGGTGACAGAGGGACAGAGTAATGAGGTTTGTTTTCTGTTTGGTTGGTTGTGTTTTGAGACAGGAGCTCATGTAGCCCAGGCTGACCTTGAATTTACTCTAAACTGAGGATGATGAACTCCTGATCCTCCTAAACTGACCTCCCAAGTGCTGGGATGGCAGATGTGCACAGAGCTGTGGCAGTCGAAGCTCTTGATCACTCTGGGAAGGTTTCCGTGACTCTGTGACCTCCTGGAGAAGAAATGGAGGGGCTATAGGAATCTAAAGGAGAGGAGACAGCAGGCAAAGGAGCAGCATGAAGAAAGGCCCCAAGGTAGGAAGATACCTAGAATCTTCAAGGAACTTCACAGAGGCCTAGTGCACAAATGGAGAAACTGAGGACATACACAAGAGATACCACAAGAGGGAGTGTGGTAAGGATTAATCCGAAGACTTCTAGGTCACACTGGGGATTTGGTTTCTTCTAGGAGCACTGGCAAGCTTCTACAAGAGGAGTGGAGAGGAGGCTCTTCTAAATAGGCTAGGACAGTCAGCAAGAGCAGGGGTACAACGCAAAATACAGATGGTAATGAGATCAAAGACATCCTTATAAAGAGTGAAAACTTAGCATGTTTGGAAACAACGAACCTGCCAGTGGATGGAATGTGGGACACAGAAAGAGACAGCCAAGGGCAAGGCCATGGTGAGGACCAAAGGCAGTTAGTGTGGCCCCGAAAGATGGAGTATGCAAGTTTAGGCCTGGAAGGGGATATTTAACAGACAGACAGGTCCTCCCGGCCGGTCAGCGAAGGTTCTGCTGAAAAACAGAATTTGGCTTGCCAGGGGCTGGATGGCCAAGGTCATACCAGTCCACAGAGGAGAGATCTGAGCATTAAGTCTTGAAGGCTCCAGCCACTAAAGAACAAATGGGAGTTTAAAAAGCTCCAGAGACCCCAATTCTTCTCCCCAGGACTCAAGAAGCATTTGAGGATGGTTTCCCTTCACACAGAGACAAAACAACATGAAATTACAATAAGATGTCATGTAACAACCACAACAACAAAGATACAGTGTGAAAACAGCAAAACACAGTGGAGCAGCAACAACAACAAAGATGGGGTGTATGCTGGCCAGTTTTATGTCAACTTGACACAAACTAGAGTCATCAGATAGGAGAGAGTCTCCATTTAAAAGATGCTTTCATAAGATCCAGCTATAGGAAAGGTGGGTGGTATCACCCTGGACTGATGGTCCTGAGCTCTATGAGAAATCAGGCCAAGCAAACCAATGTTGAGCAAGCCAGTAAAAAGAACCCTTCCATGGCCTCTGCATCAGTTCCTGCCTCCAAGTTCCACCCCTACTTGAATTCCTGTCCTAACTTCCTTCAGCAGTGGTCTATGTTGTAGAAGCATAAGCCAAATAAACCCTTTGCTCAAGCTGCTTTTGGTCTTGGTAGTTTTATCACAGCAATAAGAAAGTTCAGCTACTATACAGTTAGACAACACACAACAAAGATACAGTATAGCAACAACAAAGATACAGTGTAACAACAATAACAAAGATAGTGTGACGACAAAAATACAATGTGATAACAATCAAGATACAGTGTAACAACAAAGATACAGTATCACAACAATAAAGATACAATATAACAAACTACAAAAAGAAAGTGCTAACAACAACAAAGATATAGTGTAACAACAAGCAACAAAAATACAGTATGACAACAAAGATACAGTGTAACAACAAGGATACAGAAAAGGCTGTAACATATGATGTCTCACAGCACCAAGGTGGGGTCTCTCCCTTCCCCTCCCCTGTGCCTCACTCTTCCTAGCGCCTTTCTTCTTCTTTCCTCCTCCCTAGGACACACACAGTGCATTCAGTTTAGAATCCCAGCCAACCTGAACCATTGCATCATATTTTAAGTAAAACCATGAAAATGAGGAGCAGGCCTCCTTCCAAGACACACACTTAGCTTTCAAAGAGGAGCTGGCTTATTTCATCCCCAAACCTTAGGGAAACAGGCAGGGATAGCAAGGAAAGAGTAGCTCCCAAATTTCTTGTCTTCATGATTCTTTATATACCGTTGGAAAGGACTGAAGAACTTTGGTTTATATGAAATCCATTTGTCAGTATTTACTCCATTTCTCCTGCACCACAGGAAGACTGTATTTAAAAGAGAGCAGAATAGCCAAGTGTCCATTTTTAAAATAGGAATAAGAATCCTATAGTCATATAACTAGGATATTTTATAAAAATCACTAGCACTCCAAATTAAAAGTCACAATGGCATCATTTTAAACTTTTGCAAAGTCACCTGTGTCTGAATTAATAGATGCACTGAATTCTCAAATCTGCCTCTGTGTGAACTCTCCCATGTCATGTCACGTCTGAGAAAATGAGTGGAAAACCCTAAGTCCGTGGACCTCTGGAAGGGTTCAAGAACCTGGGGTTCCTGGAGCCCAGTCTTAGAATCACTAGAGTATCAACCTGACCTCTGTGTGTATCTTGGGAAGGAATAAAAGAGGATATCTGCCCAGTAGATCACATCCACCCAGGAGGCAGCCAGGTAGCCCATGATAGGAAGTCAAGGTCTGATCAAGGATGCCTGGGTGCCCTTGGGCCAAAGACAATCAAGTCAATGAGGCCTCTCCTACCTGGGTCACACCCACAAAGATCCTTCCCAAGGAGCTCTTTCTACTTGTCCTCCCAAATGTCTGCATTCCATGGCCTTTCCATCTGTCTCTCTTCCTCTAGCAGCCCTGAAAATTCCTTCATCCCACTTGTGGTGGTTTGAATGAAAATGGGCCCCATAGGCTCACAGGAAGTGGCACTGTTAGGTGTGGCCTTGTTGGAGGAAGTGTGTCAGTAGGGGTGGGCTTTGAGGTTTCAGATGCTCAAGCCAGGCCAAGTAGCACTTTTTCTTCCTGCTGTCTGCTGATTCAGATATAAAACTCTTCACTCTCTCTCCTGCACCATGTCTGCCTGCATGACCATGCTTCCCACCATGATGAGAATAGATTAAACTCTGAACTGTAAGCCAGCCCCAATTAAATGTTGTCCTTATAAGAGTTGCCATGGTCATGGTGTCTCTTCACAGAAATAAAACCCTAAATAAGATAACTCTCAAAGTGCTTACTTAATCAGCAGGCAATTGGGAATTTATATCTCCGACCCCACATATAGAACATGACTCTTAGTTGTACATATTGAAGGGAGGAAGCAGAGAGTGGGACCAGTGACAGCTTGGACAACCATAGATGGAGCATCTAATAAGCAACTTCAGTAGGATGTTCAGAGAGTGTCTTTCCATCCCCATTCAGAACTGAGGCCCTAGGGGCTAACCCAGGCCTCACAAAGATAAGTGGCCAAGGCAGGAATATCCAGGGCCCAGCTCATAGGACTGTCTATAACAGCCCCAGGGTGGTGAAGAAATGCTGACTCTATAAACAGGACTCAAGAAACACAATCAGTTGGAGCACCAAGGCCCTCTGGACACTGGTGATCAGTCCAGACTCCAACAAATAGAGAGTGACCCATGACAGTTAAATGCTCTGGTTCTGGATGGCCTTGAGGACTTCCTAAAACATATTATGCCTTCTCTAAAACAGTTACACTCCTCCAGACTCCACACCTGATCCTGACAGGGTCAAGTGTCTACCAGAACTCAGAAGGAAGAGATGTTCAAAAAATCTGAAGCCAGTGACTTGGGATTTGGATGTGGGGGCCACAGCAAGAGCATAGGCCAGAGTCAGAGCAGCTTTCAAGGGCCTTGATTTTGTCCTCTGCAAATGGGCCACTCTTATCCCACCTCCCCAGGAGGAGTAAGGGAAAGGACCCCATGAAAATGACAATCACTGGGCTTAAAGCACAATCCACAGACTATACAGTGAAAACCTATGACAGCAAGTGACAGAAAATAGACAGAATTGCCCTTAAAGCACTAAGTCTTTGCAGCAAGAGCGGTCCTGTGAGAATCCTTGGGTCTACAGGTAGTGAGTGGGCAGGTGAGGCTAGTCAGTGCCAACAGGTCACACCACTAGCCAGGCCCCTCCTGGGAACAGAGGCTGGATTTGCTCCCAGGGCCATGGATATAGGAAACAGGGAAGTGTTGAGCACAGATGTGATCTTCAGAATGATTAAGAGACGCTGTATTCCATTTCTGCTGTTGTGATCAAATACCCTGACAAAAAGCAGCTTTCAGGAGAACGGAGTTTATTTTTGCTTGCAATTTCAAGTTAGAACCTTTTCTTGCCTAGAAGCCAAACGGCAAGAGCTTAAAAGCAGCTGGTCACATCACAGCCACAGTTAAGAGCAGAGAGCAAGAAATGCTCTACTCTTACACAGGTCAAGGCCCCCTGCCCAGGAAATGGAACTGCCCACAGTGGGCTGGGTCTTCTACATCAAGAGAACCCTCCATCTCCACCCCAGGCCCTGACCACAGGCCAACATAATCTAAGCAATCCCTCACTGAGACAGTTGCCCCAGGTCATTCTAGGTTGTGTCAGGCTGACAGGTAAAGCTGACCAGCAAAAGATAAGATACAAATTAAGAGTGGGCGGAGACCCAGTGGAAAGGTGACCAAGAGCCAGAGGTAAGTGATAGCTGAGCCAAAGAGGTAGCAGAGTGCAGGGAGGAGAGTGTACAAGCAGCTCCTGAGAAGGCAGGAGAGTTTTGAACTAACTTGCAGAGAGGGACTTATGGGGCACTGTGGACCCTGTGCTTTTCCAATGCTAGAACCACAAACGGGGCTAGTGGCCTACTCCAGCCAAGAGACTGGAGACAGGTACAAACCTACCCAGTCTTCCCAGCAATCTCACATTACCATCACTACATACATTAACTAATCTAATGTAGGGTGATTTCAGATGACCTGGGTCCAAGTGGCCTGAGAAAGGAAGACATAAGCAGTGATTTGCCCTCAGACATGTAACTTCTAGGGTGCAGATCTGGATTCAAATCCATACAAGCCTGTGGCTACCAAGCCTGAGGCTTCCCCGGTTCTGGGGAATGCGCCTAGAAGCACCACCAAGCAGAAAGTTCAGTCTTTCTCTCCACTTGATCTTGTGCCCCACAGGGCGGGACTCTTTCAGAGGATGGAGACAGACACAGGCGCCCGCTCTCCTTACCTGCGAGCTTGCCCGGGGTCCTGCTGAGCCGGGCGGAGATGGCGACCCTGGGCCCAGGGCAGGGAAGGAGGGTGGAAGCGCACGCGGACCCGCGCCCAGTACCAGGGCCGCGGCCAGGATAGTCCCAGCCAGGACCCACGTGGCTCGTCTCCCAGCACCCGTGGGACCCGTCGCCCCCATCTGGTGGCTGCAGACCCCACACAGGCTCCGCAGAGTCGCGGAGCTTCCGGACCCCGGGACCGCCCCGCCGCGGAGCATGCTCAGTGCGAACCGCCTGAAAAGTTTTCTGGAACACTGGCATCTGGAATTTGGAGGCCCCGAGCTGCGTAGGAGGGAGCTGCGCAGCTCCTTCGCTTGCAGTGCCTCACCCCAAATCACCCCCGCTACTCTCCTTCCCCGAGGGTGACAAGGGCCTCTACTAATGCCCCCTGGCTCTCTAGATTTCAGCTCAGTCTTAGCACTAGGAATTCCCAGAGACAGTTTGATCCCCGACTCTCCTCAGACCACTTCAGCGAGGTTAGAAACCTGAAAGGCATTAGAAAGCACAGGGAACAGGGGGAAGTCTCAGCAGAGCACCCACCTTCTGAATCCGGGCTGGGGATCTCTCTGGACCTGCCCAGCCTCCCCATCAACAGTGAAGCCATCACTTGGCCAATGAGTAAGCTGGGGCAGAAAGCCCCGCAGAGTTAAGGCTCTCCTGAGTGCCCAGAGGGAGGAGCTGGGGAGAGAGAGTAGTCTGCCTTCTGGGCTCTGGAGATGTCCCTTACCCGGGGACAGGGTCTTCAGTGAACTGTTCTGTTGGGCAGCTGCCAGGGAGCCCTGTATCAGCCTCTCCACACCTCCAGTGACACACACACCCCTTTCTTGACCTGACCTGGACAAGGTCATGAGTTTGCAGCCCTTAGAGTGTCCTTGACCAAGCCTCTCACTCCAAGTACTGCACCCTTGAGAACTGCCAGGCATCCTGAAGCAATGTTAAAGCCAGTATTAACAAGTGACTTTAGAGGACAAAACATAAGCATACGTTTTAATGGATTTTTTTTTTTCCTTTGAGGTGAGCCAGGTGATCCGCCTCTGCCTACAGAATAGTTTGAGCAATCAGGGGAGATAATAGCTGTGTGCCACAGCCTGACCTTGTGCGGTTTTTAAAGCTCAGGCCTGAGCCTCCAACCAACACTAAGTTGCAGCATGAGACTGTAACCAGGAAGATGATCCGGGTCCCAGAGATGCCCCGAGGAAACAAGGTCTTCTTAACAGGTGTGTGACCTGAAGCCACAGGTGTGAGCAGACAGACATTGCCAACTTCTTCTGAGCTGTCAGACCTTGAATAAGGCACCTCCCCTGACAGTTTCTTTGAAGAGGCTGAAGTGCTGGCTACCATCCTGCCCACGTGGAACCGTAAACGACAAAATGAAGAGAGATGTCTGGATTCTAGAGGGGCCAGAATGTAACATTCGCTCCACATATTCTCTTAGAGAAGATTCTTTCTCGGGGAGAAAGCAGGATTAAAAAGGAGTGTTCAAAAGGAGTGTTCAGTCGGATGCTGAGTGTCCCCTAGGGAAGACCAACTTGCCCCAGGAGCAGCGCGAGAGTCGGAGTGGACAGGCTACAGCAATCTTGCGGTGCTGCTGGGGTTGATCTGGTCGCCAGCTCAGGACTCGGGACAGCCTAGACGCTCAGTGACCACAGAGGAATAGCGTGCTCCGGAGACTTGGGGGAGGGGTGCTTCTTTGCTCTTTCATTTGGGGTCCTCGGGCTGGAAGGCGCGCCTCAGCTGCGCATGCTCAATGCACGGTAGGGATGGCCCGGAAAGGCTGAAAGTTTGGGGCGGCGGGTCCAAGCTCCTCCCCCAACTCGGGCGCAGCGGGGAAAGAGTACCGAAGAGCCGAGCTGGCCGGAGGCGGGATGCGGCGGGTCACCCGCCCGAGCCCCCATGACCTGTACGAGAGATGCGCGGCTGCAGCTGGGCCGGGAAGCCCTGCAGGCGGCGCCTACGCTGCTGGTCCCCGCGGTGCTGCTGGGCGCCGTACTCGGCCTGGGCCTTGGCCTGTGGCTCGGCTATCGCGCAAAGGGCTTGCGCGCGCGGCTCCAGGTGAGTCCCAGCGCGGCCGGGAGAATCGAGCGCCCTCCTCCTCCTGTGGCGTCCTGGGCTGCATTCCCTGAACTCCAGCTTTGCGTCTCCTGACTGCGACTGCGTGCAACCTCCTGCTCTAGGATAATCAGGGTCTGAGGAAAGGGATGGAGTGAGTGCCTGGAGAGCACTGGCCTAGGGACCGCAGAAAGATAGTCGCCCAAAAGCCCTTCTTGGCCTCAGTGCCCTCGGGTGTAGTTAGAAGACTGCACATGAGCCCAGGAGATGCACTCAGCTCAGTGTAGGGACAGAGAAGGATTAGTGTGTGCACCCGAATGCCCACTCCCTCTTTCTTGCTTTGGAGCTGCCAGACATCCCCTGGGAGTGGGCTAAAGACTTTCTGTCAGGGATAATCGTCCCGGGACCTTGAACGCCACCTTGGTGAGCAGGAAAGACATTTCCAGTTAGCATTGGGTAGAACCCAGCCAGGTGGGTGCTGTGGTGGAGTAAAAAGAGACTAGCGTTTCCTGAGAGGTGTCTGTTCCAGGCACTGAGTCGGGCCCTCTGCCCTAGGCTCTGAGCTCTCTAAACAGCTTTTGAATCAACTCCATGTGTGGCCTTGCAGATGTGGAAAGTGAGGCAAAGGGTTAAGCAGTCTAGCAATAGAGCAAGTTTTAGCGGGAGGGGATGGAGGGGTAAGTAATGCTCTAACTGACAACTACGTAAATGATGGGGGGTGTTCAGGGAGACCCATTGGGCCCTCTGGGTTCTGGCAGCTCGGCCTTCTTCCAGATTTCCTCTGTTGTGTTGGCTTTCTCCAGCTAGAAACATGTTTGGTTGAGGATTATTTCTCTTGGTCTCTCACTTCTTTCAAGAACTCACACGTGTCTGGATTGATTTGGCCTATCCTTCTTTCTCTCCGTTATCAAGTCTCTTGATGTAGAACACTTTGTGCTAGTCAGCTACAATTGTGAGCAGTCTTGAACTCTTAGATGGAGTGGGGGGGGGGGGTCTGGAAAGCTTTCTTCAGTTTTATTCTTATGATTCTGTTTTCTATGTTTTCGTTTTCAGTTCTTTTCTATTCCCCAAGCCCTCTGTTCTCATCCTAAACTGCCCATTTGTGAGTAAACTATCTCTCTTCTCTCTTCGGATGCTGTAATTTGTTGTTGTCTTGCGTTTCCTTGGCCCTCTGCAGTTTGTTTATTTTGGGGTTTTCCTTTCTTGTTAGAGTTTTTCCTTAAATCACTTGTGACCCTTGACCTCCTGGCCATTTCTAAGTGTGGAAGTAGAAATTGCTTCTAACTCTGGATGCTTCTGACTCTAGTCCCTAACACAGTCAGCAATTGCTAAACCAAGCATCCTGGAATTTTGGGCTATATCATCTGTCCTTTCTGCCCAGAGACCCACCCTGCTTCAGGCACATGGGCTTCCTGAACATCTGACACTGCCAGACCTGTATCTGCGTCAGGCTGTTTGCAATTGCTCTCACACCGGGGACCTTAGAGGCTTGCTCCCTCCTTCAAGTTTCTTCTCAAACAAACTTTGTCTAAGAGGCTTCTCTCCAGGGTCTGGAATAAGGCTGAGTACTCTGTGGATGCTGAATCATAACCCTGACTAATAAAGTGCATAACCAGGTCACCAAGGCAAAAATGCAATTCTCTCTCTGTCTGTGTCTTCTGTCTGTCCCTGGCTCTGTGTCTCTGTCTTTGTCTCCCCCCCTCCGCCCCGTGTGTGTGTGTGTGTGTGTGTGTGTGTGTGTGTGTGTGTGTCTGGCTGACTGTCTTTGGCTCTGTCTATTTCTCTGTCTGTCTGTCTGTCTCTGTCTCTCTGGGGGGGGTCACATTTTTGAGCATGCACCCATGACACAGCATGCTTATGGAGATCAGAAGACATTCTCCTCAAATCAGTTCTCCCCTCCCACTACGTGGGTTCAGAAGACAGTCAGTCCTTAGGTCATAAACCTTGGTGGCAGCTGTCATTACACTTAGCCATCCTACTGGCTCCTATGTGGATGTGTGTACATGTTCATGTGTGTGTAAGTGCATGTCTGTATACAGATGCCTGTTTGCATGTATGTGCTTATGTCAAGGGCAGAGGTCAACCTTGGTGTCATTCCTTATACGCTGCTCACCTTTTGGAGACAGAGTCTCTCACTGGACTAGGCAAGCGGGCTAGGCTGTCTGTCTACCTGTGTCCTCCTCCCCTGCACTGGGCTGAGAGCACACACACCCACACTTGGTTTTTTGACATGAGTTCCAGGGATTCATCTGTGTCCTCATGCCTGCATGAAGAGCACTTTCGAAGTGAGCCAACCTCCCTAACAGAATTGTATTGCTGCTTAGTCTCCTTATCCATTATAGTTACGTTCCTCAAGCTTGCTTAGTACTCGGAACAGGTGAACACTGAGCCTTCACCTGGGGATACCGTTTCAAGTCCCTTGAGCTTCTGTTTCCATCAGTCCCCCTTCAAGAGTGGCCTGTGTCTATTTAAAGAAACTCCATTGGCTGCATATTGTTACTTCTCTCTTTGGAACGAACAGCCAAGAGCCCCAGAACTCGGGCTGGGATCAGATCCTCTTTCACAAGGACCTTCTCTGTTGGGTACATCATGGCCCTCTGGTACTTTGGAATGCTAGACAGGGCTTCAGGATTACAGCCCCCTAAAACAGGAAACATGACTACAGAAAGCTTGACACTCAGCTGCAACAGGGATGTTTACTTGACAAGGAGAGAGGGCACAGTGAAGTACCTGACTGTGCTCCCATCCACCCAAACAAGCCTGTAGGAAACCTGTCAGTATCAGTGCTGACATCTGCAACATGGTGGGGTTTCACCTACTGCTTGTAGTCCACAGTAGAAATCACTCCTCTGTTGAAGGTAACCAAGATCATTATTTTAAAAATCATCCAGTGGCTATACTGAGAACAGCAGGGAAATCGTGTAGGCACATCCCATGCAAAGGGGTGGCAGCTTCTGTTCTGATTTCCTATCTGCTGCTGTAATGAGACAAGTCTGACAGCAAGCAACTGGGCGGGTGTATTTTAGCACAGGGCAGGCCATCACTGTGCAGAAGTCAAAGCAGGAACCTGAAGCAGCTAGTCATACCACAGTCTAGAGCTGAGAGAAATGAATGCATGCAGGTGCAGTTGCTTCTGTTGGAGTATTTTATCAAAGCTGCAGAGAGATAAGTGTAGAACAGAAAATGAGAACCACTGCAAGCTTTGCTCCCAGTGTTGCCTGGAGTCTTGGGAACAACTGAAATATGCACCTCAGGGGATTTCTTAGACAGATGGTCTGGGTGGCCTGAGTGATTTTAAGGGACTCTATTAGATGCTTGGTGAGAGAAAGGGGCAGGAAGGGCACATGGTGAGCAGAGGTGACTGCTGGGTAGGGGTCTGGTGGCTAAAGTTTAGGGGGACAAGACTGATTGACTTCAGCATCTGACTTCTCTCCACCCCTTTGTGGTTTTAGAAAGATGACACGAAACGTCTGCTCAGGAGTTCAGAGCCCCCTGCACAGAGCCTCCGAGATACTGGCTCCCAAGCCAGGAGGCGCCAGAGAGAAACCACTCAGGATGAAGATGCCCCTGAGGTTAGTCTGGGTCTGGGTGCTTTGGTGAGCACATGCTGGGTGTGGGACTGTCTTCCCAGAAGCCAAGGTATCGTGCTACAAGCCACTGGATGATTTATTTCCCCAGAAATTGTCATGTATGAATAGTTAAAGGCACAGATTTTTAAGTCCACAGTTGTATGAGTTTTGACAAAGGTATGCTCCCTCATAATTAAAACGCCAATACCCCAGAAGCTCTCTAGTGCCCATCTCTAGTCACACTTATTCAAGAAGCAACCCCAGGTAGGGTTTGCACGACCTTGGGATGACTAGAGTTTTGTGTGGAAAGTGCCCTGTTCTCTTTGTGTCTTGGGTCCCACAACACCCAGCTGCTAACATTTGCCCGTTTCATTGCATAGCCACACCTGGGCCTCATCCCCTCCTCCTCAAAAACAGTGGGAGAATCAATGTGAGCACAGCACTGTTAGTCACTCAGCACCTCCTGAACGTTTGGCTGATGGACTGGTTGTTCTTAGAATGCAGCTGTTATCAGCCAAGCACCAATCCTATTCTCTAACTAAAATTTATTACTCAAAATAAACAGGCAGCCAAGGGAAGGCTGGGCACCTAGCGCCGATCCTAAGAGATGGATTCTCCCTGGAACATGGCCAGGGTACACTTCCTCAGTGGGGACAGAGGGACATCACTTAACATTCCCTGATGCCCCAGGAAATGTCCCAGGTGTCCCTGCACACATTAAGTTGAGGCAGAATCTAATGTCTGATGGGTTTGTGCCCTCATAACACTCTCCTTCAGCTTTCCTTGTTATTCTCATATTCAGATGGGGAAACTGAGGTTCAAAGAGACAGACCACTTCCCTGGGTCCCCAAACTGGGAAGTGGCCAAGTTCAGATGCATCCTGAGGTCTGTCTGGCACCTGCAGAGCAAACACTGCTGCCCTCCACACCCTACCTACCCCTGTCTCTCAGGCTCCTCCCTCTTGGGGTTCTCTGCTGGCCATGTAGAGGGCTTGGACTTTGAAGCCAACTTCTCCAAAGTCGAGGAATCAAATCAGAGTAGCAGCTTGTTTTCCTAAGTTGCCTGTGCCTCCCACAAATTTCAGTAACCCCATTTTTTTCCTGGGAGAGAGCCTAGCCTGCAGACCCCAGACCTCAATGCTTCAGGGAGGCTGTGGAGGTGAAGAAAGCCTTGTGGGATTCCAGGACACTGAAGGGCCTGTGGACCCAGGAGCTACACTCCATCCACAATAGTGTGTATTTCTAGATCTCGCTCTCCTGTTTGTTTCTCAGTGTGTGTCTGCATTGTTTGGGGTTTGTGTCTCTGTGGAGAGCTTTGCCTGGGTGACTCTCTGTGGGTACCTGGGACAATGTGTGTGAGAGTTTTGGGTATATGGTATCTCTCTGTCTTTCTCTTTTCCTTCATCTCTCTGGACTGTCTTGCCCCTCCCTACATACCATTAAAATTCCACTGGCAGACAGGAAAACTATGTCCTTACAAATGCTAGTACACAGATGTCCAGCTTGGTCCACAACAGCCAGACTGGAAAGAACACAAATGACCATCAGTCGAGAAATACATGGATCGAACGTGGCCTATCATTCAGGCACAGAGGGCTACAGTAGTGCTGATGCAGGAGGATTGTGAATTTGAACTTGGTCTGACTTACATATTGAAACCAAAACTCAAACAAACCAGAATTATGATCTATCCTTGCTGAATGTTATTGACTGTGAAAAGGAGCACAGTACTGATATACACTGGGAATCTGGCCATTATTATCCAAAGTGAAGAAAGCCAGTCGTGAATGGAACCAGAAACGAAATGCATGGGAAATTTATATGGACAGGAAGTAGCTGAGTGGTTGCCAGGAGAAAGTGGGTAACCACTAGAGCACACAGGGCTTCTCTGCTACAATGAGCCATTCTGAATTGTCTGCGTGATACTTCTGATATTGGGGAAACACTAAAGACAGTTAGTTACATATTATTGTACAAGTGTGATTGTACAGGGCATGAATTCTATATTGATAAAACTTAAAAAAAAACAAACCTCATATGTGAGGTGGCTCTGGATCCCATGGAAGCAGCACTAGTCTCGGTACCCAGTACAGACCAATCCCAGCTCTGCTTACATTGGCTGCGTGGTGTTGGTCAGGAAACATAACCTGTCTGTGCCCTAGGCCCCTCACTATGAGAGTCACAGAGGTCCCCCACAGAGTGCCCAGGGTCATGCCACCATTCCTGTCTCAGATGGTACTCTATCAGGGCAGCAGCAGTGAGAGACTACCTCATCTTTCTTCAACCTGATAAGGTTTAGCCTGCAACTAGCCTCAGTGCCTGGCAGGTGCCCATGACCAGGCTAATGATTGCCCAGAGGTGAGTTAAATATCTGCCTCTATTCAGCTATGTCTCTGTCTGGTGAGCCCAGCCACCTCTCCTGTGCACAGAGAACCTCGGCCTTGTGATCTGTCCTGCTGCTACTTAGGTGAACTCTGTTTAATAAATAGCCCTGTTGGTTAAAACACACAGAAACTTCCAGAAGGTTTTGGGGCCTGCTGCTCCACAGCCTGTGTCTTCTGTTCTGCCTTTGCTAATGAAGAGGAGGGACGAGGGACGATGCAATCTGTGCGAGCGACTTGCAGGGTTGAAAAGAGCACCTTAGGGCCAATGAGGCCAACAGCGTCCTCCCCCCCCCCCCCACAGTGACACCTCCACCAATTTTCTGACCCACTGCCTTGTTTTGGCTGAAGTTCTACCTTGTAACTTTGCACAGCAACCCATTTCCTGGATCATGCATGTCCTAGGGTGGAGGTGGGGTGGGGGTCGGAACCAGCAGATTTGGAGCATCTAGATTCAGTGAAGAGAACTATAAAAAAGCTGAAGTCTCTAGATCCTGTCCAGGTAACAGAATCTGGCTGCTTTTGCCATCACACACCCAGGGCTATAACGTCCTCCATCTCGTAGCCTGCTCTCCTGTCCTGCAGGATACAGGTGGTCACACAGGCATCCTTAAGGGTAGAGCTTCACACAGCCAGGGCTATTCCTAGTGGTCCCACCCAGGCCTTTCAATCATGCCTGCCTCCACGTGCACCCCGAACTCTACCTGCCTCCTGTATAGGCATGCATGTTCTTTTCTTTGTCACAGTGGCACAGTATGTGTGTGCTCTATTTAGTGGAGAAACTACAACACCTTCCTCTCTTTTTTCCCCCTTTCCTCTGCTTTCCTTCCATCTCTGATATAAGAAGCTTTAAACAGCTCAGGCCACTAGACATAGTGTGCAACTCTATAATCCCAGCTGCTTGGAAGCTGAGGATCCTAAGTTCAAGGCCTGCCTGAGCCACAGATTCCGTTCAAGACCAGCCTATACAACTTAATAAAACCTCAGGAGAGGTGCAGAGCATGTCTGAGAACAGGGTGAGCAATGTATTGGTCCCTCTCACTGCGTCAGAGGTGGCTTCTCAGGGAGGTGGTGCCCAGCGGGCTCTGAGTGGCTTACGAACACCATCGCTCCAACTATTCGGTGCCTCTTGTCTTCTTGGTCCCAGGGTGTCGCTGGAAGCTTCATGCACAACTATTCGGTGCCTCTTGTCTTCTTGGTCCCAGGGTGTCGCTGGAAGCTTCATGCCTGATATCTTTGAGGACTGAATGCTCCTTCTGTTGATTATATGGGCAGACTGAGGCTGACTCAGCCATCCCTTTCTTCTTTAAAGTTCTGCTCCAAAACCCCACGTAAACATCGCCTGTGTGTGTGTAGCCTGCAGTGCTACACCTACTTTAGAATTTTAGTTGACACATAATCATCTGCATCAGTGAGTGTGCTGTGACAACACACGTGCACCCTGTGACTTAGGTACTATCGCATCTGTCACCTCTGTGAGGTAGGAAGCTTCATGGCCTCTGCATCAGCCAGTTGCTTTGAAATATATGAACTGTAGGCTCCAGCGATCCTGCTGCACTGTGGAAGGTGAGGTCTAATTCCTCAAAGTTCAATTACTTCATGTGGTTGTTTTCCCATTGAAGAAGATCCATTGTCCTTCAGGAGATGCTTGTTACCCTGTCCCAAGGTTTTAAAACCTAATTACTTCAAAGATGAAGGATCAGAGTTAAATGATAGCATTTGTCTATGTACCTAATTATCCATCCATCATATATGTATATATATGTGTGCGTGTATGTGTGTGTGTGCATAGATATATACATCCATTCATATATCCATCTGTCCATCCACGCATCCATTTATGCATCTGTCCATCAACACATCACATATCTACCTGTTTACTTACCCACCCATCTATTCATGAACCCACCCATCTACCAATCTTCTCATTCATTCATTCATCAAATTATTCCAACCATTTATTCATCTGTACTCCACATGTTCATTCATAAGTCCATGCTCCGTCCTCTTACCTACCACCTATACACACTGTGATGACTAGGTTAGTCAGCCTAACACAGGCTAAAGCCATTTGGGAAGCAAGAACCTCAATTGAGAAAATGACCCCACCAGATTATCCAGGGGCCAAGCCTGTGGGGAAGTGTGTGTGTGTGTGTGTGTGTGTGTGTGTGTGTGTGTGTGTGTGTGTGTGTTGTGTGTTGATAACCTGGTGGTCCTGGGGTGTATAAGAAAGTAGGATAAGCAAACTTTGTAAGGCAAGGCAGTAAGTGTGCCTTCCTGGCCTCTGCATCAGTTCCTGCCTCCAGATTCTTGCCCTGACTTCTCTCAATGTTGGGCTGTAATATTTGAGGTGAAATTGACCCTTTATGCCCCAAGGTACTTTGGTCATGGCATTTATCACAGTAAAAGAAAAGTAGCTGACATGTATACACATACGTGTATTCCTATGTCTCCCTTCATCTATACACTCATAGATACATCATCTACCTGCCCATCTGTCCCTCCATCCATCTGTCCATTGAACTGTGTCCATTATCCATCCATCACACATATATGTGTGTGTATGCATATGTACATCCATTCATATAGCTATCTTTCCATTCACCCATCTATCCGTCCACCCATCCATCCACCCTCCCTCTCATTCCTCAATTCTTCTGTCCATTCTTACATCCACTATTTACCAATCCAGCACCTGTCCATCCATCCATCCTTGCAAGGATCCAAATGGGCCTGTCAGGGTTCCTTCCTGTGGCCATCGTTGCAGGTGGGATGTGGCATTTTGGAGAGCTGTGATAGTCCCTTTTTAATGTGACAGGAAGTTCATTGTGCTGCTACCTCTCCTTTGCAGGTGTGTGAGCCATCCTTGAGTGGCAACATCACGGCATTTGCCCTGAAAGCCAGAGTTGTCTATCCCATCAACCAGAAGTTCCGGGTGAGCACTCCAAGTTCCATTTTATCAGTGAAGTCTACTCCATGATGTGCTGGGCTCCCTGGGGTCCAAGGGCACAGATCAGATATGGGTTTCCATCCTGTTTGAAAGTTTGGTGTGTAACAGATCAAAACATGAGAGCCGATCGACTCTGTGTGGGTCACATGGGGGCCACACCAAGGGCAGGAGTTACAGAAGCTGCTTGATCTACAAGGACAGCCGCTCCCCCATAGTGGGATGTGACTCAGTGGGTGCCTCAGGCCCAGCTTCTGTCTCTGTCCGTATGGCTGAGGGTTAATGTCAGATGCTGCGTTCCTAGACACTCATGAGGGGCTGAGGGATTGTCACGCATCAGGCATTTCCACTTTGCAGCATTCCCAAAAGGTGAATGGACTGCTCAAGGTCCATTCAGCAGGAGGCCAACTTTACCCTCCACACTTGGCAATAGATCTTGCACCCATGACCGTGACCAGGACCCCCTGGCTGGAGTCTTTATGCAGAGAGCAGCCGTAATAGAGGGAGGAGTTGAGCCCATAAAGTGTCCTGTGGACCATGTTCTGGCCCAGAGTGTTTGGAGGAGGGCTGGCATCCTGGTACTCAGGAAGATATGCTCTGAGTCTCCAGGATGCTATCCTGACTCCTGCCTCAGCCTCTCTTTCATGGCCCTTTCTTGCTATGTTGTGAAATAGGAGACAGGGTGATAGTCTTCTGCCTTGCCAGCTGTTTGGACTTCAGACAAGACAGTGCGTGGAAGGACTTAGAACTTGCTCAGTCAGCAAGTTCCTGCAAAGAGGGTGTTTCCAGACTCTCTCCCTATGGAAGCCTTGTGATGAGCAGCATCTGATTGTGCTGCTGGAGTTGTTAGGGTCAGATCCTGGGCCCTGGCAGACCTAACAAGCTGGGCTTACCCACCTTCAAGAGGTCAGTTATAGAGCCAACAGTAATGGAAAGCAGAGAAGGAGTATACATTCGGCGTATTCACACTAGGAAGTGAAATAAAAAGGTCCTCTCTCTCTCTTTCTCTCTCTCTCTCTCTCTCTCTCTCTCTCTCTCTCTCTCTCTCTCTCTCTCTCTCTCTCACACACACACACACACACACACACACACACACACATCCATCCTATCTCCACCCCACCCCCAGCAAGTCCATCTTCAGGGTCCTAACATGAGGCTTATGTTCAAACAGAAGGACAAGAGGTTAGCAAAACTATGCAGTCTTAGTCAAGGTGCAGCCTCAGACATTGCTGCGCCTTCTGACAGGTCTGACAGGTGGTCAGAACTGTGTGACTCTTTCTGGGAGACAACTCTCTCCCTGCCGGCTTCATCCTTTGCCTCCTCCCAGTGGAGATTTTCTGGAGAGATTCTAATTCCTTGAGCACTCTTGTTTTAATACTCTAACTGGGGAGAGGGCTCAGTCCGTCAAGTGTACGCCTTGCAAACAAGTCCCCAGAAGTCATGTCTAAAAGCCTGGACATGGTGATGTGCACTTAGAAGCTTAGCACTGGAGAAGCAAAGGCAGACAGATCCTGGGGCTCACTGTCTAGCCAGCCCAGACCAGTCTGTGAGTACCAGGCCAATAATAGACCCTGCCTCAATAACAAGGCGACTAGCACCCTAGGAATGACCTTCAGCCAACAGAGAGACTGAGAGAGACAGAGAGGTGAGAGGTGGGTGTCAGGGGAGATCTTCACCTCTGCCAAGTCAGTTATAATTATGGCTGACTGACCTGTAGTGCACTGTTAAAAGCTTACTCAGCTCCTTGCTGTCTGTTAGGTGGACAGAAGGCTCTTCTATGTCAGTATGGCTGTGGCTACCTGAGCAGCACAAGGGCACATGCCCTATGGGTTCCCTGAAGCCCATCCCATTGTCAGGCAGCAGGCCACAGAGAAATGGTCAGGAACCTCAGGGACCTATCAGACCTCAAGGAAGGCAAGCCACCAAGCCACCACAGAGGCGGATTCAACTGGGCAGCTGAATCTGGGATGACCCAGAAGCATCACACAAGAAGACGATCTAGAGCATGGGTCAGTTTAGCTAGTGTAGGCCCAGAAGCAGGGGACAAGCCTAGACAGAGAGCTGAACACTTCCAATCATTCCAGGGATCAGACCCACATGACGAGTGCCACACTGGGCTTAGTTAGGAGATAAAGGACTGTCAGGGCATTAGCAACTACCAAGATTGGCAAGAAAGACCTTCATCAGGATAGGTGCTCAGCACAGGTAGTCAAAGGGCTCCTGGAACTGAGTCAGCTACAGAGGAGACCAAGGAAGGAAGGCTGCTCTCCAGAGATCATCGTGGGCTACACAGATGGGAGAGCTGAACACAAGGGTGTTTGGGGGCAGATCCTAATGGCTCCAGGGTAGGAGCCGAATGAAGAGGGCTGGCCTCCTGAAGACAAGTGTGAGGACAGATGGGCCATGATTCAGTCCCTCAGGTGTGGGTTTGACCATGGTCCTGGGACTGAAGCTTGGTGTGTGCACACTCACCCCAGTGGTCAGCTCAGTCAGGTCTCCTGTTCACAGCCTCTGGCCGACGGATCCTCCCACCCATCGCTGCATGAAAACCTGACACAGGCAGCAGCCATCCTGCCCCACCTGCCCCATCAGCCAGTAGAGGCCTCACCAGCCAGCAGCCTGGGCAGCCTGAGCCAGGCTGGCAAGGAAGATGGCAGCTCCTCCTCCAGCATGCGGTCAACCTACAGCGATGATAGGATCCTCCAATGTGCCTTCCTCAGGGTGGGCAGCTTCCCTGAGATTCTGGCCTGTGAGAGGTAAGGAGCGACCTCAGGATAGTGGAGCTTCAGTGGTTGGTGCAAAGGAGGAGACAGATCCAGAAAAGCTAAATGACTCAGCCGTGGACACAGAAGCACAGTATCAGAGCCAGGCCTGAGCCCCAGAGTGAGGTGACAAGGGAACGCAATGTTTAACCGCTGCCATGTTCCATAAATTGTAGTGCAGCAAGTGCTCTGGGAGTTTGGGGCAGAGCTTGCGGTACCTCCAAAAATTGTCCCAGGAACTTGAGTGCTTGATCCCTGTTGCTCATGGCTATACCTCCGTTGCATGGCAAAGGGAGCCTGGACCAGGTTTAGTGATCCATTAAAAATTAGACAATATGTCCCCTCCTTTGTAAAGAGATGCAGAGAGGCTGAGTAACTTGAAAAAAGGTCATACCACCATGAGTGATAAGCCCGGTTTGATCCAGGCACCTTATCTCTGAGGCACAGGTGACAAGTCACCAGACTCACTTCTTGGTCTACTGACACAGGTATGATTGGCAGCTATCCTCCGTGCCCTGAAATTCCAGGAATCCCTGGATGTCTTAGTTACTTTTCTATTGTTAAGATAAGATACATGACCAGGGCAACTTACAGAAGAAAGAGTTCATTGGAGCTTATTGTTCTAGAGGGTTAGAGTTCATGATCATCATGGTGGAGAACATGGCAGCAGGCAGACACTAGAACAACAGGCTTAACATCCTATCTATAGGTATGAGGCAGGGGGAAAGGTTAGTATGAATAGCATGGGCTTTTAAAAACTCAAAGTGTGCTTCTAGTGCCTCTAGACCTTCTCCAACAAGGCCATACCTCCTAATCCTTCCCAAACAGCTCCACCAACTGAGGACCAATATTCAAACATATGACCTTATGGGGCCATTCTCATTCATATAACAGTGGATAGCTCTGGCCCAAGAATAGAAAGGAGTGGAGTTGGGGCCTGTTGCCAAGGTGTTGTCCCTGGGTTGAGAGAGACTGGAGTGGACCACATTCTCACATTTGCATTTACAGACCTCATAATAGTGTGGATAGGTGTTTTTATCCAAATGCATTTGTCTGTGAGGAAGAAAGGGGTCCCTGAGGCAGCCTGTGTCTCTGCCTGATAGCTCTGGCCCTCTGCTCTCTGAGTCTCTTTCTTGCCTGTCATACAGGCCTAAGACTGTCTGTGCTGAGGAAAGTTGGTCTGTGGTAACATCTTGCCTGTCATGCAAGCCTAAGGCTATCTGTGCTGAGGAAAGGCCTGTGGTGACAGAAGTGACAGATTCTAGAGAGGATACACAGAGCCTGCTCTGCTGGCTTTCTCTCTCTGGGTGCATTTGTCTTCAATGTCCCAGAAGCTGTGTCCTAATATTTACTATTCCTCAGCTGAGGCATCCAGTAGCAGTCTGGACTTCTCTAACCCTGAGTGTATATGA
>CM052712.1:28553208-28573208 GCA_028551405.1 Uromys caudimaculatus | reverse complement strand
CCAAGAAGGTCAAAAGAGTGCCAGATCCCCTGGAACTGGAGTTATGGATGTTTGTGAACCACCATATAGGTACTAGGAATCAAAGCCAGGTCCTTTGCAAAAGCAACAAGTACTCTTAGCCAGACCCTTGTTAATTGTGTGTGTGTGTGTGTGTGTGTGTGTGTGTGTGTGTGTGTGTGTGTTTCCCATCAAGCTGGAGAGTTACAAGCCATTGTGAGCCATCTGACATTGGTGCTGGAAATCAAACTCCGGTTCTCTGATAGAGCTGTACTGTTTAACTGAGGAGCCATCGCTCTACCTGTCTGCCCATTCTTATACCCATCCATCCATCCATCCATCACCCACCATCCCATAGTGGAGGTTCCTGATCAGATCAGTGGTCCTACAGCACTGAGCTTGGGTTCTCATTGCTGGATGTCTATGGATATTTTCTGGGGCACTTTAAAGACTCTGATACTTATGCTTTGGATGATCTCTACATAGTGGTCGGGCTTAGGCTGACAGCCAAGAAAAGAGAGGTATAGGAGAAAGAGTTCCAAAATCTGGGTTTGGCTAGAGGGCAGTGGTTAAAAGGTTTGGGGACAGGACAGGTGCTAAGTACCCAGTGGCTTATCCCACTCTGAAGGCATGGGGAGGCTTCCATCCCTGCCTAAGATGCAGATGGGGAGGGAGGGCATTCACTGTGCTCGGAATGAAGTGTGTGTGTGTGATTGGAGCCCACTGCCTCCTCACCATCTTCAAGGCAGAGCCCTGATGCCCAACCCTTGTCCTGTGTGTCCCTACAGGACACCCTGGAGAGGACAATGGGTCGGGCCCACATGGCAAGAATGGTAGAGTTCCTGAGGACCCAGATCCAGGAGGAGACCAAGTGCCGGCTTGCTGCCATCTCCCATGGCCTGGAGCTGCTGACTGTCCAGGGGCAGCTGTCTGGGAGGCAGAAGGAGGAACTTCTGACCCAGCAGCACAAGGCCTTCTGGGAGGAAGCAGAGTGCTTTGGCAGGGGTGCGCTAGTGAGCCTGGATTAGGGACCTGGAATCATACGATCCATGACACGAAGCCAGGGCTGCCCTCCCCTTCCAATCCTGGGGATAAACCATGCCAGGCCATGAGCAGTGCTAGGCCCAGCCTCCCTCTCCACAGAGCAGAATGATCAGAGTCTGTGCAAGATCTGAGTCATCTTCTATTCTCAGCGACTCCGGCTGACAAGACCCCAATGTCAAGGCAGGACCACCTAGAACTCAAAGGAGGAGACGCTGTCAACCAGAGTAGACATAGAAATGTCCAAGGGTGGTCTATGCTACCCACATGCAGCTCTAGCCCTGCCCAGATGAAGGGCTAGTGACAGTGAGTCAGGTCAGCCTGGGTGGAGGGAAGCTACGCAGGTTCTTCATGTCTGCTCCTACCCACAGGGCCACCTGGAGATAGACTGGGCAGAGTTCAAGGTCCTTGAGGTCACTGTCAGTGAGACCTGCCCAGAAAAACAGATCTGTCACTTACAGAGAAGAGACTGCTTTATAGGTACAGAAGTGGCTCACTGTGATCCTGCTAGAGAGTGATCTCCTGCTCTATGGTTCTTTTCAATTCCAGAATTCATGCAGCGGGGCAAAGACCTGGTCCAGGTGTCTCAGGCTCGCCGGGCAGAGGCAGCAGTGGAGCTCACACAGGCCCAAGAAGAAGAACGGAGGAGTTTCCTGGCTGACACCAAACTGCCCTCAGATCTGGGGGAGTTCCTCAAGGTGACTCTGCCCTACCCCATCCCCAGGACATCCTTTGCAGTTTGAGTCTGGTCAAGACTCCGTCAGACACAACTTCAGCATGTGCCTCCCTGTGCCAGGCACATGACCATAGCCAAGTCCCTCAGTCTCTGTGTCCTTGATTCCTCGTTCATGGGCCAGAGTCAAGCATCCCAAGCTGGGTTGCTGAGAGAAGATGGAGAGTCTTTAGCAGGCATGGCCAGTGCTGGCTAATGGAATACAGAATGTGCAAGGCCCAAGTCTTTCTCAGAGCAGTCCTAAGCCAAGGAAATGGAGCAGCCCTCAGCTCTGGTCAGTGGGTTGGTCAGGCTCAGGGAGGTGTTCCCACTAGAAAACACGATGAGACTCAGTAGGAAGAGGACAGGAGGCAGTGGGAGGGCAGGAAGCAGGTGCCAGCGTTCTGAAGAAAAAAATGAGCATCTGCGAACCCATGGGACAGGCTGAGCTCACTGTACAGGCACAGGGCCATGGGGACAGTGTATTGGGGAGCAGCATCAGGTAAGGTGAGGCCTCAAAGCACAGGATAGACTCAGGCCTGTCACACTTTCCCTCTCCATGCCTAGGAGTCAGGAATATACCCTCAAGGAGTGGGGCTTACTCTGCATGAGAAGATTGACTCAGGTAAGAGGAAGATAGGACTCAGCTCTTTGTCACCTTCGCATCACCCTGAGGCCCAAACATAGGAGGGTGATAGACATCTGTGTCCCAAGATCCAGCTTAGACAAAGTAACATGGCTGGTGTCCAGGGGACAGAGATGACAGGGGAGAGGTGAATGAATGCACAGGTGGATGGATGGATGGATGGATGGATGGATGGATGGATGGATGGATGGATGGATGGATGGATGATGGATGGATGATTGAATGCACAAACACATGAATGGATTAACAGGCACATAAAGGGATGAATGATCCAGAGAATGAACACATGAATGGGCAAATGAAGGGACACCAAGCTCCTCTAGCCCACCTTCAGTGCCCCCTCCTTCCCTGCCCTCCAGTCTTGTCTCAGTCCCACTCCATACCATCCTATAGGCAGACTGAGGACTCTACAGTATCCAGTTGTGGCAGCTGCTGCTGCTCAATCATGGGTGGCCTTGGCTCTGTGTCCTCACTAGAAACCTCCATCTTCAGAGACCGTGTAAACATTTCTCCTGATAAGATGGCCCCTGTATCCTCCCTCCTACTGTGAGAAGCAACTGCCTGTCTTGTGCCCTATTCTGCCCCCTGACTATGTAGGAGCCTCTGATACCCTGCTGGCATGCTCCACATTCAACTGTTCTGCTGTCTCTCTGGAGGCAGGGTCAATTTCTGGATGGCAGAGCCTGGCTTCTTGACTATATGGGCCTCTAATAACCTGTCTGCTTTACCCCAGGTCCCCCTGAGTATGGCAGGTTGGTAGCAGAGGAAGTCAGAGAGGATAGTGTCTGCTGACGAGGCATAGGAGAGACAAGTAACAAGGGCGGCCCAGTGGGCACTCCTTACATCAGTGTTAACAGAAGGGGTTAAATTTGAAGTCCTGGCCACAGACATAGTTTGCAAGCCACCGATGCCATGTGAAAGCACCATGCCTCAGTTTCCTCACAGTTATATTGGGGTGAATATTATTCCCATCTGAGATGGCAGTCAGTCATTTAGGGAGAATTTGCCAGAAAAACCAAAGAGTGCAGTTTCTACTGGACTCAGTTCCTGTTTCAACTACAGGCTTTTCATGAGGTCCTGGAGAGGCAGCGGCTGACACGGAGTGACCAGGAGGGGGAGGAGGACACCAGGATCACTGAGGCCACAGCTGTGCTCTGCCAGGTATGTGACTGTATTACTATTCTCATTGCTGCAACAAAATACCCAACAAAACAACTTAAGAGAGGGTTCGTTCTCTCTCTGTCCATCTCGGGGAAGACATGGCATCAGAAGCCTAAGACAGCTGCTCGTACTGCATCTGCAGTCAAGAGGCAGAAAGACATGCATGCTGGTCCTCGGCTCTCCTCCTTCTATTTAACCTAGGATCTCTGCTCATGGAATGGGGTGGCTCACATTCAGGGTTAATGATTTCTCTTCTTGGTTAAGCATATTTAAAAATTCCATCACAGACTTACTCATAGGTGTGTCTCCTAGGTGTCTCTGAGTCTGTCAGGCTAACAATGAGGATTGCAGTGACTTAGCCAGACAGCAGAGCAACTCTTTGCTCTGCATTTCTGAGAGAACCACTTGGTCCTCTTGTCCTCTGGACTGAAACACTAGAGATAGGGACAAGTAGCATTTGTATTTGTGGCCTGAAGGGCCCACAGACCACATCTCTACCATGGGTTCTTCCTGTCCATGCTGGAAACTGGGAGGTTGAACCACCCTTGAATCTCTGCATGGGCAAGTTAGAGCTGCCCTGCTCTCCTTGTGGCTGGCTTTGAAGAGACAGAAAGAAGTGCATCAAGACCCCCTGGGTGCAGAGCCCCTGGGGCATGCTGGTAAGCAAGGAAGAGCCACAGGCTGAGAGATGGAAATGAGAGAAAGCAAGGCTGGTGAGGAAAGGTAAAACACACACACCTCAGGGCTAGGCAGCACTGTTGGGAGAGGTGGCCCAGATGTCCAGCTCAGCCTCAGGCCCTCTTTTACCATATGGCCACGTGACCACTACCTGGTCCCTCTAGCCTTCCATCTCCATCTATATAATGGGGTATCAGTCTTCCTTCACAGTGATACTGTGACAACTCACTGTCTGAGAGGCCTTGGGACAGCAGCTGGAACTGGGGACATCCCAATTCATATTGACTCCATCACCAAGACCTTACGTACCAGCACAGAGAGGAGAGTGAGGGACCACAAAGGCCCAGGGAGAAGGTGAACTCAAAGACTGCTGTCTGGAGAAGTGTTCCTGAGTGGACCAGGAGTCAGCGTTCCAGATTACAGAATCAGGACTAAAGTGCAAAGACAGGAAGTGTGGCTGTCCTGACCAGAGCTGTCTAGAGTTGAACAGGTGTCATCATCGTGGCCTTGGGGTCCTCAACTGTAAACTCCTTTTATACTTTTGTGAAATTTGGTTATTTCCCAAAATATCACTTCTGCTCCAACTCTTCTGTCCCTTCCTTGGGGACAGCACTCACCCCTGTTGGACCCTCTGGTTTCTCTGGTGCCTGATTCTCTCTACAGTGTCCATCCTGTTTCTGTTCAGGATTTCTTCTGCTTTGCCTTCCACTACACTGATTCTCTTTTCACCTGCTTCTAGATGACTATAATTAAAATAGTACACTGAGCTCTTAGAACTTTTGGATTCTAAAAGATCTAGTTGGTTCTTTTTAAACTAAGCAATGTTATTTATCATTACAGCTCTTTGCTTATCTTGTGTAAGCATGGCTTATAACACCACTACTTAAGGTCCGTTTCCTATAATCTCTCTGGAATCCATATGGTGCACTTGTGATAATGGCTATGTATGTGCATTTTGTTCCTATTGTCTGTTTTGCTTGTGCCTCCTGTTCTCCATTTCAAGTCTAGAAGCCTAGACTCCAGCACAGTGGGATGTGGAACCCTACCCATAACCCCAGTGTGGTTCTTATTTCAGGAGCTGTACTGTGGCACCATGGAAACCTTCCAAAAGTTTGTGGACACCCTGTTCCTGAAGACCCTCCCAGAAGTGAGCAGCCTCCCTGTGGCAGAATGTGAGGCCCTGCGGCAGCAGGTCCAGGAGCAGGCAGCAAGACAGCTGGGGCAGGCAGACCGATTCCGCAGACGACAGTGGGGAC
The DNA here is from genome assembly GCA_028551405.1 of Uromys caudimaculatus. Taxonomy (NCBI): domain Eukaryota; kingdom Metazoa; phylum Chordata; class Mammalia; order Rodentia; family Muridae; genus Uromys; species Uromys caudimaculatus. The sequence goes on along the minus strand of CM052712.1, from coordinate 28,567,717 downwards.
TCGTGTGTGACCTCTTGGAGCAGGACAAACGGGTCTGTCACCTGGGCTATGCATTTGAGATTTAGAATGCTAGGGGGGATTTCAGATGCTGGTTATCCCAAAGGTCTTCTTAGAAACCCTGCACAGATTTGGCTGCAAACATCCAGGAATGCACTAAATGCCAGAGCACATGCTAATATACTCAAGGCCCTGGGGTGATACGCAGTGCCCCAAGGACGCAAAGTCCTGGTTACAGAGCTTCCCCAACAGTCATGGAGGGAGGGCCAGGATGTGAGCACAGCACTCACAAGTTCACCCAGGAAGTCAGGAGGCAAAAGGCAATAAAGCAGAGGACAGATGAGACAGAGCTGAGGCTGCAGGAACATGAAGGAGGACTGGGAGAAAGGCAGGAGGGTTAAGGCCAAAGGAGGATGGGATGGCAGACAGTGTGAGCAGAGGCTGGAATGGTGGACTGGCAATCCTGAGGCACAGCGGCTTCTGGAAGCTGGACCAGGCAAAGAATCATGGACCTGGAGAGTGGAAGTCTAAGCTGCAGGGCATCTGTTAAGACTGTGTTCCATGCCGGGCAGTGGTGGCACACACCTTTAATCCCAGCACTTGGGAGGCAGAGGCAGGTGGATTTCTAAGTTCGAGGCCGGCCTGGTCTACAGAGTGAGTTCCAGGACAGCTAGGGCTACACAGAGAAACCCTGTCTCAAAAAAAAAAAAAAAAAAAAAAAAAAAAAAAAAAAAAAAGACTGTGTTCCATCCACATCCTTCGTGCAGACTCCAAAGTCTCTGGACTGATGGAGACCAGAGCCACTAACACTTAGAAGACTGTAAAAGGCCTCTTAGTGATGCAGGTCTTGCTGCAGCCCTATCTCTCTGAATGAGATGAGGGCCTTCCTTCTGATCATATGACATTCCCTCGGAGGACGGTGGGAACAAAGTTATTAAGAGGACCAGGAAAGAAGGGCACTTGTTAAAGAGTCAGGGGGCAGATGGAGCAACTGCAGTTGCTCATGCCTCGCCATCCCTACGAGCACAGGTGTGGCTGGAGGCGTGTACGCTGTCCACGGTGCTGCAGAGGCAGCTGCGGGATCACCACGAGAGCACCATCCACGGGGTCCTGAGCCGATTCAGTGGCCTCTCTGAAGAGTGAGTATGAGCCCTGAAGGATGGGCTCTGTGTGTGAGAGACTCCAGGCTAGCTTCAGCGTGCTAACCTGCAAGGTGGACACATCGGCTGTCCCCTGCCTTCCCCTGATAATAAAGCTGTGCCATTTCACTGTTTCCTTCTCGGGAAAGTGTGGTTATAGAACCTGTTTCACTAAACTCTGCTTGGTAGGGACTTTTTGGAATAGCTCTTGTGAGGTAAATTTATATATACATATTTGTTTTGGTTACAGTTCAGTAAATTTGCAGTTTCACTTCTGCTGCTGCATACAGTCCAGATGTTGGAAGCTTCTATCACCACAGAGATCTTTGTGCACGTTCACAGTCACACAATACTTATCAATCAACTGTATATTCTCTTTTCATATTTTTGCTATTCATGTAGTATTTTTCTCTGTTTAGTGAAAATATTTCTCCTTGTTTTCCAGGAGAAAAATGACAGGTTTTTTTAATTACCCATCTTTTCCTAAGAACCTGATTCGCACAGGTAGCAGGTGCGTGGCTGTAATAGAGATACAGAAGCAGGAGTGTGCCTGTGGCAGAAGCGATCGTAACAGCAATGGGTTGCTATGGCTATGGGTGTGTGTCTGTTGTGGTGGATGGATCAGGGGCAGGTATGTGGCTTTGGCAGTGTTTGGTATAGGAAGTGAGTGGCTATGGTAGAGGGCTTTATGGCCACAGACATGTGGACAGGAGGCAGCAAGTGTATGGCTGTTATAATGGGTGGCACAAGTGAAGCATCAGAAGGGGAAACATAAGCAGGGTGGCCCAGAATGACCCAGGGAACATTTCCAGCTCACAGAGGTTCAGGTAGCCTGGAGCCTATGTCCTGAGTTGTACGAGTATTTGGTCCATTTATATTTAATATAAATCAGTCTTCTCTCCATCTCTTGGGATTCAGTTTTATACTTACTAGACTTTTCCACCACACTCCACACTAATTCTGCACTGTTCCATTCTTTTGGTCCAATGTGTTACCTTGTAGCTCTTCTGTTGTTTATTCCATTAATTTTGGTTCCTTTTTTTCCTGCTTGTATGACTGTGTTATTTTTGTTGACACTGGATGGATATTTGTGGAATGACTGAAGAGATAAGATCCAGCTTTTGTGGTATCAAACAGTGCAGATGATTTGTCTTACTCCTGGTAGGGATTTTAGGTGGTGGCAGATGAATCCCATCCCCTGGGTCTGACTAGCTCCATGGCAGGACTTTGTAAGGTGTGGTGACTCCACATCTCCAAGCTGAGTGTCACAGCAGAAAACCTTGAGTGTGTTCCATGTTTGCCTTTTGTCAGTCACTGGCTGCCAAGGTTCCATCCAGCTTCCTAGCCCTCTTGGCAGCGCTGCACATGATAAACAAAGCACTGGCCCCTTGCCTGGCTTTGGGTTGCCTTGACCAACTGACATGGGAACTCAGATGCTTGTATTGGTTTTAAATGTGTTTAGGAATTGTGTGAAATGGAATGGGGCATGTACCATAGCCACTGCATGTATCTCTGAACTTGCAGAGGACGTGATTGGATGTTACTAGGTGGGCAGTGGGATGGTTGACTCCCCTTCCTCCTATGGGTATGGTTCCTCGGGAAGTGCCTCAGTGTTCAGAGCATCCAAGAGCTCCAAGCAGCCTTGCTTTCTCCCACAGGTCCACACGAGGCATCCTGCAGGGCCACGAGCTGCTGCTACGCTCTGCTCTGCGAAGACTGGCCCTCCGAGGCACCACCATCACTGCCCTGGCGCAGATGAGGCTGTCTGGGAAGAAGAGGCTCCTACAGGAGCTACATGAACAGCTGGCTTTAGAACAGGGTGTGTCCCCATGCCTGGAAGAGCATCAGTGGCAGCTGCTCAGAGCCCTGGTGAGAACACAGAGTTCCCCCAACTCCAGCCCTGCCTAGGAGTGTTCCATTAGAACCCAAGTTCCAGCCCTGCTTGCCACATTAGAATCCTGACTCCCAGGGGGTTGCAGGGCAGTATGACAAAAGGGACAATTGGGACTTGACTCGCAGGACCTTATTACCTCCCAAGATGGGGACCCAAGGGCTGAGGTCAAGATAGGGGAGAGCAGGTCTCTCTCCAGACTTTTGTTTCTTGCCTCGCACTTGCATATACTCTGGTGTCCTTACAGTGGTCATCTTTCTGAGTGTATTAGATCCTGATCTCTTGGGAGGACTTCAAGTACCCCGGAGGGAGATCCAAGCTTACACCCCTTCTACATTAATCACCCCATCTCCCAATGCCCATACTGTTCAACACTGAAGTCCTATGATTAGGATTTAAACGTGTACATTTGAGGGAACAGAGTCCAACTGATAAAATGGGGGACAGAGGTAACTCTGATAGGCACACACGTATGTCTAGGGATTCTAATGCTGGCAACGGGGAGAGGATTCCACCAAGGGTCTAAATGAAGTCTCAGAGAGGATGGGGCAGCCAGCGTGCAGGTACCAAGAAGAGGCCCTTCCTGTTCTGTGAAGGTTTAAACAGATTGAAATAATTGGCAAGCAGCAAAGCCGGGGGTTGAACCCCTACCAGCTGGCCACCAGGTCTCCTGTGCGGAGCTCCTAAGCCATAGAAACTTTGATGGCTTCTGTTCTGCCTGCAACATAGGAGCTGAGTCTCTTGTTCTTCCTTGGAGACTCAAAAGGAGCAAGCAGGTTACTTCTCTACTCCAGTTCCCAACTCCCCACAGCTCCATCTTAAGCAAGTACAGTCCCTGACCCCAGGTGCCCTGCCACAGTTTCTGTGATGTCCCCAAAGCTGAATCCAATCTCAACCTGTCTCTGCTGTGTGCCTTTTAGATAGTGTTTCAGCCTCTCTGAGCCTTTAAATCTTGTCGGGCCTAGTATTCAGGCTTCATAGTGTTCAAGAAGGATGAATAAGGTGTTTATTATATGAGAGGCCATGGATGGCCCTGAGCACACAGTTGGTGCTCAACAAATGTCTTTGGATGAGGGAGGGAACTATCAACAGACAGCTAAGCTGATCCTTAGGGTTCCAAGCCTGGAATCTGCTCACCCTTTCACCCTTTCCCCGACCTTCATGCCCACACATTCTTCCCTTGAAGGAGGCGCGGATCCTGGAGGACACAGCCAGGTTGGAGGAGGAGGCTCAGCAGACCAGTCTGCGGCTCCAGCAGCAGCTGCTGGCGGAGGCACAGGAGGCAGGGCAGCTACTACAACTGCACTCAGAGCGGGCCATTGGGCAAGCACTGCTGGTACAAGCCAGGAATGTGACCAGCAAAGGCCGAACCAGGGACAAGGAAGACTTTAAGGTGAGAGCCAGACCCGGCCCCTCGATACCAAGAGGCAGGAAGAATGGCACTTTCCCTGCCCCTCTGAGCTTCCAGCCTTCAGCGTGTGCCTGGCTTGTCAGCCAAGAGTCACCCTGCCCACACATAGAGGCCCTGAGCTGGGTCCTGTCAACTCTGGTTCTACATCAGCAAAACCAGATCCAAACTGAGAAATACGGCTTCTCCTGAGTCTTTGCCAACAGACCCTGGTGGCCCCATGACCTACAGAGCTCAACCTGGATAAGTGAGTGGTGGCTTGCTGTTTCTGGTGCCAGGGCTAAATGATAGTGGTCAAAATACTGATAGTGGTCATGTGATCTGGGTTCCTTCTCTACCCTTCCTCCTCAGATTTCCCACAGCCCAGGCTAAGTGGAGATCATCCTTCCCAACTTACAGATGGGGAAACTGAGGCTTTTCATTGTACAAAGGCACACTGAAAACCTCGCAGGTAGTGAGCAACAGAAATGAACTTGGAGTGAGGTCTCGGCTTATTTTCAGTGTCCACCCTACATCCCCTTGGTTACTCCTGGATCCATGAGGCAAGAAAGAGTCCAACTGAGAGGGCCATGGTGTCTGTGACCTAGCAACCACAGATGTGTACCGCCTGGCAGGGTGAGGGACGTAATGGAGTCTCTCACCGCAAGGCCCTCTGCTAATGTTCAGGAAGGAAATGCCCTGCCCCCAGCAGGCTCCTCTAATGTCACATCTTATTGGCTAGAACTAGATTAAACCCACCATCTTAACCAGTCTTGCCATAGGAAAGTGACTGGCTTAAACAGCCACGCCCACCCTGCATGAGTCCTGGCCAGTCCAGTCCAGATTGCGAGCAGATGGGAAATACAATGCAGGGCAGGTGGCTCCACCTGTGATTTTCAGGTGTCCCTGTCTCCTTCTGCTTACCACAGAGGACACTGGTGGAGATGGTGGTGGAGAGTGTGTATGTGACCAGCACTAGTGTCAACCGCCTCGTGCAGGTGTATTACCAGAGCATCAGGAAGCTTCTGCAGGCCCACGAGGAACAATTGCTACAGCGTCTGAAGACCCTGCAGGGTAGGTGTCTCCCCAGCTAAAAACCCCTTGTAAAGGGTGCTTAAAGGTCATGAAATAAGTCTAGATAGTTTAAGGGAAGCATCTGAGATAAATGATGAGAAATGGAAGCCATTCCTTCATCTTTGAGCTTCCTGGTGGCCAAAGACATGCAGTAACCAACCATGAGTAAGAGTGGGCCCAACAGAGCTCCTGAGACCCTGAGAATGCTCTACCCAGGACTTCCATAACTCATCACCTCCTACCAGCATACCTGAGAAGCAATGGATGGCAGCCACCCTTCCTACAGCACTTAAATAACACCCAGAGCTCCGTACAGGCTGTTCCTCTCCTTCCTTTCACCCTGCACAAGGGTCTGCAGTGTTTCGCCAACTCCAAAGATCCCACACTCTGCTGCTTCCCCCAAGATGAGCTGGGATTGAGGCCCAGGAGGAGGGACAGGAGGAAGGTCCTGGAGCATCTTCCATGCCTGTCACGGCTCTCAGCTGGTTTCAGCTGCCACCTGCCCCACCCTCCCCCCATTTGGGAGGATTCACCTGAGATCTGGCATGCGCTCAAGAATCTAGTAGTGGCTTCAGGTTCCCCAGCAGTTTCTCTAAGAGATTTGAGCTTGCTTAGCAGAAGATGCCTGCTCATCCCTGCCTACGCTCAGTGCGAGGGCCTGTCATCTACTCACACTAGGTCTCAGCTTGCCATCTCTGGGGTTAGGACTCCCCTCCCCGAGTCCTCTGAGCTCTGGCAGCTCATTCTTCTGGTTCCCAGTTTTGCTACAGGCACTTGACACTGGCTTCCCTGGCGGACTGTAGCCAGCCCCCTCTTCTTAAAGGGCTGCTTTCCTAAGGAGCATGGAGTACTAAGCCTGCTCATGGCTCTGCTGATGAAGCCTCTCCATGTGTGGTGTCTGCTCAGGCCCAGCAAGGTCAGCAGCTGCTGAGCACATTGCTGCCTGCAAAGTGCAGAACCTGTGTGTCCCCAAAACTACTCCCTGGGTGTTGGAATATTTGAAAGGTGCCTCCAGGAGGTTTGGCTGTCATCTGTGGTCAAGCTAGAATTCCTGGGGTAAAGATGGCACCAGAGTAATTATGCAGCAGACAGTAGACAGCATCCTAAGCCATGGCAGTACAGGAAAACCCATCCCTTTACTTAAGGTAGTAATAATGAGTCGCAAGTCTTCTGAGCTGGCAACTCTGCAAATAATAAAACTGTAGGCGGCAGGTGTGAGGTCAAGGCCAGATACCTGTTTCTCTGAGAGTGCTCACACTGCCATCTCAAGGCCCACCACAGCCCCAGCTCAACTCATCCAGTCCTTCTCCCCACTGTGTGACTCTGACTCTGGTAGGTCTGTGATAGCCTCTTACTATAGAAGCTTGTTTGTTACCTCTCCTTGTTCCTGACAGATGGCTAGAAGGGAACCATGGGTGCTTCTCTGTGCCAAAGCTCCCATGACATTCTCTTATACTGGCCTTCCCAAGTGCTGGTGCTTGTGACATGTTATGAACAGGTGTGTTCTGCTTACCCCTTGTCCAAACCCCCAACCTCACCCCAGGCCTAGCAGAGTCCACTTTCCAAATGCACACCTTGACTGCCTTGTGTCTGTGGGTTCAGGTGAAAGAATCAATGCTTACAAGCTGTGGAAGAAGCAAGAATTCAGCGACCCACCATCGGAGAGCCAGACAGCAGATGGAATCCACGGAGCTTCCCAGGCGGTACAGCAGAGGTGAGGCTCAGGGTTGTATGTGGGGATCTCTGCATGGGGTGCACTCCACTCTACATGGTGGACTTGGGATCCTGCATAGTCTGCCTGTGGATATGGGTGTCATCTCCCTCATACCCAGCTCTGAAGTCTCTCTCAATCAGATCTTGGGCTCCCCAGAAAACAGGCTCAAGGTGAGAATTTATATGAAGACTGGTGGTGTGGTGGGGTGGGGTGTGTGTGTGTGTGTGTGTGTGTGTGTGTGTGCGCGCGCGTGTGTGTGTGTGTGTGTGTGTGTGTGTGTGTGTATGTGTGCTTATATAGGTGCAGGTGTATGTGGCAGCCCCGGGATAACCTCGGCTATTATTCCTCAGGCACATGATTTTTAACAATGTCTCACTGGCCTGGAATATGCCAGGCGAGCTGGGTTGGCTGGACAGTGAGCTCCAGAGACCTGGCTATCTCCTCTTCAACATGGGATTACAAGCATGCTCTACCATGTTCAACTTTTTTAAAAAACATGAATTTTGAGGACCAAACTCAAGTGCTTGCACGGCAAGCACTCCCCATCTCCCCCGACCTGGTTATACATTGTTAACCTGGAAAGTAAAGGTGAGGGGCAGGAAGGGGAGCAAAGGCATGTTTCATGGCAGAGCCCACTGCAGCTCAGTGGGCTCCACAGGCTCAGCAGCCCAAGCGTCATTCACCTGTTCCCTTGCAGACCAGACGGTCAGAGGTGGGTCAGCTTGTCTGGTTCCTGTCAGTCATGTAGGAGTAGAATCAAAGGGCCACTCGGCTGGACTCTTCTTACAGGGTCATGGGAAGAGTGGTTCCCCAGTTTACTGAGGACAAATGTCCACTAGCTTGAGGTGGCCTGGGGAGTTACAGAGGCAGTGCTGAAGTGGCTTTGAGAGACCTGGCCTTGAGCTTTGCCTGGGACACTTCTTGTCTGTCCCCTGAAGGAAGTCTCAGAAGCAGGCTGTAAATCACATGTTGCTGTGTTGGGAAATGACGCCTCCTGTTTCAGGGAGACCAGGGCTTAGACAGGGCATCTACCACTGAGAGCAGCAGAGGCCAGCATCACATGGAGGAGGGACCACACCCATATAACAGAATTGGTCCCAGCCTCAGAAGGCTGCCTGAGTAAATAAAAACCATGACTTCCCTGGACCAAATCCCATATCCTACCTGGAGTCCTCTGCCTGGGCACTGGCAGCGTCAGCAGGTAACCACCGCTAAGCTTCAAGGTTCAGGCTTGCCCTAACCTTCCCTAAGTCGATAGAGCATAGGCCAGCAGCTCTTAGATTTCAGGGACAGAGGTATGACTGACTTTGCCATTAAATGTACAGGTTCCATACCCTCACTCCCACTCCTAGTACCTTGAAACAAAGATGTGATCACAGAATTGTTGGAAAAGCTCAGGGGTCCACATTTTCATCACCTGGGCTTCAACTACTAGAAAGACCATTATGAATGGAATGTGGTCCAGGGTCTAGCTTTGACCCAGAACAGACAGACTTCAGTAGCCATCCACTCTAACCCCATATGGTTTCTGAGAGAGGAGACCCAACCTGATGGAGAGGGTGCTATGTTCTCTCCTTGAGTCCATAGTGAACTCAGCCTCCTTGAAAGTAGAGAGGGAGCATGCTGTAAAGCCAGGCACTGCCCTATCACGGGCTTTATGTGTCCAATACCCATCCCTTAGAAGAGCTCCACGAAGGCAAAGCTAGGCCAATGCAGAGTAAACAAACAAATCAGAGGTTTTCCCCCTGTGACTTCATGGATGGGAAGACCAGGGTGACATGGAAAGAATGTACCCCCAGGATAGAAAGAGCTTTGGGGACAAGCAAAGAAGTAGGCAAGACAGCTTACTTAGGGTTTATGCCCAAAGGAACCAGAACCATCATGTTTGCTGGCCTCTGTTGCTGTGTTAAAACACCAGGACCAACAGCAACCTGGGGAGAAAGGGTCTGTTTGGCTTATGGGCCCCGTCACAGTTCATCAGGAAGGGAAGCCAGGACAGGAACTCAAGGCAGGAGCCTGGAGGCAGAGATCATGGAGAAGTGTTGCTTACTGGTTTTCTCTTCATGGCTTGCTCAGCCTGCTTTCTTATATAATTCAGGACCACTTGCCCAGGGATAGCATAACCTGGATGGGGCCGGACCTTCCCACATCTATCATTAATCAAGAAAATGCCCCACAAACTCGCCTACAGGCCAATCTGACTGGGGGAATTTTCTCAGTTGAGGCTTCCTCTTCTTAGGTGACTCTATAGAGCTTATGACAAGTTGACAAAAACTAACCATCATAGTCAACATACAAACAGACGTTCTCACACACACACACACACACACACACTTGCTGCAGCATTATCCACAACGAACAGGGTAAAGAATCAGTCCACTGTCCCATCAATGGACAAATGAATGAAGTGCATGTGATAAACAGGTAGAGATAAAATACGATTGAACCTTTGAAAAACATGGCATGTCATCTACAGGAAAACAGATGAGACAGGTGATCACCACGTTAAGTGAGATAAACCAGGCTCAAAATGACAAGTATTTTCTCTTTCTCTTTGAGGAAAAATCTAGTTTTTTAAGAAAATGTGAAATTGGAAGGGAAGTCATAGGGGGAAGGAAAAAGATATGTGAGGGGCAGGGAGAGATAAGGCATAGCAAAATGATCAAAGTATATCATGTGCATCTGTGGAGATGTTACAATGTAACCAATAATTGTGCACACTTAATACATGCTAATAAGGTTTTTAAATGGAGGAGTGAAAAATTAAACTATCACATATCTGTCTAGCCAGAAATATTTTGATTAGAAAAAGGAATGAATAGATGGATAATGGATGGGTAGATAGATCATGAGTGGATGTAACATAGACGGTTGGATGGTGGATCGTAGATAAATGAATGAAGGATCGTGCGTGGATTGGTGGATCCTGGATGGATGAGTCATGGATGGATTAATGGATAGATAGATGAATGGATCATGGATAGATTGATGGATCATGGCTGGTTAGGTGAATCATGAATGGGTGGGGGTAGATAAATAGAAGGATAGATGATGGATGGATGGATGGATGGATGGATGGATGGATGGATGGATGGATGGATGGGTGGATGGGTGGATGGACCATGAATGGATGAATGGATGATTTAGTCTTATAGGATGAATAGAAACTTATAGGACAAATGAGAGGAAGCAAGGGAAAGTATCCCATCAGCCTGCAGAGCATGAAGCAGAGGCAAGGTGGCATTCGTGTGTCTTGTGGCCCCCAGGACAGTCGTCTATTGATGCTAAAGTTGACTTCTGCCTTCAGAGCTACAGTCAGTCTTTCTGAAAATCAACCCTGAAGATAGAATAGAGGAAGGCAGCATCTGCAGACTACAGGCCAGGAATAGATGCCACTGTTTACAGAGGGCCAGATCAAGGTGTGCTGAAGAGGGAGAGAAAAGAGGTCTGTGTCCAAGCGGGAAAGTGGTGCTCTCTGTGTGAAGGACTTAGCCCATACCCAACCTATTCCTACCTCACACAGTGAGTAGGATGCCACATTAAGGCTTTCTCAGACACTGTCCCAGAACATGCGCTTCCTCTGGGGTCCTGGAAGTCCTTTCATAGGAACTCCTCTCCTTAGGTCTGCCATGAGATGATGCCAGTGTGCCGTTCTTTGTCCCCACCTAGCAGTGTCATGCTTGCCTTCTGTCCTGCTGATGTCTCCAGGCTTTCCTAGGGGTCTCAGTCTGGTGTTAGTGCAGGGCTCCTTAGACTTCCCCATGCTTTATGGCCATGCAGCCTCAGGGTCAGAACTAGACTCCTGGAAGAATGTGGCTGTAGCATTGCATGTGTTTGCCTGGCTACCCCTTTTGCTCCAGGGCACAAGTGCAGCTAAGGATCTCAGGCCCTTTGTGCAGCATGTTTCCATGCACAGTATGACTTCTGGACGTGTTTTGTAGGGACCTATTGGCCTAGGGTTCCAACAGTGTTAACCATCCCCTCACACCACCAGGATGCTGTCACAGCAGAAGAAGCTCCTGGACCAGTTCACAAAGCACCAGCAGGGCCGCCTGAACTCTCAGAGGCAGAAGGCACAAGAGCTGGACCAGCTAGAAGCCCAGCTTGAGACCCAGCTGCAGGTAGTTTCAGAGATGTACTGGGAAGAAGCCACACCCAGGCTCACAGCCAGCTGCCCAGGTCACTGTAAAAAACTCTGTGCCCCACTCCAGACCTCTCCACCACTCCTTGTCCATGGCATCTTTGACAATGTGTGGCTTTCTGAAGGGAACATGAGCCCCTTGGGGATAGCAGGTCCCACATGGCTCTGGTGCATTCAGGGCACAGCTGAGCAGGCTGCCCGTGGTTTGGAAATTAGTAAAATAATAAGTATACCCTGCCGACCACCACCAACAGGGCTGCAGGGTATCGGGGCAGTCATCTCTGTCTCTTGAGCTATGCTGACAGCAACAAAGACTCACACTCTATGTAGAGCATTCGGGGAGGCTTAGCTCTCAGGGTATAAAGTGGACACTTTAGCACAGGAAAGTCCCAGCCTGGAGGGTTATGAGGTGTAACTGTATACTCAAAGTATCTGCCTTTTACAAAGTATCAGAGGTGGCAGGATGCTTTCAAACAAAATCAAGGAAAGACAAGATGGCTCAGCAGCTAAAAAGCACTTTCTGCTCAAACCTGGACCTGAGTTCCATCCCCAGAACACAAGATGGAAGGGAAAAACTTACTGAAGCTGTCCTCTGACCACCATGTGTGCACTGTGACACACACACATAAATAAATAAATAAATAAATAAATAAATAAATAAATAAATAAATAAATAAATAAATAACCACCTACCACCACCACCCCACCACCAAATAGATAAGTAAATAAAATTTAAACGAAAAATCAGATAGATAAGTAAATAAAATTTAAACGAAAAATCAGAGTTTCAGAATGAATGGGGTATGACCATGGTTTGGCCTTTTCTTTGTCCATCTTGCCAGGATTGGCAGTAATGACAGCAATTGTTAAAAATCCTGTTAATAACAAGCTTTTGTTTCCCAGGGTCCCTTGCAGATGGTAGCTAATCTGAGCGCTCTCAACATCAAATGTGAGCAATTGAAGGGGTGGCCTCAGAGATCCTTACTATAGATTGGGAAACTGAGTCTAGTATGACACACAGTTTGGCAATGGCTGAGCCCCCAAACTGTCCTCATCTGTGGACAGGATGATGAGACTAGGAGAGAGGACCCAGGTATCAAGAGGAGCAACCTCCTTCATGCCTCTGGCCTGGTTCTGACATCTTGGGGTGGGGTGCTGCTTGGAAAAATCTTCCACACTGGGACATGAGATATGGCTACCAGCCATCCTTCACAGTGTAAGACTTCAACTTAATGGCAGGGAACTGATTCTCTTCCATTTGTCTAGCAGGAAGCTGAGCAGACCCTTATCTCAGAGCTAGCGACACTGGCCCGAGTGCCCCTTCCTGAGAACAAGCCATTCTCCAACAAGCGAGGACTGCCAGGTAAATCCCTGCAGCAGGAGGGGCTCTGAGCTTAGAAGTGTGGACGCCAGTCCACAGCCACCATTAAACAACTGTGTAGCCTTGGGTGTTCTGCACAGCTTCTCTCGGCTCTTCTACTCTCTGTAACTGAGCGGGCTCAGGATATCCCAGAGACCGTGGCTCTCTAGCACACACACAGCCATGCCAGTTCCTGGCTCCACTACTCTCCTGCCTCATCCCCATCTCTACTTTCCCATATGTAAAATGGGAAAATGACATCTCTTTCCCATGCCAGAGATACTTTGGGACATCATAGCCTGATGCCATCTGTTGGTGGAAGTGGTTCACAGCTATTGCACACAAAGGCTCTGGCTTGTACCCAGATTCTACCCTCTATCTCTCCCACTTCCTGTATCCTGGATGCTGTGGATGAGGCAGAAACGGGGAACCTGGTGCACCCAGTTCCATCCCAGCTCTGTCACGAGCAGGCTGTGGGGCTGTGGGAAATACTTCATGATGGTCAGCTTGCTTCACAGTGATGTGAGATGCTGGGTACAAAGGCCACTTGCCCACCAAGGAAGTGCCATCTAAAGTCGTGAAGCCATCCTGGGTCTGTCTGTCTTCTACAGAGAAGCCAGTAAGGACCAAAAGGAAGAAGCCCCCACCTCGGGAGAGAGAGGACCTGGGGTTACCAAACGATGACCACCCTGCCTTGACCGATCATACCACAGGACCACTCAGGTGTGAGGGGTTCCCGCCCACTGCCTTTCTCCTGACCCCTGTCAAGTGTGGGAATGACTCTTCTCAAAGTGTTCATGTGAGGCCCAGGAAATGCTAGGAACATCATTTGAGAATGGTGGGCAGGGAGAGACCATAACAGGAGGTGCCTGCTTTGCCGGGAACTTCCATTTGTGGGTCAGCTCTGGGGCTGCTGGGTCAACTGAGCCAGGATCTCCATTATCCTCTGGCCCTGGGTAGCTTCTGCCTGCTTTTTATATATCACACGCACCAGGAACTTTCACTTCTGGCTGGCCCTGCATCCACAGTGCAACATACTGAGCATCGCCTCCCATCCGTGTCCACAGCAGCGGAAGGCTGGGTCAGCAGGACAGCGAAGCTGGAGATGGAGAAAACACAAGGAAGATACTGCAGAAAAGAAGCAATCTGTAGTTGGAGCCCTGCTGAGATGGGCCTGCCCTGCATCTCACTTCCTCTGTGTGACTGGGGACAGAAGAGGCCAGTCTTGAGAGAGGGGATGCCATCTGCCTCAGAATATGAAGATGGCTGTACAAAGCTCAAGTCCAAGTGGATCAAGGACCTCCACATAAAACCAGACACACTGAATCTAATAGAAGACAAAGTGGGAGAAAGCCTAGAACACATGGGCACAGGGGAAACGTTCCTGAACAGAACACCAGTGGCATATGCTCTAAGATCAAGAATCGACAAATGGGACCTCATGAAATTGCAAAGCTTCTGTAAGGCAAAGGACACTGTCAATAGGACAAAACAGCAACCAACAGATTAGGAAAAGATCTTAACCAATTCTATGTCCGATAGAGGGCTAATATCCAATATATACAAAGAACTCAAGAACCAAATAACCCTACCAAAAAATGGGGAACAGAGCTAAACAGAGAATTCTCAACTGAGGAAATTCGTAGGGCTGAGAAGCACCTAAAGAAATGTTCAACATCCTTAGTCATCAGGGAAATGCAAATCAAAACAAGTCTGAGATTCCACCTCACACCAGTGAGAATGGCTAAGATCAAAAACTCAGGTGACAGCAGATGCTGGCGAGGATGTGGAGAAAGAGGGACACTC
>CM052712.1:28465967-28552708 GCA_028551405.1 Uromys caudimaculatus | reverse complement strand
TTGCCATCTTGCAATAAAAAAAAAAAAAAAAAAAAAAAAAAAAAAACATCCAAAGTCACTCTTCTCTTCTCCTCTGTCATCATGTATTCTATACCTGATTTGGCTTCTCGCCATGTCTCCTCACAAGACTTTCAGAATCAAGAGATTCCTGGCCAAGAAACAAAAGCTAAATCATCCTGTTCCTCAGTGGATTCAGAGACACTGGAGGAGAACGAAGCCAGGTCTGCAAGGATCCACACAAGGGCAAGACTGAGGATTTTTACCGAGTTGTGGTCAGCGATCAGTCCTACCAGATGGAGTTCAACATTTTTTAAAAGATTTATTTATTTTAGGTATATGAGTACACTGTAGCCTTCCAGAAGAGAGCATTGTATTCCATTACAGATGGTTGTGAGCCACCATGTGGTTACTGGGAATTGAACTCAGGACCTATGGAAGAGCAGACAGTGCTCTTAACCACTGAGCCATCTCGCCAGCCCGAAGTTCAACATTTTTAAAAAGTTCAACATTTTTAACCTAGAGACTTGCTCATATCTAAATTGGGGGTGTGGTTTGTCCAGTAATAAAATGTAGAACCTTTCAAAAAATTAAATAAAATATCCAAAGTCTCTTTAAAAGTTCAAGCCCTCTCTAAAATATTTAAAGCCTTTTTAGAATATCCAAAGTCTTGCACCTGCCAGCATGGCTAAGATCAATAACACAAGTGACAGCCCATGCCGGCAAGGTTATGAAGTAAGGAACACTCCCCCATTGCTGGTGGGAGTGCAAACTTGTACAGCCACTATGAAAATCAATATGGCAGTTCCTCGGAAAACTAGGGTTTGATCTACCCCAAGACG
Source organism: Uromys caudimaculatus (assembly GCA_028551405.1). Taxonomy (NCBI): domain Eukaryota; kingdom Metazoa; phylum Chordata; class Mammalia; order Rodentia; family Muridae; genus Uromys; species Uromys caudimaculatus. The sequence continues at coordinate 28,551,869 of CM052712.1, read as the reverse complement.
CAGTGCCGGCCTGTGTACTGGAAACTATCTGCAGAGATCTGTGGAGATCTGTGGAGCTCTGGCGAGACTGTAGCCGCTAAAGAGTTGTGCTTTCCAAAGGAAAGGCAGAGCTGATCTTCCGTGGCCAAGGCTGCTCTGGAGCAGCGAGACTCTATATGGTGGGCCAACAGGAAGGGGGAGTCGGATCTGGGAGCCAGCAAGGGGGTTGGGGTGGGGCTCTATTAGCCTGTGGAAGAGAACTCTCTTCCCCAAAAGTGTTACAGCTCTTTACATTCTCAGACTATCTTTGATGAAGTAACTCCCGTGCTTCATTCCTTCTGGACAGGGTCTTATATACATTTTGGGGTGGGTTGAGGTCTAAAAGCAGATACTTTCTATTGGCTTGATTTGAGACTTTAGCAATGCCTCATCTGCACGTGGAGGGGCTTCAGGCACTGCTCCTATGTGACTGATTGTCAAGGTCTTCTCCATGGAGTGCCATGGTCACGTGTTCCTGGACAGGAAACTGGTCAGGTGTAACTTTAATTATTTCAAACCTTATTTTTAATGATGGTTATTAAATGCATTAACCTCTCTGCAGCCTATCAACCACCAGAGGTAGTGGAAAAGAAAGAATATGGGGGAAGTGGACCTGTTTAGAAAGGTTCTCTGAAGCAACTCCCTTCTGTGTTGTCTGGAAATCAGCAGTTCAGTTCACAGGAGTCAGCAGCTGCAGCTGGATCCACTCACAAACACTTCATGGATACACCAGCATCCAGTTAGCAACAGTGGTGACAGGACCTAGCAGAGGCAGCCAGGCCTCAGCCTTGGCTCAGGTCAGCAGGAGGGACCAGAGGAACACCAGAAGTTCTCAGCTGTGCCTCTCTCAAGGAAGCAAAGATCATCAAAGACTCGAGACCACAAGCACTGCACAGCTAGCTCTGTAGGCAAGCCGAGCTCTCTCTCAGTCACTCTAGAGTTCTCTTTGTACCCTCCAAACATCACCTGTCCTCAGCATGACTCTGCCTCAGCACGTGCATCCATCACCCTGAGTCTAAGGAAGTGCCACAAACTGCAGCACACCACCAGAAGTTTTTTGGTGCATTTCTCTATGAAGTCCCAACAAATGCAGCTCAACTACACAATGTTAGGCGGACCAATACATGCATGTTGTTAGCAAAGAATCCTTCCTCACGGGTTCTTTCATGTTTGCTTTAGCAGAACATCCTTTCTCCTGTGTCTGCTTCAGCGAAACGTTCCTTCTTGAGTTTGTCTTAACCTTTCACACCTATGTCCACTTTAATGAAATGTTCCTTCACATGTTTGCCCCAGCAAAACACCATTCAACTGACTTTCCAAAGAACCCTTAAATTTCCACATCAGTCAGGAATAGGTGAAACCCCTACCATCCTCAGGTGTGAGGGTACCAGGGTTTCTGAACCCACTGGACCTTACCAAGTTTCCTGGCACAGTCCACTGCCCCAGAATACAGCTATACCACTTTTGGACATAGACCCAAAGGATGCTGCATCCTACCACAAGGACACTTGTTCACCCACATCCATAGTGACTTCATTCACAATAGCCAGAAACTGGAGACAACGAAGATGTCCCTCAACCAAAGAATGGATAAAGAAAATGTGGTATGTTTACACAAGGTAGTATTACTCAGCTATTAAAAGCAATGACATCATGAAATTTTCAGGCAAATGGATGGAATTAGAAAAAGAAAATTTTCCTGGCTAAGGTAACCTAGACCCAGAAAGTCAAGTATAGTATGTACTCACTTATAGGTGGATATTAACTGGTAAGTAATTGACAGTCATGCTACAGTCCACAGACCCAGAGAGGCTAAGTAACAAGAAGGCCTCGAAGGGAAATTCATGGATCTCCCCAGGAAGGGGAAATAGAATAGATTCTGTGGGTGGACTGGGCATGGGTGGCAATGGGAACAGGAAGGATCTGGTGTCAGGGTAGGGAGGAATGGAGAGAGCCTGCTGGAATTGGAGAGCTTTGGGAAGCATTGTGAAACCAGTGCAGTAGACACTCCCAGGACTCTACAAGAGCGACCCTAGCGGGGACTCCCAGTAATGGAGCATACAGAACATGAAACAGACATTTTCTGTAACCATGCAACTTTCCAGTGGTGAGACTGGGACACCAGCCCAGCCACAAACCTTCAAGCTACAATATATCCCACCTTCAAGATGGCTGGGGGCAATGGGAAGCTCAGACCTTGTGGATGTGGTCAACCAATGCCTGGTCTCATCTGAGGCCCACACTGTGAAAGCAAGCCCATGCCTGACACTGCCTGGGTGACCAGAAACCAGAGGCTGGATAGCCCAAAGACCCGGGATAGGAAAAAAATCAACAAAATGGTTCCTAATGATATCCTGTTATACTCAAAATCAATGCCTAGCCCAACCATCACCAGAAAGGGAACAGATGCAGAGACCCACAGCTAAACATTAGGTGCAGAAGGAGCCAAATTGGAGACCTCCAGAGAGCACCTCCCCTCGGAGTTCAGGAAACCCCATAAAAGAGGGTGGGAAGAATTGTGGGATACAGAGAGGAAGAACACCAGGAGAACATTACCTACAAAAAGAATCAACGAAGCAGGGCTCATAGGGGCTCACAGAGACTGCAGTATTAACCATGGCGCTTGCATGAATTGTCACTAGGTCCTCTGCTTGGTGTTTTTGTGAGACTCCTAACAATAGGAATGGGGTGTCTCTGACCCTTTTGCCTGCTCTTGGGACCCTTTTCTTCCTACCGTGTTGCCTTACTTGTCCCTAATATGAGGGTTTGTGCCCAGTCTTATTGGAACTTTTTACATCATGTTTGATTGATATCCTTGGGAGGTCTGCTCTTTTCTGAAGGAAAACTGAGGGGAGTGGATCTCAGGGAGAGGGGAAGAGATGGTGGTGGGTACTGGGAGGAGGGAGGGGAAGGGAACCTGTGGTTGGGATATAGTGTATGAAACAAGATCTTTCTTTTTACAAAAAAAAGGAATATCTAAAGTCTCTCTAAAGTATCTGAAGCCTCTAAAATTCCAGTCTCTTGAATATGGACTCCTGTAAAAAGAAGAGAAGGAGGAAGAAGAGGAGGAGGACAACAAGGATGAGGAGGAAGAAGGAGAAGGAGGAAGAGAGAGAGGAAGAGGGAGGGGAGAGAGAGAGAGAGAGAGAGAGAGAGAGAGAGAGAGAGAGAGAGAGAGAGAGATACTCCCTAACTCCAAGAAGGAAAGACCAGAACCAGGGCACAGACACAATCATAACAAAGCAAAACAAAGCTCAATAATGTCAATTTTTCAGTGCCTGGTGTCTGGGACCCACTCACCATCCTGTGGATTCCAAAGGCCTGGACAGCTCCACTTCTCTGGCAGTACCAACCACAGCACACATGGCTTGTCTCCTAGGCTCAGGTTGATTCTTCTCCACATGCTGCTGTCCTTGGCAGTGACATCCCCGAAATGCTGAGATCTCCTCTGTAGCTGGATTGCACCTTCACCAGTAGCCTCTCCTGAGCTCTCTTCAGAGACTCTAAACCTTGCCTCATGTCCCCAAGTCTCAACTTCTCTCCATGACCCCTTCAAGCCTTTAAAACCAGCATCTGGACAGGTGTGGTGATGCACACCTTTAATCCCAGAGCTTAGAAGAGGCAGGTGGGTCTCTGAGTTCAAGGTCAGCCTGATCTGCAGAGCAAGTTTCAGAACAGCCAAGGCTAAGTAGCCAAGGCTTTTGAAAACTTATCTCAAAATAAGTTAATTAGTTAATTAATTAATCAACTAATTGATTAATATAAAGCCAGGATCTCTCCTGACTTCTAGAGACCATGCACGGGAAGACAACTCAGGAGAGTCAGGGAGACTTAGGCCTGAGAGAAGCCCTTGTCCAGCACCCACCCACATGACTTCACTCCTGCATCATGATAGGAGACTACAGCTCCTCAGGAGTCAGAGGGCTGCCACAGGAGGGGATTCCTGATTTCTAAGAAGCTGGTACACAACCCCAAACACAGAAGAGTAGTGGGAACAAGACCTTCCTCCCACTACTTGTGACACCCCCCCCCCCCCCCCGCAAGCTGAACTCTATGCAGCCAGGCACCTGCTGGGCCGCAAGCTGCCCAACAGGCCCTGAGCGTGCCTAACAGGGATTATTTTAAGGCTGCTTATCACACCACATCCCAAGTAGGCCCTGGGTACTCAGAGAATCTTTCTCTCATAGGAACGGCTATTGTAAGTAAAGATCTTTCCCCTGAAGCCAAGTTGGTCTGGCCCCATGTCCTTTCCTACAGAGCCTCTGTGGAACTGCTGAGAAAAATTACCACTCGGTTTGCATGGGTGCCCTTCACTTGGGGACCTCTTGTTCTTTAACCCCAGCCTTACTTGGTTGGAGAGCAGCGTGGCTTCTTACAGAAATGTACAGCCTTCTTCCAGTCCCTCTGCTCTAGAGAGCAACATAGAGAGTCACTGCTCAGTGTTATATTTAGTGATCCAGTCCCTAAGTCGACCCAGCTGTGAGCTGTGTCAATCAGTGCATAGCCCGGAAGCCCACCTATTGATCCAGGGTCTTGACCCATTTTCCCAAGGCACGTATTAATTCTTCCCTCCCATCTCCCATCCCCAGTGTCCCCAGTACTTGGTCATCACAGAGTCAGTATCAGTATCAGGCATTTGATGCACCCAAATGAAAACACCCACTCAGATCAACGGGCAATTTAATTTCTTTATTTTTTTCACAAGCTTTGAATTCAGAAATAAGAGCCACCAACAAGTCAATTCTTAAGTAAAAATGGAAGTGAATACAAAGGAAAACTGTACAAAACTTTAAAAATCTGACTGCCCTGCTTCACCTCCTCAGAGGGACAGAGACTAGGCAGCCTGGGCAGAGCCATTACTGCACCATCCTCAAGGCCTGCGTGGGGTGTCAGGACACCCCTTTCTGGGTGTGAGCCTGGCTGGGCCCAGAGCCCAAGGCTAGCTGGAAGAACACACAGACCAGAAAGACACTATGGCCAATTTCAGGTGCCACAGGGACCGGGTGGTTGACACAGGACGTGGGTGGTGGAGCTCCGTGACCTTCCCTGCTATTCTGCATATTCACAGGTCTCAGTCAGGGTGGGGATGGGGACCACATCTTTCTAGTGAAGACTCACGGGGAGCCTTCATTTTTAAGAGTTTGGAAATCTCCCCTGGGGGCTAAGGTCTTGCCATCGTGTCTATGTCGGTCCTCGACGATGTCCATCAGCCGCGCTCAGACTTGCATACGTAACTTACTAACATGCATCCTATCCTAGAACAGCTACAGGGCGCAAAGGAGCCATCACTCAGAGGGTCATGGAGGAGTGGAGGGAACAGTATAGGACGATGCTAAACCTGGGGGTCACTAGGAAGGGAAAATGGAGACACCATGCTCTGAGGTGGAGTCGGTGTGAACACACACTGTGGGCAAGGAACTTCCAGGCAAACACACCACACTAGTACCACTTCTTCCTAAACAGAGAAGGAAAGAGCATCACTCAATCTCCCCTCCATCAGTACCAACTAAAACTGTGGGCTTCAAAAACACGGACAGGAAAAGGAATGGACATTTTCCCATAATCCTTCACTCTTGCATATCTGGCTCATCTGAGGTCAACCGAGGCTGGTGATGTTGGAGCGGCCACCAGGGGGCGCCACAATGCGGTGGCCTGTACGCCTTGGATTGTTGTCATCTATCTGGGCACCTGAAAGAGACAGAAAGCCAACAGTGTGTGGGATAAAACCTGTTTACATCACCTTGGCATGCTGATGCTGAGACTACCTGCTCCACTTTTGTAGGTATTGCATGTATCCCACCTTGAAATGCTCAGCACTCCAACCCACCTTCAAGACCCTGTCCAGGTTCACTCTGGGACGGGTCCCTGGCCTGTAGGCCTGCCTGACCTCTCCTGAGTACCTGCCAGTCCTGAGGTCCCTCTCCTATATCTCTGACCCCTGCATAGTTGGACCTTGAGAGAGGAAAGCACTCAGTGAGTTCCTACTGTGTGCAGGCAGACATGGTGCACTGGTGTGTGCCGAGAACAGACAAATTGATGATAGATCCGTGTTTTACCCACAACTCAAAAATAAGAGTACTGAGGCTCAGGCTGAATGCCGTAAGGACACAGATATTAGGTTGGGAAGGCAGGACTCGTGCCCATACCGGCTTTCCCCTGAAGCCTGCCCTCCTTTGCAGTGTCCCTTGCTCCAGTGGCTCTTGATAGAGGTACACACTACACAAGTCTGTGCCTGCATGTGGACTGACTGACTTCCCTTCTGACCCTGACTTTACAGGGCATGTCTAGGCGAGCTACCAAGAGCCTGGTACAGAGTACAGCTCTGGTTCTCCCAGCTGTCCCATTGTCAGCTGTCTGTCTGTCTGTCTTCCTGGCCACCCAGGACTCAGCCTACACTTCATTCATTTCCCCTCATGCACTTTGCTTGCCAGGTAATGGACTATACCGTGAAGATACTTGTTAGACTAATGCAGTGCACCTTATGTGCCAGAGCAGTGTCCTGCCTTGGAAGTGGACAAGGGTGAACTTTATAGCAATGAGGGGGGCTCGGCTATGTGGCTGGCAGCAGGAGTGACATCTGGTAAATGTCCGCGAAGCCCTGAGGACAGCACCGTGAGCTTCAGAGGGGATGGAGGGCCCAGATGGAGCACCCTAACACAGGCCGGTTATTACAGGGCTTTCTTTGGTCTAAAGATTATTCTATCCATGTCTAGGGATAGATCTATGGTATTTAGTTGTCTGGTGGACCTAGAGAGCCAGTCTGTAAGCTTCTCCCAGCATGGAAGGCAGCCCTCCGTGCTCACCAGACAAGATTCTAGGGTTGTGCTGGGAGTCTTTTTGTGCAATAACATTGGCTCCCTTTAACACCAGAATTGCACTCAGGTAACGATTCCAAGAAAGTATCTTGAAAACTGAGGTGTCCCTGGGTCCCATGACCCAGTACCCACTGTACTTTCCGTGCAGAGTACTTCTCATCCAACAATTAAAATTAAAACTATGTCCTCTCTCGGTTCCTGCCACCCTCTCTGTTGCTAACACATGGTTTTTCTGGTATGACCCACTGACCTACTTTGGCCCCACTGCCTGTTTTTATACAGCTCGTGAGCTCATGTTCACATTTTAAATGGTTCATGTTTTTAAAGACCATTGAATACAATGACCTAGACTTTAAATTGTGAAATTCAGCAAGTTCTTCGGGTCATCTAAAGCTGTCCAGCTGTGCATCATTCATCATCAAATCCCTAGGACCTTACCCTGGCTCTCACTAACTGGAATTTCAATGACAGTAGAACGCTCCCACTGTGTGTGTCTGCCCTCGTGTGGCCATCTGGTGGAGTTGCAGGTGCATGTCTTCAAGCTGGAACCTTATTCCTAATTGTTGTTGAGCCCTGAATCCTAGGACTTTGAAACTAAATTTTGTGAAACAATACCAGGAACACACCACCGCCATGTGAGGGTGACATAAAGTCCATATTGTGCTTCCTAAGCCAGGGGTGGGAGTGTGTGGTTGAGGGCCAGGCACAGAGCATGTACCCAGGAAATGGCAGAGCTCCTGCCTCATACTCACCTCTGGCCTCCACACTTCGCTTCCCAATATGAGAGTGGTAATGTCCTCTCTCCCACCCCCATAATTCTTAGTTAAGCCCAGGGCTGACTGGTACCAAGGTCAAGAATTAACATGCTGTGCTGCACCCTAGAAACACCTGCCTACTCTGTGCCTCCGGGGCACAGCAGATGAGTGTGTCCACACCTTCTGGCCTTCTCCACCTGTGCCCAAAGCCCTGTGCCCCTTTCCACAGGAGCCTGGCTTCCATGAAACTACCTGACAAGCTGAAGTTGGACTGGTGGAGGTTCCTGATGGGTGGGGGTTGGTGTTTAGAAGGCGAGGATTTGGCAGAAGGAACAGGAGCTGCGTGTTTGGGTGTAGCTGGCACCTCATACACAGGGCCGTCGTACATTCCCCTGGAAACACTATGCAACCCGAAAACCTAAACAGAAAGAGGGAGGAGTCAGATTATCACTCTACCTGTGCTTCTGCCCTGACAGCAAAGGAGCTGCACACCACACAATGCTCGCATAAGCCACACGTGCACACACAGACATGTGCCCACACAGCACAGTGCAATATGGATATACATTCACACACACACACACACACACATACACACACACACTCACGCCAGTCTCATCTTTACAGAGTACATAGGGAGATGAGGAATTGAGAGCAGGCGTCTGGTTAAAGGAGAGAGAGAGGGGGTGAGACAGGGAGGGCGGAGGAATCAAGGTGCTAGAGGACCTCCCCAGTGGTGGCCACAAGAGGGCAGGCTGCCACCATCCAGAAGCAGAGAGGCTGTCAGCCATGCCATGGAAAGAAGCCCAACAGCCCAGGGCTGAGACAGGGACCCTTGGAGCCTGCTGGAGATAGTGTACAGCCCAGAGAGCCTCAAAAATGTCCAAAGGAGATGACACTGGCTCCACACCTCAGAGAACAGCATGTATCCAGTGAACTGCCTTAAAGGGACCAGTAGTGGCAAGTGTCCTGACCCCGGGTCCAGGCTCCTCCTCCTCCAAAGCTGGCAGTCTCAGCTTTGTCCCAAGGCCCTGCTCTCTGACTACCAAGGCCTCCAGTGACTTGTGCCCTGTCACCCTGCTTCACATTCCTCCCTTCAGACATTACCCTTCCCTTGGCTCAGGGTGGTCAAAGGCAGGCTCTGTACCCCACACCCAGCCTGGCTCCTGTCCACTGCCCGGGCATTAGGGCAGGGAATTCCAAGTACAGTAACCTGACTCTCTGATGCAAACTGATGACTTAGCATGAGGCCAGGTACTTTCTCAGTGACAGTTAACTGTTCACTGTAGGCTCAGCTGCAGACCAGGTAGAAGGTCTACAGCCCAACGAAGGATGCAGGAAGTGAGCCTACCAGCCATTTTGGTACCTGAGACCCCTGGCCACCATGCCCGTGATGTGTGTCTGTCTAGTACTGCCCCTTGTGGCGGAGGCAGAGGAACAGCTGACAGTTGGGGGCAACTCTGTGGGGTCTGAGACTGAGAGAAGACATCTTTGCTGTCTAAATCAGAAGTAGTGCTACCATTAATAAGATACAAGAATGGAAATACACACGAGTATACATCCACACAAACATACATGTGCATGTATGTACACCCGATATGCAAGACACACCTATATATATGCAAACATGCCTAGTACATACGATGAGTACACACATGCATGCATAGCACACTCAATGGGCACACACTCACCTATATGCATACACTAATATGTACAATGGATAAATGAACATATACATACATATGTACACAGTGCAAGGTGGACACACACATATGCATACAGGTATAATATACATAATAAACACATATAATACACATAATATACAATGGATAAGTGAACACGTACAAATACGTGTACACAGCACACATAGGCACACACGTATGCATGTATGAATAATACAAGCAACAGACAAATGTTTACACATGCATGCAAGCCCAGTACACACAATGGTGTGTGCACATGTACATGTGTGTGTGATACATGCAGTGGCACACCTGTGTTGTACACAAAGCGGACACACATGTATACGTGCACAAGTTATAGACACACAGACAACATGCACAGCTGGTCCTTCTGGACTGCATCACTTAGATCATGTAGATAATGAGTTCATATGGAGGGTCACAGACAGGGAGATCGGCCACAGTAAGGAGTCCAGAGTTCCCTCCTCGGAGTCAGAGACAAGGACAGAGCTTGCTAGGGCCTTCCAAGGCCAAGGCTCAAGATCTTGGAAAAGAAGTAGATACGATCTGCCAGGAGGGGTGAAGGAGAGAGCTAGGCAGGTCAGCCGGGAGCCAGCCCTCGGATTGTGGGCTGCGTGTTCTCACTGTGGCGGATGGGTAACCGGTAAGTCTTTTGAGGCCCGGAGCATCAAATTCTAATCTGGAAATTAAAGCTCCTGACCCTCCAGTGGGCATGTGAGGAACCTCCAAGATGTGCAAGGCAGAAGCCCAAGCAGCTAATGAGTACCTCTCCCCCACACAGGTGCACTGGACACAGCCTGCAAGGCCCTGCAACCTCCCTGGCCTTGTCTGGTCTCAGATGAACAAACAGAGACATACAGCCATGCTCATCAAACCTCCACAGAACAGAGCCCAGTTCCCAAAGGAGGAGATGACAGCGCAAGGGCCCTCCGTGCAGGAGCTCACCTTGCTCCTGATCCTGACACGCTGGTAGAGGTGTTCTGGGAACGGCTTCCGAGGGATGAAGCGGCCCATGCCCTTGCTGACGCTGATGTTCCCATCCTCAAAGACAATTTTGCCCTGGCTGATGACCACCAGGGGGGAGCCGTGGCACTCCATGCCCTCGAAGATGTTGTACTCCACAGTCTGTGAATGCAAAAGCTCAGCGTGACTTCTGTGCCACACCCAAGGTTTCCCCTGCATCCGCATGGCACACATATGATGCTCTGTTGTAAGTATTTTCCAGTGACTTCTTCTTTGTGTGATAGGCTACCATGCACAGCAGACAATGGCCAGCACTTGCTGGGATTGAATGTTAACACTTACCCTGGGGCATCCTGAATGGAAGCTATGCTACTCTGTAGACAAGCACTATGCACTTTCTGATTGTAACTTACATTTCTGGGACATTGTTACTTTTTGTGAGGGAGAGCTTCCTAACTAAAGTACGTGGGCTTCCCTAAAACACTTGCAGTACAGGGGCAAATCACGCCCCAAGGAATGAGTCCGGTCTGCACTGCCAGGGGAAAGTCAAGGAATGATGCCCACTTATAGTCTGAGGACAGGGCAAGATCATGCTGTTGCTGTCTTGTCTCCTGAAAAGACAACAGGGCCTGTGAGGTGGCTCAGTGGGCAGCATGCTTGCTGCCACGCCCAATGACCTGAGTTCAGTCTTTGAGACAAATGTGGAAGGAAAGAACTCTTTCTCTCAATGTGTACCTGACCTGCACATCCCCTCCTCAAAGAGAGAGAGAGGAGAAAGAGAGAGATAGAGAGAGAGAGAGAGATTGAGAGAGCGCAGAAGGTTTGGTTCAATAGTTAATGCCTGCTGTTCTTGCAGAGGACCAGACTTTGGTTACCAGCACCCATACCAGGCTGCTCACAGCCCTGTAACTCTGGTTCCAGAGGATCCAACTCCCTCTTCTGGCATCTGCAGGCTCTACTACATTCATGTGTCCACAGATAAACACATATACATGTAATTAAAAAGTAAATTAAAATCTTAAAACAACAAGAAAGACAACAGAACATCTAAAAGGCTGCCGCTTGATGAGGAAACTCAACCCCAGTAGCCAACCACTACGATCCAACTGCTCTTCACCTCTTTTTAATTGTGTTTACTTTCATCAATTGTTTTAAAAGTGGGTCGTGTGTGGTTGAAAACAATCAAATGGTACGAAGCATATCTGGTAGAGACACTCTCTACCTCCAACTGAGCGGAGTAGCGGAGTGCCTTAAAGGACTTCTGATTACCCCACACACACACACACACACACACACATGCTGGCTGCACATCATTCGAGGCCTTATTCTTCTCATCATCCCAGAGATCCTCAGCATGATTTGAGGCTGAGAGCTCTTTAAAGTTCGTAAGCCATTGAGCCGAGTCCCATCATGCACTTGGACTACCACTGATCCACATACACTTCCCAACACCAAACAAATGGAATATTTCTATGTTTTTGCTAAAACACACTGTGTGTGCAGTCTGTATGTGTGATCACGTGATCTCCATCACCCGAAGAGTGATACTAGGTTCCAGCTCTGGCAACACTGAGTCTCCCTGATGCTGTGACAGTATCACAGGTGCACACATTACACCCTGGGGTCTGTCTCACAGCACTGGTCCCTCTCCATGCTGTGACCTGCAGCTGTTAGTGAGAGCAGGGCTCTTCCCCTAGGCAACACACACATCTGCACAACCTTTACTGTGCAACTGTCTTGGTATTTATTAGTCTCACAGTATTTTCCGACCTTGCAAAGAACCTACCCTTCCTTCTGCGAGAGGCAGGTTCCTGCCCCTAGTCCATGCCCTGAGCTTTGTATCTCCTGCCATGCCATTTTCTTGGCTCTACAGACTATTTTTGTTTACTATTTTCCGTAGCCAGGTCACAAACAAAACAATCATTCCCCCTACAGTTTCCAAATTTTACTCCATGATTTCTATTCAAAACTGTCATTTTTAAAAGGTATGCTGGGAACTGGAGCAATGGCTGAGGGGTATAAGCACTGGCTGCTCTTCTGGAGGACTGCTCTTCACGAGGAAAAAAATGCATCTTCCCCGTGTGCATGGCCAGAGAAAGTGGCAGAGGGTAGGGAGCATCCTCACAAGACCATAGCAGCAGCCTGGCTGAGCCTGCTCAAAGCACTTCCCTGGAGTCTCTCCAATGTGAGCTACTGGTGCAGCCATATGTGGCAGATCAGGAAAACCCTTAACCATTCTTTAGCCAGAAGCTTCTGAAATGATGCAACAGAACCATCACCCACGCAAACGAGTGCCACAGGTAAGCTGGGACTTACTGATTTATGGCTTTTGGCTGTTATGGTCTTTATCTTATCTGGGTCCCAGATGACTACATCAGCATCGGAGCCCACAGCAATCCGACCTTTCCTTGGGTACAGGTTGAAGATCTTGGCTGCGTTGGTGCTGGTGACGGCTACAAACTGGTTCTCATCCATCTTGCCAGTAGCCTGAAATCAAGACCCATGCATTGAGAACAGACAGGCACAGACCTGGGCTTTCCAATGGGGTCTTCACAGATGGACACCAGTCACCCTTGAGAGTGATCTGAACAGAGCACGTATTACAGGAGCTACAGAGGGCTGCTGATGCCTGTACAGGAGTCACTGGGTCCAGGAGTTGGTTAGTAAAGTGTTCATGCCATAAGCATGAGGATCTGAGTCCAGTCTCCAGAACTGAAGTGAAGAGCCAGGCACAGCAGCACAGACCTGTAATCTTAGCACCGGGGAGGAGAAGACAGGAGGATCCCTGGAGCTCAGTGGGAGCTCAAGAAGAGGAACCCTGTCTCAAAAACTAATATGGGGAGGGACTGGAGAGATAGCTCAGTGGTGAGCAGCAGTGGTTGTGGACCGGGATTTGATTCCCAGCACCCACATGGCGGCTCACAACAGTTCATAATTTCAATTCCAGGGTCTCCAGGGCTGCCTGCTTGCCTACAAGGGCACCTGGCACTCATGTGGTTCACAGACATATATATATATATATATATCCAAAACACCCACAACACAAAATATACTTAAAAATAAATAGGTAAATAAGGCAGGGACTGGCAAGATGACTCAGCAAGATGACACCTACCACACAAAACTGATTGCCACAGGCTATCCTCTGAATTTCATACAATGCACTGTGGCACATGTGCACTCACAAGCATGCACACACTTGCACACATGAAGAGACACACAATTTTTAGAGCCATTTCGGATGAGCTAAAACCCACTTCCCTCCACCATCCACTTTTCCTCCTTCATCCAGGTCTACGACATCAAGAAGTGAGGGCTCTGCAGCCTGGGGCTAGTTTCCCATGAGTCCTCTGTTCCCATATCTACTTTATGGTAACACAGGAAGATTTCAGAGCCTTGAGTCCATACCACTGGCTTGGATGGTCCCAGAAAGGTACTTCTAGAATATTCCAGGGGACAAAGGATGGACTTACCACTGCCTTGTCCCAAACAACGGTCATCCGCTCTTCTATGCCGTTGACACCCTCGGGGATCAGAGTGAAGTTATCCTTGCCCACAGCCTTCTGAGCAGTACTGTAGGGACAGTGGCCACTACCTGTGACCTGCAAGTCTCCACTGGCAAGAGCAGAAAAGAGGCAGAGTTACACTCACTGTAAACAGCAGATCCTGACATGGGTCACCCAGCACAGGATTGGAACTTTAAACTCCAGTGGCTCTGTGTTAGTTCTGAAGGAGGAACTGGGCATCAGGGATCTTATTTCAGTACTTTTTACTTTTTCTAGTGTTCAGAATTGAACCCAGGGTTTAACACATGCTAGGCAAGTAAACTACCTGACCCTATCTCAATAAACAATAATATAGTCAGTCACCCAACATCAGTCTGTCGACTCAAAGCCTGCCAACATGTCATCAGGAGCCTCCCATCTGCAACCCAAGCCTCACATCTCCTCAAGTCACAAAAGAGTGCACACACACACACACACACACACACACACACACACACACACACTGACATGTGCCTCTTGGAGTGAGGTTGCTGGCCTATGACACTGGGCCCTCTATACTGGGCTCACAGAACAATTATTACTTGGGTAATAGTTGAGTAACATAGATCTCAGGGTTTGTCATTTTGTTCCTTGAGAGTTTGGAAGCAAGGACCACTGGGTGCATCCACAGTCTGAGCCTAGAGGGCCAGTTTCAGTGATGAGAGGGTTCTGACTGGGTGAATGCAAACGTAGGCTGAGGCTGTCCTCTACTTTATAGTATTAGGATGCATAGGTCATTTGGATACTAGACACACGCCTTTGGTTCTTTCTCAGGGGCAGGGGCCTGAGACTGCTTAAGCTGGACAGAGAGAGCCAAGAGCAGAGACAAGGTGAAGTCAGTCTGGAGAGAGGATTAGGTGGAAATCTAGTTAAGGAGTAGGGGTCCATATCTTGCTTTGCCTTCTTGGCTCCACTTTGGAAGAAGAAATCATGGGGTTGGGGGGGGGGGTGTCCTCTCTTGGTCCCATTGACATTTAAAGTACCTGGGTACCATGGACAGCGCACGGGGGACCATGGCATTTTGAAAACTGGTCTATGGAAGTGAGACAGCAGCACACTAAGCCAGAGTGGCTGTGACCAAGGATGTAAGACTTCATCAGTTTCTATGGACTGAGGTCAGGCTCCTGCCATGGGACATTGGCCATGACTGTGAGACAGCACATCCCAGGAAGATGTGAACTCTTTTGTAGTTTGAGGAAGCATCTGACATTCACAAGCTACAGGCTTTGGAGCTAGCTCAGGAATTGAGTTCACCAGCAAATAGTGTCTGCACCGTGTGGGAAGAGAGATTTCCACTCAGTGCATCTCCCAGAGTCCCCTTGTTTATACACACAGTTCCTTATACTGGGAAGTCCCGTCTTATCCCCAAGTCCAGCCCTGATTCATCTCCTCCACAGAGCTCCAGCCATCTACCCTTTCCATGGCAACCTGTCCTCCTCCGCTCACTGTGTGCCCTTGCAAAGCCCTCTTCTCTCATACTGACTGATGGAAGGGATTGCCACAACTGCCCTTTGACTGTGTGAAAAACACTTCACCGGCAACGGTGATGCTCACTGAGCTGCCTTCTTCCACACTGAGCCACAACTAGCCCTTTACGAGCAGGCCTCTGATTCTGTGCATGTGGCCGATGAGCAAGCTGAGGAAGACAGGGAGACATTGCATGTGTTCTGATGCCCGAGGTGACAGGATCAGTGGTAAAGGCAAGATTTGAATCCCAGCCTCTCATCCCTAGTCCTAGAGGCCATCAACCACAGGCAACTGCTTAGAACACAGCAGTTGCATAAACAATGCTGAATTGCCAGGAGGAGGTGGTCACTAAATGGGAACTATCACTAGGCGAAACACGCCCTTAGGTCTGGGAAGAACTGCTATAAACAACGTGGAATATTGGTTTCTGAGTGCAGACCCCAAGCTCCCTTCTCTAGTGTGTCTAACTAGACTATGGCTTCCAGCTACTGACCTTCTGCCCACAACCCCAGCCCTATGTCTCCATCCCTGTGGCTCTTACCAGGCCAGCAAGGAGGTCAAGTAGTCAGGAGTGGTGGGGTCTGGGCTCAGGGGAGGGGAAGTCACAAATGCAGCTGCCTTGGCCCAGTTCTTGCTCCAGTAGTGGGTGCCATCAGTTCCCAGGCTGGCGGCTATGGGCTCACCGAAGACAAGAGGGCCTTGAAGGGGCAAACATCAAGAGTGTGGTTATAGCCAATAGTGTCCATGCTGACACAAAAGGAGAGTCTGCAACAGAGGAGACTGTCTAGAAGCCGATAGCCCAGCATCTCCCTCAGGGGCAGCACCACGCAGTTCCCCCTTACTATCAGAGATCAATTCTGTAGCCAGTTGTGGCAGCTGACCTGGCCGGCACTCATCCATACCCAGCTCCTGATGTCCTCATACTATTGACTCTGGAACAATGCTTTCCTTCTTCTCAACCCACAACTGACTCTCTTCCCTTGGGCCATGTTGTAACTCCAAGCTCTCCAAGTGAGTCCTGGACAGAGCTCAGAAGAGGGGCAAGCCCTCTCAAGAGCCCAGGGAATGGCCCAAATAAGTAGAGATGGTATCCAGGAGGACCTGCTGGCCGTTCCAGACTATTCATCAGCTTTGTGAGCCCAGAGAAAGGCTCTAAAGTCAGCGAAGAGCCACATGGTCTCATCTGGCCAATGGAAGTGGAAACAGGGAACATAAAGAAAGAAGCTGAGGCTCAGAGCTTGTCGGGGAATTGCAGAAGTCTCTGACACTAGCAATCAAATCTAAAACCAACTCCAGACCACCCCTCCAGTATACCAGAGGATACAGGCTGCCAGCTCCTGGCAGATCTCTGCCCTAGAGTAACCTGGACCGCCCTCTGTCGCCCCTCAGGAGGACAAGCACCACCTGCCTTTCTTCCTGGCCAGTGCAATGATGTCCGCTGCACTCTTGCTCATGACCTTGGTGATGTACACAGGGCAATTGATCCGGCCTGCAATGGCAATAGCCCGGAACACAGCCTCGGCCTCCAGCTAGGGACACAGCAAATGCAAAGGTCACGGGAGGAAGGGGCAGCTATAAATCTTCCATTTATAAAAGGAGAGTAAAACAGATGAAAAATGAGAAAGGTTAAAATGATTCTGATGGGAGAGTTGGAGATAGAACGATGCCCTGGGATTGCTTGGAAATACTCTGCAGGCTGTATCAGAAGACTCGCCCAGGAGGACACTGTGTCCAAAGGCACACAAAACACTCATGGCAAAGGATTGGCTCCATGACACTGGGGCATGCCCTTGGCTTCTGTGACCCCTTGAACATGACTCATTTTATCTCAGTCCCCTCTAGACCAGCCATGCTCTCAGTACCAGCAAGCCAAAGCACCTGCTGAGACTTCTATTTTGGGCTTTTCATTTACACTCAGTGAAGGCTTCAGTCATGGCCTTAAGAGAGGTATGGGTTGACGGGGACTTTTCGGTCTACTTTCCTGTCACCAATATACCAAGTCTTCAATAAAGATTCTCCCCAAATCAGGACACTGGAGTATGTGCAAAGTCCAGGGGTGACACTCCTAGACCCTGGAATAGACAGGGCCTTTTTGGCCTCTCTGGTTGACTTGCATCCTTTAGAGTCTTGGGAAGGAGCAGGGAGAAGGGAGCAGAGTGAGGTGGGGAGGACCGAGCAGAAAGAAGGAGGAGGAGCCGAGTGCAACTAAGCTGTTCTGTCCCAGCTGAAGGGCTCTGGAATGAGCACTTGGCAGCTACAGATAGCAGAGTGGGGAGTCCTTACCTCCTCGGGTCTACTCAGAGCGTGACCCTCAGGACCCGTGATGCCCATCTCCAGGATCCGTTTTTGTTCCTGGAGACAAAGACCAATGAGGCAGGCATTGTTAGACTAGCTGTATGACACTCTAATATAGACAGACAGACATATGTGTATGTGTGATTTACTATATATGTATATAATATATGATATGTGATATGTGATATATAATATGTTATATATATGTATGTGTATATATATATTTTTTCATTCATTCTATCTGTTCTGTTCCTCTAGAGAACTCTGACTAACATAAGAGCCTGAGGAGATGGCTCAGTTGGTAAAGTGCTGACTATGCAAGAATGAGAATGAGTAAAATCCTCAGAATCCACATTTTAAAAAAGGAGCTGGGTACACATGGCACTGAAGGGCACCACCCCTCCCTACTTGCAGGGCAGTTTTGTTCAGAACCTCATAATGCCGAGGAGAAAACAGATCCCAGAAGCCAAATGCCTTTGCCACTGCACACAGGGAACATCTCTTATCTGCACATGTGATATGGCAGTCAGTGCTCAACTGCACCCTTCCCCACCCACACATCTCACTAATGGAGGACGCACCCTTCTTTTACCATCTGCTTTGTAATAGATCCCCTTTAAGGTAGGAGGGAGACCCTTGTACCACTCACCTGAGCTATCAAATCTCCATTTTCTGCATGGACTAAGATCACAGCTCCCAGGCCCTTAAGAAAGGTGAAGGCTTCATACAGCTAAAGAGGAGAGATAGGACTAGTGAGAGATCAAGGTGTAGAACTCTGTGCATTTAAAGGGCTGTTCCTCTGCTCACTCCTGCAGCCTTTGTGGACCCCATGGGCCACCATCTTCCAGATCAAGAGGTAGGAGGCTGGGTGGGGCCAAACTAATCAAAGGCAAATAGTATCACTGTAACACAGTGATTATTAACCTCCCTAACGCTGCAACCCTTTAATACAGTTCATCATGCTGTGGTGACCCTGTGGCGATCAGAATATGCCTGGCCCGGGGAGTGTCACTCTTAGGAGGTATGGCCTTGTTGGAGTGGCTGTGGCCTTCTTGAAGGAAGTGTGCCTCTGTGGGGGTGGGCAATGAGACCCTCCTCTTAACCACGTGGGAACCAGTCTTTTCCTAGCAGCCTTCAGATGACGATAGAGAACTCTCAGCTCCTCCTGCACCATGTCTGCCTGGACACTGCCATGTTTTCACCTTGATGATAATAGACTGAACCTCTGAACCTGTAAGCCAGCCCCAATTAAATGCTGTCCTTATAAGAGTTGGCTTGCACATGGAGTCTGTTCACAGCCGTAAAACCCTAACTAAGACAACCCCCAACTATAAAATTATTTCATTGCTACTTCAGACCTGTAATTTTGTTCCTGTTATGAATCACAATATAAATATCTGACATGCAGGATATCTGATATTTGGCCCCCAAAGAGATCATGATCCATAGGTTGAGAAGCACTGCTTCTGAGTCCTCCATCTTCTTTGCCTTCCTTCTAAGTACAAGACTACTGCTCCTGGGACACATACTTACAAATGAAAGGGGGAGATCTCAAAGGCAGGAAGCAGTTTGGAAGACCCCCAGTTAGAGGCCCATGGATGACATCCACACCAGGGGCCTCAGTGGGTCAATATAAGAAAGAAGCACCAGTTATAATTCTACTCATGTGTTACACACCACTGCTTCCACAAGCTCCAATCAACTAGATGCTTCTAGAGTACCCCATGTCTGCTTAAAAGGCTCAAGACATCCTAGGGAAGTTATCGTCTGATCCAAGGTGCTTCTTTGGATGGTAGGACATGCAAAGGCCACTGTCAGCACAGTTCTGCAGTAATAGCCAAGGTGAGATCCCTAATTGTCCTTGAATTTCACCTGTATGAAATCACTCAGCACACCAACAACCTCTGTAAGGTTGGGGATATTATGAGCCTCAAGCCCAGAGATGGTGGGATCTTCCCAGATGGCCAGCAAGCAATGGGTATAGTAAGCTGGCACTGGCATCCACAGCTTCCTCTGGGAGGTGTCCAATGGTGGAGGGATGGTGGGGGTTAGCAGTAAGCCTGCCCTCGGGAACAGACAGTGGCGGCTTCCCCAGCTCCTTGCACTCCAGGCCAGAGACCTCACATTTTTTAAATGAGAAAATAAAGACTCTGACTTCCTTGGTGTCTTGCATTATTTAAGGAAGGCTACATCTCATCCCTGCAGAGTCAGTGGGATGGTCCCCAGCCTTCCCTGAGCCCCAAGGCCCACTGTCCAGCCTACAGGAAGTACACATCCAGAAGATGATTTCTGAATGCCTGCAATGGGCTCCAAGCAGCTGTTTGTTAATGAGGTGCCCAGAAAATGCTAGAGAAGAGCTATGTGAGGGACACCCCACCTAGAACCCCAAGTTCCAACTCTCATCTCTTTTAAGAAATGAACAAAGGTAGAGGAGGGTGAATGGTCGCTCTGCACTTAGTGCTGGGAGACCTGAGCCCAGGCTGTAAGGATTTCCCTTGCTGATGAAAGCCGGCTCTGGCCTGTAGAGTTGGAGAAGCTTGCAGCAGAGCATACCTGGCTGTCAGACATCTGGTACAGGTCCTTATACGCCATGTAGACTTGGAAGGAGTTGACACCTATTGCAAGATAAGATGGAGAAAATATGTTTGAGTAGAGATGAAGGTCTTTGCAGTAAATCAGATGACTTGGTACACAGTAGCAACGATCAGGACAGAAGATGCCATAGGATCCCCAGTGTAGCACCAAACCCAGTGTAGGGGTGGCAGTCAGTTCCTGGAGCCTTCTGGGAAAGATCAAACTTGAGCTAGATCTGAGGGTAAAGGAAAGAGGGGCAGGTAGAGGAGGAGGAGACCAGGAACTGTGCAAAAGAGGGAGGGTACACATAGTAGGGACATTTTCCTTTCTACAAAGTGTCTTCCTCCAGCTAATGCAAAGTGAGCATGTGCTTCCTGGTCTCCTTTTCTTATTGTAGTACAAATACACAAAGTTCAGTATCATAACCAGCACAAACCACACTCTGGTGTGTGGTGCAAAGGACGTGCAGTCAACCTCTGTGTTTAATGCATACCTCTTCCCCATAGTGGGTACCATGAAGCACATCCTGTGATGGAGAGACAGCCCTGGGAACAGAGGACACATGAGCATGGAACAGGCTGGGGAATCCTGCCAGGAGAAGGGTGCTGAAGACTCTAGGCAGAGCCTAGGCAGGGATTTAGAAAGGAAGAATGGGCAAGAGTTAGTCGTGAGGAGCGGTTTGTGGGAGCACGGGCCGACTGGAGAAGACTTGTTTCTCGTTCTTCATTTGCTCGAGGACAGAGGCCATGGCCCGTGGGCCATTTTGCCCTGCTCCTCTGGGACCTGTGATGTGTGACTCAGGTTTGTAGGGGGAGTGTGAGAACATTTGGAGAAGACTTAAAAGAGTCTGAGAGAAAGTATCAAAGGGAAGGGGACTTCTTTTATTCAGCAACAGAAACGACAAGCCAGAGGCATCTGGTGTGTAGAAAACAAGCATTACAGAAATTCCTTCTCTTAAAATCATGGGAAAAAATAGAAATGAAAATTGTTTTCCAAGATTAGTATAAAAATACCATGGACTAATCAAGTATACCCAAGTAAAAATATCACAATTAGTCCATGCATGAGAGAAGCACAAATATGACATTAAGAGGCTGTGTTTATTCATGGCGGAGATGGACCTTTCTGAAAATACAAAACCTCAATATAGTCATAGACTTGGAAGCAATATCATTGTCCCCAGATCTCAGGGAGGACAGAAAGATCACGATGGTCCATTCTCCTGTGACGACTGTGCATGCAGTAAGAGTCACGGCAGCCATCATGGAAGGACCATGCCTTCCTGCCAGCAGAGCATGCAGACACAGGGGACTCCGAACTAATGAGAGGAACAGGGACAATCGGGTAGTCTCACGGGGGAAATCTGCACAAATCGTGAGTATAATTAGCAATTGAAAAACTGTGACGAAAGCTATAATGATGCCCTGGCTTGACATTAGCAAGGGCACCACAGATGCAGTGACACCCGACGGTGCAACACGTGGGAGCCAGGGACTCTGATGTGACCCTGTGGCTGCAGGGGTGGGAGCATCTTTCAGGAAATCAATTGATCATAAGAGTCACGGTCCCGGAAAAATGCTAAAGCCTTCACATTTTGTGATTTCATTTCTCGACATCTAAAGGAATCATAAAAGTCCCCAACTACAGCTTATGTATGAAGATACTCACCGGAACACAATTCATAATAAAACATACAGAAAACTTAAGTGCCCACTAAAAACAAAACAGTTGAGCAAATTAGCCATTGCATTTCATAAACAGCACCATTAAAAAGTTACTGATGGAGGGCCATGTCACTCATGAAACATTAAGAGAAGAGAAAGATTCCAAAGTACGACTGCACAACCACTGAAGGCGATAACGCTTAACTAATGTCACACTGAGATCGGAAGCAGAACCACAGGGAGACATGTTTGTTTTTCTGATTTTTATGTATTAGAAACAATGATACTTTTATGAGGAAACATAGCCTATGTTGTAAACATTAAAAGTATATCCATCACCCCTTGAAGACTGTGCAGTACAGAAACTTCCTCTCTGGGAGGGACCTCTGGAGGGTCCCCTGTGGACTGACCACTCATGTCCTGACTTGTCCCATCCTGCTGTCAGTCCTCATTTTCCTCCTGTCTCACTGACCCATTTCTATTCAATACGATGAACAGCTGAACATGTCTGCAATGAGCAGGGTCACCTGGTGTGAGTCTGAACAGAGGGGGAACAAATGGGATACCGAGACGGCTACCCACAAAAGTTACTCACAGAGCGAGCCAGATAAATCACAGAGCAACACAAAGGCTGTGTCCCTACAAGGCCAGACTCGGCTTCAGGTCTTTAGTAATAGAACAATTCTAACAGGCTAAGGGGAAAGAGCTCTGCTGGGCTGGGTCTTAAGGAAGAGCATTTGACAGGCAGAAAAAGGACACTCTTGTGGGGGAAATGGCTTGAGCAGAAGCCAGCAGCAAGGCAGGTGACAAGGGATTGTAGCCATAGTGACAAGTTCCAAGAAAGTAAAGCTAGTCCAGCCAAGGCCTCCTGTGTCAGGCTATGGAGATAGGACTTATTCTGTGCGCTAGGAATGCTTCCTAAAGGTTTCAATGAGTACAGACTCCCTGAAACGGGAGCACATCCTTCCATCTATTAACAGACATGTGTAGCTCTATGCTGGGCTCACAGAAGACGGTGGAGGGATTTTATGGCCCATTCTGGGTTTTCACTGACCTTTATCCTGCACCAGCACCTCCAGCTCCTCCCGAACGCCATCATACCAGCTTGTGATGTCCACGTGGAGGGAATAGTCACAGCAGGATTTGGTGTCTGCTGCTTCATGCCATTTCTCAAAGGAAGTTAACAAGCTGGACCCAGGTTCCGGAACAACATGGTCAACTGGGACAGAGAGACATGGGTCATGATGCTCAGAACCCAAGATGTTCCAACATGGCCACACCACTCCCACCACTATCCCATCCACCTCACAATACAACCACCACCACCACCATCAATACCACCATGACTATCACCGTTACCATAACCAATACCACAATCACAACCCATAACCATCATCATACTCCCACCATCATGCCCGTGAATATTGCCAGTGTGGTGGTTTGAATGAAATGACTTCCATAAATCTCTAGCATTTGGATACTTGTTCCCCATTTGGTGACTGGGGAATAGTAAGAGGTGTGGCTTGTTGGAAGAAAGATGCTCCTGGGAGTGAGATTTGAAGTTTCAAAAAACATCTCCTGCCATTTCCAAGATGTTCTCTGCCTGCTGCTTATAATCAAGATGTGTTCTACCACCACGCCTTCATTCTGCCATCAAGGACTCTAACTCTCTGGAGTCATAACTGCAATTAAGCATTTTATTTTATAAGGTGCCTTGGGCATAGTATTTTGTCACGCCAATAAGCAACCAAGGCAGAAATTGGTACCAGGTTGTGGGGGATTGCTGAAACAGATCTGATTATGTGGCTATGAGGTGGAGTGTGGAAGACTCTGAACCTTTGGAGTAGACAAGAGGATGAATGCTGTAAGCCAAGGTCACTCTACTAGAGCTTGGGAGGCAGCCGTGCTGAGAGCTATGTGGAGGCTCATCTCAAGAGAGGAACGAGGACTTTAGCAGCCACTGGGCTAGCAGTCTTTCCTGTGATAGTTGGCAAAGAATCTGCCTGTCATTTGACCTTGACCTAAGAATTCTCCTGAAGCTAAGCTGAAAAGTAATAGATGAATGTCTTTGATGGAGGAGATTTCAAGACACCCTCATATTGACTCTGCAATGTGGTTATTAGTAATCACTCTTGTTCAGCTCTACAATGAAGAAGAGTAAGAAGTGTAAAACGAAATACAAAATCCACATTGTATGGAGAAGAAAGCAACTGGAAAGTTGATGTTCCATCCAAGGTTTATACCGAAAGAGATAAGGAAATCAGGGGAAAGTCTGGTATGAATTGAGATAATAGGAGGGACCCCCTCAGGGTTAGACCCCACCTAGCTAAGCTTTCAACTCGTGGGGAAAATGAGCTGTCCGGAAGCAGAGCTTGACACAGGAATGTTGTAACTAACTCTTGCCTTTTAAAAGAAAACCTCATCACAACAAGATTCAAGTAAAAGCAGGCACTCAAACAAAGCAAAGCAGAGGAAGCAGGGGTACCACAGTGGACTGGTATTAGTCACCCCAAGGCTTTCTGCCTTCTCCAATAGCTCCCTGCATCGCTGAGTTCTTCAGGGAAGTTGGGCCTGGCCCTGTAACTTAGTGCAGCCAATATGGGTGGGAATCAGAGCAAGGGAAGGGCTGCAGCTGCAAGAGGAGGTTGGCGGCCTGGCAGACCATCCTGCTTACCAGCACGGGCCATGAGTAGACTGTAGTGCCTTTGCATGGGTTCCATAAAGGGAGTGCTCCAGTGTCCTGATTAAGCTATAGCCTGGAGTGACCACTGCAGAGCTGCCCTCCCGTCCACATATATGAGTGCAGAACAGTAAGTGGTGCTTCAGATTCAGTGTAGATGTGATCTGAGTGGGTCCGTCAAGTACTTATGTGTCTGAGGCTGGGTCCCCAGGATTCCCACACTGGAGCTTTTAAGAGGTAGAGCCTAATGGAAGGTGACTGGGACACTACATTTGTGTTGGCAGAAAGTCCTGGTGCTGGGATCACTTGGTGAGCTGATGTCTTTGATAAAGAGAGTGAGCCCAGCCTGGGGATCTCCTCTCACCACACATGGTATTCATATGATGATGCTATTTGCCAGGAGTATGTGATTCAGGAGTCCCTCACTAGAGGCTGAATTGAGGGGGACCACTGAATCTCTCGAACTTTCAGTTTTCCAAAACTATAGGCTCAAATAAACATCTTTAATTTAACATCCCTAGCCTTTATGATTTACTAGTCATTTTAAGGCAAGCAACCATAGGGAACAGTTTAGCATCCTGGGACTCCACTTGGCTTGGGCTATGGACAGCCTTAAATAATATTCACACCAATAAATAATAATTTCTTTGGTAGCCTGAGACTCTCACCTGCACATACTACACACACACACACACACACACACACACACACACACACACACACACACACAGCACTCTGAATAACACACCTAGCAACCTGTTAGCAGCTTAGGACTCCAACTGCATTGAGCTGCACGCACACCCCTCTCTGAACAATGGAAGAGATTTTTTTCTTTACTTAACAACCATTAGTCTTAGGTTCAATTCAGTCATGCCCAGGTAGGAGACCCGAAAGGCCTAGTCAATTTGAACTGGTTCAGGGTGCATGCGCAGTAAGGCAAACTGTGTTCTCAAAGGGAACTTTTAGGGAGAATCTCCTCTTTACCACCTTATGCCTATGCGTACTTGGAAGTGTATGTGATTAAAATCAGAGCCATTGTGGTAAGGGCTTTGTACAGTAGAAAAGTAAGTATTCATCTACACTATCAGTCACAACAGAACTACACTCACCATGGCCCTTAGCAGCCAGAGCTCCCTAAACCCCCATAAAAAGAAGCCCTGAACAATAATGGGGCCCTTGGGTGTCTTCCTCTGGCCTCCTCAGTGGATTCTGACCTGTTCTCTAACTCTGCTTTGAATAACACCTTTGCTACTTTTTTTTGCAAACCTATGGGAGCTTTTGTTTCAATGCCTTGAATAAGAGGCCAAGAACCTGCAAATACCCAATGTGAATACACCACATAGGTAACAATTTCACTCTGATGCACAGTAAAATAGCTTTTAGGGATTTAACCTCCACTGTGTTTGAACTCTTTTTGTTCTGGACAAGAGGCACTCACAGCAATGACCTGTATTTATTGTGTTAGGGTATGACAAGGAGTTACATGGAACCCTGAGCACAGGGCCTGGTGTGTACTGATGGGGATGGCAGAGCTCACAAACCATGTCCCTAAGGCCAGGAAAAGTGTCACTCACTGATCATGGTGGTTCCACCTGCCAGGGCTGCTTTAGTGCCCTGGAAGAAGTCATCAGCTGAGGTCATGCCTTGGGAGGGCTTCTGCAGGTAAGTGTTGACATCGATGCCCCCAGGAATGACCATTCGGCCATTAGCTTCAATGGTCTTCACTCCACCAGGAACAATCAGGTTCTCTCCTATTTGTCTAGAGGCAAATAATAGAGAAATCTTGGCTGGGTTTGGTTGATACTGTTTGTTTGTTTGTTTGTTTTTAACAAAACAATGGAAGGCAACTAACTGTAGAATGTCAGCTCCTCAAAGTACATGTTTCCCACCCAATCTGACACAGGGCACTGAGAAGAAGGACTCAGGCATAGCATTCTCAAGGGCTCAGAGCCTGCTATCGAATGTTTGAATGCTGTATAATATAAATTCAGAAGTGCAGGAGGGCTGGTCACTTGGCCGGGCTATCTAGGAGAGTCCAGGAGGGGAGATGGCAGAGCTAAGAAGAAACCAGCCTCTACAAAGTGGCCAGCCCTAGGAAACTTTATATGTTTTTGACAGTTCCCTATGGGATACAGAGAAGAGCCACAGAGTGAGGTAGCAACAGGACCTATTAGTGCCACAGAATTTCACCAACACAAGTGCTGAAACGTGTCCACCTACCACTCTTGTGTTAAAACTTCAACCCCCAGCTATTCAGAATATTTCCATAGCAGAGACAGGGTCTTCACAGAGATAAGAACAGGTCCCTAGTGGGGGTCCCTAATCCAATAGGCCTAGTATTCATTTAAAAAGATATAAGGAGGAAGGCAACCAAATATCCCTTCACGACTGTGATGCCTATGAATTTATCAATGGTCAGCATGCATCATAACCCTAGATCAGTGATCAGCAATGGAAGCCACACCTTGGTGGTAATCAGCAACTCTCTCATTGGACTTAAGCACTGCTCAGTAAGAGGGAAACCATGTCTACGACTAAAAACCTAGCCAACAACCCAGAGCTAGTAAAGCCATGGATCTTGGAGAAGAACATAAAGCCACTACTAAATTATAATTCCTAAAAATAGTCTACACATTTGTCCTTATACCCACAGCTAAGTATCATCCTCAACCTTCATCTAAGAAGCTTCTCTTCACAGAGATAGAGAATACTACAGAACCACAACCAATCAAGGTGCAGAGCTGTGGAGGCCAGCCCCAATGGATACAGCCACAAAACACTCCTACACCCAAAGCTCAGGAACTTGCAGAAGAGGGAATGGAGAAACTGTAAGAGCCGGAGGATCACAGGGTTTGTTCTGAGATTGTGTCTCCTAGGAATGTCAGAAGAGCTACACTCATAAAGTCTCACTGACATGACTGCCCAGACCTGAACTGAACAAGAATGACACCAAAGGACATGCCAAAGGGAACAGAGAAAAGTTCAGAAGGCCTCAACCCTACACAAAAAACTACAGACAACTAAGGATGGCTGAGGACAGGGAAGATAGTGTTCCCCAGGGAAATGCACACCAACTGGCTATCCGATACCAAATGGCCAGTCCTGGAAACATAGACACAAGAAACATTATACAGATGGAGCAGGTTATATTTGGGGATATATATATGTATATAAACAGACACACATGTAATAATAATTAATGAAGAAAGAGGCCATAGATTTGAAAGAGAGTAAGAGAGAATATATGGGAGAGTTTGGAGGGAGGAAAGGAAAGGGAAGAATTATAATCATGCTAATCTCCAAAATAATATAAAATAATTAAAAAGGATGTCAGGGCAATGGAGCATATGGAGGGATAAGCCTGAGAGGACACAGGGCAAAGATATTATCTACAAATGAGAGAAGCCTTCTTAGAGGGACCGGCCTTGCCCTGATCTGGGACTCGAGCTTGAACAATGTGTGTTTGTTACCACTCTGGGCTGTGGGACAGCGTTACACACACTGGACACAGCCCCCCTCCCCTTAGTCAAGCAATCACAGCACAGCTGTGAGCGTCACAAAAGCTCCTAGGCCTACCCAGCCAAGCTGCCCAAAAAGAAAGACGCCTAGCTTCCCAGAGGGCCAGGCTGACATGACCAAGCATGCTATGTTGGCCAGCAATCTGGTCCCTGCTGAGACAGGAGCCTAGAATCGTGCCCTAGGAGGAAACCTCACAACAGGCTTGAGAGGAACAACCACAGCAACTAGTCACCTGGTCCCTGTGGAAATGTCAAGGCACCAGAGCCAGCCTCAGCCAGACCAGAATGGAAGCTCAGCATCTTCCAATGTCCTCACTAGGATGACGTCACTAGATCCAGATGTCATTTCAAATTTACTTGAAAACCAACCCCAGATACTCTAAACTCCTCTTAACTTTTCTACATTAGATAAAGACATCAATAATGGAGAGGAAAATACTGCCTTGGTAATCCTAATGCCAGCTCCAGTGAACATCCATCCCAGGTAGAACACAGAAACCTCAGGCTTCAGAGGTTTCTGAAGGATGAACAGAGTAAGGATGGGCCAGATGAGCCTGCCCACAGAACATCTGTAACAATTGGGTTCTTCTGAGGAACCTTGGCATCACACAAGGGTTACCCCACAACTAGAACCCACAGCATGGAGTGTGAGGAGGAGTGTCAAGGGGACATCCAAAGAATGACTGTGACAGCTGTTATGAGTGCTGTCCATCTCCCATACAGTTCCCACCTGAGCTTGGAGCATCTTCTCCAAACACATGGGATCCTGTGGAAACTGATGGGGGCCAGGAAAGACATGTGGTCCATTAAGTACAGAAGCGGCCCTACTGAGCACTGGGCCCCTTCTGCAGAGCTAAAATTCCTATTCACATCGTATGGGTCATCTCAGTGCCCCCTATGCTTGCAAAATGGAAGGGCAGTGGTCCAAATGAGCTGGGTCCAGAGTTGGCACAGCCCAGTGAGGCTGCCATGGGCTGTAGACTCTTGCACCAACCTACACCTGCATGTCCACAGAACCCCAGACCGTGTGGCTCTGCACCTTGCTAGGGTGCCTAAGAAACACTCATGGTGGGGCCCATTCTTACCTCCCTACTGGCTTCTTTAGTTTCCCAGGATGGGAGGAAGTGGAGGCAAGAGCTAGCCCACATTCCTGAGCCCCACGCTTCACTGTGCTTTGCATAGTGGTGTCTTCTATTGCACCCCATAACCCCATCCTCCTCCCCCAATCCTCTTCCATCTCCTCCTCTTCTTCTTCCTCTCCCTCCTCCTCCTAAAGCACACATGGTTCCATGCTGGTCCTTCTGGCATGGCCCCTTCCAACTTGACACTCCTCCCATTATCCCTATACCAGACTCCAGGGTGGTCCTATGGTGGCCTTCTCCTCTCCTCCTTTCCTCTTCCAGACCCCAAGGGAAGAGTTGGGTAGGGAATCTACGCCACCTCATCTCAAAGGTAGAGAGCAGCATTGGAACCATCACAGCAGTGGGGACAGAGATGATCATGATCGCTCAGATCATGGGTCCCTCAGAATTCATGATGAAACCCAGCCACCACCCACCCCAAACCCAGCATGGCTGTTAAGGATCTAATAGGTCTGTTCTGGCCAACCCACTTTATGAGTCCATCTTCTAAGTAGACATCGGCGTAGAAGGACTGGTCATCGTTGATGATGCGTCCGCCTCTGATGAGGAGCCGGTCACTCTGAAAAGCAAAATGATGCATTTGATCAATGGCAAAGACAAGACCTATAAGTTCTTTTGACTGTTTTGGCCTTTAAGGATTTGTTTATTTTTATTTTATGTGTATGAGCATTGTAGTGGCTTGAATAAGAATGGCCCCCATAGGCTCACATATCTAAATGCTTGGTCCATAGTAGGTGGAACTGTTCAGGAAGAATTAGGAGGTGTGGCTTTGTTGAAGGAGGTATGTCACTGGAGGTAGGCTTTGAAGTTTCAAAAGCTCATTTGAAGCCCAATATCTCTCTCTCTCTCTCTCTCTCTCTCTCTCTCTCTCTCTCTCTCTCTCTCTCTCTGCTTCCAACCTGCAGATCAGGATGCAACCTTTCAGCTACTGCTCCAGAGCCTTGCTTACATGCCTGCCTGCCAATTCAGAGGGTCATGGACTTACCCTCTGAAACTGTAAGCAAGCTCCCAATTAAATGCTTGATTTGAATTCCCACTGACTCGATGAATGCCAATTCCTTTATCCCAGCTCCTGAACAGATCATACTCAATCTTATCGACTTGCTCAGAAATGTCTTTGTACTTGTGGAGGAAGCAGGGACAGGAAGCCTCCAGTGTACCTACACAGAGTTCTCTGGGCCCCTGCTGCCTACACGAGCCCCTCCCTTGTGACTTCCACTCATTAGAGAAACTAGGTCTTTTGTAAAATAAGAATTTCATAAGCTACTTTTTAAGTAGAATAATATCCGTGTTTAAAGAATTGTAAAATAAAAAGATTTAAAAGCCTGTTCCTCTCCCACATGGCTCGAGGCCACACATTCTGATGTTTTCATATTG
This sequence comes from Uromys caudimaculatus, assembly GCA_028551405.1. Classification (NCBI taxonomy): domain Eukaryota; kingdom Metazoa; phylum Chordata; class Mammalia; order Rodentia; family Muridae; genus Uromys; species Uromys caudimaculatus. Next base: position 28,521,353 of record CM052712.1, on the reverse strand, counting down.
CTCTCTGCTTTCCATAGCTGTGACTCTGGACCATCCATCCTGACCTGCCCTGCCTGAGTCACATGTTGGCTGATTCATTATTTTGGTTCCCGGTCAGGGTCAGGCTCTGAAAAGTCAGAGGACACATGGGACATCTGAGTCTGCTCTGCTGGGCTGAGAAATGAAAGGACAATGTTTAAGAAGCCATGGGGTTCATGGGGGTCAGGAGGGCAAGAGTGTGTCTTCCAAGTTCATCTGGGGTTAGGCAGGGCAGGTTCAGACCCACAGATAAATTGAAGAAAGCTGGACCACACCAGGTATTGGAAAAGGAGACCACTAGGAGGGAGAGACAGTGTTATGTAGACACACCGAAGACTGTGTGAAGCCCAGAGACAGGGGAATAGAGAGTTTCTGCCTTTTTCTTTGCATTTTGACATGAGTATGTCCCAAGTTATGACATGTTCTTCATGATTCTGATTTTAAATGCCTACAGGATACTCTGCCTTGTGAATACATAAGTGTGTGTTCATTTCACAAAGGGCATTGTTCAGTATTAAGGTTTGTTCATTTGTATTTTTGAGGCTATACATTTTTCCTGTGTACTCATTACTGTTTCCATGATTACTCAAGCTCTGCCTTACTTAAGATTACTTAAGGCTCTGCCTTAAGCCCCTTTCCTTGAGGAGGGAGAGTCTGACAGAGAACCAGAAGAATCCAGTCCCCTGAAGCAGGGCCCTGACAGAACCACCTGGGGGAGTTCTGAGGGGGAACCTAGGAAGCTGGCAGTGGAAACAAGAAGGAGCAGGCATGAAATACCAAATACAATTAGCATGGATCCAGTTAAACTGGAACCTACCAGAACCTTGAAATTCTTAGGACAAGCGGATAATCCCAAGGACCATGACCTCTCTGTCATGGTAGCTACTGTGAGAGGGGAGGAGATGAGCAAGCCCAGGCAAAGAATTCCCGCTAAGGAAGCTGGGGCTCACTGAGCAGAAACAAAGCATGGGGTCTTGAAGCTTGCAGCATCATTCAAACCCTGCACTGCAGAGACATCTGAGAGAGCATCACAGATTGCCACCTGCAGGAGAACCTACACATCACACCTGCTTTCTGTTTCCACAGCCCTTACAGAGCATATGTCACATGTGCTATATCCATGTCTGGCTAAGGTGTGCCTGGCCCCATCAGATTCTAAGGTGCTGTAGTGATAATACATTGACCAAAAGTAACTCATTGGTGGAAAGGGTTCACTTTAGCTTCCAGGTTAGAATCCATCACTGAGGGAAGTCAGACCAGGAACTCAAGGCAGGAGCCTAGAGGCAGGAAACATAGAGGAAAGCTAGTTATTAGCTTGCTCACTGACTTATGTTATGTTCGGTTAGGTTTCTAAACATCCCACAATACCTGCCTGAGAATGGTGCCACCAGCAGTAGGCTGAGCCTTTTCACATCAATTATTAATCAAGACAGTGCCCCCACAGACTTGCCCATGGGCCATCTGATATAGGCAGCTCCTCAACTAAGTTTCCCTCTTCTCAGGTGGTCCTAGCTTGTATCAACTTGACTGTAAAAACTAACCAGCACAGATCCAATACACTGAGGGAGGAAAAGAAAGACGGAAAAGAAAGAAAGAAGGAAGGAAGGAAGGGAGGGAGGGAGGGAGGGAGGGAGGGAGGGAGGGAGGAAGGAAGGAAGGAAGGAAGGAAGGAAGGAAGGAAGGAAGGAAGGAAGGAAGGAAGGAAGGAAGGAAGGAAGGGTAAATAGATATATTAAGGATGGGTGGATAGATGACATGGGAAGATGAATTATTAGGTGGATGAATGGATGGATAGATAAGAGGAAGATGGATGGGTTGGTGGGTGGATGGATGATGGATGGATTGATGGATGGAAATACTGAAGGATGGTGGGCAGATGGGTATCTGGGGTGCCTGAACTGGTCCTTGAAAGATGAGTGTGTGAGGATAGAGAAAAGAGATGACATCATTTGTTCAAAGGGAAAAATTATGAAGCCGCCCTCACTCCCCAGCTGGAATGTCTCTAAAGTGAGAAGTGCAAAGTCAGTAGCTCTCCACCAGTCCAACCTCCTGTCCTGTGCTCCTAATGAAGGAGGCAGAGAGGATGTTGCAACTGCATGAGACCTTAGGAGACAGTGCAGAGCATCAGACGGAAGAGGACTGGCCCAGGGTGTGTCTGGGGCAGCACAGACAAGTGGGTGGTCAGGTTTCTCCACACCAGAAGCCAGCAACCATGAGTCATCCACAGCAGCTGCGCAGCAGGGAGCGGTGTCTGCCTTGTCACATTTAATAGTGGGGTTCTCAGGCACAGCCTGAGAGGCGACATTTAAATGCAGTGTGCTGGGTCAGCCCCAGCCAGCTCTGTGTGTCCAGAATCATAAAGCAGAGCCTGTGCTCAAACACACCCCTCCTTCTAACTCCAGAAACCATACATGAGAGGGACCACCAGGGACAGACACCAGGAAATCTGTAGGAGAGAATGTAGCCACAAGGCAAGAACTGAGGTGTCTGTCTGTCTTTCTCCTGAAAATGGTTGCTACTCTGCTTTTTAACAGTCCTCCTCTCTGTCTGTCTGTTTGTCTCTGTCTCTGTCTCTGTCTCTGTCTGTCTCTCTGTCTCTCTCTCTCTCTCTCTCTCTCTCTCTCTCTCTCTCTCTCTCTGTGTGTGTGTGTGTGTGTGTGTGTGTGTGTGTGTGTGTGTGTGTTCACTCATGTAGGGGAAGAAATGTGCATGCAGATGGTGTGTACAGCTGTATGAAGGTCTAATGTCATCTTCCAGAATTTAGTCTTGCTCTTTTGAGACAGCCTCTCATTGGCTTGGACCTTCCCAGTTAGGCTAGACTGGCTGGCCTATGAACCACCTATCTCTGTCTACCCTGTGCTATGATTACAGGCATACCACCATGTCTAGCTTTTTGTGTGTTTCGGGGACCAAATTCAGGTTCTCCACACCAGTACTTACCAACTGAGCCATCACTTTGATCTGGTTTTTCGCTTGTTTGTTTGGTTTGGTTTTGGTATGGTTTCCAGGGACCAAATCCACTCTTCCACTCCAGCCCTTACCAAGTGAACCATCTCCCTAGACCTTAACAGGGTTTTTCAGAGTCATTGCTGCTAAACTCCAGTTCAGAGACATCCAGAAAGTGCCACCATGGACTGGGAGTTCCCAGATGTGGCAAGTTCAGAAAATCCCACCTGGCACAGAAGGAAGGTTTCAGTCTCCTCATGAAGCCCTAACCCTGACAGCATGTGGTACATAATGAAGACTCTGAAGAACTTTGTGCATAGCTTCTGCTGTGCAAACTTCACACCTCCCATGAACAGGGGAGGGGTAGGGCAATTCAGTGGGATAATACCCAGAGAAGACATCCAGGAAAAGTGTTTTGATAATCGTGTTCTTTGTAATGGTGTGTACCAGATAGATGCGTGGAATGGTGTGTATCCGAGAGATTAAACTCAGGAACATGGGTGGCCCAGCTTTGTACAAGTAACCAAGGCTCTCGAAAGTTAGACTCCAGGACTCTCAACTTCCTGTTCACATGGGATCCAATCAAACCACACTGTGACACATTTTAAAATATCTTCATACTTTAGATTTCATGACACCCCATGGGCAGATGAAATTTAGAAATATTGTAACTCCAGTCCAAGGACCATGCATTCTAAAACTCCGTTTTCTCATCGTAAAAGCTCACATGTGGGGCAGAGGAGATGGCTCCGTCAATAAAGTTGCCTGCCTTGCAAGCTCAAAAACCTAAGTTCCGTCTCCAGAACCCACTTCACGAAAACCAGGAGTGGTGGCACATGATTATAATGCCTGCACCAGGGAGGAGATAGGCAGATGCCTGCAGCTCACTGGAAAACCAATCTAGTATAATCAGTGAATTACACATGAAACGGGAGACTTGGTTTTAAAAAACAAAAGGCAAGTGGCACCTGAGGAATGACACTCATGGGTGTCCTCTGGCTTCCACACACATAACATACATATGCACACACACACACACACACACACACACACACAAATATCACTGGGCTTAGGCCATGGGTCAGTGAGAAAATATTTACCAAGCATGCACAAAGACATGGGCTCCATCTCCAGTGCAGCAAAACTAAATCAATAAGCAAATAATCCCTCATGAACTAGGCACCAGGTAAATTTTATTATGCAAAAAAGCATTACATTTATATATACTATGTGCAAGTACGTATTTTAAACATCAATGCATAAGATTCATGCATTTACAAAAGAACATGGTAGTGTGGCCACCTACTGCATCAGGAAATAGACAGAAAATGAAACACCTTGAGAAGACATCAAGAAAAAAATTCTACAGCTGAATGGAATATTCTGGGAAGTGCTGGCTCATTCCACAGTGGCAACCATAAGCAGAAGGTAGCTGTGCCCAGCCTGGTGCACATCCCTGTTCCAGCCTTGTGTGAGAGCAATACGAGAGCAGACAGCCAGTTGGGAACAACTGAAGGCAAGAACAGTGCTGAGCTCAGGCCTGGCAGATGTATAGTCTCAGCCACTTTCTGTGGCAAGAACTCTCTCTCATAGGTAACCATTTACAGGTGGAGTCCTTTGGCTGGCTATAGCCCCCACATATATAAGAGAGATTTGGCCCCAGGACCACCTACAAACATCACAGGAGTTCCACTCCCTCGTAAAAATGGTTCAGTATTGGCATCCAACGTCCCACAGATTTATGTCATCCTGGGTTATGTATAACACTGGAAACATCATGGCAATAGTCATCAGGCTGTGCTGCTTAAGGAACATAAACTGGAGCGGGAGGGAGACGTCCATGCTAAGAACAGATGCAAACACTGTTCACTATTCTCCATCTGTGGTCGGCTGAAGCATGAAACACTGAGCCCACAAATGTCTATAACCTCGGAGTGGGGAACAGAGAAAGGTCTCCAGGTGTGAGACCCTGGGGGCATGAATGCCACTCACAAAAATGAGTCTGGGCTCTGCAAGATGGTAACATGGGAAACTAAGACAAAATGGAAGGAAGGTCACTGGTTAGATCGCCCTGAGAGCCGAAGGGAAGAATAGGGGGTTACAACATATATCAAATGACCCCAAAACTGGGTGCTGGGACATTGTCTCCAGGAAAAGGTCAAAAAAGTATATACAATAAGGGATGCAGAATCAAGTGTGATAGCATAGTCATGCCACCAATGGCTTACCACTGGGCTACTCACAGAGTTTCTAGGGAGCTTTAAGGACAGATGATAAAATGTTAGAGGAAAGTGTAAAACACAACTTTCACCTGGGAGCACTTGGAGGAAAAAAGAGTCTTCTTGGGATTAAATGGCCCTGGTGTCCTCCCTGCCATCACTGAAGTAAGACACACCCTTTCCCCGACACCCCTGCACTGTCACTGTCTGTGTACACACAGCCATGCGCTGCTGAGTTTGCCCTCACTTTGCAGCCAGAGAGTCCTGTGTGTCGGATCCCTACCTTCCCAAGAGCTAGCCTGGGACCCCACGGTATTCAGCAAATATTTGCTGAACGGGAAGAGAAGCAGTTCTCAGAGAGCAACAGGGAAGGGGGGGAAGAAGAAAGAAGTTTGAAGAGGGAGACATGAGAAGAGAATGAAAAAGAATGATTTACAAGGAAAGGAGGGGTGGAAGGTGAGAGAAAGAAAAGAGAGAGAGGACATGGGAGAGACTGACAAATGACGCATTGCTCTCTCCTGCTTTTAGTGGAGGCCTTGCCCCACTGCCTGGAGAGGGGCATACCCAGAACACAAGGCTCACAAAGGGTGGGGCTGCCTCTTTGGAAGGGTCTGTCTGAGCCAGCACTAGGCAGTCATGCCACTTCTACTAACAAGTAGAAGTGAGTGGGAGGGTGGCCCAGGCCATAGGAAGGGCTTCTGCTCCAAGCCTAGCATTATCTGCTGCCAGAACTACTGGAGAGAGCCTCACTGGCAGCCACTTTGTCCTCCTCACGGATGTGATATATTTTGTGGAGTTATACTACAAAAACTAACTCAACACATCAGACATTCTTACCCACACAACAGAAAAGTCAGCCACACTAAGGCTCAGCTGGAGATGAGTCTAGATTATACCGCATGTCTATTCCCAAGAGGAATGACAGAATCCTACCTCCCATGGGGTCCTGCTCTCTTCCCACACAGTGGGAATGAAATTGGTCTTTTCCACAGAGGCAGCTGTTGGAAACTGCATTAAAACCTACTATGATCTGTGAGTTGTCACAGGAAGAGAAAGAGGTACTACCCTTACCTAACTAACACTTATCTAAAAATCACTGGCTGGCCATTTGTGGCGATCTGAAAAAATAGCAGAGACTTAAGCTGTAATTAGGCAAAGAAATCCAGTAATTGTGTCATCAGAGAGGCGACTGGGCTGGGTTCTCAAAGTATGAGTGGAAATTCACAAAGCTATAAAAGCAGAGAAGGGAACACTTCCATAAACAGTGTCCACAGGCACAGCCTTCTGCAAATAGTGTTCTGAGCTCAAGGCAGGGACCAGCGTGGTGGGTGCTATCCGTGGTCCTGAAAGACAGTGACCCATGGCACTGATGCTCCCCCAAACCTGGAGAGCCCTCTTTCCCCTCACCTCATTCAGCACTGTGAGTCCTTGCTGATTTTCTTTCTGGGCTGGCTATAAACTTTTCTATTTTTACATCCCTACAGAACTAAAGTTAAAATGGTTTGTTTCATGATGGATGTCGTCGACTCCAAGAACTGCCAAGTCTCCTACCACTCTTTCAGCATTTTAATTCCCTAAATGGTGGATAAGGGGCCCATGTCCTATCCCTTCTGGTGCTCGGTTTGTTCTGATATTAGCCCTGGATGTCAACAGCTGGAGTCACCACTGCTCCTCAGGTCACAGATTCTGGGAAGGCTCCCAGATTCACAGCAGGAAGAACAGGAAAACAAAGATCAAGGTAGCTGAGCAGTCACTCCCAGAAGAAGGGGGCTTCATTTTAAAGGGAGCGCCTAGAAATGAGCCTCACAGAAGCCAGGGAGGCCCCACCTTGGAGAAAATACACCTGTCAGGAAATGAACACAAGCAAAAACGATTTCTCTTATGCAAAGGGGGAAGTTGATGCTGGGATTAGAAAGTTATCAACTCTCCAAACTTTACCAGTGAACAAGGTCATGTTTAAAACTCAAAAATTCATAGGGTGTGTAGATGTTCACTCATTCAATCACAGAAAGAGAGAGAGACAGAGACAGAGGCAGAGGCAGAGAGACAAATGGAGAGACAGAGAAACAACTAGAGAGACGAGAGACAGAAAGACAGAGACCAAGACGTTAGCACAGCATCAGGACCAGGTCTATATGACCTCCAAACCACTCTGGGATGATCTGGCAAAAATTTCAGCCTAGATGCTTTTAGCAAAATTCTTGTTGTCTAGATGTAACAAATGACATCACTAAAAATTCCCAGAGCTCTGGGTGTCAACTCTCTGCACAGCTCATGATTTTCACTCTCAGTCCTGTTCCCCAACTCTGGCCATGCTTCAGATGGGAGCAGGGCAGCCCCAATGGCTGCAGACCCAGCCTTTAGAATAAGTTTGACCAGTAAGAGGAGAGACTTTATGCATGAGCCAAGCAGGGCTTTCAGAGGCAGGCCATTCAGGCCAGCCCTCTCTAGTCTAGTGACATGACCCAAGTAAGTGACTTGTGACTTGTGAGCTGCTAGGGGGAATAAACCTGATCCAGACAGTATCCCAGAGAAAATCTAGCTGAGCATTCATGGCCTTTGGTGCAGCAAGTAAATACTCGCTTCTGTGACCTGCAGTGTGGGGGTGCTTGCTATGCAGCGGTACAGTACAATGCCACAGTGCACTAACACGCGTGCCAGCTATGAGCTATATAGCCCAACACCACAATGAACCAACACACAAGCAGGCTGCCAGCTGAACAGCCCAAACACTTCACACTGACACAATGGGGCTGTATTCTCTTGGTAGCCATGGCCTCAGCCCCTCTGTACCTCCCACCAGGCTGCCTGGCAGCAGCAAGCGCTACTCCGCAGCTGCACACATCTGTTTATTCATTCACATGAAATCATCTTTGTGGCAGCCTACGCATCCATAGTCAGGAAAGATCCAGGGAGTGGAGACCGGTGAGGAACTGGGTCTAATTAGCGCCCATTTACCCTTCCTTTGCCTGGACTGAAGCAGGATGGTGTTTCCTTCTTGAATCAGAAATGTGGGTGAGCCCCAAGGAATAGAGCTTAGGCCTGTTTCCATGGCAACTCAGGATATCAAGCCTATCGTTCTGGTCAATGCTCAGGAAACACTCTCAAGTGGCAGAATATCTGATTGTAAAATGGTGCATCCTCCAGGGACCCAGGGGGCAGGTCCTTCCTGCCGTCTGCAAAAGACAGCACTAGCTAAATCTACATGGGTCTCCATTTTCACTTTTTCTTAAATGAAATTTCCTTAAATCCCCATAGGAAGCAAGCTTAGTTGCTACAAATGCGGAAACTCAGAGAAGTCAAGCAGTTTGCTCAAAGTCACACAGCTAAGAGATGGTGCCAGAATTTGAAGCTTGTTCTACTTGGCACCTATGCTGTGACTTCCCACTCCTCTGACTCCTGGGGATTATCTAGGAGCAAGGGTATCTTCACTGTCCCTAATGCTGGTGCATGAGCCTCCACGGCCCCCTCCATCAATGGGTTAAGCATCTGTTGTGTCATTCTCAAGGGCACACCTCATCCCACACTTCAGCCTAACCCCTGCAGGAATGTGGTCCAAGAAGGGAAGACACATTAAAAAAGCCTTGGCTGTTCTGAAGGATGCTTTCTCGGGGAGGCAAACACTATGCATAGAGCCTTACCTAGCTAAGAGCCAACAATGCGTCCTGTCCTCATTATATCATTGGACATGTATGTTACTAGAGAACATGGCCCATCTTCTAAGGACACCATGCAGAGTCCAGCCACCCTGACCCTATCATGTGTGTATGTCTGTGCTTCATTACCCATGCATGACACAACTGACATAGGTTCATCTGTAGGCGACACATGGCAATGCCTCTGACTAAAGACCTTCTGTGAAGAGCTAGATCATTCTAAGATGTGTTTTCAACTTCAGATCCTTCAGCCTCTCATACCCTTTCTTCATCTGCCTTACCTTCTGTCAGAGAACACCCAAGACTAGTGGCTTATTAACCGGTAAGTTTATTTTGCTTGTGATTGTGGAAACTAGAAAGCCCAAGGGGGTAATGCCAACCCTGTGACAGGATCCAAGGAGGAAACAGAAGGACAGAGGAGCACAATCAGCCAGAGGTGCACACAGCTCATTCTTGTATCGAGTTCAAATCCACACGAACTACACCAATCCACCAATCCACTCAGAAGGGCGTGGCTTCATGACATCACCACTTTCTGTTAGCCCCACTCCCCTTACTGCCTGTGAGATCATGTCCAACACAATGCATTGCAGAGGAAGCTTCCAGTGTGGCAAACCACAGTAAACTGGGACCCTAGTGCTGTCCACTTGAGAAAGGTCTCCACAGACAACTGATGTGCCTGCCCTGGGTTGGCCCTCACATTTATCTCCCCGCTGCCTCTCTTGTTTCCACCACACAACAGCCAGAGTGACTTTCTGAAGCACAAACCCAACTGTCTCACCCCTCTTCATGACCTTTCAGCAGTGTCTCCTCACACAGAACGAAGCAGGCTCCTCTGTGCCTGACCTACCCATTCATTGCCAAGACACGCCATATTTACCTATTAACACCACCTGTGCCTCTCCCTGGGCCATCTCTGAAGGCCGGGCTACTTGCCAGGTCCACTCAGCCCACATATCCCAGCCTCCCCATCTTCATCCCAGTACCCTGACTCTAGCACCATACGGAGCTCTCCCTAGCGTGAAGTCTGTACCTTTGGCTAGCACATCCAAGGTGCTCCACCTTTCAGCTCAGCTTTATCTGCCTTATTCCCTAGGATAGGGTTCCTTTACTTGGTGTGGAGACCAGTTTACCCCCGTGTTGCCTCTGCAGGCTGTGCCCTCCTCTGTAAATGGAATTAGTCAGAGCTCCAACCTTGCAGGATTACCAGGATAAGATCTAGAAGCCTGGAGGCTGCCCACACACTGAACACCAGCCTAGGAGATCCAAGATTTGGGGCCATACATCTGCATCGAGGTGTTTGGAGAAGTAGGAAGAATTTTCCTTGCTTTTTAATTTAAAATTCGGTGCCAAATCCTTCAAGATTCATTTAGGATTCTTATTGCTCTATATGCCCAGAAATAAAGCTCAGTTAAAAAAAAAAAAAAAAAGTGGGGGAGGGGAGACTGTAGCTTTAACTGTCAATTTGGTGTACCCTATAGTCATCTGAAAGAAGAGTCTCAATCCTCAATCAAGGGATTGCCCAGATCAGACAGGCCTGTTGATATGCATATGAAGAATATTCCTGAGTGTTAACTGATGTGGAAGGGCTCAGCCCACTGTGGGCGGAACCATTTCCTAGGCAGGTTTTGGTACCTTAGAAAGAAACAAGCTGATCTTGAGCCTGTGGATGACTCCGCATACAGTGTTCCTCCATGACTTCTGTTGCACTGCTTTGGCTGCAAGTTCCCAGGTTAGAGCTAACACTGCATAGCCCTTGATTTGCTGCTTTGGTTCCTGCCCTGTCTTCCCTCAGTGATGGACTATGACTTGGAAGTGTAAGCCAAACAAACCCTTTTCTTCCCTAAATTGGGAAGAAACTTTGGTTAGAGTGTTTATCACAGCAACAGAAAGCAAACTGGGACAGAGAGGAAGAGAAGCCAAACAGGATGCTGTTCTCGGCACAGAGAATGAACTGCGGTGGTCTGAGAAGGTAACAGTCTCTGAGAGCAGCAAGAGGGCAGAGGACTGGGTCATTTCTCAAGTCAATCAAGGGCACTTCACAAAAGAAACATCACCACCACCACCTCCCGCAAGCATAGCTGTCCCAGAGCAAGCCCAGCTGCCCTGTGAAGTGTGACCTCCTGTAACTGTAAAGATTCTAGGAGAAGGGACTTGGAATTCCTGCACAGGCTAGGAGAATAAATCATGTTGGCATTTTCTTACACAAACGTGGGAAACCTCCCACATTTACAAGGTTCCCTTCAACTTAGAGGTTACAGAATTCAACTATTTGTATAGAATGTAGGGCCTGAGCCTTCGAGGTCTGTTATGACAAAAAGCACATTTCTACTAAGGATATAACTTGTAGGCAGAGTCCTTGCTTAGCACGCATGACACTCTGGGTTCAGTCTCCAACAAGCACATCTGCCATGCGTGCACACCACCCAGGTCTGAGGATAGGCACCACATTCTTCAAGCAACCACCTGTTTGCTCTCTGTGGTTCTATATCTGATCCATTGAGTCTACCTTGGAACTGGCTCAGTTCTGACACCAGGTTATTACTGAGTCAAGCCCCTGGGAGTAAAGTCATACATACTGTGACTCAACTTGACTCGTGAACAGTTCTTGAGAGGATGCTGTCCATTGTTAAAGCCAGCTAGCTCAGTGGCAAAAAAGATTTGCCCTCTCCCTGTTGCCCAGGTTCCACTCTAGAAGAGCCCTCATTTCTAAAGCCCTTCATGCCACTCTCGCTACCTTCATGATGCAAACTGCTAAGTCCACAGAAAGGGTTTAAGGGAGAGCCACTGCAGGAGCAGCTAATAGCTCACTCAGCCAAGAAACAAGGCTTACCATGTGGACTCCCCTATCCACCCAGAGAGTAGAATCCCTTGGATGAATGGGCAAATGCAGGGTGCTCTTGAAAAAAGCTGAGAAGGGGAGACTCTCCCAGGCTTCCATGTTTTTATGGTAAAGTGAAACATATGGACATGAGAAACTAACCAAAGAGCTCACAGCTCCCCACCCGGGACGAAGGGTGCTCCTTAGAAAGTAGAGATTTTGCTGGCAAAGGCAGAGTGCTAGGGAGGATGACCCTGATCTAGGAGAGCACTCTGGGTTCCTGCAGCAGAGAGCTGAGTAAAGTCTATGGGACTGGGAGCTTCACACAGCCTGGTATCAATGTGCTCCTTTCATGTGGATGTGTGCACATGTCCATCAGGTGACATGTGTGTGGAGAGTCAGATGCTGATGGGGGATGTCTTCCTTAATGGCTCTTCACCTTATTTAAGACAGGGTCTCTCACTGAACCTGTAGCTCATGGATTTGGTTAGGCTCTGGCTAGTGAGCTCTGGAGGTCTGCCTATCTCACCACCTGGTGCCCCACACAACCCCCAGAGTTGGAGTTACGGATAGGTACCACCTACAGTACCTCCTAGAGTACCACCACATCTAGCCTTTTCACGGGTGTTAGGGATACAGACTCAGACCCTGAGACTTGTGTGGCAAGCATTTTATATACCGAGCCACCTCCCCAGCCCAACTTGTGTTTGCTGAATCACGTTCCGAGTCAAGTATCCCAGCTCCAGCCCCAGTTCGTGAATACACCAGCGCCAATTCACAGTTGAATTTGCTCAGAGCAAAATTTGGGATTTAGACATTGTATCTATCCAGGGAAAAGGCTCTCAGGCTCTCTAAGCAGAAAACAAATCGTCGAAATACCAAATGTCACCAGCTGGGTGGGCGGCCGTGTCTCCTTGCCTCGTGGGGGCCCTTAGCAGCCCTGATTGCACAGGCTTACCCTTCCACCCCACCCTACTATACACTGCCCTGACCTAGTTCTCCTTGGTGCTGGGAGGAGGGGGATGGTCTCTGAGGCTTCTTTGTCTTGTCAGCACCAGATGCCTCATTTTTGCTCACAGCAGGAAACTGGGCTGTACTCAGCACCTGTGAGAGCTCAGGGCTCTGCAGACAGATGTTGCTAAAACAGTCTGTAAACCCTGTCACTGACCTGTAGTCTAGCTAGAGACGGTTCCAGCACACCACTCTCCTCTCACAGGCTGAGAATGGCCTCAGCTGGACCAGCTTACCTTTTCCTTTCTACACCGTCTCTTCTACACCTCTGCATGGTTCCCTCTCTACCTGACCCATGCCTCTCGCATTCATTCCAACCTGTACTGTTAACCACCCTCGGAGCAAACCCCACCTAAGAATCAGCATCTTCTCTCCATGACTCTCACATTTCCTTAACAAGCTCAGCATCAGTTTCAACAGATGATTACAAGCATCTCTTCCGACACCAGAACTGACCTGTATAACCTCTGGTGACCTCCAGGAAACTGACTCCAGGTTTATCCTGACTTTGGGCTCAGCTCCATGAGTTTAAATATGAGATATGCCCTGATGGAACAGAAGTTCCTAAAGGCTCCCAGTCTGCATGCTCTGCCCCTCTTTCAGCCCAGGTCTCAAAGTGAGGAGATGCATGGGGCAGATGCACCTTTTAACAGCAGCAGCAGAGGCAAGGTTACAGCTTGTGACATGAGATCTCAGGGTCATGTGCTATTGCACAAAGCTGACCTGTACACTCTCCCACAATGGTCATGCTGATGGCTAACCCACGTGGTGTTTACTCTGTGCAGACACTCTTCTCAGCATCCTACAAGTTTCTTTCGTTAGTGATGAGGTTGGCTGTTATTACTCGTCTCATTTCACCCACATGGCCATAGAGAAAGGCCAATGAGTGGGGACTGTGTGAGCTCCCAGGAGTCAAACCTATAACTTCACTGCTTCTTCCAACACATCCTTCTCCTAGCTCACAGGCTTCCAGCTCCTTCCTATGACCCACAGGGTGTCAGGGTGACCCTGTAACATTGAACCCCAACTACCTCATCTATTTCACAGTAAGGAAAAGCACTCACGATCTAAGGGGAAGAAGTGATGTGCCCAAGATCAGACACCTCCAAGGCATCTGTGCCAATCTTAGAAGCCGTGTCATTTTTATTATGTCAGGTGCAGCCAATCTTAGAAGCCGAGTCATTTCTATTACGTCAGGTACACTCTGACTTCTGCAGCCCTGAAGCATCACCAGCTGCTCCTCCATTCCGATTTCCCTCAGGCCCCTCGGACTCGGCTGGTTAAAATTCCCACCATCCTCCCAACCCAGACCTCACCTGTGCTGTTCCAACTTCTTGCTTATACCACTGTAAAACCCATGAAGCCTGTTGCTTCTGGCCAGGTCTTTGTCTTAAGTTCCTCTGGCATATTCTGATCCAACATGTCCTGACTTCAGGTGTGTACACTGCTGGCAAGCACTGATGGGAAGGTACCCTGTGCAGACACTATGTAAACAATATTGGCCACTAAGGTGAGTCATATTTTTCATTTCCTCAGAGTTCATGAGTATGGAGAAAGAAGTTATGTATGTTACCAGCAGTTCTCAAACTGTGGGTCGCGACCCCTTTGAAGTCAAACGACCCTTTCATGGGGGTCGCCTAAGACCACCAGAAAACAATTTTAAAATAACAATGAAAATAATTTTATGGCTAGAGGTCACCATAACATGAGCTGTCTTAAAGGATCACAGCATTTGGGAGTTTGAGAACTACTGTGTTAGACACTTGCCATGTGCCAGGTACTCTTGAGAGTATGACACTGAATGTTTTCCATGAGCTGAGGGTTGGCCAAGTCTGCTTTGTAATGAACACATGAAATAGTTGCAAGGCATGGCGGTTCAAGCATCTGGAAAACCTCAACAAGAGTATCAATAGTAGAGGGCAGCCTGAGCTACAGAATAAATTATAGACTAGCCTGGGCTACAGAGTGAGATCCTGCCTCAAATTGTTTTTTAAAAAAATTATTTAAAAGAATGAGCGTTCAAAGATGATGGTGCCACTGTGCTGTGACACTTTTGGGTCCCTTCTGAAACTCTCCTTAAGAATTTGTTTGTAATAAAAGTATTTTTACTTAGAATTTGGCTCACTTGTCCCTGCCCATGAACTTGACATTAGTGAGGGTTTCTGTCTCTGTCCTGAACAGCAGAAGCTTGGGTCAGTCCCACAGTGGCCCTGGTGTGTTGTCCTCTGCTTCTCCTGGATCCTCAGTACTGATGTGTGACTCCCAACCCATTTGCCAAATTGTGCAACTGCCTGAATCCTTTGTGCAAAGACTCAGGGAATAAATGATCATCTACTCTAAATGTATATCCCCTTTGGGATAGCCTGACAAACGCTTCACAGGTTTGCTGGGTTGGTTGGTTGGCTGGTTGGTTGGTTGGCTGGTTGGTTGGTTGATTGGTTGGTTGGTTGGTTGGTTGATTGGTTGGTTGGTTTTCAGTGTATGTGTGTGGCAGGAGGAGGGGAGGCTTCTCTTTCTGTTTGTTTTCCCCATATGTTTTATAAAATTAAAGTCACAACTTCAGCCCAATATAAGTTTCTCCCCTGTCCTCATTGTTTGACTAAACACACACACACATTCACTTACACACCACCATTTACTCACATACACAACCACACACACACACACACCCACACACCCCCAGTGATTTTCTCAGCTAACAGAACAGCCCATTCACTCTGCCTGCTTGAATGTGAATTGGAACATGGATTTTTTTTTTTTTTACCTCCATAGCCCAGTGCAAGAACCTCAGTTTCCTCTTTGGGAAGCAATGCCGATTGATAGATAACACCCCTAGGCTACTCTCTTCCCATAGTTATACGATCCATGTGGGAGATAACAGAAGACATGTAGACTACAGCAAGAGCTGTGCGTCCCATTGTTAATAATAATCAGAAGCTCAATAGCAAGCTCCCTGACTTCCCCCATGCACAGCTGAACAAGCATCCCCCATTCAGTGGCTCTTCTGGGGGCCAAGAGCTTCTGCAGGGCCAGGGAGCCCTGTGCCTTTGTTTGCTGAGAGCCACACCCAAGATACTCTACTTGCTAAACACTGTGGCTATCTGTAAACAGTTTCAGCTATGTTAACCCCCATCTGTGCTATTCATTACAGAAAAATCTACCCTTGAAAGAGCTTCATCAATATTTTAAATAAACCCTAGAGATAGAGACTAAGTGTGTATTTCCCATCTTCCTTCTCCATCAGACCAGCCTGCCCATCATCTCAGGAAGAATTGGGATACTTAAAAGAAGAAATGTCTCCACATCATAGCCAATTGGAGTAGAGCATTTTCCAAATTCCGTCCCCAAGTCTGTCCATAAGGTACCTGGCCTGGGTGCCCCCTGTGTTCCCTGTTCTGGTACACAAATCTGAATTCCCTACTGATGTCTAGATTTTCATCTCTGTGGATCTCTCCCCATAACAGAGATTCAGGGGCCCATGAAGTGATCCAGCACCCTGTGGAGGAATCTGGGGCTGTAGCTGTGTTCTCTATTTCCTTCTGTGGCCTGTATCTCAGGCCACTCCTCAGGCTGTTTAAAGCCCCTTTGACTTTTCCAAGGTTTGCTTTCAAGGTGTAGAGAAGCCACCTGGCAGCAGAGTTGGAGGATCCATAATGCTGGCTTTCCTTCTGCCTCCCCCAAAAGCTATCTCATTTGACCCCTGTCTTCTACATACCTTCTTAATCCCCTTTACTAGACCCACCACCATTTATAAGGTAGCTGTAAATTATTGCTAACTACGGGAGCTAAGGCTATCTCCTTCCCAATCTCCCTGTGTCCATCAGAGACCAGTTACTTTTTTACAAAATTACCCAGTGACTGCTAGGGAACAGGTGAGGGCTGTGGCATTTTAAAAAGGAACCATTAGCAAAAGGTCTTCAGACATAGGAAGGGTCTTACAAGGTTGAGCCATGCACATCCAGCCTTGCTATTTTCCCTTAAAACCACAATTTTTTTGTGATTGGGATAGGCAAGGAAACAAGTGCCCTCTCGGGGGCCTCTTTTTGCATGAGATAGCCCTTCTGCATCCCTCCTCGCCATGCTCACTGGAACCACTCCTGAGGCTGATGGAACAGCTCTGTAATTGTCCCACAGGTTGATTGCCTGCTTTGCATCTAGGATGAAAGCAGCAGATAGGCCATGCCTTTCTCAGGTCAAATGTGCAACACACTAACAGCCCTGCCTGGATGGCCGGGCTGTTCATGAGTCTTGTTGAGGGGGTGGGAGGGAATCTGCTATGGATAGCAAAGCAGTGAGGCTCAAAAAGCCACCATAGCAGGACACATATCCACAGCCATCTGGTGTAAAGGCTGAGCCCTTCATCTCCATTGCAGAAGGTCACAGCGGGATGGCCCTGCAGCTCAGCAGACTGAGAGCCATAGGGCTGACTCCAAAGGAACTCTTCCCAGAGACCTGCCTAGCAGCCATCTGTTGAATTTCAACCAGAGACACCAGGGCCCTGAAGCTCAGTTCCTCCAGGAGCACACAACACAGAGGGACCCCACGCTATTGATTCATTGGCCCCTGCATCAGCCCCACCTCATCACCTGCCTCAGTTCTTCTGCCAGGGGCCCATGGTCAGTCCTCTCCAGCAGGGACCTGTTCAAATAATCCCAGGCTTTCTTCCTTCATTGTCTGGCAAATGGGCATCACAGTCTCTCCCAGGCATCTCCTACTGACAGGGTTTGCAAATTGGATAGATACGGTTCAGTCTCCATGCCTGCTCCCATCTATAGGTGGGAGCTCAGCAGAGGTCTGCTGGCCAGAGCTGAAGCTCAGTTCGGAAGGGGTGAAAGCCAGACAGTGCAAACCAGAGGTGGGGAATGGAGGCTTCCTCTCACCCCCTTTTCTCACCCATACTCTCAGCCCACTTGTCAACTCTTCCCGGCTTCCGAACAGCACTTCCCTGAGAAGACCTCTCCAGGGCCATAAAACTAGCAGGGTGTCACACTGGACATGTGCCTAGGGAAAGTCAGCACCCACCTCTAACCCGAAGCTGCCTTCCTGGAGGGCCCCTGGGGGCTGTCCCTAACTCTGAACTCCACAAGCTGAGTTTCCACCCTCCAATCTCAGGAGTCACCCAAGGGGATATCAGCTCTGGGAATCCCGCCTGCCAGAACCTGGATGCTCCAGCATTGCCAACCCAGTCTCTGCGCTGCCGTCTCTGGGGCAACTGTTTGCTGGTTCTAATACCAGGCAGGAACTCGGTGGAGGATGTAGTGTCTGACCTCATCACCCTTAGCTCCCTGCCTAGACAAAGCTTAGAGACCCGGCCTCCTTTGTTTCCGGCCACACCCAGGGACACAGCCCAGATGTTCAGCCCATACTACCACCCCACCATCGGGCTGCTCAGCCTCTGCGGTTAACCCTTAAGAAGCCGCAGCTTCCAGTATGGACCACCAGGCTATTCTTAGCTGCAGTGAGGTATGGGAGCAGTGCATCCATCATGGCGCAGCTCCAAGTCGGGCCTTCCACCCCATCAATAAGCAAGGAATGCAGAGCTGCATCTTTTTTCCGTCCTCTGAAGGCTGCAAGGTGCAAGGGGGGGATGCCGCAGGGGCCAGGTGCATTAGGCCCGGCACACCCTCCCCATCCTAGCGTAAGGCCGAGGGAGGGAGACTAAGGCCCCGCGCCCCTCCCTCTTTTGTTCAGCTCCGCATCCTCCGGGCCACGCCATCCTCCCGGCACACGCCACCCTCCCGGCACATCCTGAAGAGGGAGGGGGTTTCACGCCCGCAGAGAGGGGGACTGGATACTCCAGCCCCGCCCTGCCATGCGGGGCTCCCCCTCATTGTCCCCAGAGGGGGAGGGGGAGGCCTCGGCGAGACGGGCCCCGCCCCACTCGCGGCGACACAGGAAGCCTCCGGGGGCGTCCCTGCTGTACCCCCAAGGGTCTGGACCCTGATGGCGACCACCCTCCAGCCACAAAGCACTGCGGCAGGGTGGGAGCGCTTACGGTGATGTGCGGGATGCTCTTCTTCCCCTGATGAGACATGGCCCCTCTGGAGCCCTTCGCCTGGCCGCTGCAACTAACGTCTGCCTGGCGCTCTACCCGGGTCTCTCCCGGCAGCGCTACTCGTGGAGTGGCGACAAAGGCCCGGGAGGGATGAAAGAAAGGACAGAAGCTCGGCTCCCACCGCTGCCCACTCCCCGCTGCTCGGCCCGCCGCCGCTGCTCCGGCTGCCTGCACCGCCCGGCTTGGCAAGAAGGGCGGGAGGAGGAGGGAGAGGCAGGGCGAGAGGAGGGCGCTGAAGACAGACAGCTCCTCCCGGTGGCGGCAGCAGAACCGGATTCGCCCCTTTCGGCTCGAACCAGGAAGCGCTTCCCTTCCGATTCCCCTACTCCGCCCCCGCCCCCCGCCCCGCGCCCTCGCCTAAGCCGGGGCCTCGCTCGCGCCACTAGGAGAATATGCTTTTCCGTGGTGTTATAAAAGCTAGAAACAAATAGCCTTTGGACGCGCGGGCAAAAGCCGTGGGCAGCGCCACAGGTGTCTCTGACCTTTGTGTATGTAACCTGTGCTTGGGAGGAAGTGTGGGCCAGGAGCAAGCACCCACCCTAATTGCTAGAAGCATCCTTGGCCCTCCAGGGTCGCACTCAAGAACTCCCTCTGGCCAGACTTCCATGGTCTCCATTTTACCATCACCTTTCCATATCCAAATCCAAGTCTTCATTCCGCTATTTTCTTGAATAGCCCACCTCAGTTAAGGATAACTCATTTTCCCAGACCCATCTCTTTACCCTCTCCATCTCCATTCCCAGGCAGAGGCAAAGCAGCGGAAAGGACTAGCCATGAATCCATGGGTGGTGGGCTCTGACCCTTCATCTCCTCTCATTGGCCGGTCAATATGGCCCGGCAGTGAAGTGGGAAGCTGGACCACTGGTACTAAGATCTCTACAGCCCTGGGGACACGGAAGAAACGCGGTTTCCCTGCCTATCATTTGAAGTGTTCGAAGCCCGGGGAACCCAATGTGCCTCTGGGACAGGTGGTCAGGAAACCAGAACAAAGCTTGCCAAACTTCACCAAGAGGAGACAAAAGATGAACAAGGGAGCCCACAGCAGGCCTCAAAATACCGGGCAGCTGCCCCCAGGCAGGAGCAAGCCATTTCCTACCAATGAGCTCATTTCCTGCCTGCACAATCCCTCCACTGACCCTGTGGATAGACCCACTCCTCCACTTCCGGGTTGCCAAGGAAGGTGAGGAACAGAAAAATCTCTGGACCCCGTTGGGACATGGAGAAAGCCAGTTACCTAATCCACCTCAGGAGACCAAGAAAGGTTATAGGCTCAGAGAGAACAGCTTATATCCGGAATATCTGTGATGTCCCCCTTTTACAGATAGGAAACTGAAGCTTGCAGAGGTAAAATACCGCTCATTTGCAGAGATAAAATAGCGTAAATTAGCTGCCGGGGGCAGCGTCAGGAAGCAGGTTCTCTACTCATTAAGTCCCGCCTGTGCTCTGGCCCCTAAATTCTCGTTAATGACCGGAAGCTGCGGATGGCAGGAGCACACTTCTGTCTCCTGGATTCCCTTCCTCGCCAATAAATCACGGGTTCCAGTACCTAGGCATTCCCTGGGGTCTGGACTGGCAAGCTACAGAGAGGGGCTGGGCCACGTGCAAGTCAGAGGGAGGAGCCCTGCTCGCTACTGGCCAAACAGATTGCTGCTCCCAAGCCGACTTCGCCGGTACAAAGCTTTACAGCCATCGGCCTCTGGCAACCGCAAATGTTGCGCCTGCGCTATTGAAACCCCTCCTCCCTCCCAGGAAAGAGCCTTATGAGCGGGGGAGGGGTCCGGGTATCCTTTGCAGGAGTGGTTAAGGCTGGCCCTAGATTCCTAACCCTCTGCAACCCGTGCCCTGCGATCTTCAGAAAGTAAATTGCTCCATCCAGCGGGGCCGTGAGCTCTTCTGCTCTAAGTCCCCACGAGAGAGTGCTTTGGGAGGCCTCGGACTCAGCCTTTTGTCAGGGCCCTAAGAAGCCAGGGAGAAAGGACAGAGGGGACCCGGGTGGTAAGAACACAGGAGCAGGTGAAGCAACTAGGGTCCAGAAACGCTAAGGCACAGCTACCCGGCGGGCCATGGCAAAGCTGGGGACAAAGCTTGTGTGAATGACCCTGACCAGCGCCGCGAAGCCAGAAGGACAGCTCCAGGCCAGTCACAAAGAGCACTCGCATCCGTGGTATTCCCTTTGAGGGAAGCCGAGAGCAGACTGCCACTCCCGGGTCTCAGATGAAGACAGCTTAAAGAAGGTGAAACATCTCGACAGGATCCAGGTGATGGCTGGGTTTCTGAGCCCTGAAGCCTTTCGTGGAGCTAGAGAGCCTGTCCCATGCGAGGTCGGACTACCAAGAAGGAGATAAAAGGATAGGGAACTGGACCCTGGCTAGTTCCCTGGTCCTCGCCCTCGTCTCCAGCTCCCAGGCGGCAGATTCAGGACCACGGAGAGTTCCCGAGCAGGCGACAGAACCCGAGGCAAGAACACCGCCCTCAGACCAGCCCATTTGCTTCTCCTCCAAAACTCCTGTCCATATTACAGTCCTGTGCAAACTCTTCCTCCCTCTGGGTTCACCTTGTGCCTCTCATAGTGTTAACGGAAAGGGCGAGTTAATTAATTAAACCGAGAATGATGATAAAACTCCAGAGCAAGCATTTATTGAGCACTCTCTACCTGATTGGACTTAATTCTTGAAATGAGTCCATAGCTCTCCCCAGCTAGGGAACTTCTGGAGGGTGGGGCCAGGCTGCCTAGCCAGCCCAGCGTTCAAGAGACAGCTCCCAGAGCTGTTCCAACTTCTGTTTCCCAGACACGTGGCTCTGACCTCACCCACCCTGTCCAGGACTCTTCTGTCTGACCATCCGTGTTCCCTGGTAAATTCCAACTTAGCGAAGAAAACCTATAAGGCCCAAGCCCTGGCCATGTCTTTCCCTGAAGTCCCTCCTCACTTTCAGAAGTCAGGAAGTCCATATGCCTGGGTTCAAATCCCAGATTCACCACCAACTTACACATCCAGGAGTATCCTGGATGATTTCTTACAGCTCACTATCTAAATCCTTAACCACATCGTCCCCCAGGGAGGGGCGGGGATCGGCTGTATGAACAGAGTCATTCCGTGAACCTCTCCCAGAGCCGGGTGCACCCTAAGCGCTCCACAATCACTGAGTGAGCGAATAGATAGATGGAGGAAGACAGAGAATGCTCCCCTATTCACAGAACCCCGGAAGGAGAACGAGGCTTAAATTCACCTTACAGATCCTTTAGCAGCAGCTGCAGCAACTTACTTCTCCTCTCAGAATCTGGCTTTAGCTTCCTGAGGCTATGCTGGCCAACCCTGGTCTATCCTACAACCTCTCTGAACCTCTTGTAGGATAAAGTGGGGGAGGGGTCGTTGCAGTCCTCCAGAACCTGGTGGCAGCGGGCCCCCACACTCGCCCTCGCGCCACCCAAGCCCTGGGTCTCCAGGGGCCCCGCCCCCCACGTCCGGTCCACGTGCCCCGAGGGTACCTGGCCATTGTCCCGGCCGAGTGGCAGGTCGCGGGGCGCAGGGCATCGGATGCGCAACGCCGGCGGTCTGTCATCGCGATCGCCTGGCGAGCTGACAGCAGAGCCCGAGGGCTCACTCACGTCGCTGGCCGTGTCCTCGCTGCCTCCCGGGCACGGCAGGCCCACGGCGTCGGGCCGGCCAGCGCTGCGTGGTGTGCGCGCAGAGCCTCGGCGGCCCACGCTGTAGGCGTCGAAGTCAATGGTCTTGTTCTCGTAGGCGCCCTCCACGGCGGCGAACATGCCGCCGTACTTCTGGCGCGGGGTCTGCGCCGCGCTGCCTGGCCGCGCCAGGTACACTGGCAGGTCGTCCTCCGTGTTCCACGCGCGCCGCCGCTCCGCCATCCCCGTCTCCGGCGGGCAGCTCTCGCCACCGCTGGCTCCGCGCTCAGCGCCTAGGTGCGGGCCCGTGGCGGCCCAAGCGCGACTGCGGTGGGGCAAAGAGGGAGGGAGGAAGGGCTGGGGCGGGGCTCGAGAGGGGCGGGGCCTGGGCGGGGCGGGGCGGAGCCTACGGTGACCAGGACCAGCGCCACTGCCAGCTACAAAGGACCGCGGAGGCGGGGACCGCGGCCGGGGCGGGGAGGATGATGACGTACAGTAGCCGCAGCGCGGAGGGCGGGCGGCCCAGCCGCAGTGCCCTCCACGCACCCGGCTCTCCGCCTCCAGAAGGAGCGCAGGGTGCGGGCAGAGACGGGGAGGGGACGGTGCGCGGGTGCACACCACACATACACATACATACACGCACACATGTTACACACGGTGAAGCTTCAGCTCACACGCGAGAGTTGAACAGACATCAGCATGGCTGTAGATGGTATACACCCAAATCAGGTACCTCCGCGCTCCCTCCAGACAGTTGGCACGCCATAGATACATACACGCACACGCTCACACACACGCTCGCGCACACCAGAGATTCTCTCTATCAGGCAACCCCATGCATAACTAAAATCATACAAAAATTAAATGAACTTAGATGCAGTCAGAGGCATACACATCCAACTCCCCATTGGCTCACCCGACACTACTACACTGATTGCCTAATAGGATCTGATACTAGTGTAGATAATGGAGATTGGACTAAGAGTAGAATGAAGTCCCTGTTCTCAAGGGCCAGTTTTCTAAAAGATATGATACAAGAATGCAGCCTGCAGAACTCAGGAACAGAGGTCCCTATCCCATAGCAAGAGGATCATGTTAGCACTACACTCCCAGATGCTTGTAACTGAACCAATGACCCACACTCGTGCTGGACACACATCGCAACAACATCTCAGGGTGAAGAATTTCCACACCACTACCAAAAGCAACTTCACAAGGCTCCTTCACACACAGGCCTGTAGACTGTTGACAGGGAACCCACACACATCCCCACCAGACACTAGGGAGGGAAGAACTCTTAAACAGAAACACTTTGAAGAAAGATATGCAGGGATAGACACACATGCAGCAGGCAATCACCCAGACAATGGCCTCCATCTATGGACAGCTCCCACATCCTGAATACAGCCCACTTTAACTATGTCTGGAGCTTAATGACTGGAGATTTGGGGGCTCCTTTAACCAGGAAGAAGTATGGAGACTTGGGGTCCCCTCAGAGGCCAGGCAACACAGTCCCCTCATTTATTTTTGACTTTCTAGCAGAGGGTCATGAGATTCCCTGGGGACCCAGGAATCTCAGCTGTGCTTTCTGGACGGAAGGCTCACAAGCTGCCAGCCCCCTAGGCAGACAAGTCCAAACTGGCAATCACGATTGCTGGGGAACAGTAGGAAGCCTGATTCAGCATCTGTCCTTCAGTTGGCTTCCCCGGACTAGGAGCTGTCCTTTCAGCACCCCACCAAAGGTCAGAGTACTCTGTAACTAACCTTGGAGATCTCCAGACAGACAGCAAAACATGACTATTGAGACCACAACCAGAGGACTCTGCCACATAGCATCTACAACATCAGCTGGCACCTCATGCTTCCTCTGTGATTAAAGCCAGTCTGTGCTGCAAGTAGGACGCTCCAACTGTGGGGCTGAGGAAACAAGAGAAGCAAACAGCTGCCTATCCATTCCATTTCATGTGGCTGCTCCTGTCTGCCTGGGACCTCACGATCATTCAATGTCAGTGAGCAGTTGAAAAGTTCTTTCGCTCCTCCCTTTATCTATACTTGACAGGGACTAATGCTGGGCACACAGGAAAGTATAAAGTCCTTGTCCCCAGAGTCTCTTCTAGTAGGTCCTCTGTCTTCCACTCACCTCACCCATACCTGGCTCTTCTGTCCCCTTGTTCCTACATCCCGTGCAGAGTCAGTTCACCCAGGTGATTCCTCTTGAAGTCAGAAAAGCCCCCAGTTTGCGCTGCACTGCAACAGTCCTCAATCTTTAATTGAAAACTCTAAAATACAATCCACAACATGTCCTATGCTAGAAAAGCTGATGCTAAAGTCCACAGTGGACCTACTCCAGAGCTTCACAAGGGTTGATGGTGATAAAACCCACATGGCATAGATAGTTGGGTGTAGTAATGCACACCTTTAATCCCAGCACTCAGGAGGCAAGCAGATGTCTGTGAGTTTGAGGCCATCCTGGTCTACATGGTGAGCTGCAGGCCAGTCAGAGTTACATAGTGAGACCCCTGTATCAACAGCAAGAATAACAGAGACTCCAAACATCTGAGTTAGGGACTTTCAAGGTCAAGCTTTCTACTCCATGCTTGATTCTATAGTCAACATTTTGGGGACACAATCTCTCTAGATTCACCAATAGTGATAGAAACCTTATTGTTTTTTAAGAAAATCCTGGGCCTGAAGAAATGGCTTAGCAATTTAAAGCACCTGCTGCCTTGCAGAGGACTCAAGTTCAGCTGTCAGCACCCATGTATGGTGGCTCACAAGCCTGTAACCACAGCCCCAGGGGATCTTACACCATCCACCTCTGGCCCCTGCAGACATGTGTACACATGTGCTCACATGCATACATGCACACACACATAGCATACCATCACACAGATAAATACACATAAATAGAAATCAAATAAATCTTTTAAAAGGAAGGAATGAAGGGCCTGGAGAGAGGACTCAGCAGTTAAGAACTCTTACTGCTCTTGCAGAGGACCTGGGGCTTGGTTCCTAACACCAACATGGAGGCTCACAAATGACTCCAGTTCCAAAGGACATGACACCCTTTTGACCTCCACATTCTCTCGAGTGCTTGTGGTGCACATAAACTCACAAAAAATTCACACACATACATACAAAGAAAGAGAGAGAGAGAGAGAGAGAGAGAGAGAGAGAGAGAGAGAGAGAGAGAGGAAGGAAGAAAGGAAGAAAGAAAGAGAATTTTTAAGAAAGAAAAAAAAGCCTATTCCCTCATGAGAAAGAGCCAGCCAGTTTGTGAAGCCAGAGGGTGCAACACGAGGAAACACTATGTCTAGGCAGAAGCAAGGAAAATCACAGCTTCCACTTACCAAGTGTTGACCACCTGCCTGGGGCACCCTACCAACAGGAATGCTTTGTGCCTCTCCCCCTCCCCAAACACACACAAGCTTGAAAGTACTATTTTAGTCTCATTTTCCAGATTAGAAAAATGTGGCTGAGAGAGATTAAATCCTTTGCCTAGAGGCGCAGATGGTAAGGAGACTGTTGGGATGTTAAAACCTAGTCTCCTGCTGAGGCTGCATCCTAACCATTAGCCTTGCTCTCCCCAAAATGTCTGACTGAGATGATCCCCTTGGGAGAAGAGAGAGAAAAGAATGAAGTACAGTCAGAAGAGTTTGGGATAGGGGTTAGACTTTTGCCCTTAGAATAACCTTGGGCAGTGGTCCCCCAACACGGCGTTGGAGCACCACTGTGTAGTCAGTCAGTCTGGGCCAGCCATCTCTCCTCCCTCCCTTGCAGAGGAGATTATCCAATACTCAAATTGTCCATTCTTTGTGTGACAGTCAATGCTCTACCTACACATCATTGTTCCCTTAGTCATGCCACATGGCACCTCCACCTTCAGGCTGTTATGCTGAGAAGGCCACACTGTAAACCTGTCGTGCATGTTCTCCAGGGATACCCAGTCAAGCTTGTCAGTGGCCTTTCCATAGCGTCTCTTCAACTCAAAGACAGGAAGGTAAGTGGATCAGAGAATCAGAGGCAGAAAACAGAGGCAGGAACTAAGCTTAAAATGTACACACTGGCAGGCAGTCAGGGACATTTGTGGCTGGCAGACAACCACAAATGACATCCAGGTACTGGATCCAGGGTACTGGATCACGTCCATCCTGTGGTGGACAGTTGCGGCTCTTAGTCCTCCAAGAAAAAAAAAAGTTATCCTAATTTAACCTCATCATAAATGTGAGAAAGGCTGACCTTGAGCTCCCCCTGGAGACTGTGAAGCCTTCCAGGGTACTGGCAGAGAAGGACATGTCAGAGTGTAGCAAAGGGGACAAGCCCAACTCCAAGAAGTATTTTGTGTAGTCAAGCAAAACAAACAAACAAACAAAATACAACTTATCTAAAGAATATTTTTTTGGGCTTAGTAGCATAAAACCCTTAATCCCAGAACTCGGGAGGCAGAGACGAGTGGGTCTCTGTGAGTTTGAGGCTATCCTGATCTACACAACAAGTTCCAGGCCACCCAGAGCTACACAGTGAGTTCCTCTCTTGAAAAAACAAATTTCAGGAAATGGAGTTGCAATTTATTGTCAAATGTATATTGCTCTTTGTAAGTCTTCTAGGCAAAGTCACGTGCTCATTTGAGCCAAGAGAAGTTCAGAGACTGTGGAGCTTCCTACAGTGTGCCAGAGACACAGAGTCAGGCCAGCCAGAGACACAGATCCAGAGCATTAAATGCCTGCTCTTTCTGCTACTCCTACCAGAATGCAAAGGACAGAAGAAAGTTAGTGATACTCACAAAATCTCTGGGATCTGAGTGATAACCCACATGCCAAATGGGGATTTGGGGGTGCGCTTAAATTAACAATCAGGAGATGGAGAAAATAAGACAGAAGATCTGGGTAGCACCATCCAGGTCAGAACACAAAGAACGAAGGGCAGAAGGAGATAGTGATGCGTCATCAGAAACAGAGAGACTTCATGCTACAGTCCTGCCCTTGGAGATGCAGGAGGGACCACAAACCAAAGCAGGCAGCCGGTCTCTAATTGCAGGAAAGGACAGGAAGGGGTATTCTTTTCTGAACTCTGAAAGAAATGCATTCTGCCAACACTTTGATGTCGAGACCCACTTCAGACTCTGGCTGCCAGAATTAGAAAATATATGATGAGTGCGGTACGGTGGGGTCTCATAACTGGAAAGCTCAACACTCAGGAAGTAGAGACAGGAGGACCCTTGAGTGGGGGAATTGGCTTTTGCCCATAGTCTCATGGCAATAAGAAATTAACATGGTGGTAAAGGATATTACCCCATGGTTTGTACCAAGTAGATTTGATTCACAAGAAAATAGTTTATTTCCCACCAGAAAAGGAGAATCTTAAACTCGATGCCTTTTTACACTAGGCCAGGCCTTCCAAAACATGGTAACAACACATCACCAAATACTAAAAGGAAAAAGGAAACTCTAATTATGATAAAAGCATATGTTTTAATGTACAAAATTACACAAAGTATACATTTCACTAACATAGAAAAATACTTCTGGGTAACGAGAAAACATACTAATTTATACAAGACGGGACTGTCATTAGAAAGCCTGGTGGGGTACTGAGCCTGAGTTACACAGGACTGAGTGGTAGTGGGAGGGGCTGACAAACACCAAGCGCTCTGCACTACAGGCAGCAGCTGAGGGACAACCACTGCCAATCACTCAGAGGGGGTCCTGCTGTAGAGCATCCATCAGGAAAGGGGTTTACACGTCACTGAACCATGCATGCTCCTGTGGACAGAGAGGGTAGCGGGGAAAGGCCATGGTGGGCCTGCCAACGTTTTGACCCTTGGTTTGGTAATACAGCTATAGGAGAGTCCTTTTAAATTCCAGCAGTTGTTTGTAAGGTTGTTGTGCACCCGGGACCTGGTTAGAAAGTGCACAATTTCTCAAACAGTATTGTGCTTTACAGCTGTCCTGTGCTTTCTGTTCCTAGTTCTAGCCCCAAGGGACTGAGAAGGCCAGGGACTCTCTGCAGCACCCCAACCAGTGATTGCTATACCCTTCCCTCACTGGCTATGAAAGCAGTTGGGAAAACCTGAGCTTCAGACCCTGGTTCAAGGGAGTAGCCTATGCTCTGACTCCCTCAGAGGTGTCTGCGTGCAGCTTGTTTTCAGAGGAAAGACAGAAGTCCCTGGTATCTGTCAACATTCTTTGGCTGTTGTACTAACCCTCACATCCTTCCACTGTTCCCCTGGAGAGGCTGAGAGAGCCTTTGCATAGCTGGCTGGTGGCTCAGGCCAAGTTCAGGGCCCAGGGTGTGCATGTGGCCCACTTCCCTTACCCTTCCACCTCTGCTGGCCTTGTACCTGCCTCAGTGAAGAGTCTAAGTGAGCGCTGTACTTTACCTGGTTTCCCTCCATCACTTCCAAGGTCATGTTTATGAACACTATATTGTATTACTCCAGTTAGGAATGAAAACGGCACAGACTGAAATCGAGTTTTCAGCCATGTTTGACAATCTCATTCATTTTTCTCTTCCCTTTTGCTCAACATACAAAGATACCATCAGGCCACCGTTTGTCATAGAAGCAACCGCCAAAAATCATGCTTTTGAAGAAAGCCGTATCCTGTGGACTTGATTCAATCTTCCCATGATGCAAGAGTCAGACTGGGGAGCAGCCAAAATAGACGATGAACAAAGATCCGATGAAGCATAGGAAATCCCGTCCTTCAGCCCCCACAGTGCACTATTCCAAATGATTGCAGGTCCATAGTATGAATTACCTTTTTTCTAGAACTTTCCATTACATGAGGAAGTTACATGTCAGCATCCTTCTAGGGTTTTCCCTTCTCTGCTTCTGTAAGGCACCAGAAAACCTCAGAGTACTTATATCAAAGCCAAGCAGGTGCACACTGGCACCAAGGCAGGCGAGAAATCTACTGCTGTTCATTGAACAATTGAAATTTTGCCTCTCACAGTGCATCTAGCCCAGGAGAGTTCAGAATGCAAGGGAGTTGCCAGAGACACATTTCATCCCTTGGATTCTCAGATAGTTCTGCAGTGCTGGGCCACCAAGGTCCCAGTGCCAGGACTTGTCTCAAGGAACTGAAGGCCATCTCTCACTGTGTACTCTGGTTCCACAAAGCTCACTGAGGTTTAAGAGGGTCTCAACAGTTATGTTACAAAAGTGTCTCGTGTCTAGACATATTCAAAAGATGGGAACCTCCTGCCTGCATAGTTCTTCCCAGTGAAGAGCAAAAGTAAGCACAATAGAGCACAGGAAAAACTCACAGTAGCATCTGGAAACTTGATTAGTTCAGAGAAGGGCAGGGCTGGAAGGGACTTTGGACCCAGCTGCTTCCCTCAGCTTCTCAGAAGCATCCCTGCCCAGGCTCCACCCAGGGCAGTGTCTACAGGTGACCCCAGCACCCACTGTCCCAGCAAGGGGAACATGAGGAGTGTCTGAAAGATGACAGAACTGTCTAGTTCCTGTTCTCACTTGAGACCTCGACAAGTCTCACTTTCCAAGCCAGGGTTGGCACATGCCAGAAATCCCAGTACTTGGGAGGCAGAAGCAGGGGAATCTGGAGTTGAAAATCAGCCTGGACTACATAAGGCCACGAGACAATCAAAAAAAAATCCAGAAAGGTGGGTCTGGGCAGGGATGCTTTGAGAAGCCGAGGGAAGCAGTTGGGGAGACATAACCACCTACTTTCAGAAACTCCCTTCCAGCCCTGTCCTTCCCTGAACTAATTAAGCTTCCAGATGCCATTGTGTGCTCTATTGGACTGTCCCCTTGCTCCCCAAAAAAAGTCAGAAGGGGAAAGTGGAAGGAAGGAGAGGAGGAAGAGAGGAAGGGAGGGAGGAAGGAAGAAAGGAGAGGAGAAGAGGAAGGGAGGAGGAAAGTTTCATCTTCCAGACCTAGGATCTCAGCTTGGAAACAAACAAGAGCCCACTGATATCTTTTAACCAGCTCAGAGCTTATAGGAGAAGAAACCCCTAAAATGATAAACCTTACTCAATTATCTGCTGAGTCAAGGGAACACAAACCAGTCCTGTGTGAGACCTGGGTTCCCATCCTCTGCAAGGATGATGAAGCAGACTCACAGATGAATCTCACCACAGAATGCTCCATGAACATTTTGATAAGACAGTTTCACATAGCCCAGACTAGCCTTCATCTCTGCATCCTCCTGCCTCTGCCTCCCAAGTGCTAGGTGAGAAGATTACAGCCATGTGTCAACATGCTTTGTTTAATTCATGTTTTGTTTTCTTTAATTTTTTTTTGTTTTGTTTTTTGAGACAAGGTCTGTGTATCCCAGACGGGTCTCAAACTTGTGTAGCTGAAGGTAAGTTGGACACCTGCTCCTCCTGCCTCCCACATCCGGAGTGCTAGGATCACAGTCCTTCACCACCACACCCAGTGTATGTGGTGCTAGGGATGGAACCCAGGATGTCACACATACAAGGGCTCAGGCAGCCAAGCTACATTCAACCCCACGAGCTTCTGATCATTCTGAACTACTGGTTGAGCATTGTAGAAGTAGGGAGAGGCAGATTCAAACCTCAGTCCTGTAAGTCCAACCACAAAGAAGAGTTCCAGATTATTTCAGGACTCAGGACCTCCCAAGGAGGAACCTTCACGTGCACATGAATTCCACAGACAAAGAGGGACTTGAACTCAGAATCTAAGTGATGCCATGCACATTAAAACTCACTAGAAAGTGAATTGCACCCTCAGTCAGAAGAGGATGCAGTGTGCACTGCTGGGCAATTGTCCATAAGAGACAGGTGCAGTCCACAAGACACATCAGAACAGGTGCAGCCCCACCTGGACCCCCCCCGGCCATGGGTGCCCCACTTAAGTTCTCTGGGCTTCAGGAAGGAAGGGCATTTATAGTGAGTCCTACTCTCTCTCCAGCCCCCACAGTCGATGCTTCTGGGTCTTCCGTTTCAGTCCCTGCTCTGCTGACCTGCTGGGGACAGACAAGGGCATGAATATTCTGAGTTTGCCACCCATTTCAGGCTGCAGAGCTATCTGTCTCGGCTGCTGCCACACCTCCAGCGTACCTATTTTAAGCTGCCTGCTCGCAGTTCAGGGAGAAACGTTGCCATGCCAACTCTCTGTCTGTTGTTATAATCTATGAATGTGTAGTGCAGCCATCTGACAGGCAATCCTTCTCTGTCCAGGGATGTTTTCCAAATCATCTCGAGGCAGACAGATCACATTGTTCACAGTGCACACAGTAGGTGCACCATAAACGCATACCAAAGGAATGACCCAAATAAAGTGTCTTCACTGTGCTCAAGTCTGCAACGTGCTTTCCCCACCCAGTCTGTTCACAGGTGCTTCCAACAGATGCTGCTGCAGGTGTGTTAGGCCCCAGGTTGCCAGGTGAGGAAACAGAATAGGGAGTGTCTTCAGGATCAGAGAGCTTCTGACCGCTCACAGCAGCCTTGCTGCTCTGCCTTGAAATCCTTCTTGTCCCTCCTATGCCAGGTGGTCTCTGTCTTCTAGCTTGCATATGAAAGTCAAGTAGCACAAAACTGGTCTATTTCCACAGAATGTGAGTTGACAAGAGGCTCTTCCATCTGTGTTCCATCTCATCCAAAGCCGAAGGGGGAAGAGGCCAGACTCTGCTGAGTCCGCATCTGACCTTAAAGGATTTTTCCCATGTGTGGCCACAAGCTGGAGTTGGCACACAGTGCTCAGGGTGCTTCGTAAGTCTCCATCCAGGCTTTGGAAAGGAGGAAGTAGCTGTCGCAGCATTGAGTGGGAAGAGAGATCTATGGGACCCAGGACAAGAAGCTGAAGTCAGGGAGAAGGGCTATTCAGAAGGGACATGCAGCGGAGACACTAAGGGACTGACCACAGTGAACTCCTACTGCAAGAACTTGGGGATTAGCCTGAGTCACTGCTATTGGTCAAATGAATAAATACAATCTGCAGCATTAAGCCATGGCATCTAGTGCCTGTGAGTCCTGGAGTGGACCAACTGGAGGTCACCTGTGCCCTCCACCTTGTGGGAGAAATATTGGAGAACTTTGTTTGCTTGTTGTTTTCCTTTTGTTTTGTTTTGTTTTTGAGACAGTGTCTCATTGTGTATCCCTACCTGGCCTGGAATTCACCTTGAATTCATAGAAATCCACCTGCCTCTGCTCCCCAAATGCTGGGATAAAGATGTGTGCCACCATGCCTAGTACAGGTTTTGTTGATCTTGCACTAAGAGCCAAGTACCTTATGATCTCCTCCTGGTACTGGGAAGACTTCGCAGGAGTCTTCCTATAGTGGGAAGCTGCCCACTACAAACTGATTTGAAGTTAGGCAAAGCCAGGATGCCCCCCTTGACTTCGTGGCTCTTGCTGTAGGTGGGAGACCTCAGATTTGGCCTCATTGACTGGAAAGTAACATTTACGGAGTACTGCTGTATGCCAAGTTCATTTCCCACCGGCCTCAGTGGTCCTAGGAATAACCCTGGGATCCCTTTCCCACTTTACAGCACAGTAAAAGAGTCCCCGTCCATGCACACCCAGTCTCCTGGCTTGACTTGAGCTGTTAGTAGCACATTCCAAGCGCACTTCCGTCCCTGCACACTTCCTCCTCTGTCTTCACCTTTTCAGGCTGCCAGAGAAAGGACTCTTTCTCCATTGTTCCTCCACAAGACAAAATTGAGGCTCAGATGGTTCAGGCCTTTACCCTGGAGGACAGGGAGCATGGTGTCTAGCCTGTCCCAGAGAGCACGGTGGATCACTCCTTGCCTGGGACATAGGATGAGACTCTGGCCTTCTCTGATATCTACACTGCCACTACCCTGCAAACCACAGCAAGGTAGCAGCCAGCCCACCAGGACAGGTGCTTGCCACTGGAACAGCAGAGCAGCCTCACACGGCTCCCATGGTGGCCAAGAAAATGAGGGGAGGGAAAAAAGTGGCCAGATCCCACAGTTTCCTGAAGAACCCACACATCCTTACTTCCTAGGAAATGTCTTGGGTTTTAAATGTTACTAATTCCATTGTTAAAAAAAATCCAGCACTTCTGTGTGCTCACCTTCACAGCAGTATTGCTCACCATATCCAAATGGTAGCAGAGATTCAAGTGTCACTGTGGGGTGAGGGACAAACAATGTGGCCAATCCATGCAGTACTGGCTTTATAAAAGGGTGCTCTGATGCATGATTCAGCATGGACAGTCCCTGTACATGTCATATGGAACCCAATAAGCCAGTCACGGGGCACAGCAATCAGACCAGAGAGACATAGAGTCAGGGTAGAAATTGGGGTTGTTGGGGTCTGGACAAAGAAAGAGAATCCAGTGTGCAATGGACATGGGGTTTCAGCTGAGAAGACATTTGAGCTCTGGAGATGGTAGAGACGATGGCTGCACAGCTCTGAGTGTGTGAATGTGCACAGTGCAGTGAACTGAATGCTTGAGATGGTTGGGACACTAAGTTTACACCCTGTACCTTCTGCCTAACCAAAAGCACAAGTCACGAAGACGTGTTCTGGGCCAGATCCTCCAAGGATAGCCTGAATGTATGCTAGATTCTGTGTTTGAGCACACAGGTTATAGAACCTGTCCATCACTGCCCGCTCACTGGCCAAAGCCCCAGGCCTCCCCAGCCTAAGATATTCCTGCTGAATCCACTCATCTCCCATCAGTCACTTGGAAACACAGCATCAAGGCCAGGAAGATTGCTTCTGGAGGATTATTCAGGCAGAGTCTTGTTTTTCTTAAATCTTCTAGGAGTGCTTACATCTCAAATGGTCCTGTTGGATACCCATCTTCCAGAACTAGCCAGCCCCATCAACCCACAGCTTAAAGGAAAACATCCCATCCTCTCATAGAATCTAAGCCCCTGCATAAGAACACAGAAATGGCACGGGGTATTGGTATGGGCTGCTTGATCGGAGCACTGTGAGCCTCTAGGGAGAAAGTAGAGGACACAGTTGCTAGGAGTGGCCTGTGTTTGGAAAAGCAGTTCTTTCTCCTCCTCTTCCTGGAAGCAGAGAGGCTGCCTGGAGCCTTCCCATGAGCCATGGCTTGCTCCTCAGCAGAAGCCAGCAATAGGAGCTAATAACTAGGAGGAACTGAGCCATGACACCAGGAGAGTCTGCAGCCTGGGAGGTGTCACAGCCACCAGTGAACTGGAAAACATGTGGGTGCATCCACCATACAAGTGAGGACCTGAGGCTCTTAGAGGCCAAGGAATGGCACAAGGGTCACCAGCAAGGTAGGAGCAGAGTCCAGTATCTCGATGCCCTGTATAATCTTCTCCATACTAGACGAAGGTGCTTAGCAGAGGTTTCCTTTGAGAATCAGTCACTGGGTGTGGGGCTCTCCCTAGACAATTTCCAGCACAGCTGAGCCCTCCATCCAACCTGGCCCTCTGAAGAGCCTCCATGATGTTCAGATCATCCCCAGGGTCACCTTAAAACCTTCCCTGCAGGTTCGTCTCCACTGCAGGCAGAAGAGACAGCAGTGATACTTACTGTGCATGCTTAAAGGCAGCAAGTCCTGAATGACATCAGGGCAGCGAGCAGAGGGTAGCTCACAAACACCAAGATGTTCTCAAAGCATGTGCCACCATTCTGAAGGTTCAGGGTGACTTGCCAGCTATGGCACCATCATAACGTGACTGTCAACTAGGAAGAAAGACTCCCAAACAGACTAAGAAGGAGGCATTCAAGAAGTTAGGTCATTTGTACAAGTGACACAGCCAACCTGGGAACTCCAGATCCCAGGGTCCCGCTATTGTTCCATGCCAGTGCTGGGGGCTTCTGAGGCGCTCACTGGTCTTGTGCAGAGAGAAACATTCCCTCGTGATGACTTGGGGAAGGGGTGATGATGAGGCTTGTAACTCAGCTCTTGAAAGGACCATACATCATTGAGCCACCTCTGCTCCATTGGTCATCTAGGACAGACATTCATCTTTGCCAGCGTGATGTGCTTGGTGGTGATGTCTTCTTTCCTGCAATAGGGAAGGCAGGGAGATGAGTCTCTGAGGGGAGCAGGCCTCCACGTGGCTACCACAGAGAGCTGTCCAGATGAGCCAGCCTTCGGGTTGCTAGGGGCTCACCCTTACCTCCGCATGCCTTCAGGACAACTTCCCCAGCTTCTCCCACTAGGAAAAGAAGCTGCCTGGTGTTTCCAGAGAACAGCCTCTTTATTGGAGGTGTCTGTGAGCTGTGAGTGCCATATGGAAGTGTCATGTGATTGAGTCCAATGCACACAGTTGGCAGGGTTACCAGCCCTGGCCCCTGCCAGGGCTAATGCCCAGCTCAGGGATTATAGAATGCCCAGTGGTGGTTCTGGTGAGCTGGAGGAGACAGTGGGAGGTGTGCATGTCTCAGCTGTAACTGTGAGGCAGGACAGTTACTGCAGATTTCAGGAAGGAAGCATGCAGACAGCAGAGCAGGAACATAAATGAGAGGAGACTGCCAGACAGCCCATGCAAGGGTCCTGTGGGGGAAGTTGGTGTGGCGAGAACAGAGCGGCTGTGTGGTAGAAGGAAGGGTTGTTGGGAGGAGCTCCAGCTCAGGCATGAACATGACGAGGATTCAGAGAGGAAGGGACAATAAGAAAGGAAGTCATGGAGCAGGAGACCATCTGAAGATGCTGATATCTAGGATATCAGAGACCCATAGGAGTTTTCTATGCAGAGAGCACACAGGACGTGAGAGACAATGGGGTGGGGTCTGGGAAACTCAGGCCAGAGAGCTCACTTTGCTAAGAGAAGCCTGCAGAGAAAGCTGCCAGATCCACTCAAGTATCTGGCCATTGTGATAGCCCAGACAGAGACCCCTGAAAAGTGATGCCCTACCAGAGCAGAGCATCCTTGTGTGGTTCCACGGCCAGCCTATCAGCCAATGTCATCAAGGCCAGCTTTGCTGTGATGCTGAGGCTCTGTGGAGCTGTGTGGCAGCAGCAACAGCACACAGTCCCTCAGGAGACTCCCAACTCCAGCAGCATCCTCAGTACGCTGTCCTGCAGTGAAGATCTCATTGTTCAGCGTGTGTGTGTGTGTGTGTGTGTGTGTGTGTGTGTGTGTGTGTGTGTGTGTGTAGGTGGTTTTAGACTGCTTTGCTTTTCAAATGTATTTATAGCTTTCTTCCTGTGCGCTGTATCACATGTCGGGAGTGGAGGGAGTAAGTGAGACAAAAATAAACTCAGTGCAAATCCTTGACCTTGTAGGATCTCTGGGGCCAGAATTCCCTTCCTATCAAGACTCTGGAGAGCTTCAGCAGTGCTCAGGTACTAGGGGCATCCACATCTCTGTGTCCAGGGGGTATATCCCAGAAGTCTGTATGTCCAGAGGTCTCCACACTCTTTTCTTCCCCTACATTCTGCACCTCAAACCCCAGCACCTGGTACCTGGGTATCACTACATTGAGACAGCTTCCAGTCTGAGTACAGAGCACTATCCCTAGAAGGAGCTGAGTGACATCAAGCTCAAGACAACCTCATCCCTAGGTTACATTACACACAAGATCAATGCCCATATTCTCAATTGATCATGTATTTACCAAGAAATACACTCAACTGTCCCAGGATTAATGAAAGCCATAGGATCACCCCCAAGTCTACAGGTTCAGTCTTTGGGGAAATTTTGGAGTCCAGGAAGGATGTTAAAATAGGAATACTCACAACTGTTATTTGGG
Source organism: Uromys caudimaculatus (assembly GCA_028551405.1). Classification (NCBI taxonomy): domain Eukaryota; kingdom Metazoa; phylum Chordata; class Mammalia; order Rodentia; family Muridae; genus Uromys; species Uromys caudimaculatus. The sequence goes on along the minus strand of CM052712.1, from coordinate 28,484,368 downwards.
GCGAGGGGGTGATGTGTGTAAGTATGAGAAAGTGTGTGTGTGTCTATGTCTGTGTCTTTGTGTCTATGTGTATAAGAGAATGTGTGTGCACATTCACGAATGCACACACCCCTATAAAGAAAACACTGCAAAACTTATATAAAACCTCTCTCAGCAGGTTAAACAGAAGATAAACAAAGATAAAGAGAGACGTAGTGAACTGAAAGACAGATGTGAGGAAGTCATGCAGAACTCATCAGAGAGATTAAAAACTGTGGGGAATGAAGTCCTTTAGACAGCATGGTCAGTAGAAGCCGGAGGCAATGACATCTGAGATCCCAGGGACAAGAGAGACCCAGCCATGGGAAGAAACAGGGCAAAAGGTCCTGGGTACAATAGGATCAGGTGCCTGAAGGACAGAGCAGGATCTGTGGCCCTACTGTGTGACCAAGGGCTGTGGGAAGAAATGTCAATGAGGCAACAAGCTCAGACATGGACAAGAGGATTTGCTGCAGCCAAGGGCCCAGAAGGACTTTAGAACAGTGAGAACTGACCACGTGTGCTTCCACTCGCTGACCTGATCCTCACTGACTTTCTCACCCATGCTCACTCTCTCACCTGTTCACTCATCCATTCATTCCCTCGCTCACCCCTTCCCTCCCCATCTCCCAGACAGGTGGAAGGAAGGAGAGAGCTTCCTCTATGGTGGCTGCTAATGTCAAGAGGACGCCTGCATTGGGCGTCTCTCCAACCCTTGAGGTATGATGACTCTGTACAGGAAGGCATCCACATGCTTGAACGTGAGACCAGGCCTCATGGCATAGGGGGAAAAAAAGAAGAAGAAGCAACTGTGTGAGCAGACCATGGTGGAAGCTCAGGCAGGAAGGCAAACATGTGATGGGGAGGAAGAAGCCCTGGGGTACAAGGAAATGAGGCCAAAAATGGGGACAGTAATCTATGTCCTACTTAGTACCAGACCCTTGTGAAGACAGCTTCTCCACAAGAGAATGCAACCTGACAAGAGACTGGCTTAGATGTGTGTGCCCTTGACACCATTTGCTCCACCAGATCACAAGGTCATGTATTTCAGTGGGGACACACAAGGAAACCGTATTTAGGGAAGGCTTTGTCCCCTCCCCCACCCTCCAGCCTCTCTGAAATCAGAAGCCCAGGGGACCTGAACTGTTGATAGGTTAAAAGCAGCCAGGATCTCACATCTGGAATCCCAGAATTGGGAAGGTACCCCAGGCAGGAGTACCAGGAGTTCAAAGGTAGCTTGGTCTAATAAATGCTGAGTTCCAGCCGTGCTGAGCTACATTATGAGACCTTGTCTCAAAAACAAGGAGAGGAAAGGAAAACAGAAGGAAAGGGAGAGAAGAAGGGAAGAGGGAGAGAGAAAAGGGGAGGGAAGGAGGGAGGGAGGAGAGAAGGAGGGAGGTCAATAAGGAAGGAGGGAGAGAATGATTTGGGGACTCTGCCCTGCCTTTCTCTTCCACAAGCCATCTCCAGCCCAGCCACTACCACTTCCTGCCAGGCTCTTGCTCCAAGGCTGGCCCCTCCCTCCTCCAAACAGCAGCCAGAATTCCTAGAAAGAGGATGATGTCATTCCCTCCCCTCAAACCACCTTGTCTCTCAAGTCTCTGAGATGCAGCCAAGCTCCTCACATACAGAGCATCCCATGGCATCTAGCCCTGCCTGCCTCTCCCAGCTGTCCCTTAACACTTGAGCCCTTCCATGTCATGCCTGAGCTCCCTGCTGACCACTGTGGCTGAGGTCACCATAGGTAGCAGAGGGTGGGAATGAGCTAGCTGGGTGGCCTGGGGCTTCAGCGGCTCTCTGCACTCTCCTCTGTGCTGGCTTCCACCAGTTCTTCCAGTGCTCCCCAAATGCCAGCTCTAGATTGGTCACTGAATCCTTGGCTCAGCTCAGGTTCTGGACACAGTGGGGTGGTAGGGATTGATTCTTGCGGCACCTAGGACACTGTCACCTAGGGACAGTGATGGAGACATGAAAGCGGAGAGCCTGGAGTCCAAGGAAGATCATGCAGGAGCCCCCGCTTTAGGAACCCACCATGTATGAGTCAGTCCAGTGTCCCAGGATGGAGGATTAGCAGGTCAGAGCATGCCATCCCAGAAGCTGGAACTGCAGGTGCCTTCCTGGACTCGTCTCACCTTGGACAGTTGCCACACCCAGACTCTTATTGGTCCCTAAAATACACATGTATGTTTATCCCCACTTTTGTCCATACAGCCAGGTCCCACACACAGGAAGTAGTCACATTAGGAGCTTGAAGGGACCTGGAAGACCTCAGGACTGGTGGCCTTAAGCAAGACTCGAAGATTCACACAACGCTATTGAAACCCTAGAGAAACCACTCACAGGGAAGTGTGAACAGGGCGGGTCTTAAACAGGCCCAAGCTAAACCCAGATCAACTTAATGAGATTCCTGTTTGAAGCAGCAGGTTTCAAGATATGTCCTTGGGCAACAGTCAGCATTTTTCTGCCAAACGATGGAAATCAAATATAAGATGCATGATTCCTACCCAGCCCCAAATACAAGGCCTTAAAATTTAAGTCTCTACCTAGTCTACTCCATCTGCTCACAAATTTCTCTGTTCAAATATCTGTGTGTTTCTAGTATTCACTAAGCTTCAAACAGGGTTGGTGTAAGTCTCAAGTGTTTTAATAGACAGGTTCTTGCTATGGGACCACTCAGAGTGGTCTGTGCACAGGTGCTTGGGGAAACAAGCCCCCAAAAGAACAAGAGTAATGGCCAAACTCAAAATCACTTTGGGACTCTCCAGCCCACACACTTTCCACTTTACTTCGGGTCCACATTTACCCAAAACTCCTATGACCTGTAAGCGTCCAGACAAAAGCTATGCCATTCTTTGCCCACCTCTGTGTCTGATCTAACATCCATGTGACCATCAGGGAAAACCTTTTGGGATACCTTTACTTAATGGACCGCTAATTGTTACCAACCCAAAAGTTAAGACTGTCTTCAGATAGCATCCGAGACCTACAGCAGAGACTGCCCTGCCTGGATGTACCCAGTGCACCCATTGTTCCCACCAATATATTTGATGCTTTAACTGTGGATTTTTTTTATTCTGTGACTACAAAGGCTCACGACACTGCTTCCATGGAGAAATGAGTTATCTGGGGCAACCTGAATTTGGCTCAGAATAAATGGCCTGTTATTTTGCCTTCAGAGTGAGAGCTGGGTTGAATCCACACTTCCATGCATCCAATCATGGGCAAGAAGCTCTTTGGGGGTTCAATAGGAAGCAGAATGAAGTCCATCCCTGCAAGCTGCTCTTGACCCATCAGCTGATGTCTGGCTCCTCCCACCACCTGAGAATGCAGCAGAGCTCTCCACCACTTGTCCAGCAGGCAGCCCTGCTGAGCCATGGGCTTCTTCCCCTTCTATCTGCTGAACTTAGAGGTTTGCTGGTCTTTCTCAAAGCAGTGTTGGAAATAAGATGATAACAAATGTAAGAGACTAGTAAAATCCAAACCGTGTTTAATACACGATTCTGTAGAAAGGGACACCAACATAGAAAAAGGGGCAGAAATTACCGGTACGCTGATTTGGCACACAACAGCAGTTGTTGATTTTGGTTTTGGTTTTGGCTTTTTCAGTCTTTATCTCAAGAAATTCCTGCTCTCTTCTCCCATAGGCAGGACTTGCCCAATTTCTAGATTCTCCATCCTGTTGGTTTAGAACACAGCGCTGATCCTGGGCTCAGTTAGTTGGCAGACCTGTAAGTTTCCAACCTGAGAGAAGCAGCTGCCAGCCAGGGGGAGGGGCCCAGCAGCTCCTGCTTATCTGTGACTCTGATCTCATGCTGATCATGCACTATAACCAACAATTTCCCACAGTCAGAACCCTCTGGCTGGAGCATCTGTGAAGCGTGGCTGCTCAAGTCCTCCTTGGGTCTATCTTTAGATGGGCAGCTTACTACCTATGTCAAGGAAGCTGTCCCACTGGCCAATTCTCACTCTTAGGAGACTAGTCCATAAGGAAAATTACAATGAGCCATGCTGGGCTAGAGAGATGGCTCAGCAATTAAAGAGCACTGACTGCTCTTCCAGAGGTCCTGAGTTCAATTCCCAGCAACCACACGCTGGCTCACAACCATCTGTAATGGGGTCCTATGCCCTTTTCTAGTGTGTCTAAAGATACCGACAGTGTACTTACCTAAATCAAATAAATAATTTTTTTTTTTTTAATGAACTGTGTTAAGGTGGGTGTGAAGGCTTAGAAAGACTATTCCATATGCCACTTGGGGATCATTTACAGAGAAAAGCCCCTCTATAGACACCATGATTAGCAGTAAATGATGCTCTGCCTGCCTGCCCTGTGTTTCTTCTAAATAGAGACAGAGCATCAGAAAGGCAGCCATCACCTGCCCACCCACCTAGGTGATCAGTTTCACCTGTCACAGGATCACGAGCCACTTGTTGTTCTTAGACCCTGGCAGGGCACAAAAGAGAACTATAGTTGGGGCCAGCACAGGCTTAGTCATCACCTCTCAGGTGAGGTCACTGGTGATGTTGAACCATCCATGTAATTAGAGACTTGGTAAGACACACTACACATACACACTACACACACACACACACACACACACACGTGTGCACACACACACGAGATGCCGGCTGAGTACCCCTCTATGTATGCATACGTGAGTGTGCATGCATTTGGGAAGACTGTATGTGTAAGGGAATGAACAAGCACATGAAGGAACGAAAGAAAACGATATTTCAGAAGTTGATAGAGAGAAACCAGCTTGAGCAGAATAGTTTATAACCGCATCAGATGTAACTCTATGGAGAACAATGCAAAAGATATTTTATTATAACTCTTCCAATTTTCCAAAAAAAAAAAAAAAAGTACATGTGCTCTTATATCAGAGGCGTGACGGTATAGTGCCCAGGAGTTTTAATCAGCTAAGGGGGACATCACAGGCACAGAGGCGGCAGGCTGAGAAGGCAGGATATTACCCATGGCTCCCCAGAGGAGGAGGAGGGGCACATGGGAAGCACCGGGTCAGGCAGGAGGCAGGAGCAGCAGCAGAGAGCCTTTATTAGGGCTTCTAATCCTCCAATTTAGATGAATGGGGAGTGCAGGGTAAGCAGTTTGGGATAGCCTGGAACTGGACAGCCTGCATGATGAGGGGCCTCCAGGCTATGGAGGTGTCAGTTCTTTAAGAAGGAGGATGGGGATTCGGTTTGATTCGAACATGAAATGTTTGCTCACAGGGAGTCTTCTGCCATCCCCCCAAGGCCACCTCTTCCACAAGGCCCTGACATTACAAAGCATTGAAGATAAAGATGACTTCCGAGTTTATTACCCTTGGGGCCTTGGGCAGGTTCTTCCTCAGTTTCCCCATCTGCAAATTGAGGGTGATATATAGTCTATAGTCCACAGGGCTGTAGGAAGACGCTGATTCTCAGAGGCTTCTGTGAGTGGCTGAGCTGAGATCTGAGCAAGGACTCCCCAGTACAGTGACTGAAGCTCAATTCTGTGAGCAATGCAAACCTGCAGTGACTATTCTTGGGTCATGGAGTCGACACACTGGTGTGCAGTGGGACTCATGCTATGAACCAAGTGAACTGCTCTCGAGCTTCCAGAAGATATTTGAAGTGTGAGGTACTGAAAAGATAAAGATAGGGTGCTCTTTTTCTCCGAGTGCTCTAATCTGTGTATCAATAGCATGATTCATGGGGCTATTTCCACTCTCCTGTTCTCCCAGCTCGGCTTTAATTGATGGGTCTGTCCTAGAGGCGGGGCCCTGAATCTCATTACATTACACTGGGGCTGAGGCAGATCAATTCCCTCTAGAAACGAGGCAATAAATTGTCCATGGACATTATGAGCAAACCAGCAGCCACTAAGGAAATACACACACAAAGCAGGCTTCCTCCAGCCCTGGGTTTATAAGTTCACTCCTATCCCAGGTTGATATTTTTGAGCCAGCCGTAGGCATGAGGTATAGATGTCTCTTAGGACAATCTCCCAGAAATAGGTTTCTTTCTGCAAATGCAGATTCATAAATAACAACAACCAGCATGGAAGTATTATAGATTAAACTGCTCAATGCTAGGTCACACAGGTCAAGAAAGCTTTCTGCTATGTAACCACAAAAGGTAAAGCTTATGAAGACGGCACTGACCACAGGGAGAATGGCTTTGAAATCAGACAAACGCAGCTTATAAAGCTGATTATTGATTGTGGACATAAATATCATAAGGAAACATACACACAAGGTTAAAAATGATACAGGCCAAAAGACTGATGGTGATTTTGTTTTTATAAATTTCAGTTTTCATCTCACCGGTTTTTCTCTATTTTTTTCTATAATAAACACACTTCACTTAAATTTGATTTTTGAAACTGGAAGCTTTCAATAGCTACAGATGTTAACTATGACTTCTTCTGTTCCAGTGCCAGTAGAACTTAAGGGACCTTGAGCAATGATGCTTACACCTTTCACTTGCTCAACAGTCTTCCATCCTATTCTATTGCCCTGAAATAATCCATTCCTGATCCGGTTTTGGTGCTTGTTTTATGTATCTGAGTGGCACAGCCTGAAATCTTCCCATTTGCAAATAAAAGCCACACACAAAATATTGAAAGTCAGAAACTAGTGCCACTTCACCATTCCCAGTCCTACAAGGACACATTTCAGAGTCCTGAGATTGTCTGCCACCCACCCTGTGACTTTATGTTCTATACTTGACAGCCACATCAAGCCTGGACAAGTGTGCACCTCTCGCCTGATTCCAGTCTGGTTACCCTGACTCCCTCCAGAAAACAGCCAGTCTGGTGATTCCAGAAGGTGTGGTCAGAGGCAGTTCCTCCCACCACTAAGCTGGGACTGTCACTGCATCAAGTTCTTGTCCCTACCCTGCCCCAGCTCCACACCCTGAGGTCTAGTCCCATCCAGTTTCTGCCACTCGGAGCCCGTGCTCTTTACAGTGCTGAATGTTGTGTCACTACCAAAAAAAGACACATTCTGCGTGCTGACCCAAGGATATTTCCAGACTCCTTTCCCAGTCGTCTCCTATCTGAGATGTTGAAAAGGGAAATACTACTACTATCAGGAAAGAATGGCCTTAGACGCAAAGCCTGAGGCTGCTGCAGCCACTTTGTAAACATCGAACAGTACTCCAGGAGCATGTTGGAGACAGCAAGAAGCTAGAGGGCAGCTAGGTGGTGGACAGCTTTTGGGAGGTGCCAGGAAAGCCCTGAGAAGCCCCATTCATCCCTCTCTCCTCTTCTTCCTGCATGCTCTTACCAGGCCACACTAACTCAACCTCCAGGCAAGCTCTAGCCCTGGAACCATATCCCCCGCCCCAACCAAGACAATACCAGTAATGTTTATATACATCCAATGTGGCCGCCTGTGAAAAAGTCCAAACTAAAGTTGCCTAGGAAAAACTGGCCTTTCCAAAAGAGATGCTAGGTAATCTCAGGGGAGGACGGACTACCACCTTGAGTAGAGCTAGGCTTTCAGTCTGTGACTGGGTCCTGTCCCACAGGTTCCTACCACTCCGCCCTCTTTCTCTAGGCTGTGGCTCTTTTTCTCTCTGAACACCGGCCAGCTCCAGTTAGTTTGGAGTTCTAAGTAGTTGAGAGTGACATATCCTGCAAGAGTTCTGATTGGCTTGGTGTTCGGCAGAGTCCTGACTGCCAACTAAATCATCTTTGAGAGGGGTGGAGCCATGCCCCTTGATACGGCCGAACATCCAAGCTCCACCCACTGTGGAGAACAAAGCCGAGACAAGCCCAATCTTTGGTCTCCTATAAGCTATAAATTGCACTGGCTTCTGTGAGACACCAAGGAAAACCAGGGCACTTTCTAGGCAATAGAGCTGTAAGGCAAAAGCAACTCCTTCTTCCAACTGTCACAGCTTGGATTCCTCCAGACATAGAGGCTGAAGTCAGTATGTGCATGCAGGCGAGTGCAAGAGGAGAGGACCCAAACGTGAGGCAGAGAAATTAGTATCCAGGTGGGGATGGAAGTCACTCCTGTAACAACAAGCAAGGAACCTCTGAGAAGTACAAAGAAAACCACTGGGGTGTTCTGCTTCCTACAGAAGCAGGTACCTGAGGCCACAGAACTGTGCTGGCCAGCCCAAGGTTGCAGTAGAGGTTGGCTAGGGCGTGTGGCATGGCCCCAAAGCCTCTGTTCCACAGACCAGAGAACGCAAGGTCAGGGCTGGAATTAGCCAGACAAGGAAACATTCAGCTAAACACAGGCATTTCCGAAAGATAGAGAGATAGAGAGATAGAGAGATAGAGATAGAGATAGAGAGAGAGAGAGAGAGAGAGAGAGAGAGAGAGAGAGAGAGAGAGATATGCTGGTAGCCACACATTATTCCATAAAGTTCTCTAATTCTGTGATCCATGTTAAGCTCAGTCCCCCAGTTCTAGATGGAGAAGCAAGGCTCAGAAGTCACTGTATAATGTCCTCAGGGTCATCCACCTGGTAGTGGGAAGATGAGCACTGGAATCTGGATCTGCCTTTTCTCTGCAGCCCAGATGTCCCCAAGAGCTCCAGCTGTATCCCCACCCCAGGGACCTTAAGGGAAGTAGAAATTGGAATGAAATGTCCTGAGAGGTGCTGGCAAGCAGTCTTCTCCCACGGCTCTGCTCTGCCAGGCTGAGGTTGCAAACACTAGACAATCGTCCATTTAAACCCAAATACGTCTGTGAGCCTGAACTGTACCATGAAGGAAAATCTAACTGAAAAATCAAAACAAAACAACAGCAGAAAGCAAACAAAACAAAAAACAAAAAAGAAGAAAGAAAAAGAAAACCAACAACAACAAAAATGTTAGTGGCCCATCCACAAAGAACGACCTTAAGCTGCTGAAGCCAAAGTGCTGGCAGCCGCCGCCCAGTCTCCCAGGAGACCTATAGCATTTCATTCTTGAGGCTGGAAAGCCCACATCCAGCCCCAGCAAGGTATTTAATTATCGAGCATCCCAGCATTTCAGCTGCGCTCACCACAAGTCCTGATTTGCACAGGTCACTGGGAGTCACTGGGCCTCTACCAACTGCCATAAATCATGGCAGCCTGGCAGAAGCCCAGACACAGAGCAGCAGCGACAAAATCATACAGAGTGCAGAGAGGCCGGCGACCATTCATCAGAGAGCTGAGGCTAGAGGGACACAAATGATGACTAAGAACAAATGGTTTGTGTCCCTGAGGGACAGGCTTGGAAGGAAAGGGCAGCATTTGAGAAAGAAACCACATGGTTAGTCTTGTTGTCGGGGAAAGCCCCACAGGAGATCCCGGAGCTCAACCACAAGTAAAAGAGGAGATACCCTCTCATAGGTCACCACAACACCCAATTATACAGCCCAGGAAGGCATGGCTCATTGAGGGACCAGCAGACTCTGGACTCCAGTAAGGCTGGGTGGGGTCCTGGGGCACTGAGCAATTGGTTCAGTGTCACATGAGGAGAGAATCAGGCTTCTGGAATTTAGATGGTGTGAGCTCCTGAGCCATGTTCCTGGCCAACTCGCATGACCCAGGACCACACTCTGTATGGGAGCATGGGCCAATGAGACATAGAACTCAGGTTGTGCTAGATTCAGACTTGACTTGTGATGTTTGACTTGGGGTGTTTGATGGCGGGAGAGGAGAGGAAGAGGGGGAGGAGAGAGCAGAGCACAGCCCAGCTGGCTCATGAAAATGAATACTTACTGCCTGCTCATCCCAAGGGTACCCTAAAGAAACTAGGCAGCTTCTGTGACTTCAGTTTAATTTATCCTTCTTTACAACGGTCTTTTGTGGTTAGCTTATTGGGGCCTCTATGCCTAGCAGCATGCTGACAAGTCCTGCTTTGAGGGATTTCTGAAAGCATCAACCATATCTATGCAGGCCAGATGGGCAGAGTGTCCAGAACAACTCAGACATTCTATCTGAGGAAGCTCCCACCTTCCTCCCAGGCAGCCAAGGCTGAGATCACTGGGCCAGACACATCCCCTGCCTGGGGTGAGAAAGAGAACCCCAGGTGCCACATGTTTACTCAAGGCTCAAGCAAGACTTGGGACTTCTTGGGAAGTACTTTCCACTGTTCCTCAGTGGGGCAAGCATGCCCTCCATTTCCTAGGAAAAGCCATTGGTGAAATCTGAGATCTGGGAGGAAAGAAAGGACAGCAGTGCTGAGGGACCTCTTGAGGATCAGATCCCCGTCTGATCCAAAGGACGGCATCTCTCTCAACCCCACTCAGAAAGTTTTCTTATGGAAACCAAGCAGTCAGAGGCAGTGGTAGCCGAGTCTCCTCCCCAGCTGGCTGGCTTTTGGCCACAGGGAGGGATGGGAACATAGACGAAGTGCAAACATGGAAGATGACAGGTCAGCTAGCCCACCTCAGATCCCAGTGTGGCTGCAAGAGAGACAGGCCAGTGGGGGCAAGGTTCTTGGAGCCCAGAATATTAGCAGGAAGAAGGCAAAGAGCCCAGACCATTAGGGACCAATACCAATATGGGCAAGAAGGACCCTCTTGTTATCTCTGTCCTAAGAGTTACTGTTCAGAAAACTTGCCAGGAGAGAAGCAAAGATTAACTCCATGGCCCCTTTACAATGATCCATAGCAATGCTTCATAAGTCAGTAACACTGCTGTCCCTCCCTGCTGGGAGGTCAGCTGTCATTGTTAGTGCAGCACCTCGAAGTTGGCAGGCACTGACATTGAAGATAAAGAGGAAATAAGAACGTGCCCAGAGTGACCACTCATTACACATCCCAGAGCTGCACGAAGGTACAGCACGAGGATGTGGGTGTCATTCAGAGGCTCTCTTTACACATGCAGCTTTCTCATGCAGGTCTCTGAAAGACCCTCGGAAGGAGGCACACAGACCTGCAGCTCACTCTTGCCTCTCTCCAGGCAGTCCTAAATTTTAATTAGCAATAATCATCATAAACATTTCAGAGTACTTGAGCATTTACAAACCACTTTGCACGCATTATCTCCCTGGGAAGCCATGGCGTTCAGTGCGTGGGGAATCTGTGAGCGAGCTGCTTTCTGGATGGTAGCCAGGGCATTGCCTGTTGCAGTGGGGACTGGGCCTGGCATTCTCTGAAGCCTCCAAGTATTAGAACTCTCACACAGGCTGCTATTTTTGCTTGGTCACAGCCAAGCAGCAATATGTGAAAATTTAATAGTTCCTGGCTCTTGAGGAGAATCTGATGTTTATGAAAGGTGTGCATCTTGCTTGAGAGTCACAGCAAAGGAGGGTGGAAGGACTCAAAGGTGGGTCTGCTTGACTTCAAGAGGTCCTAGGACAGTGATAATAATGATAACACAGGATACCAACTGATGCCACCTGAGCCAAGTGCAGAGCCTGGCGCTTGGCATGTTCTATTCATTTTATTCACTGCTAACAAGGAAGGGAGGGCATGCTGCCAGCAGAAGTGGGCTGAGGCTTGTGGAGACACCCTGAGGCAGGAGGCTGGAGGAAGGAGGAGAAGTATAACTGGGTCAGGCCCAACCTGGAGATGGGGACACAGTCTGAACAGGCATGTGAGAAAACACACTCTGAGCAGTGTGATCCTGAGCTGGGGGGCCTTGGAGGCTGGAGGTCACAAGGGGGACAGTCTGTCTCACCATCGCTCCAGCCTGAGTCAGGTCTCATTCACTGGGGTTATGGACGCTTATAAAACAAAGTTATAAGCTTTTAAAGAACTACAGGAGCCAAGAAGGGGGCTGCTGGACCATCTACAGGTCATGTAGCCCTGGAGTTCTATCTTGGAGATGACACCCCATCATCACCCTGCCCAGATGCCTGCCTCAGCCCTTATGGTCAGAGGAGCAGCGAGTAAAAAGAGCCGAGGATGCCTTTGTCAGTGCTGTGGAACTCAGGCCAGCAATAATGGGAATCTGGGTCTCTGCCCCATGCTAGTAAGAGTCACCACAATGTGGATGGAAGAGAGTGAAGGGAACAGTCCTCTATATAAAAAATTTTAACCTCAGCTTTGTAGCTAAAAGCAGCCAGAGTCCAGAGATGGGGTGGAGTGGACCTAGGAAGAGGTCCCCAGTGTTCCCAGCAAGAGCTTCCAGGTGGGAAGAGGAAGCAAACTCAGGGAACGGGAGCAGAAGGCAGGACATCCAAGTAGAGGTTTCTAGAAGCATGGTCAGGCTGAGCAAATCATGGAGGGGTGATGGTCTCCAAGCTCCCGTGTTTTGTTCAAGGTGTCCTTTCAGGGTAGGGAGGGATGGGGAACCTTGCAGCTTGTCTAGGAAGTGGTGACCATTCAGTTTGTGACCTGAGAATTGGAAATACAGACTCAATCCAAGAATATGGGGAGATTGGCACGATGGAGAAGGTGGCAGGCCTGGTCACTAGGACCCATGTTCACTTGTTTGAGGCAGGTGCTCATTTAGCCCAGGCTAGCCTTGACCTCCTTACTTAGGAGGATAGTTTTGAACTTCTGTTCCTCCCAAACCCATGTCCTGAATTTTAGGATAACAGGCATGTGCCAACATACCCAGCTTGGGCCCTGTTATTGAAGGGTGACTTTATATTGTCATCATCAAAGTGGGTTTCTATCACAACCTGCCACCTTACAAATGTTTAAGGCAAAGGGCCTGCAGTCGGAGATGAGCAGAACGATCCCTGGCTCTAGATCATGTCAGGCAGGGGAGACACTGGGGGTAAGGTAAGGACAGGACCATGACTTGACCTTGGGGAGCAAGAATCAGCTGGAGTTATGGAGGGAGGGAAGTTGCTAGGGAAGTCCTAGGAACTAGGAAAGAGGGGGAGGCACCAGTTGTAGGGAGAGTCCTAAGCACGAGGACAGACCTGGAGACCCTACAGAGAAGGCTGTGACTGTGCAACAAGGGGTCAGGGGACTACCGCCCCTGGGAAACCTGGCCACAGAGAAGGCTGAGCCACGCACAAGTCAAAAGTGGTGACTGAGTCCCCGAGGTATGTTCCCTTTATGTGTCTTTCTGGAAGGTTTAATTTGGTTGATCTGGCAACTTAAATATTCATAGCTGCCAAACGTGAATTCAAATGTCTATCAACTGAAGAGTGACTACTGAGCCATAATCTACACATGAATATTACTCAGCCATATACTGGTAGTCCCTCGCATCTATAGTCCCAGCCCTAGGTAGGCTTGGGCAGGAGCATGGCCATGACTTCAAGGCTATCCTGGAGTGCAAAGAGAAACTCTGTCTTAAAAGAACAAAATAAACATAAAAGTTGAGATGAAATTGTGACCTCCATTGGTTTAAAAGCAGACAGCCAGCAAAGTGCCCGTGCCCTCAGGCTGGGAGACCATAGTTATGATTCAAAGAAAAGGCTACATGAATTGACTGAACCCAGTTTCTAAGCAAATGAGACATCCGCCCTCCCCCATCACCCTCAAACTCCCAGCACCAGGAGCAGCTCCCAGGCCTTGCGAGCTGAGTGCCCTCCCTCCACTCAAATTTCTTCCTCCTGCCTGCCTCATGCATATCCTACTCCTTCATTTCAGTTCATGTTTCTTCATTCAGGAATTGTTCTGAGGACTCTCCTCAGCCAGCCAGCTCAGTGCAGAGGGAAAGGGTGGCCAGCAACAGATATCTGTCTGTCTGCCTGTCAGATATGTGGACTGCTTTAAGCAACATGCAGGACCAAAGTTGGCAGGAGAGACAGGGCAACTTCATTTTCACTGCTGTCTGGGCGTGAGAACCAGAGCTCTGGTATCAGGGAGTTGGAAGCAAGCTGCACAATAGTAGAGCTGATGGCCATCGTTCAAGGCCAGCCTCAGGAAGCCCACTTCTCAAAGCCAGAGTCGTCCAGGCTTGCAGTCCTCCATCCATAGCTGCCTATCCTCTGTGCAGCCTTCCAGGCTTCCAGCCTCAGTCCTTGAACTACTAATTACAATCTCCCAAGCCCTCAGTTCAGCTTGGGTGGGGCCTTCTCCTGGATGCTGGTCCAGCTGCACTGCCCAACTCCTCCCCGGCCCAGGAGTCCCTCCCGGCAGTCTCTGCAGTGTTGCCACTGACTCCAGCTCTGTGCCCCTTGGTGGACCATGAGATCTACCCCACTCCTCTCTCAGATCCAGTTTGAAGTCCCCTGAGGGGCCCACAAACACGAAGCTGAAATTAACACATGGAACTCACAATATTAAGAGACATAACGTTTATAACCATCTATAAATGGCAAGTGTTCATGAGATGCATGATGATTAAATTCAGTGGAGCTCATTAAGTCAGAAATAAAACCCGGTCACAAAAGGCCCTGAAACAGTGTTCGTGTTTCTTCCACTAAACGTGTTTCACGGGAGGGTCCTAAACCAGTGAAGCAAGGGCATTCACCACATAAGAGCAGAGGTGAAACCAGTGAATGAAGTCCTCTGTGGACACACATAAGTATCTCTATGCATACATACACTCATGCACATGACAGCTATCAGCTCGACAGCTATGACAGCCAGCTGCAGCTGGGCTCTGGGTCTCCAGAGAGCACGTGGGGCAGATGACAAATCACCTTTGTTGCTCACGCTGTGTTTTATGGAGGCAGGAGCAGGTCCTCGTGGGGACACAGATAGGAACTGAAAGATGGAGGCTTCCCTGAGAATCTGCAGGAAGAGCTGTGGGGACAAATGTTCCTACATGCTGCATCCTCGGCCATCAGCCTTACTGGGGGTGGCTATGATCAGTGATTCCAAAATGAAGATACACGCCCCCGGAAGCTCATCTAAGTCAATATGGCAGATGTTTTCAAAGCTGCTTTGCCTTTCTCCGCCATGCAAGTGTTAGGTGCCCCTTTGAGACACTTGGGGAAACAGATTGAAGCAAATACTAACTCTGCCTTCCCGGGGCTATGCGTTAACAGAGCTGGGATTGGAAGGCTGTGGGAGGCTTCTGTGCTTGACATTTTACCTTTCCCCCAGTGTTATCTTCCCCAAAGCTATTACCCATAGCCCCTTCCTCACCAGGTCCTCACATCCAGGGACAGTCCTCAGTCCACACAGCTCTCAGCACTCAGGGTACTGATTGAAGCACTCTGTGCTTCAAGATTGTGCTGTATCGTTGTTTGTTTAATATAATTGGATGTCTTTCTAATTCCTGATAATTTTTTATAACAACTCAGACCATGATAAACTGTACAATTAGTTATATCTGTGTCTCAATGACCAAGATGCCACAAAGGGGGTTATTACTGTCAGGCAAAGCAAAGACCTTGCAATGGTGGGCAGCAGGTTGGTAGCTTGAGGCTGTGGTGAAGGCATTGTCACAGTCTGACCTAAGCTATAAAGCACCTGATGTGAGGGAAGTGACTGGCGGGGAGAAGTCAACAAGGCAAACATCCAGCAGGACTTCTGACAGAGGGATGTGGAGAGTAGAAATGAAGAGATGGGCTCTCATGAAGCCTCAGGCATACAAATGTTTTCTGAACCATGAAGGACCACAGTCCACCCCCAACCAGAAACCACACTGATAGTTAACTGTTTGGTGACTATAAACATGTACACTTACCCATTAACTCTATAAATCTTGGCAAAATGAGATTTTCAACATGCTGATGCTTTTATAAATATAAAAATTGAAGCTTTCCAAATTTAGTCTTACTTTGGAATAGTGCTGTATCAGAGAATGAACTTTAAGCTATTCTCTTAGTTATTGCTGTGAAGAGACACTGTGACCATAGCAACTCTCTTAATTTTTTTTCATAGCAACTCTTATAAAGAAAAACTTTTAATTGGAGCTGGCTTACAGTTCAGAGATTTAGTCCATTATCATCACAGCAGAAAACACTCAGATAGATACTATGCTGGAGAAAGAGCTGAAAGTTCTACATCTGGAACAGCAGGCAGCAGGAAGAGAGTGACACTGGGCCTGGCTTGAGCTTCTGAAACTTCAAAACCCACCCCTAGTGACACACTTCCTCCAACAAGGCCACACCTCCTTGAAAAAGGCCGTATGTTCTAAACTTTTCAAGTAATGCTACCCCCTATGAACCTCTGGGGGCCATTTTCATTCAAACTACCACAGCCACTTAGATCATAATTTGTCCAAGGCCATTCCTTAAGACTTCCAACATATGAAAAGCTGGGAAATCCAGAACCATCATCTTGTTCGATAAAGAGAAAGGCCTTCATCTACACAAAGTCTACAGATGTTGCTCAAGCCTCTGACTTATTGACCGGCAGTCATTTTTTTTTCAAACTAGGATGTGTGCCATCACAAAGTTAGAAGTTAGGTAAAAACATCTTTATCCCAAACCCAACAATCCATCTAAGCGTAAGCACACCGTTTTGTGAGGCAAGTGTACTAACACTCCATTGCTTGACTCTGAAACCCAATGTGGCATGTGTGCTTTTGAGAAACAAGAACTCAGACTCCTCAGCTGTCTCCTAGCCTGGTGATGACAGAAGCTTGAACTGGAAGCAAAAGAGATGAAAAGTGAGATTCATTGTGGGCTCCTTGTTAGAGCAACAAGGAAAGTGAGCAGTTCAGTGCACAAAATGAACATCAAAGCTATGTGCAACAGGGACTCACAGGGGCCCAGCCCAAAGGATGCCTGTAGCATTCTTCGTCTGCCTGTGCTTCTGACAGAAATCAATGGGACCCACAGGCATCCCAAGCAATGACCCTCCTGTATCTCATAAAGAATGAGATGAGGAAGTCCTGAAGATGTCCCATCGCCAAGGGCAGTTGTGACAATGGATCAGTTCCACAGGAGCCACCCCACAGTGAGCAAGCTGCCCTGGGCTTGCCCAGGCCTGGGAGACTGGACGGTTATGATGGCTTTTACATGATTGTTTTATAGTCTCCTAAGTGTTTATAGCCTTTAAATGTCCTGCATGTGTCTACAGGACTCAGGAGACACTTTAGATGCAGTAGAAACCAGAGGCAGATGCAGGAAAAATGGATTCTGGAGGGGTGATGCTCTGTGTGCTACGGTGCAGAACTGAGAATCGGGGACCACCCACCACTCTGGACACAGATTCCCCCATCTCCCTAGAGTGTAGGGGTGTACAGGGCTGCTCTCTGTACACCCAGGCCTTTGGCAATCAGAGGCAGTGCTAATTATCTCCACATCCAGGTGATACTTCAACTTCCCTGCAGAGATCGGCCTCCTCATCTTTGTTCCAGGCTCATCTTTGGATCATTTCTGTCACTACTACCAACTCAGTTCATCCTTTAATACATCATAGCCCATTTTTCCAGTTGCCCCCTCTCATAAAGCTTTTAGAAAAGCCAACACAAGCTTTATAAATCTCAAAACACCAGGCATTTTTAAGAACTTTAAACAGCACACCTCTAAGCAGACCCTCCCCAGGGTACTCCTGTGTGGGCAGTAGCTTTGATCCATACACAGCAGACACTCCCAAACTGTAGCCCATCTGAAAGAGCAGATACAGAACTACCCCTAGGCTTGCTCCACATCCTGGCGCTCCCCATAAGGTCATGCAAACATGTTCGCAGTTTGCTGTGTGGCTCTGTGCTATAGTGCTATTCTCCGTGGATTCCCTGCTTAAATTCACTTCTGTGACCATGCTGCCTAGATGGGATGAGAGAAAAGGCTTGTAGCAAAGCCTCTTACACTAGAAACCAAGCTGCTCTGGCTGCCTAGCAGAGCTCATGGTGAGAGCGGGAGTCTGGCCCTATTCCAGTGAGACAGATGAGAAGCGGCTTGATGTGTGACTGGTCAAGGCTGGTTCAAGTCCCACTGAAAAGAAACCCCAGGGAACAGAGTCAGAGCTGGGGTGGTCCCTGAGTGGGTATCACTCTGGGTGTGTCACACCCAGCTGGGAGTTCAGGTCACATGTCTGACATTTGCCTGAGTTCTGCACAATTCATGTCCCGGACAAAGAAGAACTGGGCAACAGTCCCTATCACTGGTGATCAGAGCAGAAGACGCTGCAAGTTCACCCTTAGAAAGTGCAGGTGACAAGCGACCTGCCTGGGGCCAAATCGGTTAACAATTCACTGCTACAGCTATGTGGAATCAACAGGACTTAAACGTGGTTCCTGGAAAGATGTTATCAGGAATTGATAAGTCCTCATCAGAAAAGGTTGCTGAGTGTCTTTGTACAATTTAAAAAGTATTATGCCAAAGGGATGCTATTGGACACATCCCCACAAATGGTTAATCTGTCTCTCACCTTGTATAACTGTGTAACCACATTTGCTACGCCCTGGGTATCTGCTCATGTCTCTAGGGCATGCCTGGTTAGTCATTTTGGGCCAGCAGGAAGCAGGAAGTGGAACTATTGAGGGATTTTTTGTAATGATTGGGCTTTTAAAAAGCTGATGTTATGATTTCTTTTAACAAATAACCAATGATGGCACTACTTGGGTGAGCAGGACTGTGATTGTATAAATAAAGATGGCTCAAGCTATTTGGGACCACTTGCTTGAAAGTCAAAAAAAAAAAAAAAAAAAAAAAAAAAAAAAAAA
>CM052712.1:28293737-28465467 GCA_028551405.1 Uromys caudimaculatus | reverse complement strand
GATGGTGATGGTGGTGGTGGTGGTGATGGTGGTGGTGGTGGTGATGGTGGTGGTGGTGGTGACAGTGGTGGTGGTGGTGGTGGTAGTGGTGGTGGTGGTGGTGGTGGTGATTCACATAATCATGTGTATCCTCTCTGCCATGCTCTGATGAATCTGTATAAAGATTAAAAGAGGGTTGGGGAGATACTCATTCACTAAGTGTTTGGTGCACAAGCATGAGGACTAGACTATGAACCTGCAGAAGCCACATAAAGAGTTATGGTGTGTGCTTGTAATCCCCATCATACAGGCTCACTGGCCAGCCAGCCTAGAGAAGTCAACGAGCCCCATGCTAGGGAAAGACCTTGTCTCAAAAAACAAGATGGATGGCTCCTTAGGAATGACTTGGCCTCCAAATATATGCTCATCACTATATCTCACACACACACACACACACACACACACACACACACACACACACACACACACACACACACATACACACACACACACACACACACACACACACCCGGGAGTGGAGAGGAGAGGGAGGGAGAGAGAGAGTGCCTACCTGAGTGTAAGGCTCTTGTTGAACCCTGGCAGTTAAGTGTAGTTATTATCCTTGTTCACTAATGAGAAAGTGGAGACCCTAAGAGGGAGCTTGCTGAAACTCCCAGGGCTCCCAGGTGGATAAGTTTCCACTGTGTACATTCAGCTATCTTGAGTCATAGACCTGTGACTGCCCCAGATGATCCCAGTGGGGTTTGCCCACATAGCTTCCCCATCCTTGTGATTGCCCAGGTGACCCCAGTGGGGTTTGCCCACATAGCTTTCCAGCACATTCTAAACAGACAAAGCCACTAGAATTCTGTGTGGAGATCTGCAATGGGCCCCCAGCACCAAGACTATGCTTACTCATGTTAGGTTAAGGTAACCCAGAAACACTCCAGTTTATATGAACTTACTTTTGTCCTGACCAATATATGTGCATACTTTTCTGACCCCAATCCTGGGCAACAGTCCTGTCATAAATTGCACTCCTTCTTTGGCCTCTTTCTTTGGTGCCATGGGAGCCCAGTGCTAGCTGTCATACACAACCGTGTCCAGACCGCTCTGGAACACGAGTGCACTGGCTCCAGTTTCTGTGCCTATCATAATTACTTACATGGCCTCTCTCTTCCCTCACATCTCTTGCCTTGCTCCCATCCTCCTGCATGGCGGCCGGGCACAAACATGTCTGCTGAGTGTTTTCTATTGGGTGACATTTCCTCATACCTTTACCTCCTAGAAGTTAGAAAGCTAACACCTACAGCACAGGAGGGAAGATCTCTGCTCCAAAAGGCCATAACCCATGCTGACACACAGTGGACATCCTAAGTAGATGCATCCCAGACCCTCACAGCAACTTGCTAGGGAGGTGGCACCTCCCTGTCATGTTGCAGCTTAGGTGGAAAAGGAGTCATTCAGTGTCACAAAGGATTGCACTAGAATAGCCTGGTGCCAGACAGACTTCTCTCGATTCACTGTGACGCCCCTCTCTGTCTCCTGTTTCTCAGGTATAATGGCTACTAGACCCCTCAAACTAAAGACCTTATTTCCTGTCTTCTGTAGGTCCCAGCTACAGTCCCAAGAAGTACCCCCCAAACCTGACAGCTGTTCCCACAGAAAAGAGCAGCTTTCAGGCTGATCGTGCCTCCTGGGGAAAGGAATGGCTCTCAGGGAACACACCAACCTGGCTGTACCATGAACTCCAAGGAGAGACCACAGCTGATTTGAAATCCCTAAGTGAGAGAGGCTGGGTCACGAATGGGCCACAAAGGCCTCCTTCTGTGCACCTAAACTACAGCAGGAAGCAATAATCAAAACCAGAAACATTGACAGTGGCTCCTGGGTATCAATTTGACTTTATCAGAGCCAAGACTAGCAGTGGAGTGGTCCAGGAGCAGGCCAGGGATACGGGAGTTCAATTGGATTGAAAGACTGGAATCCTGGATCTGATGCCAGCAACATAGCTTGCTCAGCATCTCTTTGGCTCCAAGCACTCCGTCACTTTAAGTGTCCGTGAAACTGATTTTATGGGTGTCATTTAGAAATTGAATATGATAACATGTGTGAAACCTTGGAAGATGGTCAGCACACAGTAGGGATGATAGGTATAATTTATTCCAGTGAAGATGATATCCACATTAGACATCACATTAGTGAAAAGGATGTGTATGTCTATACTGATGTGGCTTCTCATGGCTATGACCAATCCCTGAGAAAAACAGTTTGAAAGAACAAAGTTTGCCCCTGTTCACAATTTCTGAAGTCTTATTCCAAGGTCATCTTGAAACAGACTAGGCCGACGCCATGACAGGCTTCAAATTGCAGTTCAGGAAACTAGGCCTAAATCTGTTCCAAGAACTGGGAAAGTTCAGGCAAGTCCACGCCCTGCCACATGGCCTGGGGCAAGGACAATGGGTCAGCAGCAGTTTCCAGTCCCCCACAATCCAGCAATGGTTCTGGAATGTCCCTAGACATAGAGCCAACAGACTAAGATAGAAGTCACCTACCCTTCCCTGGAATTCTCCTAATGTGCTTTAAATCAGGCCTGTGAGCTTACCTCCATTTTGGAAGATGTTAGACCCCAGCATGCTGGACTTCTGCAGAATAAAACACTCTTTGCTTTTGCATACTATTTGAGTCTGAGGTATCATTCTTCGGTGAATCATGGACTCTTACAATCTGACTCCACTGCTGTGGGCCTAAGGTGAAGCTGAATATCACAGCAAGAAGTATCCCTGTGGCACATAGGAAGCATAGAGAAAGAAACAGGAAGAAAGCAGGAAAAGATGCCTTTAGTAGGCACATCAGCCAGTGACCTATTTCCTTCAACCAGGCCCTGCCTCCTACTGTTTCTGCCACATCCCTAGATAGTGCCACCAGCTAGGCAGGGACGAGTGTTCCACACTTGAGCCTGTGAGGGACAGTTCATCAGAGTGTCACACCCTGTTCCAAGTCTGTCTACTGATGTTCATGACAGGTGTTGATGGGGAAATGGAGGCACAGAAGGATCAACAGCATCTATCACATTTATGAAGTGGCTTGACCGGCTCCAGAAGGCGCCATCTTTACCAGCGTGCCCTCCTGCACTGGTGAAGCACACAGGGTTGAAGATACTATTCATTTGTTCATCATCACTGTGGGAGCTCAATGACTGGGAAGGCCCAGCTGCCTGGAAGTCAATTCCCAATCTCTCAGTGCTGGAATTCCTGGTGGTTTTGTTTGTTACTTTATTTGTTTGCATTTTCCAAATAAACATACTCGATTTGATAAGCAGAAAGCATGCTGTTTAAAGTATGCTTATTTCTGTCTGTGGTACCAGGAGTGGTTAGGCACTATGTCTCCAGGCAATGTTCAGAAATCTTCTAGCTGGCTTAAAGCACTGTCAGTACTTATGATTCGTTCCTTCCAAGACCAGTGCCATCACGGCACAGCCCAAACTCAAATCCTCCAGCCCCATGACAGGGTCTCATATACTCCATCCTGATCTCAGTCCCATTATGTTGTCAAGGATGACCCTGATCTTCTGATCCTGCTGCCTCTACTTCCCGAGTGCTAGTTCCCCAAGTGCTAGGTAACATGAGTGACCATGCCCAGTTTATTCCATGGTAGAGGGGAGAATCAAACCCAGGGCCCCTGTAGGCTTGGTAATCACTCTACCAAGAGAGCTACCTGCCCAGGCTTGCCCTTAGGTTTCTAAAGTGAATTTTGATAGAGACCCCTGGCTCCATTTCTTGACCCTATTAGGGGAGGAAGTGTCTCTCTGTACAGCCCTCCCGTCAACCAGAAGGTCCTGGGGTTCCAAGAACTCCCACCCCCATGCTGAAGGAAAGTCAGAGTCTGTGTGTTAGCGGGTGTTCCTTGGCAGCATCAGTCTAATTACACCGCCCTGCAAGGCCATGACCTCCTCATCCAGCATCCTTCAGGACTAGTCATGACTTGGTTTGACACAAGTTCCCCAGGGACCAAGAGGCTGCTGGTACCCAGGTTCCGGCTGAGGCTAAATCTCACTGGATTCATTTAATCTCCCTTGTCTTTTGCTGCATTGGATGAGCTGGGTCCAAGCTCCAGCTCCCAGGTGGAGAGAGAGAAAATTCCAGCATCACAAATGCACTTCATGAATGTGAGCCTGGAGCGTCTGAAGACTTGGTTACTCACACAGAGCATGCTCAGTGGACAAAAGAAGTCAGGGAACACATTGACACAGGAGGTGCCTGGAGGCTAAGTCAGATTTGATGCCTTCACCTTGGAGAGGAAGAGAGTGGCAGAGAGAGAGCTGCCCTCCATCATATGGAGGCAGTTGAAGTATATTCAGCCTTTAAAAGGAAAGAAATTATGACACGCTATTGTATACACGCACGTTCATGACATTGTACTAAATCTAACACAGCTAGGCACAAAGGGACAAACCCCAAAGGCTCTCCCATATGAGGGACCTAATCAATGTCATTTTCTTTAAGATACAACATAGTCTGGTGATTACCAAAGCAGGTGGATGGTTCATGTTTCTAGGGATGGAGAGCTTCAGTTCGGGAAGCTGGAAATGTTTTGAAGAGAGACAGAGGTGATACTCCCACAGCAAGTGACCATACTCATATTTAATGAGGTAAGTTTTGTCTTGCATAGCTCTACCTCAAAAAAGACATGTCAATTAGCTATAATGAGGCATTAAACGGTTTCAAATAAACCATGAAAAAAATTACCAATGGAATTTGTAAAATAGAAAACTGAACAGATTGGATGCTTGATAAAATTCAAGAGTTATCACTTATTGGAGGATGGAACAGTGTTTGAAATGTTTGTGAACTGAATGATGAATATCTGTCCCCACCTCCCAGTAATGTGGGTGGGAAGGAGGGAAGGGGCGGAGCACTGACAAAGGAGCCTGCTCTCAAGCTGATCTTTGTTTACACTGAATGATGAACACACTGGGACCTCTTATTTTTCTGTCTGCTTTTGTAAATATTTGACATTTTTTGTCCTAAAATGAGGTTAAACTTCCTTCCTTCCTCCCATCCATCCTTCCTGTGACAAAGGATCTTACTATGTGGCCTCAAACTTACAGAGCCTCCACTCACAGAGTGCTGAGGTGCCTAGCTAGGGAGCCAGGTTTCAGCCACACTCACGTCACCCTCATTTTTTCCTCCCTGCATCCTCTAGCTCAGAACTGGGATCTCTTGTCACCCCAGGCCACGTCCTTTCTTCAGCTCACAGGGCAGGAAGGATGATCTGGAGCCTGGATGCTCCCTGCCTTCGTATATCCTCTCTTCTAAGCAGAACCACATTTTCTTGCATTCTTGCCACTGCCAAGAAGAGCGCCTACAGGAGAGTTGACCACCATGATTCTGGAGGATTCCATAGAGACCTCTCTCTGCTGAGCTCCATGTGGTGTGTGTGTGTGTGTGTGTGTGTCTGTGTGTATGTCTATGTGTGTGTCTGGATGTGTGTGTCTGTGTGTATGTGTGTGTCTGTATGTCTATGCGTATGTCTCTGTGTGTGTCTGTGTGTGTGTTTCTCTCTCTCTCTCTCTCTCTCTCTCTCTCTCTCTCTCTCTCTCTCTCTCTGTGTGTGTGTGTGTCTGTGTGTCTGTGTGTGTCTGTGAATGACCATACATTTCAACCATGGCATAGACATGGCACTCAGGAGCCATGAGGTCCTAAGAGTATGACAAACTGTCCCAGGGGACACTTGTAAACTGCCACACAGAGCCCAGAGCAGTGCATATACGTTATCCTAACCTCTTCTGCCAGGGTCTCCTGTATGGCTGAGTCCTGCTCACCTCTCCATTACCACATTCAATAGAGTTTCATGTGCCTGGATTATAAAAACCACACTGTTGGAGTCACATAGAGGCAATGACACTGCAGCTCTTTCATGCTTGGGGGCCTCTTGGGGCAAAGGGTGGCTCACTCCTTCTAGTCCTGCTGGGAGCAGACACCCTGTCCCACAGGCCAGAACCCTGAGACCCTAGAAGGATGCGAGGGTTAGAGCCAGACCAGTGCATGGGGTGGGAGGTACGTATGCTTAGCTCCTGGGCCAGCTGTCTCTTGGCTTAGGCAGGGAAAGTGTGTGAGGGTGACACAGAGTTACAAATGCTGCAAGGCAGGGCAGCATTCTGAAGGTGACATCATGAAGCATGTCACCAGGCCATGTCAGCAAAGATGATAGAAGTCGAAGGAGAAGACCTTGGAGGTGTTTTGCCAGGCAGAATCCAGGCCTCCAAGGGCTGCAGTTGAAAGCTACATCTGGCCAGCTCAGGGTAGAGTGAGTACAAACTAGGCTCTGTCTTCACAGCACCCAGTCAACCTGTGTTTTGTAGGTTCGTTTGCCCAGCTCCGTGCTTCCTGTGATTTTATACCAGGCTTCCTGCCTACTAAAGAAACAGGAACTGAACACAGTGCTACATGTACCTGACACTCCAAGTCCCCACCTCTTCTACTGTCAGACTGTCAACCTTCAGGGCTCAACAAAGGCCACCCCCAAGCTCTCCAACACTTTATCAAACATCCCCAGGGGCCATCTTAACTCTTCCCAGCATCCTCTGTGGTCCTTTCCTCCTAACTGTGAGCCCAGCAGGTGGAAGCAGGACAGCCATTACTGGAACTGAGAAGCAAACACTTGCTTCTTATGTGAAAGCTGTCAGAAGAAATGGAGTCACTTCTGTCATGCTCATAAAAGAACTAGTAATTGTAACACAGCCAGAGGTGATGAGGGAGGGCATTTTGCCACACACACACACACACACACACACACACACACACACACACACACACTTAGCACCAAGAGCTGTTGCAGAACCTACTGGGGGTGCATCCATAAGCAGAGGCCATCACAGATCCGTAGGTTCACACCTGCCCATTTTGTATAGCACCAGGCTAGGTATGGGTCCCTATGATGGCACCCCTGTATCAGCTTACTGTGCTCCCCTTGATTTACAGACTTCTGACCTCAGCCTCCTGGGATGTACATGAACATGAACTCACACAGTGCTCAGCTAACCCCAGAGAAACCATCACCTTTGGAGAGAGTCTGATTGCCATTTAAGGTTGACAGCTAGCCTCCCTCTTCTGATGTACCCCTGAGCAGGGCTTGTCTGTGACAACAGATGGTGTGTCCCACACCTGGGTGACAGTGCAGGATTATAGCATCCCATGCTTTCTCTGTGTTTGGGAACAGCACACCCTGGGGACATAGGAAAGGGACTCTGCTCCTAAGGCTGCCCCACTTTGGCATCTCACCTTCCTGGCAGCACCCCCAGGGAGATGTAGCACAGTGCACCTCCTGGGCAGCTTCCTACTCCATAGTCCTACCCTGCATCCCATCTACTGATGCCACTGGATCACAGCCTACACATTGTCTGCCTGGAACCCCCAAGGCAGGAGCTGGCATGAGATCAGGGAGACCCAGTTCTGGTCCTCCTTGGCCTTCCAGATTCATGGGAAGATGAATGAGGCCACAGGGAGAGAAACCACATTCAACACAGGCAAAGCCAGGCCTCCCCAAAGGACCTACCTCATGGGTAGGGGGAGGGGCACGCTTACTTTACTGGCTTTGGCTAGGCTCCAGGAGAAGTCCTCCATGTGGCTTGCTGATAACTGACTGATAAATTATTTTCTGCTGCAGCTTCAGGGCTAGTCTGTTTGCTAGTATCTCCAGAGGCCTAGGCAGAGGAGTGGCTGCCCCCAGCACTTGCAAGCCAAGCCCCTGCCTGGCCTTCAATACCCTTGGTGCAAGCCCTGGCCTGATCCTGTTGCATCTGACAATATATAGCTGACCGAGGGTGTGTTGGCCCCCCTTGTGCCTTCCAACTGGCTGAGCTGTGCAGGCCTGGGAGAAGGCCAGAGTCTGCCAGCATCTGCCAGCATTCATTCCAACAGTGCTTGGAAGTCAGAGCATGAAGCAGCCTTTATTGGAGACCCTAAGAGGGAATGCTTACAGCAGTTTCTGGTTTACAAGTATTTTGTATTTAGAATGGAATCACCATGGTGAGCAGCAGGGATCACTCTGGAGAGACCTATCTGGGTTGCCTCTCACCAAGGCTCAGAATATGATCTGAGGCTGGAGGGAGCTGAGGTGACACAGAGGATGACACCTTGTGTCTTAGCCTTGCAGGACCACTTTGGGGACCAGAGGTGGCACCACGCCCGCAGGACGTGCTGCCCCTTGCACATCCTCTCTTCATCATGTTCTTGGTATCCTAACTCAGGATGTTAAGGATGCAGTTCCAAGACAAAGAGACAGGGGAGCAGAAGAAGGGTCATCAAGCCAACATCCTCATCCAGCTCTGCAAAGGACCTCATCATCAGAAACAATGGCTGGCGTGCCCGATGGGATCTCACATTAACTGCTAACTCTATTTATTTATTTTGGGGATGAGGTCTTGCTAGCCTGAACTGGCCTGAAACTCACTATGGAGATCAGGCTGGCCTCAAACTCATAAATATCTGCCTGCCTCTGCCTTCCTAGTGCTGGGATCAAAGTTGTACGAGGCCACACCCAGCCTAACAGCTAAATGTAAACAAAACAACCGTAAAATGCTCCCACGACAGTGCTCTCCTATCTGGAGGCTGTGATGGGGCTCTCAGGGATCCCCCAGCCAAGAGGAAGAATACCTTCCATGTGTCTTTCCAGCAATGCAGCAGCAGACAGTGGTCACCTAGCAACCACGACAGCCAGATGACTGAATGAGATGTGGGCCCACTTGGCAGCCTCTCTAAGATATAACCTGTACCTGGTTCCTTGTCCCATGACAATACGAATAACAAGGATGCAAGGAAAAGCCAAATGGAAATTCTCTGTCCATTTTTAAACTGAAAACCAGAGCACATTAAGACCAAGTCCACAGGCTCTGGCTATGTACTGACGAGCCTCCATTTCTTGTCATTGTCCCTGTCGTCCCTTCCAGGAAAGAGCAGAGTAGGACAGGGACCTCTGATCTTCCCTTCAAGGGGAGAAAAGATACCCGAGGAAGAGCCTGGAACAGGGGCTGGAACATAATGTCCAAGGATCTCAAGGTGGTCTGCCATGTTTCACCCTGGGCAGGGTGACTGTGTAGCTGTCACAGCGGCCTAGTCCTTCCTAGATTTACACACAGGAAATCCTTCTATCTCTGTCTTTATACCTACCAAAGCTGGTCTGCAAGGCACACCAGTACCTTCCCCGCTTAAACCACAACCACAAGCCTTTTTAAAGACAAAGACAAAAGCACTCCCCACTCACCGAGGGCTGAGAGCAAGCAGATTTCTTAAAGTGCTCTCCGAAGGCTCTGCTTCAAATATTTATGGAGGCTGTGAAGTGGCCCCAGAGAGTGAGTGGCCTTGTCAACTTCACGCCTGCTGCAGTGATTTATTGGCTTGGGAATTACTGTAGACACTCTGTCTGAGTGCTCGGTGGAAAGCAAGCATCCTCCAGGAGTTGAAGAATGGCAAGAGGCTGCTAGGAAGAGAGGATGGGATATTCTGCCTACGCCCCTTAGACATGATGGGGGAAACTCTGTTTCCCAGATGCTGAGCACTATCCAGAACCCAGGCTGAGCCTGAAGATGGGGACAGCTGGAGAAGAGAAAGTAGAGGTAAGTCTCTGCGTGCTTGATTACAGTTCTGTGATCACACCTCTTATCCAAAGGAGATAAAACAGTGACAGCTAATGCTTACCCAGCACTTTCTGTGCTGGCATCAATTGTCTTACCACATGCTCACTTCCTCCTATGACAGTTCTAAGAGGCCATCATCACTGAGTCACAGCCAAGGAAATGGAGATGGGGACCAGTTGGGTTGTATACCCTGCCATTGAGCAAGTGCTGACCTAAGGCGTTGGGCTGATGGCAGAGTGGAAGCAATGGCTTTTGTTCTCAATGACAGGAGAAATGGCCCTTCACACTGGAAGGTGGTGTCTCCTGCATGGTAACTCATGCCACTGTCGCCACAGCCCCCAAAGTGCACCACATCCCCTGTCCTGGATCCTCTCTATAGTTTTGAAAACCCCAGACATCTTATCTAAATGTATGTGTCTATGAAGCTGCTGATTCCACATTACTAAGGTCATGTGATTCCATCCCTTACCCTGTCTCCAAGCCTGTCATTGGCCACTCCTGGGTATAAGATGACCCACATCGGCATCTCACCTCTGAAAACATGTTCCCTTCCAAAACTCACAGGAAAGACCAACTACAACAGCACAGCAGCAGGAAGCTCAGCTGCCTCTCCAGCCTCCTCCAGAGGTGGCCATGTGTCTGCCTTCAGGCCTGACCAGAAGACTAGAGCCATCCCTCCATCCACCAAGGTTGGGGTTAGGGAGCAGCCACACTGTCAGTGCCCTCAGTCTGAGTGTTCCCTGGTGAGCCTGAGCCATCTGCCTCCTTGACCTCCTGCCTTTCTTCACTGGCAAAGCAGGTATGATGCTGTCATGAGGTCCCTGTGGAGATGGGTCCTCAATGTGGGGCTCCTCCTCCTCCTTTCACAGTCTCTGTCTGCTTTCCTCCCTGTGGCCAGCCACGCTCACTCCTGTGAACACCCACACAGTTTGCAATTGCTCACCCTGCTCCTTGTCTGGGAAGGCCACTGTTGCCTGTGGTGCCCCCAGATTGCAGAGGGTGTGTGTGACAGGTCAGAACAAGGCGAGTTGGAGGTAGTTTTCCCAGGAGAAGGTGAAAAATGGGAAAATGTTTTTATTTCTAGACATGAAACCTGCACAGGTAACTGTCATCAGCAGTCAGAAAGCTGACAAAGGCCCCGCTGAGTACAACCAGCACTTGGGAGCACCTCTCCTGCACTGGAAACAAATACTTCATAGACGTGGGGTCATCAAATCGACCCACAACCCTGACATGCAAATAGATATATCATCTCCATGCTTAATATAAAAATATAAATAAATGTGGAGGCCAATAAAAAGTTACAAGAGTCAGGTGGGAGAGATCAAATCTTGCACTGAGATGCAGCGAGGGAGAGCCATTTTCCCTGTCCTTTTGTTGCTGGGTGAGACCTGCAAACACAGGGTGCCGTGGCCATGCTGACTTGCATTCTCAGGATAGCATAGGGCAGTGCCACTCCCACTTTATACAGAAGGAGACCAACACACAAACAAGTGAAGGGCTTTGCACAGCATCACACTGACTTTGAACTCAGAGCAGGCAGGCCCCTGATTTAATAAGTTAAATAGTTTGTGTGGAGCCAGTGTTGTGTGTCTGGTGATAAGTTGTTCAGGTACTTCACAGCAGAAACAACTAGACACATCTAGATAAAACGTAAGGACAATAAATTTGTCAGCTACGATCTGCAAAGGACCACGAGAGGCTTTGTGCGATGCAGTCTGATGGGATATCAGAATCCTTCCCCTCACTTGCAGTCCGTGGGAAGTCCAGGTGCTGAGAAGGTGGGATGCTGGACAGGAATCCCATAGCCTGTGGGACACCAGGAACCATGGCGAGGACTTGGAGGGCCCTGTAGGTTTTGGGCCCAGAGGTGAGTATGAGCCAGATGTCAGGCAGAGCTGCTCTGACTGTGTCATTTTTGAGTCAGTCCTCACTCAGTGAGGAAGGTACAGGCCCATCAGAGCAAAGGAAGTCCTCCTGGGGCAGGGATCACCAGCAGAGCCTCAGCCCAGGGCCGGGGTCTCCACACATGAGGGCCAGCCCTCAAGAAAAGTAACACACAGCATGAGGCTTCAGCAGAAACAAAGACTGAAATTGCAGATATTAGACACTGAGTTGCATTTTACTTCTTAACCTGGTGGGTTTTACTGGGGCTGACATGTGTGCATGTGTGCGTGCTGTGTGTGTACATCTCTCTCTCTCTCTCTCTCTCTCTCTCTCTCTCTCTCTCTCTCTCTCTCTCTCTCTCTCTGTGTGTGTGTGTGTGTGTGTGTGTGTGCACGCGCATGTGTGTATGTACATAGAAATGCACATCTGAGAGTATATTCCTCTTCCAGTCAAAACCATATTTCAGAAGTGAGGTGAAGGTGTGGTGTTTACCTTTGGGGAACCTGGTGTAGCAGTCTGCAATGCCCGGCCGACCCCTGGAAGGGACCAGGACTCAACACCCCACAGGCTTTGAAGGACACTGTCTGTTTCAGAATTAAACAGATACTCCTGAGCTGCAAGAGAGAATCCTGAGTCAGGCCTCAAGCCAGACATCCATCTTTAAAATTAACAGGTCCTAAACTTTATCGAATTGTTTCCACTCTCCCGTTATCCACAAATGCTCCCAGATTGCCATCCCTGTGACAGAGGCTCTCTTGATGCCTTTGAATTCTCTGAGTTCCACACTTCATAATGGCACCACCATGGTCTTGCTGCACCCCAGACCACTGCCTGTCTCCTTAATCCCCTGCTAGCTACCAGGCCCTCCAGGGTGGGGCTACCCCCTGTATTCCCTCTGCTGGTCCCTACATCTTATATGCATCCCCTGCAGCAGGTGCCAGGCAGGCTCCAGAAACAGCACAAACAGCCCAATAATCATAAGCACGTCCCTCTTCCACAAGTGAGAAGGCTGAGCCCAGGGAGGGCAGACTGCTAGAAAACCATCAGAGTGGGGCCAGCTAGAATCCACAGCTCTCCAGCTGTGGAATCAGGTACCAGTTCAGGCTAGAGGGGCAGCAGTGAAGGTACAGAGGACGCGCCCATCCACACAAGAAGACCCTTTCTTCTCATGTACTGACACCCTGCTATGTGTCAGTCCTATACAGGATGGTCATGGTATCGTCATTTTGAAAACTGTCTTTGACTCAGAGAGGCTGATTAGCTCCTCTGCCATCACAGGACTGGCAAGAACAGAATCTAGGATCAGAGCCATGGAGAAAGCACATCTGGAGAGTGCTCAGTCCTTCTAGAAGTGCAACCTCAGCAAGCCCTCAGAGTCAGCCCCGCACCTATAACGCAGTCCCATACTGCTAGTAAGCAGCACTTTTCAAGGCCCTCAGAGAGGAGATTCTGTCTGGTCCCCCAGCACCTTAATTTCCCTATTACAATAAAGATAACAGAACAACAACAAAATCACTCATGTGCCTCTGCCTGAGTAACCACAGTAAACATTTAGTTTATCTCTTAACCTGCTTTGCTGACCACACGTGGATATGCCTGTGTGATACACTCACGGAATCGAGCATCCTGTGTCCTACCATCTTTGAATTTAATATCACCACACTGCCCTACAGCATGGCGTTCTCGGCCACCTTAGTGACTGCGTTACATTCCACGGAGGGCATGGGTTAACTCGCAACACTGAAGGCATCAGGTGAACACATCTGTCCCCTGAGCTTATTCCTAATACTATATGGGAATTATTACATGAGATGAATGTCTAGGTTGGGGGGTGGATGTAATGGTTCATAATGAAGGATCTTCTTGGTTTTTTTCCAGTATGTTCTGATGGTATGAGGTGGTAAGACAGGGTCGAGCAGCAGGAGAGGGAAAGACAGGAGGCCCCCTTCATGGTACAAGCTTGACACTGGGCAGTTTGCACCCATCCCACCCAGCCTGGCTTTTGCTGAACACACAGGAATGTTTCTGGCAGGTGCACTGACCTCCTCCTCCGGCTGAGGTCTCCTTGGTGCTCACATCCAGGTGACAGAACGTCTGGAAGAAAAGACAGCTCAGTAGATATACTGCAGAGAGCAGAGTGTGACAATCCCCACAGGACCAGAGTATGGCTGCCACCCAGTGCAGCTGAGCTCAGCCTGCTCGGGAAGGTGGGTGTGATGGTGTGTCTGCCACATTCCCGCCTCAGCCACCATCCAGGTGACCCAGGCCAGGTCTGCTCAAAGGCACCACACACCAGGAGCAATTAAGTTTCCTTCATCAGATTCAACTTCCATGCAGAGACAGCTAACGTGTCTTTTCAGAAATGCATTAAAAGAAAATTTAAAGGAAGTTGGGGCATCTAGTGCTGCCAGGAGACTCATCACCCAGGTAATGAGACTTTGAGTCCAAGTCTACCCTATGCACTACTGCAATGATCTGTCACATCTGTAGGCAACAGGGCAGCCTCAGGAATGCACACTCTACCCTGCAGCCCCTGTTGGTGAAGGAGAAGCCATCTACTAGATCTTCAAGGTATGTTGGAGTCTTGATCCTGCATCCTTGGGGTATTCTGCGGGGCAGGATCCTGTGTACAGTGACCCTGGGACAGCTCTTCTCCCATCTTCACCCTGATGCTCCAGGCACCAGCATGACCCATTATCATGCCTGGAAGCTCTACTCTCTTTCCATCACTGGACAATCTCTGTGTGAACCCCAAGACCTCATTCAAGTGAGCCAGTGACCCTGTATCATCTTTCCAGACTCCTAACACAGTTCATCCACCTGCCTGCTCCTTACCCTGACCAGGATCTATGTGACAACTGGATGCTGTGACGGAGACCTGGAATGGACTGACAGAAGCGGTGACCAGTAACTCAAGGCTAGCTGCCCTTTGGTCACAACCCACTTGCCACACCTTTCAGGAGTCTTGTGCTCCGGGTGTGATGATGCCGGCTCTCCTGCTGTGCTTAGGTGTGGGTAGATGCTCTTGTCCTAATGTCATTGTGCTTGCTGTGACAGATACATTGAGAAAAAGCAATGGGGTCGGGGTGAGGGCATTTCAGTTTACAATCTCAAATTACAATACATCAGATTGGGAAGTCAAAGCAGGAACTCAAGAAGCTAGCAACATGACACCCATAGTTGTGAGCAAAGAAAATAAATACATCCTTGCTTGCTTACCCTCAACAAGCCTTCTCCCCTCTTCTAGACAGCTGCCTGTGCGTTCCCACCATCACCACCCCAAGGCACCTGAGCTGGAGAAAGGGGTTCTGCTGAGAGACAACACATGTACAGCAGTCTGGGGAGGCTGCCTCTGAGGGATGAGGTGATGGCAGTGTACCAGCAATGCAGGTGCACTGGGAGGGACCCCACAGCCATGTCCCAGAGAGAAGGGCTGACTAAGGATGGATCCATGCCTCTCTCAAATCCTAGCCAGAAAAGACAACAGAGGTGAGACTCCACCCATTGCAATGATGCAAAGAGGGAAAGTGAGTGACAGGCCACACCCTCTTCTGGGAAGGGAGGATGCCAAACCTTCTCTACTCCTTTTCCAAGGCCTTGACAGATCTCTGGTTATTAGGACTCTCCTTCAGGAAGGATATGTGGGAAGATGGAATGGATTCATCTGTGCAGTAGAGGGCAGGACTGCATTACCAGATGCCAAACACAGATGACCTGTCTGGGTGGGAGCACCATGTCCCATCTGAGTGGGAGCACCATGTCCCATTACCATAGTCTCTGTTTCCAAGGAAGGGCTGTTGGGCACCTCGTGTTCGACACGATTCTCCAGGGATGTTTCCAGAAGGATTTTGTAAAAAACACACCATCTCCCTACTTGCCAGCCTGATGCCATGCACAGCCTACCCCAAGCCCATCAGCAACTCCCCAGCCACCAGGCAGCCCTCTCGGCTGTCAGCCAAAGCCCAAAGGCCTCCATCAGGACTCCCATCTGTGTTCCCTGAAGCAAAGCTAGTGTCCATAAAACCAAGTGCTCTGGACCAGTCCCCAACTGCCAGCAGGAAGAGCTGCCACTACCAACACTGAAGAGCTCAGTGTCCCTCGCCAGCAACTACTTGGCCACCAGGGTCCTCGTGGCTCAGAACACACTGCTGGAGGAACAGGGGGTGCACAGCACATAGCCAGCCTCTCAGACCCCATCCCAGTCACATGCTTAGGAGACTTGTCTCTCTGGTCCTGCACCAGTATTCCACACCCCAGCCCTACGGAACCCGGTGCAAACACCGTGAACTCCAGTCCAGCCACACCTCCTCTGTGCCCGCTCTCAGGTAGGCCCCACCTATCCACCCCTGCAGTGGTCATTGCCGGTGGCTCTGTGCAGACTTCAAGCGCCCCTCCTACCACTTAGCCAAAGCCACTCAGAATGAAAAGGGCTGAATTAGAACGCTCCATAGAGATGTAGGTCTTTGGACAGTGAAGACTCTCTCGGAGCCTTGCTTCTGTCATCTGATTGGGGGAGAATTGTCCCATTCATGTGGGACACTCTGATAGTTTGCAGCAAGCACTTGGTCAGTCAGCAGAACACATAAGTGTCCCCTCATAGGTCAAAGGACTAGAGGGTGGTGGAGTGCAGATGTGACCCTGAGCCCCTTTGTCTCAGCCTTTTTCCCTATAGGATAAAGGTTATCCCATCCTGGCTTCTCAGTATTTCCACTGAGCAGACTGTGCTGTTCCCATTGTACAGGTCAGAGAACAAAAGTCAGCAGACTCAGGGCCATACTGTACCTCACCCTGGTGTGAGCCCTACAAGGGTCAATTGTTCTTCTACCCCTTTGTTTGGCTCACTATGTGTTTTGACCTACTTAGTTCTCCAGATCTATGGCTCAGGGTGGCAGGAACTCTGTCAACACTCCTGGCCAGGAAAAGACACAGCAGGCTGCTGTAGTCTTCGGACTACACAGTACAGGGGTGGACTCTGAATATCCAGTCAGACTAGACTCAGTGTCACCTTCTGTGCTCGTTGGTTTTGTCAACTTGATACAAACCTACACACACCTGCAAATAAGGAATCTCAGTTGAGGGGTTACTTCCATCAGACTAGCCTGTGGCCAAGTGTCTGTGAGAAACATTCTTGATTGTGGGTCTGGGAGGGTCCAGCCCACTGTGGGCAGGGCCATCCCTGGGCAGATCCTGGGCTGTCTAAGAAAGCAAGCTGAGCCAGAGAGCAACCCAGTAATCAGCACCCCCATTCCATGGTCTCTACTTCAGTTCCTGCTTCCAGGCTGCAGCCCCAAGCTCCTGCCTTGGTTTCCCTGATGATGATCTGTGATCTGTGAACCAAAGAAACCCTTTTCTTCCCCAAGTTGCTTCTGGCCATAACATTTATCATAGCAACAGAAACCAAACTAGGACACCTTCAAAGCTGGTGATAGTTCAAGCCAAGCCAGAGAGTACAGAGAGGCTGACAATTGGGGACGGTTATGTCTGCTGTATGGCCTCCCCAATATCTATGCCCCAGGCCAAGATGGGGCCTTTCAGGCTCCGAGACTCTCCTTACAGATGAAAGCATCCTGCCTGGAACACATCACCATCCACCTCCATCACCCACCCCTATTTTTCTTCCAGCTCCCATATGACCTTCTGACAACA
Organism: Uromys caudimaculatus; assembly: GCA_028551405.1. NCBI lineage: Eukaryota > Metazoa > Chordata > Mammalia > Rodentia > Muridae > Uromys > Uromys caudimaculatus. Next base: position 28,448,318 of record CM052712.1, on the reverse strand, counting down.
GATGGCAACTGACCAGCATATAAACACATTAATGAATTTGCCTCTCTGTGAACTGGAGGGGGGAGGGGAATGTGCTGGCTTTCTTGGTGTGGTTGTCCACCTAGAGTATGCCAGGCCACACAATAGTTCTGTTTTCATAGATAATTGATTATTCTCTGATTCACACATCAGCCCCTTCTAGTTTGGCTATTGGAAACCAGCCTACCCCAGCACAGTGTTCATGTTATAATCAATACCTCCTTGTTTCAGTCCTGCCTCACTCACTGCAATTATTAGGCACCAACAGTGTCCCAGAGATTGTCTTAGTCACTTTAACTAGAGTCCCCACCTCCCTTCTTGTCCCCTTCCCTCCCTTCTCCCCCCCCTCCCCTTCTCTCCCACAATCCCTTCTGCAACTGACAGAAACAGAACCCTAGACACGGTATCTGGTGTTTTGGATTTGAACTCTGAACCTACACCAAGTCCCTACACCTTTGACAGCCCTATGGCCTCCAGTTTCCACCTCCTCAGCTGCATGGTAGTTTGTACCATACACCTGCAAGCTGTGAGGGGCTGAGAAGGTCAACCCCTGTACAGCCAGAACCAACCCCAAGGCCATATTCCTGGAAAACACATCTACCTCAACATGATCAACAACCTCAGAGACAGATCTGTCTCAAACCCAGGAATAGGTTATGGGCACACATGGCTGATACTGCTGGGTTCTCCCAGGCAGCTGTTCAGAGCCAAGCACACCCCTGGGAGCCCTCTATCTAGATCAGAAAAATAGGCACCCAGGACCTCCCTTCACCATCACCAGGACTTCTGAACATTCCACCCTCAATTTCTTCTTTTGTTAACCTTTAACAGAGAAGATTCTCACACACTGGTTCATTATCTCTATGTGGGTGTGGTTCTGGGCATAGCATCCAGGGTCTCAACCGTACCAGGCAAGCACTCTCTCCACCTAGCTACACATCCAGTTGCTTCATGATCTCATGCTTCAAGAAGTGTCTCCCTGCACAGATCATGTGTCAGACAATGGGGAGACATCAGCGGAGAGGCTCTGACCTCACAGAGAGGTACCAACAAATGCCCTCAACAACACGGGAAGAATCCCCTGTATGTGCTCTATTATGCATGCCAGGTACCTTGGAGGCAGGAGGGTGTGAGGGAAATCGTGGCCTTTGGGATTTAGCTCACTTGCTGTGGGTAGGCACTGGGAACCTTGAAGGCTGGACAGGAGGCAGTCAGTGGACCAAGCGTGCTGGCAGAGGAGGTTATGCGTACAGAGCTCATGAAGTATGGGTGACAAGAAGGTTGGTGACACAGTCTGATGGTGCTTCTGTGACACATTTGTGTCTGTTCCCCCTGCACAGGGTCATAAGTGCTTCAGAGACAAAGGATCCCCAGCACTCTTCGAAGACCCCAGAATATTGGTGCCGCCTTAAGAAGGAACCAGTGTGAGGGGTGGATTGCTAACCAAGACAGCCCAGGGAGGCAGATGGCCTGGGCCAGGTCCACCTAAGGGTCCCTAGAAGCAGGGATAGGGTTGTCGATGGCAACTCACGTCTGGTGCTCCTGGGGTCAGGAAGGTGGCAGTATACTCAGCCAGTGCCTCATCCTCGAGCATGTTCTGTGCCAGCTCAGAGAGCAGGTGTTTCTTGGGCTCATGTCTCGGCAGCTCCTGCAGTAGATGCTCAATCAGGCGGTTCCTCTCCTGGCACTTGTGGACCAGGGAAGCCAGCTTGGCCTGGAAAGTGGGACTCATGGTACGGGCTGAGCTGGGGACCAATGCAGTGCCCCATTTCCAGCACGATTCCCTCACTGGCAACCAGGACCCCAGGGCTACCCTCTTAATAGGTTCCAGGCTCACAGAGCAGGCAGGCAAGAACACAGACCCAGACTCTATGGTGGCTCAGAGCTGCAACTAAGCTCCTCTCCGCATCTCAACCTACTAATCCGTATGATGCACCGAGGGGAACGACCCAGCAGAGCCCTCCCTGCCTTTTCATTTCGCTTTGCCTTGCTAAAGCACAAAGCTCTGGAGTCCTCCTTCGGATGAGAGGGATTTGTCAAAGCATGAACTTAGTGGGAGGGCTCATGGTCCTGACTTTATGGGGCCCTTGTACTGTCCTGTCTATGGTGTTCCAGATGGCATCCTAGAGTCTTAGTGGGAATTCCTAAAGTTTCCGTTTTACCAATACCAGTGTTTCTCAACCTGTGGTTCATGAGCCCTTTGGGAGTCAGACAACCCTTCCTCAGGGGTCACCTAAGACCATCAGAAAACACAGGCATTTACATTACAATTTGCAACAGTAGCAAAATTACAGTTACGAAGAAGCACCAAATTAAGCTTATGGTTGGGGTTCACCACACATGAGGAACTGTATTAAAGGGTCACAGCATTAGGAAGGCTGAGAACCGCTAATTAACACAGAGGTGAGGCTCAGAGAGAGGAGCAACTGTGGGAGATGAAGCGGTTCACATTTCTGATATAACATCTGAGGAAACTGAGCCCCCAAGAGAAATCAGGAAACGGGTTCTGGGTGTCATGGTGTTTAGCTGATGTTTAACCAAGGCTCCTCCTAGGCCACCCACACAGAAACCAGGACCATGGGTGGACCTCCACTTCTTCCCAAATGCAGGTCCAGATTAAATATGTCAACTTATCCTGTTAGCAAAGATCGTGTGCAACAAGGGTCATTCTTCAGTGTGCCCCAAATATACATATAAAAGGCTAGGCATGAGGTGGGGGACTTCCTAAGGAAGCCTGCATGGGAGTGAATGCAGTATGGGAAAGTGGCAGAGACAGAAAGAGAAGGAGAGAGAAGAGAAAGAGGGAAAGGAGAAAGAGAGAAGAAAGAGACGGAGGAAGGGTGAGAGGAGGAAATGGGGAGGGAGGACCGTGAGCACCAAGGAGCCGCCTCCGTGCACGGCTCCAAGGACAAAGTGGGACACAGCCTGTCAGTCAGGACACATGCCACATAGAATGATCTCACACACGTGAGAAGCCAGGTGAAGAAGGTACGTGGAACATTGTTCATGTGGAGACCTGGGTGACATCTGTGCCTGGCACTCGGGTATCTCCATGAAATCCGAAATGGTGACTTGGCAGTATGTTACCTTCAGAGGACTCGAAGCCAGGCGTGCTTCACACTGCTGTTCCCAAATCTCCTCAAGCTGAAAGGAGAAACACACTGTGACTGAGCAGTGTGGGAGAGGTCAGGGGACAGTGCCAAGGGCTGGCCTGCAGTCACCTTTCCCTATGTGAGGATGGGGTGTGAGGATCACACAGAGACACAATCTACAGTGAAACTTGGGTCCCTGAACCAGACATAATCCTGGCTCACCTGCCCCCCTGACCTGTAAGTTCCCGCCTAGTGCCTTCTGTGCAGTGGGGTGCAGTGACGGCCTCACTGATACAGGGAATCTAGACCCAGGCATGGTGGTCAGCAGTACTCAATAAACACTAGGGGCAGATCAGCAATGTGGATTCTGTCCCTAGTCACACTCCAGCCCTCAGCTCTGGGCTAGCCTCTGGTACCTAACACTCATCATGCAGCTGGAGTGCCCTCCTGACCTGGCCTCAGTCCTTGTTGAAAAGGACCAAGTGCGGGGCCCAGCACAACAAAGGAGGAGCCAGAGACCCGGCAGGCACCAGGCTCTTGTGTGAGATCACCTCAGACTTTCCACGTTAGCCTAGCCTCCACCTTACCACTGTTCAGCCAGATTCTGTCTGAATTCTTGTCCCATAAAATTTATAAAATGGGAATTTTATGGCTATTCCCTCACACTCTCTTATCTGTTGCAATCTAAATAAACCTTCCGTCCTTGCTCCTGATCAGTTCTTACCTATCATTCTTTTTCCTCAATATTACACAATCACACGAATAAGATATGTGTGCACAGACACATGAAAATCTGCTACATGGAGAGTGTCGCATCCTGTTTGGTAATTGCATAGAAAATCCTGGCGAAGTTTTCAAGCAAACCAACTGGCCTCATCCCTTTAAAACCTCACGCACTCTCTCCTCATGCAGTTGCCGTGTGATTTATTTAAGCAGGTCTCTGTTTATGGGAATACGTAACACTGGTCTATTTCTTTGCTTTTACAAACATTATTTCTGTGCATCTATTTGGTGTAACTTTCTGGGACTGGTCAAAAGGGGGATTCCAGTTTCAAGTGGATGGACTTGTGTTCAAATGGGCCTGAATGTATGCAGGCTTTGATGCAAGCTCTCCCTGACTTAGTTTGGGAAAGACCTTAACCCTGTGAAATGAGTACAGGATACTTGCAGTTAAAAAGTGATTTCATTCAATACATGATTTTAATCAATCACTGTAGGGAACATCTGTATCACAGCCGCTCTTCCCAGACTTGAGATCACTGTGGGAGAGGGGGCAGAAAGGGCGTAAGAGCCAGAGGTGGTGGGACTAAAAGGACCCACTGCGTTAGGGACACAACAGGCCAACTGCACCTACGATTTCAGTGCTTGTGGCAGCACGCAGGAGACCTACGCAAGCTCAAGTCAGACTGAATCCAAGCACGGAGAGGGGAAGAGAGGAACCACTAGCTGAGCAGCTATTGACAACTGATAGCTACTGGCAGAGGGAGAGTCGGTTTTCTTTAAGTGGTAAATGGACCACACTGTAGTGGGAGGGGCACACATCTGAGAGTATATGGTCAGCATAAATTGTACTTGATGGATTTAAGTTAAAGAGAGGGAGGAGAGGGAGAGGGGGAGAGAGAGACTTGGGTGGGGAAGGAAGGGGAGCTGTGAGAGTTGGCAGAGGAGAGAGTATGATCAAAACACGTTGTATAAGTTTATCAAAGGCAATTAATTGATTGTTTAAGTGGATGAGAAGAGAGTAAAAACTAAATAATAAGCTGAGGATCAGGAGAAAGTACTTTTAAGCCATGCATCTAACCGTTCCTTAGATATAACATGTTGACGGTGCTTTGGGGTTTCTGTCTAAAAGATTATGAACATGTATCATGTTTGATTAAAATCAATTACTGATACGTGTCATCACCGAGGACCGATGCAGAATGAGAAACGAGGTGGAGTTCTCCTGTGAATTTCTTCAGGCTCCCTCCAGTGGGGACATTTTACAAAGCTGCAGGGTCAGGAGGGACCAAGGGCAGCACAACTGCGGCTGGGATGTCCGCCATTTTGTGTGAGTGGGCCTATGAAGGTCTGTGTGAGTTTAGACCCATGTTGGTCCAAATGTCCTCCACAGCCAAGGTCCTGAGCCAGTCCACCTTGAGTCTCTCACTTTTATAATCATGTCCACACATGTCTCCTGCAGAGGAAGGGCTGAATGTTCTTCTTGAAAGTATTTGAAAGTGCCTGTGCTGGCTAGTCTTATGTCAGCTTAACATAAGCTAGTGTCTTCTGAAAGGAGGGAATCTCAATTGAGAAAATGCCTCCATAAGATCCAGCTGTAAGGCATTTTCTTGGTTAGTGATTTGTGGGGGAGGGCCCAAATCTGTTGTGGGTGGTGCCATCCCTGGGCTGGTGGTCCTGGGTTCTATAGAAAGCAGGCTGAGCAAGCCACAGGGAACAAGCCAGTAGCAGTACCCTTCCATGGCTTCTGTAGCTCCTGCCTCCAGGTTCCTGCCCTGTTTGAGTTCCTGTACTGACTTCCTTTAATGATGAACAGTGCTGTGGAAGTGTAAGCTGAATAAAAGGCTCCAGACTCCCTGCCTGTCTTCTTCACATCGCTCTAGGCTCTAAATCTCTAACCAACACTATCAAGCTGTTGGCTCTCGCTCCTTGAGGTCTGGAAAAATTTGGAAGAAGGGTTGGCCAGCTTACCTTGCCTTTGAGTGTATCCTGGAGGCTCACTGCCTCATCCCGAGCTACCTGCAACTCCCGCAGTGCCCAGCCCTGGTCCCTGAGCTGGCACTGTAGGGTCCGCACCTGGTGATGGAGCCGCTGTATGCATAGTTTGGTGTCTTCCTCAGAGGCAGCAGCCTTGGTGTTTTGGAGCTGAGAAAAAGAGGTGTAGGTGAAGTTCTCAGGTGATAAAGTGCCATAACCAACAACCAGTACCTGTTCTATTGTCTGTCTGTCTGTCTATCCACCTATCCATCCATCTATCTATCCTGTTTGCTTTTTCTCACAGTAGGAAGAAGAAAAGAAGGGGAATGAGAGAGAGATGGAGGGATAGATAGAGAGAAGGAGGAAGAGAGGGAGAGATAGATAGATAGATAGATAGATAGATAGATAGATAGATAGATGGACAGACAGAATATGAATAAAGAACAACCTCAAATTCTATGCCCCCTATTATTGCCATCATCCATTTCCCACATGGGATGCCCTTGGTGCCTCTATGTGCACATACAAATGTGTGAGCCAAATGGATACCTTGAGAGAAGAGGGGAAGGCAGATGGAACTGCAAAACAACATCCCAGAATATTATTCTCAAAAATATGCAAAATAGGATCTATCAACCAGGGTCCTGTTTGATCACTATCAGTAACTATTACATTGAAACACAGAAAAATGAATGAACTTTCACACACAACTGAACTTGTCAGCTGTTTACGCCATCAAATCTTCATGACTTTACATTAGGCAGACAATTCCAAATTTCTCATGAGCACTGGCTTAAACCAGTAACAAATCACCACCTGTTCTCTGACAGAACACCACGGTAGCAGGTTTCATGTGGATGCAGGGGAGTCAGGGAAGAAGGATCTTGCACAGCCCCGAGGGAAGTGGAATCAATAATAGTAATAGCACTGCCCCCAAATGGTCCTGTGTGCTGAGTCCTCATTCTTTTACTAACTCACATATGCACACATGCATGTGTCTTTTCTTTATACATTTTTAAAGCTTAAAAGTGTTAATTTATATGCATATCAGTGTGAGTGTGTGCCACATGAGTGCAGTGCTCACAGAGGCCAGAAGATGGCGACAGATCCCCTGGAGCTGGAGTTTCAGGTGGCTGTGGGCTGCCTAACATGGATGTTAGGAAAATGGAACCTGAGTCCTCTGGAAGAGCAGCAAGTGCTCTTACCCCTGAGCCATCTCTCCAGCTTCTCTATAAAATCTGATAAAAGTTATATATCTTTTTCTTTCTCCTGCCATGTGCGGTTTCCCACTCTTAATATTGAAGGGATATCTGTAGTTGTGCTGAACTTGACTATGCTAATTGTGTCAGGTGGGAGACTTTATCCATGATGGGAACATACCTGTGGGTTCTCGAGATCGCAGGGGGGATTCCTAAACCCACTGAGCAAGGTGTGATCAACCCTAATCCTAATGCTAAGGTACACCTGGGAAGGAGTGGTACAGCTAACAGGGATGTCTCCTCCATGAAGGAACAGGAGCTCAGAAACACCCATATCCCTTGCTTTATTTAAAACAACCCATTGCTTCCATGACTTCTATCATTCCACACTCCAGTGGGAGAAGGTGGGGAGGGTCCCAAACTATTTTGAGTGCGGGAGAGAAGAGTTGAACAGGAGAGGGCAGGATCCATGTGACTGACTGATCGGACATCTCCCTATGAACAAGGACCACAATAACAGAATGTGATATTTTTCTTAATTAATAGAAATTCACACTGCGTAGGCCTGAGACTCACAGGCTGGGGCCTGTCAGGAACAGATGGGTGCTCCGGATGGTTCCATAAAATTTAGCTCCAGACTCCAAAACGATGTGGCCTTTGAGAAGTTTGGTGGCTCGCTGCTGTGTCCTGCCTCTGGTAGCTTGGACAAGGGCTCTGCCCCATGGACCCTAAGCAAGTACCCACAGCGTGATCTGGTAGTAGGTGGGGAAGTCTGCCTGTGCCTGACTCTACACTCAAACTCTCCCTCCCTCCCTCCTCCCTCTCTGCTGCCTCCCCCCACCTCACACACCTTTCATCTCATACCACAGCCTGGCTGCTGTGGTGGCCACACCAGCTCAGTTTTATTTTTGAACAAGTCTGGCTCTTCACTGAATCCAAGCCCAAACAGCCACCGTCTTACAATGCCCTGAAACTCCCACTCTCTATTCACCCCCTAGAATCTCCAGTTCTTGCCAGGTTAGGTCAGAATAGCTGTTACTAAGAAACTATGAAATCCAGGGAGGCGAAGGGAGGAGTGGGTGGTGTGGACAATGAAGACACGAAGCCAGGGCGGGGATCCCTAGGCTTCTCTCTGAAGCACTTTGTAGACCATGGTTCGGGAAATTAGTTCCTCTGCTGAGAACAGGGCTGGGTGAAAAGGATGAGGATGGAGCTCAGCTGGACGTGGGAAACAGAGGTGAGAGAGCTGCAAAGAGAAACCCAAGAAGTCCTAGAAATGTCCTTCTGGGTCCTCTGCTGGGAGATGAACCACCAGGACCTCAGGGTTACACAGCGCTGAGATGTGGCAGGGTTTGCGCTGAACCAGGCCAAAGCCATCTTGCTGAACACTACGGGAACTCAGTCTACATGACAGAAGGGTGTTTGTTCTAGGAGCAAGCACCACACTGTGAGAGGCACAGCACACCATAGGGCCAAAAGAGACTCTGATGGGAATACCATGACCAGCAATCACCCCATGCACGAGAAAAACACAGCACCGCCTGGAAGAAGAGGCGACCAGGGACCTGTACCACACATCAGACACAGGTCCAACCCCCAGAAACTCTCTGAATGACCGATATATGAAGAAAGAGAGAAATGTGACAATCTTCCAAGAAATCAGATGAACAGAAGCAGGCAAAGGGATGACCCAGACCCTGGAGTGCAGATGAGAGCCTACAAAATGTCAGTGGCTTACATATTTCCACATTTGAAAGATACATTGACTGGATGAAAAGGTGGACTGTTTCAGCATACAGTCAGAATCGTTTCTTTGTAAATAATAAAATGGATATTCGAGATCCACAAAGTACAATGAATGGAATCAGGAGCTCACTGGGTGAACTTAGCAAGAGGTGGGTCACAGCAGAACACAGAGTTAGCAAATTAGAAGAAAAATAAATAGAAAACCCCTAAACAGAAGCACCGACTTGCAAACCTAAGATAAACGTTTTTTTTTTTTAAAGATAAAAGATTCAGCCAAAAAAGTCTGAAATTCCAAAAGATGGAAGAAACATAAGAATAAATTCTTCACAAAAGAACAACCACTGGACTGGAGAGATGGTTTCGAGGTTAAGATGCTGCTAAGCTGAGGACTAAAGCTCCATCCCCAGCACCCACCGTAAAAGCCAAGTGTGGTAGCACACATGTGTGATCCCAATCCTGGAGAGGCAAAGACAGGCAGATCCCTGTGGCTCCATGCTAATCGCTCTAGCCTAGCTGGCAAGCCCCAGATCCCAGGGAAACCTTGTCTGGAAAAAAAAAAATACAGGTGTATAGCTCCAAGAAAAAGAGGCTGACCTCTGATCTCCAAACACCTGTACTCACACCTGCACTGCACACACACATGCACATGCAACTGCACACATACACACATATGCTACTCTGAACATGCAAAAGAATTTTAAAGGAAATGATAACCAAGGATTTTTCAAATCTGAAGAAAGACATAAATATACAAGTTCAAAGAGCTTGGGAAAATGTACATAAAAAGTACAAACAGAACCATAGCTAGATCCATCAAGCCACCAAAAATCAAAGATCAAAAGGAAATCCTCAAGGCAGTCAGACATAGCTACGACATTTATTCTGGTGGTGGGAGATGATGATTACAACTGGTGTCTGAGCAGAGATGGTGGGAGGCAGAAAACAGCAGAAGGCAGCCTTCTGAGTACCGAGTGAGGGGAAGCTGTGGACCCACAGTGCTGAATCTGAGAGAAGGATCTTCAAACACAAGAAAGTCAGTTACCACCTCATCCTTACTATGAGAAATATCAGCAGCAAAACGCTCCTCTAAATTCTTGTGGAAGAACAGACACAACAAAAGCAAGTGGATGTGTGCAAGAACGACTAATTACTGCTCAAATCAGCAGTAACAACGGCTCACAAGGCTTACTATACACCGAAGCGATATACAACAGGATAATAGAGAATAGGCAGAGTTAAATACTGAAAGTTGGTTTGTTTGTTTGTTTGTTTCACGATTTAGGGACATGATACAAAGGCATTAGCCTAAGGCAAATTTAAATGACAGATACATAGTAGAGTTTCTAGACTGGTCACTAAAACAATAATAGTAAGTTATACAGGAATATAAACTACTGTGGGAGAAAGGATTATGTATGTATGTGTACACACACACACACACACACACACACACACACACACACACACACACAAGATGAAGTGCGGACAATAAAGGAAACTGGTAAAAAGCCAAAAGCTGTTCTTTGAGACAGCGGCTAGGATAGCTGAGGAGAGAGGAGAGGGGGGAAGCAGGAGTCAGCAATGGAGGGTGAGGGGAAGGGAGCAGATGGAAGGAGAGGGTGGGAGGAAGCCTGAGTGATATAGAGTCTTAGCACCAATGGTCCCCAGACATTAACAATGTGAGCATTTCGTCCTGGGAATTATAAACATTGTGATTTGATTTGTCTGGGGCAGGGAAGCACAGAATGACTCAGAGGGGGATTCCATGTCTGCACCTGAGTCCCACATCTCTATAGAACGAACCTGGTCTCCACTCTGCTGCTGCCTTCCATGGCCCACTGATCTGTCTGCAACAACTTTTTAGGACCCAACCTGAAGAGTACTGGCTTGGTCTGTTTGAACTAGTCAATGGCAAAAATTCAAGGTATGATCTCAAAATGCAAACCCCAGACCCAGACCCAGCCTCAGCCTCAGCCTCAGCCCCAGCCCCAGATCCAGCCTCAGACCCAGACCCATACCAAGACCCAGAACCTAGAACCCAGACCCAGATCTAGTCTCAGATCCATACCCAGACCCAGAACCCAGAACCCAGACCCAGATCCAACCTCAGATCCAGCCCCAGGCCAAACCCAGACTCAGACCCTGACCTGGACCTGGACCCAGCCCACACTTAGGCCCAGGCCCACTCATTCTCTGGACCCACTGGGAGATTCAGGCTTATCTTGCAAGTCAAAAGGGAGATCTTGGGCTCATCTCAGCCTCAGCCCTCCCTAACTAGGTGGCCTCAGACAAACCCCTTCACTTTTCTGCCTGGTTTTCTCATCTGGCAAATGGGACTGGTGATCTAATTCCCTCTTATGGCTGCTGCAGGGATACCTATGTCTTTGGGCATACCTCACTACTGAACTAGCTAAACAGGAAGAAAGGTGCGTCAACATACCTGGGGGCTGAGGCTCCGGGTCCTCTGAGGCTGTCCTTGTTGCACAGAACACCATGGTGTCTTCTGTTCATTTTGCAGCCAATCGCTGTCTCCCCCTGCCCCGTTGGTGTGTGCTTCCTGAGGCCCTGCAGTGACTGCACAGACTGATGAGGTCGTACTAGCATCAGTCCTGCATCTGGAATCTTCCAAATCTAAGGAAGGTCCTCCAGTCACATTTGATTTCTCAGCCCAGGATGGTCCACAGGCTCTTGTGCTCAGTTGCCTTGAAAACATAGTCACCTGGACCTCTTTGTCTACAGCGTGCCCCTTGTCTCCTGCCATGTTGGAGTTTCCCTGGGCATACCATTTTCCTTCCCCCAGATCCCTGCTCATCTGCAGGAGCTCCCTCTCCAGGCCTTGGACCCTGCCCACAAGGTGCTTGTTTTCCCCCTGCAGAGCCCAGACCATGTCTCCTATCCCTAGCACTGTGTCTTTCATCAGTCCTTTATAACTGACCCCGAGCTCTGAGATCAGAGCCCTGAGCTCTGTGTTTTCCAGGGTGACATGCCTCATCCTGCTCCCGGCTTTCCTGACGCTTTCAGACATGGCCTTATGCAGCTGGCCCAGGTCCCCATTCAGTTTCTCGTTCTCCTCTTCCAGCTGGGAAATCTTGCAGTAACTCTTCCTATTGCATTCCTCCAGGTCAGACATGGCCTGCAGGCACTGGTCCAGCTCGTGCCTGAGGCGGTCCAGCTCTCCCTGCAGCGTGTGGTTAGCTTGCTCCAGCCTCAGTGCCTTGGCCAATTCTCCTGCATGCTCCTTTTCACAAGGGCATCCTTCATGGTGACATCCTTCTTGGTCTCCCTCAAGTCCAGCATTATCAAGTAAAACCTGACTTCTCTCTTTCTTCATGTTAGCAAAGAGCTGATGGAATCTGCTTCCCGCTTTACTCAGGGTACGCTGTGTTGCGGGGAGCTGGCTCCCACCCAGCTCAGCATGGCTCCAGTTGGCTTTATCCCCACTGAGTGCTGCTCCTGGAAGAGCTTCTCCATTGCCTAGGACCACATTCTTGTCCAACCCCACTCCCTCACTCTTCCTGTTGGGTTTTGTATTCACATCCTGGCTGGCCAATGCCTGTTGAAGGCTCACACCCTCCTCAATGTCCCGCCCCCTGTGAGTGGCATGGTGGCTCTCTCTCATCAATGCTGACATCTGCTGGGGATCTCCACACACAGGCTTCAGGTTGTCCAGCTGCTGGAAGCATGCCTCCACCTCCTTCTCCAGGGTGTCTGTCTGGACGGCACACCTGTCCTGTCCTGTGATCAGAGTCTGTGAGAAGCAAGGACCTTCACTGCAGGCACTTGCTGAGGCCAATCTGGGAAACTGTAACAAATCTTGATCATCTATTAGTATGCACTGTTCCTGACCCACATGGATCTTGAACTTAGGCTTCTCAGGGCCCACAGAGGCTGGGCCTGTTGCCACTCGGATCTGCATCTCCTTATCCCCAGACCTCTCCTTCTGTAGGAGCTCAGTGTCTCCAAAGCACAGCTGGTGACCCAGCTCACCCTGTGCACTCCTCCAGACTTCTTTGCCCTTTCCTGCTGGGAGGTGGCTACCATTTGTCCTTGGCTCTCGGGTCACATGAGCTCTGAAACCGGTGGCCTCTTCCTCCTTGTCTGGAGACAGATTAGCCAAGGGTTCCCAGCCACATCCTTCCACACTCCCTCTCTTGCTCAGGGAACCAAGACCTTCCTGTGACCTAGAGGCTGTCCCACGCAGAGGGAGTATTAGACATTCTGAATGAAGCCAAGGGAAGGGGGCTACGGCCTGAGTATCTGTAGCCCTGCCCCCTTCCTGCATGCCCTCTGGGGCATGGACCTCAGCGTCCAAGGACAGCTTCTCACCACTTTGCAGGAGCAGCAGGCACCTGTCATCAAGCTCTGACTTTAACCCACCCAAGGTTCCCACCACCCCCCACTTCTCAGCACTTGTGACTGGAGGCCCACTTCTTTCTTTCCATGTGTCTCTTGGCTCCTTGGACCCTTTTGTGGGAAATGAGCCGTTTGAAATGAGTGAAGACTCCTGGCTGAGGGAGGTGTCATGGCTCCTTGCCAGATTACAATGGCAGCCGGGGTGTGCCAAAGTCCCAGGGGCAGGTGAGGGCATGCTGTCCAGCTCTTCTTGGGTCTGAAGTTCTTGAAGAGGACAGTCCTGGAGCAGAGGTGGCAGTAAGAGCTCTGGGTCTCCAGCAGGTCCCCAGAGCTGGAACATGGATGTGGGTAACAGCAGTAGAGGTTCTTGGGCTCCAACACTTTGGAGATTCTCTGAAACTCCTGCCAAGTCCAAGGAGCAGAGTGGCTCATCCATGCTTGACCTTGGGGAGCAGCTACACAGCAGCCGAAGAACCTGTGGATCTGGGTGGGGCTGGACAAGAGCACCCTGCAGGTGGAGAGAGGAAAGGAAATAAAACAGGCCTGGCCTGCTGAGTCCCACCCACATGATCAGGTGCCCCAGTACTCTCTGAACCTGCTCAGACAGTTGCATGTGTCCTTCTGTGTACACTTCCACTTCAGGGCCTCGCCCTGAGCTCTTCCCTCTGACCAGGATTCTCCTTCTCCCAGATATCCTCAAGAAACACCCCTTTATCTCAAACCAAATATCATTGCCTCCTTGCAAAGATCCCGACCCCTTGTACTACTCCCTGGCCACCCTTATTTATCTTCTGCATACTACACCATAACGGATGATACATAGATGTCTATAGGGTGGCCCACACTCCCTACGGCCCTTTCCTATCCAACATGGTCTTCACAAGTGCCACAGTATGTAAAAAGTTATTAACAAGCTTTGATTCTGCAGAGATATGAGTCATCCTGTGACTTGTAGCTGCCATCAGAGGTGGCATAGATTGAAAACACCAATCCCAGGTGGGAGGTTCTACTACACAGTGTTATGTGGATTTTCTAGTCCCCCAGGAGGTATGGGCTGGCTTTTGTTTTGCTCCAGTCCTGAGCAGTGCCAAGCTCACTTAAGGGGTTTCCTAGACCACTCTGAATGTCTTTCTAATCATTTATACCACATGTCTACCAAGCAAGAGAGATATCTGGTCACAGCACCCTGGAGTGGAGCAGAAGACTGGGTATGTGATCTGGGCTCCAGCTTTCTACCAACCCCTGAGCTTCTCAGTCTCTCTGTGCTATAGGGAGCTGTGGGCAGGCTCTTGGCAGGGACTCCCTTCCAGCAGGAAGGAGCTTAAACCTTGTTTCTGATCTGGGGGCCGTTTCTGATCTGGGGGCCGGCCGAGGGGAGAATCATTTGGCTCCAGGAGCCACACACCCGCATTTGTAAACTGGGCATCCCTAAATTAAAAGAACTGTACTGGGCCTAATGGGCAGCAGTGACACACAGTTCTAACCCAGTGATGAGATTAGAGACAGTAGAATTAGCAGAGAGACAGACATGGCGCTGAGGCTGAGCACACACTATTTGAGGGTGACAAAGGACATGCATGAAAGGAGGAAGAGAGAGAGTGTGGTCCAGGATTCCAGGCATGTGGGTAACGCCTCTGTTTCTTAGTATAGGCCTTGCAGTTTCTTCTTCATCAGCAATGTGGGGCCTGGGGCCAGGAGGCATCTGAGGGGATCTCTGGAAACCAGGAAATATGTTGGCTCAGGGTGGACATCTAGGAGCCCCCCTGAGGTTGTGAGGGGTTCGTTCAACAAGGAGATCACAGAGTTCCCAATCTTTTGAAGCATTGAGACTAAGTGACTTCCCTGAAGTGTTTCTGAGCTGTCTATAAACAGGATGAGTGGTTGGCACACAGGGCCCCACCTTCCTGTCATCTCATGCCTCTTTGGGGTCAGGCAGAAGAATGGCTACTGGAGGCAGGTCAGCGCTCTCTCTCTCTCTCTCTCTCTCTCTCTCTCTCTCTCTCTCTCTCTCTCTCTCTCTCTCTGGAATTCCTTCCTCTACATGAAGCCAAACTGCATGAGGGGATGTTTCAGGAAATAAATAAATGAATATATGAATGCATAAATGTATGAATGAATGCATGCATGCATGCAAGCATGCATGAATGAGGTTCAGAACCACAGATTCTTATCAGGACACCACTTCCAGTTCAGCTTTGTTCTTTAGGACAAGAGGCAGAAGTTGGTGTCAGTGGTTTGCCACGGTGTCAGGACCAGATGGTTGGAGTGACAGAGTACAGAAGGAGACTGGAGCTGTACATCTCCGGGGCTGGCGAGCTTTTGGGAGTTCCAGTATCCCTCAAGTCTCACCATCTCTGGATAGGGAGGAAGTACCTGCTCTGTGGGGGCTTCACTAAGGTAACATGGATGTCTTGGGTTGGCCCAGCCCAGGCACACTTATTCGGGGCTTCTTTTCACCTCACCCTACTTCTCGGCTAGGTCTTAGCACACTGCATCCCATTCCTTTTCCTCTCAATCATTTCCAGAATTTTCTTCCAAATCTGGAGTTTCCTTGGGGGTTCACACCACCGTGCACATAGCAGGACTACCCAGACCCACTGATCCTCATATTCAAAACCCCATCTGACCTCACCTGTCTATGCTCAGAGCCTGGCAGGTCTCTCTGAAGCTTGCCTATAGTTGCTGACACCATCATGTGGGGATCTTGACCATCTCCAACACAGCTAGGGAGCTCTCCTGAGAGCTGGCCTAGAACAGCAAGACTCTGAGGTTAAAAGTCACTCATAGAAGATCTATTACAATGACCACCAAGAACCACGTCAGCTGGCAGATGTCTCTTTTGACTCTCTTTTAGCCCAAAGTGACTCCTGATGAACTCCACTCCTCTGCCAGGTGAGACCTAAGGCTGGAAGATGTGAATAACTGCCAACTGTGAGCAGAGGAACTGTTTCTTAAGGTACTTCCATGGACCATAGCTGGACCATGCCCATGAAGCCCTTAGGACCCTCAGTGTCTTCATCTGTCAGCAGGGAGACACCCCTACCCCAACCCTGCACAGTTTTCAGAAACAGTCCCACCAAGTCCCACCTTGCTTTAGTGCCACCAACAGCTCTGGCCCCAGACATGCTAAAGGGGAGCATCAATTGCCTCCCCCTGCAACCAGCAGCCCTGGGTATCATGAGACTGTGGACTGCTCTTGCATTTGGACAGCTGAGGATGAGCAATCAGGATCTCCTATAGCAGGGAGATAGGAATCCATGTCTGATAGTTAAAGACCAGGGACCTTAAAGCCCCGGAAATTCTCAGAATGAGCCATAAGTCTCATCCTCAACCCAAGGAGTCACCTAGGGTATATGGGGACTAGGACGGCCCCTGCTTACCATAGATGTCTCTGTGAAGACAAGGCCCCACTACTAACATGCAGCTGGCTGACACCCTTTGAGAGTCAAGGGTGTAAGTTTAATTGTCCAATTATCCTAAGCTAATGACCACTGGAACGTCATACCCTGATTCTGCCTTGACCAGCTGTGTGACCTTGAGCCTCTCTGAGCCTTGGCTTGTCTGTGAGAGGAGTAAACCATCCTGCCCAATGTTGTAATAACATGAACACTAAGGAAAATGGCCTATCAGAGGGATGTAAGAGGCGCCTCTACGTATCACAGCATCCACAAACCTGCTAGGCCCTGAGGTCCATGCGCATCACCGTGGCAGCCATGTCTGCTGCCAGGATCCAGCACTTCTGCCCTGAGTGGAGGCAGAGAATCACTCTGTGCACAGCCCAAGGCACCCTTAAGAGAAACAAAAAGATTGAACAACCATGAGTGCCCATCTGAAGGGTCCACTCCAAGCCCATGCCTAGGCTCCTGCTTCATAGAAATGGTCAGATGCCTCCAAAGTAAGCAAACTCAGGTCAGAAAGCAATGGGCTCAAAGTTGGCCATAGGGCCTAACCTGGGCCATTGTTTTATCAGGCCACACTGTTCCTGTTGACTCTTGAGATTCTTTCAGTAAGTTACCTGGGGTGGCAGTCTGTCCTTGGAGTAGTCTGTCCATTCAGACAAGACACTGTGTGGTAGGGCAAAGTCCCAGCTTTGCTCCTATGTGGTCTCTCTGTCCCACTGGAAAGCTGGCATCTGCTCAGGGATTTTGAATGCTCCCATCTTTCCCTTATAAGCAAGTCCCAAAGGTGACAGTAGCTAGTGGCCCAGACAGTGCCCCCCAGACCTGCATGAGGCCAGCTGTGTAGACAGAAAGGACTGTGTGCCCACCATGGTCCTGAAGGCCACCCATAGACAGTTCCAGCTGTCATGACCCATGTGGGCTCTTGGTCCTGACATGGTAGCCTCCTGGTCGCCACCATGCTGGCCACGTTCCCTGCCTCTAGCTCTCTACACAGGCTGTTCCTTCTGCTCCATTGGGGAAGGGTTCTTACAGACCTATTTGTGGATGGCTCCCATCCCTGTCTCCATTCCACTGAACATCTGGCCAGCAACTTAAACTGGAAAGCAAAGCAGGCCAGGGTGCCTCCCCTTCTCACCCTTTTCCTGTGCAGCAAGATAAGAAGCCCATCTCCCCAGTCTCAGGCCTACATCTTGCTCTGTGTTCCAGCCAGTGACTGCAGGCCCCAGTGTATGGGCAGAACTGTGACTGAGCCAGGCAATACCCGAGTGGCCCTGAGCAAGGCCACACTACAATAAGCTTCTGCCCCTCATTTGGAATCGTTTTTGCAACAGGTTAGTCTTGGGAGCATGTGATCCATGCTGGATGGTAGTAAGTAAGGACTCAGTCCCTGCAAAGTCCCCTGTGAGACTTTCCTTGATGTTCCCACCAACCAGGTCCCCATCACCCTCCCCATGTCCCCTCCTTCTGCCACTCTGTGCTTGTGACTTCATTTCTATCTGTGCAACAGTTTGTACTGCATCCTTTTACCCATAAATCAAAGCCCCCAGTCCCGGCTGCATCATAGACTCTTAGAAATCATGGAAACAGGCTTGTGTGTTTGAACTGTGGGTCCTGGCTAATGGCACCGTTTGGGAAGGTTGTAGAAGTCTAAGAAAGTGCAGGCTCACTGGAGAAAGTAGGTCACTGGGGGTGGGCTTTGAGGTGGCACACACTTGATCTACTCCATGTGAGTACTGAGAACCAAACCCTGGCCCTCTACAAGGGCAACAAGGGCTCTTGACCACAGAATTGTTGTTTTAGCCCTCTCTATTTCTCAATGCCCCTATTTTCCGTGAAGTGAACAGCAAACCTGTGCTGACGCGGTCCTGCAGAGGTGCAAGCAGAGGTCATCTCTCAACAATGAAAACGTTCCCACAGCTTTTGCCAGGGCTTACTCTATACACACTGAGGACAGGGCAAAGCAGACAGCATCCAGCAATGCCCATCACTCAGCACCTCAGCTATCAGATGGCAGAGGACATGGTGATCTTGAAAGCCTGAGTTTTCATCTCCGTACATAAGCCTCTCTCAGTGGCCCTGCAGACCAGGTCATGGCCATCTATCTGTCTTCTGATATAGCTGTTTAGAAGCCTAAACCGCTGCCTCTTACATCTGTCTGTATCTCCTCCAAGCTCTTGAAGAGCCGGTCCACACTTAGATCACCTCCGAGTCCCAGGGCCCAGCATTGTGCCTGGGACATTGCAGAAGCACGGTGAATATTCCCAGAGAAGCATGCAAACGCTTGACAAGCAAGTGGCATCTTGCTATCCACCATCTTCCTCAGCTCCTTTCGCCAGCTTCTTCCTTCTCCCAAACTCCTCCCTGAGGCCTCAGAGGACTTAGCTTTTAAGCAACCCCTTCTGAAAGTTCTCAGCTATCTGAGCTTGGGCAGACTGAGTTCACTCCTCTAGACTCAGCTTAGGGACAGAGGCACCAGCACTTCTCTGACTACAATGTCTAAGAGAACAAGCACTTTGTGGCTAAGAAGCAACCAACATGTCTTTTCACAATGCCTGCCCTCCCTATAACTGACAGCACAGCTCCCAGAGTCCATCGGCTGTAATAAGCTGAGAGCTATCTCGGGGCAGGGGGCTATGCCTCTTCAGACCTGGCTTCCTTCATTTGCTGGAGCATGTGACTTTCCCTCCCTGTCTCAGTTCCCTCTTCTGTAATATCTAATAACCAATAAGGACTAATAACTCTATCACCCTGTCAGCTGGCTGCAGTGAAGACAGCAGTGCCAGGTAAATGGCAGCTTTGTGAAGACTGTCTGCTGCACACATGGTCAAACATATTCACTCTGTGCCTCTTGTTTCCAAATCTCTGTTCCTCAAAAAAGTACAGCCACATGAAGACACTCCCTACGACTGGAGCAAGGGGTTTCTTGTAGTCATTTCCTTACTGAGCGGCTCGTTCACTGAGCTCCACAGTCCCTGGGTGTCAGCCCCATCTCATGATAAGAAGGCTGAGGCACACAAGTCTAGCAACCTGCCTAAGGCTCTCCTGGTCAGTCTGGATCACTACTGTCCCCTAAGTGTGATCCCCCCAGTTACCTATAGGAGTACCTCCCCCTTCCTTCAGCAATGACCCACAGGTTCCTAATAGCAGCCTGGTTTTTTCCTCTGCACCACACAGCATGGGGACCACTGTTCATGGACAACTTTGGGAACCTGCAAGAGACATCGTTCAGCTTTGCCAGTTGAAGCCCCATGTGAGATGCAGCTCCACGGAGCACAGGGCCTTCTGAAAAGAGAGCATCTAACACTGAGGTCACAGGTGCTTGTGACCAATGATGGTTTCCAGCTGAGGGCACAGATCCTACAGGATCCAGCCACTGACAAGCCCAAAGCCCCAAAGAGCTACGGATTCTGGCCTCTAAGGGTGAGCAAAGGACCAAAGAGGGAGGGAGGCATGACTCACTTCTGGTCGTGATGCTACCTTGGTGTCTGCAGCCAAATCACTTTGCCCTCCCTGGGCAGTTCCTCCATCAGCTTGGTGGGAACAACCCTTCATGCAGGAGGGGTTAAAGGGGCCAACAGGAAATGGACAAATAACAGCAGGACCCTGCCAGGCACCTAGGAACCTGCTCTTCTTCTCAGAGAAGTGCTTTGAGGGAACAGTGAGTCCCAGCACTCAGGGTAATGGCAAGATGGGAGAATTAAAGCTTCAGGCCAATCGCCTAAATGAAAGCACATTTACAGCAATCACAGAAAAGATTCTAAATGACAATTTCCTTGTACGCGTCATTTATTTTCAAAATTACAAGGAGACGATGGTGAGTGTACACTTTGTTTTCCTCGTGGTGATCGAACAAGAACAGCAGAGATATGTGGGAGATAATGCACTGCAAACACACAACGGAACACCATTGGTAAGCTCGCCCAGGCAAGAGACACGCCGTTATCTGGAGAACTTTAGCACCCTAATTCCAATTAAAAGATACATTTGAATTTTTAAATGAGCACACACACACACACACACACACACATACGTTGTTTGTATTGTCTGTCTGGTTTTCTTGTGCTTTTGTTCGAACCCACCCAGGTTGGCCTCGAACTTGCTCTGTAGCTTGAAGTCCTGATCCTCTTGCCTCCCAAATGTCCCCTCTTCTCTAAAGGAACTGAGTTCACTCTGGCTTTAGGGGCACAGGGCTAATGCAGCTGGGGCCACCCACCCTGACGCCATGTCTAATACGGACAGGTAAGATAACTGTCCTGAGCCTTCGCTTGCTGTCTGTGGAACGAAGATGCTGAGAGCAGCTGTCCCTGTCTCCACAGCTTTGTAAGGAAGCTTTGAATACATCTGCCACATGGCAGGAAGACATGAAATGAAGATGTTTACTCTTCTGTCAAGTAAAGAGGAAATAAATGCCCAGCCTTCCCTCCCCAGCTTAAAAAACATACCAGAGTTTAAAGAGCTAGAATAGGAAGAAATAGAGGAGAGCAGAGAAGGCCAAACCCTGGTGCTTTCTCCTTTACAGTCCCTGGACCCCATGTGCTGCTACTGGGAATAGAGGCTACACAGCACAGAGGATGCTGGACCTGCCCTGGGAAGTTCACAGCCCAGGAGGAAAGGAAGGGGGGGTAGATAGGGGGAGTGCCCTGGGGGAGGAGCAAGGCCAGAGGGGACCTATACTCAGTTGAGACCCATCACTCACATGGCTTGCACACTGTCAACTGTCGGGACCCAATCAGTGTCAAATAGGTGGATGAACAGAGAGAGAGAGGAACCGTGAAGGGTATGAGGGGCAACTGGCTGCCTGGCAACCGGCTGGATGAGTGGACAGATGGGGAAGATACAGGTGAATGGGGCACAAGGAAACACAGGTGACAGTGGGCAGATGGCTGCCTCCACCCAAATGTTTGTTCTGCCCCCAAATTCATGTGTTGAAATCTGATCACCAAAATAGTTAGCAGGTGAGTAAGTAGGAATGGCACCCCTTGCAGCGGTATCATCTCTCCCATTAAAGAGGCACATGCCCCTTCCACCCTGTAAGGACTCAGCAGCCACCAGGCACCATCTACAAACCAGGTCTCAGACACTAGGTCCAGGGGTACCCTGACCTTGAACCGGGTATGAAAAGCTAGACTAGCATTGGGGTGGGGGTGCACTGATTATTTCCCAGTGTGATAAAATACCTGGCCAAAGCAACTTCAAGGACGAAGGGTTTGTTCTGCCTCTTCATGCAGCGACCACAGTGATGGCAAGGACGGCACGGGGCTGGGAGCAGCTTGAGAAGGAGCTTGGATTCTGCTTCCTCTCAGCTGGAAGGGCTTAGGGAGCTCCAGCACTAGCACCTCAAGTCACCCCAGCACCCCGCCTTCTCCACCCAGGCCCTCTCCTAGCAGGCATGTCTAACCTTGCAGCATTATGACTCTGAGGTCTTCACTACCAAGTTCACACTCAAGAAGTTCATGATTGTTTTGTTTTTGTTTTTAAAGCTCATAGTATCTTTTAAGTCTTGGGTTTTGTGTTGAGCCACATGCATAGCTATCCCAGAATGAATGCATACCGAGGGCTTCAGATTAAACACACCTGTCAGACCTAAGGGGTCCACGGCCTCTCCAAATAGAGCCAGCAGCTCGGACCAAGGGCTCAAACACGGGGGGGGGGGGGGCATTCCAAATTCAAGCCCTTAACAGTGGGTAAGGGGAAGAACGCCGAGGTTGGCAGTGGGATACAGTACAATTGGACATGGGAATCTGCAAGTGCATGGACAAGTGGGTAGACATCAAATGGCTGCCGGGTAGTGAAGCCAATGTGTTGAAGGGCAGTGGCGACTTCGTGTGTATGGATGGTGGGGCCAGAGATGGAGTTGGTGAAGGATGGACCAGCCTCTGATTCAGATAAGTGATGAACCGATGCTGGGGAAACGACCTTAATCAAGTGGCTGGACAGAAGTCAGAGGAGGACAAGCGATCATTCCTGTCCTGGGATCCGGCCACTTACCGGGCTACCGTGCCCCAGCTGGGCCCGCAGGCGCCGGTTTTGCTGAGCGAGCTCCTCCACCTGGCTGTGCAGGCCTATCTCCGACAACGTCAGCCCATACACACAGCAGCGCAGTTCCTCCAGCTGCTCCCGCAGCTGCCGCTCGGTGGCGCTGTGCTCCCGCAGCCTGCGCAGCGCTCTCACCCGCTCCCGCTCCGCGAGCTCCGCCCTGGCTCGCAGCGCGCTCAGCTCTAGGACCTCAGGGTCACCCAGGGGACCAGCCAGAAGCTGCGGTCGCGAGCTCCCCGTACCGGGCGTCGAGTCCGCGGCGTGCAGCTGAGCCAGCAGGAGGCCCGCAGCGCGTCCCAGGCGCCTCACGTCGCGCTCCAACCGCTGCACCTGCACCCGCAGAACGCGCTCCTGCTCCCGCACCAGGCCCAGCTGCTGCCGCTGCACCCGCCCGCAACGCTTCAGGGCTGCCGCCTGCCGTGCCAGCGCCTCGTCCTTGCGCCGCAGCCGCTCCTGCAGCCTCCGCTGCCGTCTGACTGCGCTCTCTGCCTCCCGCACCTAGGAGTTGCGGTGATGGGGACGTCAGGGAGCCCCGGGCACGCGCCTTGCTCGCCTTAATTTCTCTCCCTAACATTCCCTTATGTTGTGCATGATGGGTATTTTTCATTAAAATATTACGCTGGGACCAAAGATGGCTCAAAGGGTTAATGTCACGTGCCACCAAGTTTGAAGACCCAAGTCGGGTCCCCAGGACCTGCAGGTGGTAGGAGAAACCTATACAAGTTGGATTCTAATCGCCACTGTGGCACATGTATGTGCACGAACAAAATAAATAAACAAAAATTTAAAGTTATGCTGATTACTGAGTTTGCTGACACTGCAGCCAAGAGTCACTTTCACGTCATCCTTGTCATAGCCCCAAATCTCCATGAGTTCCCTAAGTCTGTGGAAGAGTGAGCAGTGGGTTGGAGGGGCAGTACCCTGCAGAGGGTCTCTGGAATTGTTCAGTCTTAACAGTCCAGACACTTCGATCCAAACAACACAGAACTCTCCACAGCTTTCCATTTCAGTAATGTGAGCTGAGCAGGGACCAGTAAGCCTCAGCAGCTGTTCACAACTATGAATATCCCGTCCCCATCCCCGCTAGAATAGCGCTGTCATTAGCACCCCCACACATTCAGAAGCGATCTATATAACGGGACAGCTAACATTCCTGCAGCCATCTCTGGAGCACAGCATGGGAGGTATGGGAGCCTTGTGTCTGATGCAAGGGCTTTTTTTTTCCTGTCCCTTTGGCCATCTGGCTGAGCAGGAAACACTTCTCCATATTCTGACACCCAGCCTTCTCCCTACCACATACAGGGAGCTGGACTGTGGTGCAAACATTGCCTTTGTGGTAAGCTTTCTCTCACCAGCTAGCTGCTTCCCTCTGCCAGAGAGCCTGCAGGTGAAAGAAGTATTTGGCAAAGGAGAAAGGAAGTATAAGACCAGCTCAGGCTGGCTTTGTGGGGTAGTTTATTGATTGGGGGTGGGGGGGCAGTACTGGCTGGTTGTGTGTCAACTTGACACAAGCTGAAGTTATCACAGAGAAAGGAGCTTCAGTTGAGAAAATGTCTCCATGAGATCCAGCGGTAAGGCATCTTCTCAATTAGTGATCAAGGGGGGAGGGCCCCTTGTGGGTGGTGTCATTCCTGGGCTGGTAGTCTTGGGTTCTATAAGAAAGCAGGCTGAGCAAGCCAGGAGAAGTAAGCAAGCCAATAAGGAACATTCCTGCTTCCAGATCTGCTTGAGTTCCAGTCCTGATTTACTTTCATGATGAACGGCGATATGGACATGTAAGCTGAATAAACCCTTTCCTCCCCAACTTGCTTCTTGGTCATGGTGTTTGTGCAGGAATAGAAACCCTGACTAAGACAGGAGGGAATAAAAACTGAAGTTGAGTTTTCTGGGTCTTCCTGGCTTTGTAATGGTGTGAATTCTGTACTGGGTGCCTGGGGACCCATGGCTTGGGTGGATGGGCCTTTGGCACCTCTCAGGATGACCAGAGCTCACTGTGGAAATGAGGCTCCATTTCTTCCCGGAAATATGACCAGGGCAAAGATGCCACCTGTGACAGATCAGATGCATTGTTTTAAAATGCCAAAAGCCTGTTCACACACCCCTGCAATACCAACTTCTACATTCCAAAATCTCCAACAAAAACAGAAAGGTTAGAAATTAAGATTGGGGGCTAGGCTGCAGCTGGACCACATGTGACCCTGACCAAACCCCTGTAAATCTGTAAATGGGCTTCTTGACAGGTCTGTCTGAATACATCCATATGGCTGTCTGGCTCATGCTCAGCTTGCTTTCTCAGACAGCTCAGGATCTGCCCAAGGATGGCCCTGCACAGCGAGCTGGACCCTCCCACACCCACAATCAAGACCGTTCCTCACAGACACGTAATGACAACAGAGAAGCATGTGAAAATGGCCTATAGCTCCCTGGGCACCCCAACACCCCTTATCCCACTAATGCAATTAGTAGCTTGCATGTCACCCTCACCCTTCATCTTCACCACACTGCAAGCATCTCCACTGCAGGGCTGTCCCTGACTTCCCTAGGAATCCCAGCTGTACAGAGAGCAAGGCTCAAAACACCCTTACAATGTCTCCTCAGAGGAACCACAGGCCCCAGTACAGAGGCACAGCCTGTACCCTGCTTCTGTGAAGACTCCCCTAGGGCTGAGAGGCTAAGGGCATGTCCAATTTAACCCGAGTCTGCCTCCAGTGGTCAGGGGAAAAGTGAGAGTAGCACCTGGCTGGCCCCCGGTTCCCAAGGACTGAGTTGAGCTGAGCTGGACTTTCCACACCACAGTTTTGTCTTGGTGAATACCATGTCATGTACCCTGGTTGTCCCATGGCTGCCCACTGTCGGAGACACACAGGACCATCACATATGTCACACCACACACACACACACACACACACACACACACACACACACACACACACACACACACACACAGAGCTAAACAAGACCCGAAGAAACAACACCCCCTTTTGTGCGTGCTTTACCTGTTCATGTTGAGTTCACATCCCATGAATGGGCTGTGCCCTGCAAACTCAAAACCCCTAAGCCGTGCCTTAAAGAGTAATTCCTGAAGCCCGGAAGCTGGGTGCTCAGGCATCACTGGGTACCTTTTCCAGAGGTGTGGTCCATCTGCTATCTATCCCTTCCTCAATGTGGCCCGTATCACCTGCCCCCTGGAAAGTTTCTTATGACGGATAAGAATGGCCAGTGCAGACAACATTATTAAGACGCCCTCTTCTCTGAGCATTCTACATGTATCTACCTGAGGGGTGGGTAACATATTCCCATTTTACACATGGAGAAACAGACCCAGGGAGGTTGTGTCACTTGTCCAATGTCACGTAGCCAATTCAGTGGTTGAACTAGGGTTTGCCTCCACAGCATGGCCTCTAACCACTCACTTCTTGGTGGTGCTTTCTATTGTGCTCTGTCTCCCTACTTCCCAAAGCTTTAGCTGTCTTCTTTGGGCCTCCATTGCTAGGACCTCATTTCTGCAATGACCCCTCTGGAGTCCCCACTGTGCCTCCCAGTCTTTCCCTCCCTGCACATAGGCTTTTCCTGGCCTTCCACAGCAGCGTGAGGGTCTGCCTCGTTCCCATACTTCAAATACTTTTCCCAGCAAGGTCTGGGAAGTTCTGTCCCCAGTTCCCTGAAGTGTCTTTTCCCCGCCACACCCACAACATACCCAAGTCCGTCCTCCACCCAAGACCAGGTTCTTATCTTCCCTCTGGCCCCACTTGCATGCAGCAATTTGAAGACAGAAACCTGCACTGACCAACTCCTGGCCTCAGTGACCCAGGCATGAGAAAGGTACCATGCTTCCCGGGGGGCCTGGGAGGCAGGCAGGGAGAGGTCAGACAGAGAAACTGAGGCCCAGGGTGATCACATGACCAGGCACTGGGAAGTGGAAGGGATACAAACCTGACTGACAAGTGTCCCCTTCAGTGCCTGCAGCTGCTCCTGGACGAGGAGTGTGGTACTTCTTTCCTGAGCCACACAGGCACTCAGCTGTTCCACCTTCAAGAGAAGCCTCCTCTCTGACCGCTCCAGCTCCTGGACCCTGCGGGAACAGAAGCAGGAGACACTCAGGGTTGGAAGCGAAGACTGAGTGTCTAAGCGACTATGTAAACCCCGCCACCACAGTCTGGCTCAGCTGCTGGTCTAAGGGTTTCATTGTAAACTGCCCACACACTTCATCAGCTTGGCCGTGAGCTCTGTAGCCCAGACTGCTCAAACTCATGGTCATTCTCTTCCCAGTTTCCCAGCCACTGGATGACCGGAGTGAGCCACAATCCCAGCCATACCTAGCTCATTAGAGAGTCTCTGTTCTACCTCAAAGGGCTGGAAAGATAGCTTAGTGGGTAAGAGCACTTGCTCAGTGAGCATGAGGACCTTAGTTCAAATCCCCAGCAGCTACATAAAAGCCATCCCTGTACTCCAGCACTAGGGACAGAGACAGGCAGACCTTAGGAGCTTATTGGTCAGCCTGCCTAGCCAAAATGTGAGCTTCCAGGCAATTAGGTGGAGAGTTATGGAGGTAGACAGGCTGGTGTTCTATCTGGGCCTTTCCACAGATGCAGATGGGTGCTGCATAGATATACAAGCTACATATGTGTGTATACAATACACACACATACCAACATCACTTGCCACAGAATTCAATCTCAGGTGTTTGTTTCTCAGCCCTGTATGAAGACCGAGAGACACTGAGTTGAGGCCAAACAGTCAGGAGCTTTTTTTGCACCATCAGACTAATGCAGTCTCCAGGTAATATATCTCACACAGGAGAAAACTGAAGACCCGAGAGGTGATTATTCCCTGGGGTCACACAGGATTGTGGATTCCAGGCTGACTTTTAACCCTATTCACTGATGCCTCCCATTCTGACTCCAAACTTATAAATATCTTCTAAGGAAATGACTGAGAATCAAAAGGTTTCTGTGATAAAAACAGAAACCACGGCCATGTCTGTGTGGCTTGCACTTCCACATGAGATGCTGGGAGCAGCCTGTAGGACTGACACAGGGAGCAGCTGAGCCAGGCAGGGTTCTGTGCTGCACAGCGAGACTCTAGAGACTGTGACTGCAAATAGAGGAGTTGACACAAGCAGGATGCTGGGGACAATTAAAGGGGAAGTCAAAGAAATGCCCCCCACCAGAAGAACTGCCAGACAAGAATTTTCTTTCTCCTGTTCAGTGCTAACCTTGGCTCTATTCTAGGTAAATGTTGGCCAGAGATATCCCTCTATCTACCACCTCTGCGCATGCTTTCTCCTTTACTCAAGACCAATCAGTGACCTCCTTCATCTCAGATCCTGAACCACTGGGAGGGGCAGGCTGCCTTTACCAGCCACAGAGGCCTAGCTTGATTAGTTTATTTCTACAACCCTCAGATTTTCTTCTGTAAGATACAGGCAGCTAGCTGTACTTTGCTCACGGGGTTTTGTTAAGATGAAAGAGAATGGTCTTACTATTTAAGACCTGACCAAGGGCTTCCTCTCCTCAGGGAGTTCCCTCTATCCCTCCTGAACAGGTTCTCTCAAGCTAATCAGTGAGGAGATGGACTAGTGACTTCTCACTGCTTTTGAGATGTGCTGAGAGTTGAAAAGGAAAAAGTAAGCCATCCTCTTTATTTTGGGGAGCAATCTGTGCCCTGACCTCAGGAGACAGTCTGCTTCTAACTCAGTCAGCTCAGTACAGTAGCTAAGCTGTGGCCCCAGATACACCCAGATCCTGGTCCCTGCAGGAAGAATGTCGCCCCTCATGTGTACAGAAGGCTGCAGGGCAGGTGAAGTCGAGTCTGTGAGAGGAGATGGCTCCTGACCACCACCCGGTCTCCAGCTAGTCAGAAGGGGGCCTGGGTGGGGCTGACTGTGGAAAAGAAAGCTTCAGAGCCAAGGCACCGTGCTTGCTGCAGCTCAGAGGTGGGCTAAGAGTCCAGGAGGGTGCTCAGCTGAGGAACAAGGACCAACCAGCTAGGAGTCAGAGTCCCAAAGGTGTCTGGATGTGACCCTACTAACAACTTGAGCTAAGCTTGAATCCTAATTTCCAGCCTCCAGAGCTGTTAATCAACCACCTGTTGGTTGGTTTTCTCTCCGTCTATCTGGCTGTCTGCCTGTCTGTTTGCTTGCTTTAGAAACACTATGTGAGTGCAGATGCATGTGTGGGCTGAAGCCAGAGGTGGACATGGTGTATCTTCCTCAACCACCCTCCTCTTTTTATTTATTTATTTTGAGACAGACCCTCCTACCAAGTGAGAAAGTCACTGGTTGTTTCAGCTGGCCAGTGAGCTCCACTGATCCTTCATCTCTGACTTCACAACACTGGTTACAGATGTGTACTACCCCTGGTTTTTACTTGGGTGTGAAGGATCTAAAAATCAGGTCCTAGTGTTCTTACAACAGGCACCTCCGAGACTGAGCCATCTCTTTAGGCTATGTGTCATGGATACATGCCTATAACCTCAGCACCCTGGAGGGAAAGGCAAAAGGATCAAGAGTTCAAGGCCATCCACAGCTATAGAGTGAGTCTGAAGCCAGCACGGGCTATGTGAAGTCCTCTGTCTCCAATCCCACCATGCTACTCCCAAGAAAAAGTACCAAGTTTATGCTATTTGTCACAGCAGCCACAGGTAACCCATACACTCAGGACCATGAAAAAGGTCAGCGGTGGGTTTTTTTTCTGACTAAAATAATCACATGAGGCTTGTCAGCATGGTGCCATAGAAAGTACTGTGAATCTAAGAGGCTCTGCTGTGACTATATGGGCTCACAGTGGCCACAGGTTAGACTCCTAGGTACCTGGAATCAAGTCTTACTGCCCTAAGGGATGTATAGGCACAGTGATATAGCACCCCAGGCCTTGACATCTCCTTCGTAAAACAAGCAGAACACTCACCATGAACACCTGCCGAGCAGGTCGGTCTGACTCAGAGCCCAGTGTGACTTGGCTATATTAGGTCAGAAATGGCTGTGAAGCATAGTTTGGTGAGATGGGAGTGGGCTTTTTTTCCAGTCCATTTTCTAACAATTCAGCTGTGTATTTTTATGTTTTATCCATTTCTTTTAATTAGTTAGTTAACTTCATCTTTTTGAGACAAGAGCTGACACTGTAGCCCAGGCTGGGCCCTAACTCACAGCAATCCTCTTGGCTCAGGCTCCTAAGTGGTAGGATTCCAGGTATGAGCCTCCTCGCCCAGCTCTGTATTATTTCAATAATAATAATAATAATAATAATAATAATAATACAACCTTTGGCATGTTAACACTTTTTTATTTAATTTTTTAAAATTTTGTTGAGGTCAGGTGAGCAATGCATGTGTTGTTAGTCAGGTGACAATTTTATGGGGTTGATTCTGTCCTTCTACCATGAGGGTCCCAGGAATTGAACTCATGTCACCATGCACCTTAGCTCATTAAGCCATCACACTGGCCCTGCACATTAACTCGGTGGCTGCATCAAGTTCAGTGTGTACTCCAGCCACTCACTGTTTCCTAGTGGACCAGGCCCACCAGGAAGTCCCCTGGGCATCTGCATTCCTAGTGGGCCATTTAGACACTACTGCTCTTCTTGTCCCTGACTCTATAGTTCCCCCGTCTGGAAAAGGAGATAATAACATTCTATACACCACAGGCCTCAAGAGAGTCAACGTTGGGCCAGAGTGGAGCCAGAGTGGTCCTTTTTCTCCTTCAGCCCTGCCACAGATCCTACCTTCCTATCCCCTGGCCCTTTCCTGAAAGATGTGTGCCATATCTTCAAAGAGAACAGTGGATACGGCCTCACCCTGGGCTCCAGCTGCCGAGGTACCTCCGCCAAGGTGCCCTGCCTGACCATGGGTCCAAATCAATGAATGCACAACACAGACTGAAACCCGCTGTGAGTCACAATGAACTTGTGCTCCTTTCATTAATTACTCGAGTATTTGCTCACAGTGACAGAAAAAATAACGAACACACACAGTCTCAAGAAACTCCCCAGGGACCCCACTGATGCTCTTCCTGGCTACCACGAGGAGAACATCATTCCTGTCCCCGACCCATCCTTCATGTTCCCACCCTGTCACAGACCTATAACAATACAGCCAGTTAACCGTGGAAACTGCCTCTTGAGAGGGAGGGAGGTAGAAAGGAAGGGAAAGAAGGAAAGAGGAGGGGAGGGAGGGAAGGAAGGAGGGAGGGGGAAGGAAGGAGGGAGGGAGGAAGGGAGGGGAAGGGCTGGGGTGTGACCAGGCAGCACAGTGCTGCTCTAGGATATTCAAGGTCCTGAGTTCCATCCCCAGCACCACTAAAGGAAGGGAAGACAGGAAGAGGAGAGGGGAGTGGAAAAGAGGAAAAAGAGGGGGGTGGAGAAAAGGGAGGGGAGGTGCCATTAGGAAAAAGCTGAAGAGGGTGGGGTTTGGAAAAAGACCCAGATTCAATGGCCGTCCTGGGTCTATGTTGACTCCACCAGGCAGCAGAGCCCATACCAGAGGTTCAGCAGATTGAAACAACTAGAGGTTGGCAGGATATCCTGTACCAAGGTAATAGTGGAGCTGGGAGGCCAGACAGAGATGACAGACAGCTGGTTAGACAACTCTGGGGCCACTTCTATTCTTGGAGCTAAGGGACTACCCAGGGGAAACATGTGACCAAGGTTTGGGCCAAGCCACACAGCAGAAGTTGGGCCCACAAAGAAGAGAGGCACACATCATCTGGGCACAGCCATAACAGAACAGAGGTGAGGGGAAGGCTGGGCTTTTCTCCTTCCCCCTCACCACAGGTGCTTGCCATTGTCTGGACCCAGTAGATGGTGATCGAGCACAGAGCAGGTCGTGACAGACAGAAGTGAGGGCAGACGACCACCTGAGGCTGGGTCTACACCCCTGGTGAGCCTAGGACCTTACTGGAGACAGGATTCAAAGGACTGTGTGTCTGGGGGATTCATTAATGACCCCCTCCCACACACAAGAGTACTCACAGGGTTACACCCACCTGTTCCTCAGCCCTGACTCCGATAGCACATGCTTGTCCACAGCTGCCAACAGCTTCTGCTCTGAGGATTCTAGCTGCTCCCTGAGCAGCCCCGTGTCCAGGTCTAGGCTGCTGACTGTTTCTGGAAGGCATCCCTGCTCCCTGTCACTGTCCTCCACGTCTCGGAACACCCAGCAGGTGTCAATCTTCACATCCACATTTATCCCATCAGAGCCCTCGATGCTGGGAGCTCTGATGACGTAGCTGAAGCTTTTCTCAGTCTGTCCCTGGGCTGTTGGCTCCATCCCAGAAACATTTCACTGGCCCAGACTTCATAAAAATGGAGTGAGTCTACAACATGGACTTTCTGGAAATTCTGCAGTGGCTACTGTGCCTTTGGATTGTCCCGGAAAATGTCCTTTGAGGAGAACAAGGACAGGTGGATTATTCATGAGTGGGTAGCTCGGGTTTCATCCACACAAACGTCATGCAATACGAACGAGCATCTCATTTTACAAGCTGGCCTGCTAGAACACACCAAAGCTAGAACGAGGCTCAGAGCAGCCACCTGGAATTAAATGCTTAGCAATGCATACAAAGAGGAAAGAGATGGTTTCCAGGGAGTACCATCAGGTTCTCCAAAGCAAGCAAAGCTCTTTGCCAACCATAATGAATGAGGGTCCATGCCTGCTGCTTGAGTGAGTATAGCACATACTTACCAAGGACCTAGAATCTGCCAGGCAAAGAAGGTGGGACATTAATACCATACCAAGAGGTATCTTGAACCTACCTAGTCCAGTTGTCCTGATGACCCTATGAGGTAGGCATCACCATGATCATTTTAGAGATGGTAAAATCAAAAGATCTCAGAAGGTGGAAGAGCTTGTCCAAATCCTACAGATGGGAAGGAACAGCCAGGTCTGACTCCACACTGAGAATGTATGTTGTAGCCCAGGAGCTGTGAGATCAAGTGTGGAATGAAACCGGTCTTTGGGCATCAGAAAACAAGTCCCCCAGAGCTCAGGGTTGGGGAAGGGATCCAGAGGATGAGAAAAGCAGGAATGGCAGGGAGCAGCAGGCAGGTGTAGGTAGAGATCTGTGGAGCAGGGACAAGCACCAGGCCACAGCCAACAGGATAGGAGTGGCTGGCCACATGGCACACAGAAGGGCCCACACTCACACAGGGACCCAGGGGTCTCAGACATCTCGCTGTGAACATAGGACAGTCACCGCCATTCAGAACCAAGGAGGTAGCTGGCCTAAGCTGACATCAAGGGATCTGCAAGGGGAAAAATCTGAGGCCATCAACCACACCAGAGAACAGGACTAGGCAGAGAAGTAACAGGACAGTAGTAAATAGACATTTATTGTAGCCCTTTGTATAAACCCACTTAATGAAGTCAGAGGGTTACCCAGCTTACCAGTGGGTGAACTTGGGGTGACCCATCCTTGGAAAGAAAACAGCTATGGTCTTAGGGCCCAATGGGATTTGACTGGAAATCATGTGTACCCAACCCCAAGCATCCTGTCTGTACTCCTCTGGGTTGCTTGGAATGCACCTCACTCTGGCTTCATGCTCTCCAACAGTGAAGTCGGTGGCTCTCTCTTCTACCTTGTAGAGAGGCCTTCTGAGTTCCCAGCAGGAGATCTCTGGGGGATACAGGGGTGAAGAACTGCAGCTGAGTTGGGACAGGCAGAATTGGCCATGCAAGCACTGGCCTTAAAGGGACAGGAAGATCAACTCAGAGCATAGGTGCTGGGTCTTACTCCTTGGGTTTGAATCCTATCTCAGGTAGGAATCTGAACAAATTACTGAGTGTCTCATAAAAGGATCCCCAGACACTGTCTGGAGTACAGACATCTGCATCTGTGAGAGAATACATGAGTGGGTTCATACAGCTTGCTCAGAGAGCCCAGCACATCCTCAGGCTAAATACTAGATGGATGTGGTAGGATAGTGATGCTTCCTGGTCCATGCCCTCAGCTGTGTGGGGTGTGACTTTGATTAGCCGCTGCAGGGCACTGGGCAAGTGACCCTTTGCAAAGTGACACCACATAAACAGTTCTTTCCCTACCATGGGGAGGATTTCCAAGTACCTGGCATGTAAACCCCAGAAACACTAGCCACAAGAGGCCATGGGAAGATGACTGTCAGCTGAAGACCCCTGGCTCTTCCTGGTGACCCACCAAGACTTAGAGGGGAAAGAAAGTGGAGCTGGGAAGACTGAAAAGAGAAACGCATGCTGGGTAGAGGCCTCGGCCTGTGGGCCCCAGGTTTCCTTGAGGGACAGGCCTCAAGAGAGTGGCTATAAGGACAGAGACCAATGCCTTAGGAGACATGACTAAGAGATGGCCACAGGAGGACACAGGCCATGACTGCAGCGCCCTTCTTAAAACCTCAGCCCTGAGGTAAATGGGTAAGGAGAGGAAGGGGCAGGTTCAGCCTTGAGACCCAGCTTCTTCTACCAGAGTAGGGCTCTGGACACATACTGGGGTCTGCAGAAACCTCTAAGAGGCTTTTGGTTGTTTGGGAGTTTGTGTTTGTTTTTTGGTTTGTTTTGGTTTGGGGTTTTTTCTTTGTTTGTTTTTATTGACAATTTTGTAGAGGAAAAAGACACCGAAGTGCCTGCTTTGGGGTCTCCTGCTCCATGATGGGAGTCCCTTAACAAGCTGAGGTTAAACACGAGAAATAAAAGAACAACCCATTTGTATGGTACTGGGATTGCCAGGCTCCTGGTGGCCACCTGGCTAGGGAATCCAAAGGAAACAGCAGCCACATAACCCTGAGCTTTGGGAAGAAAGACAAGGAGGAAGAAGACTACAACTCTTCAGGGAACATGACTTTGGTTAGGGACCTCAAGCATGCCAGACATGACATCCCTGCCTAGCCAGGGTAGGAAGCAACTGGGAGAGTCTCAGGCTGCGTAGACTTCATGTAGAACTGAGCTAGGACACAGGCCCCGGCTTCTGCACAGCACATGGGCAGGGATGGGGCTATACACTGTGCTAAGCAGGGGACCTTGACTAAGAACTTCCCCATGACCAGCTATGGATGTAAAGTGAAGAGGACCTGGTAAGACATGGGTCTTTCAGCCTTAGGGGAACCCTCTACTTTAAAGCTGAAGGCCCCCAGTCCTTAGCTCATGGCCCCCTGGCCCCAGTCCAGGCCTCCCCACTTAGCCCCTACAGGCTGCAGCAATGACAGACTAGCCTTGACTCTTCAGCTTCTCTGCCCTGCTCAAGATCGCATGCCACTGGCTTAGAGGACTGGGGTACAGAGGTGGAACCTCGAGTTTGAAGACTTCATAGGATGAGCTATGGGCTTCATCCTCCTAGTGAGTCTGGAAGGAGAGTCAAGAAAAATCCACCTGCCTTCCTGTCTACAGAAGAATGTAGCCTTAGCTTTGGAGGTTGACTCTGTAGCCCTGCTCTCTGAAAACTACATAGGCGTTCAGTGGCAAGAGCCCTGAGACTGTGCCTCCCATTAGGGACTCTGGCAGCAATGCCTAAGATAATGACAAGGAATTCTGGGTCCTGATGGGGACTCGGGAAGCTGGCACACCTGTCTGTGTGAGCTGCATTCTCAGACCTGAGTGGCTTCCTGGGGGTAAAAGGGGGTGGCCCCAACTGAGCAATGTGGATACTCCTGGGAAGACCACTCCATGAGGGTCTCAGATCCTTCCTCCTGCCAGCCGCTGTTGGAATGTCAGAGGGCCTGTGAAATGATGCAGGTCCACCCATCCCGCTGTGGCCACAGAAGCTCTTCCGTGAGGCATGGCCTGGGATCTGTCAGTTGTGTTCCTCGAAGTCACAAGGACACTGTTTGTCTGCAGCAGGGAAATGACTGAGCTGGGAGTTCCCAGACGGGTCTGACTGCAGAGTTAAGGCCACTGTCACATAAGGTGTTGAGTGAAAAAACCAGGCAGACAGGGAAGCTGCCCTCTCCCTCATAGTAGGTAGGGACAGAAGATACAAGGACCACACTCCAGCACAGCCTGCAGGAATTCTAGACAGGTGGTTGCAGGGATAGAGTGGTGGACTTCTCCTTGACCCTCTGGGATGCCCCAGGATGACTATCTACAGAAGTCAGTTGAACAGTGCCCCCCTGTGTCTCCTATTAGAGAAAGCAGGCGTGCTTTCCATTTTCCTGACTCTTGCCCACACTCCTGTTACTCAATGAGTCAGATGCCTGTTGTCAAAGATAGGTTCCTTGGGATTTAATTACACCACTGGGTATTGGTACGTTGCAGAGGCTGGGCTTGTGGGTCACAGGTGTTGGGGAACTCAGATTTCAGTAGAGTCAACATTTCTGAGCCCTCCTGCTGTGTTTGCTTCAAGCTGGAGACTTCATATCTGCTGGAATGTCTGGGCAGCCCCTCTTCCGTCCAGAGCACTGTCCTAGCTTCTCTGTCTTTGGCTCTGACTTCCCTACAGTGTCAGGTCCCTGCTCCATGGTTCTCTCAATGGGCCTGATCTGAACTTCACTCATTCTGCTTGCTTCCAGGAAATCATGGTGCCACCCACTTGGTCCTATAGCTACACAGCAAGAGACTTCATCTGGCCTGCTACTGCCATGTCCCATCTCAGCCCACCACAAGCTCCTCCACCCAGACTCACCATCCTGTCCTTTTTCACACTGTCAATCTGAGGGCTAAAATTCTCTCCACTCCAACTTTGAAAGTATAGCCACATAGGCAGGTACCTTTTGGAGGTGCCCTTCCTACCTGCCCTAGATTGACAGGAGCATCCCAAAATTACTTCTTAGGGAACTTCCTCTGAAGTCAACTTCTGGCATCTAGTTCCCAGTGAACTTAGGGTGCACCACCCCTTATCCTACCCCCTGTGCTCTGGGAGGCTCCAACACCTGAGGAGATGACGCCACTCTCTACCAAGGACCCTGGGCAGTGAAGGCCCTATGGTAGTTCTATCTATGGGAAAGGGTGCCCCTGACCTCAGACCTCAGACCTCAGAGCCTCTGGGTACTGCACTACCAGCTTGAGCTCCTTTTTAGGATGCCCCTACAAATCGCAACAGATAGCTTGGGTCTGTTTTCTCAGTCCTCACTCCTCCCTGGTCTGAGGCACAGCCATGCTCTGGGACTTATACAGTGTCACACCTATATGAGTATCGGAGCCTTCAGCTTTCCTCAGAAATCTACAATCCACAGGGTCCCCACATTGGCGACTCCAACTCTCTCTTGCTGGCCACCAGCTGCAAGTCCAGC
This sequence comes from Uromys caudimaculatus, assembly GCA_028551405.1. Classification (NCBI taxonomy): domain Eukaryota; kingdom Metazoa; phylum Chordata; class Mammalia; order Rodentia; family Muridae; genus Uromys; species Uromys caudimaculatus. The sequence goes on along the minus strand of CM052712.1, from coordinate 28,411,593 downwards.
TGTGCGTGGAGTCAGAGGTTTCATTGGTTTCTCTGGCAGACAGACTCCAGAAGAATACACTCAGTCCATGGAGATTTATGTACACAGGGCAGAGGGGCTGTCTGAGTCCATCTAGGCACGTGCAGTGCCTTCAGGGAGGCACACAGCAGGGGGACAAGGTTGTGCCTATCCCCCAAGGCAGCAGCTCCCAATGTCCTGGGTTTCCACTAATTGCACTTAAATTTCTTCCATCTGGATCCACCTTTGCCCTTGGCTCCTGAAGATGTCACAGTAGGGATTCTGGGGAGGCTTGCCATTGTCCTGCAGAGTTCCACAGCAGAGGCTGACCAGGTCCCCAGGCCTCCCCTTTAAGTGACTGTCAAATGTGCACAAGTTCTGTGTTCAGGCTCCAGACTTGATTAACTTTGTTACACTGTTGGATTTTGGTTTCAGTGAGGATGGGGCACCACAGGGACTTAGGTGATTCCAAAAGCTCTTTGTCTAGCCTGTAAGATTAAGAGATAATTTAAAGTGAAACAAAAATCAAAGGTTAGAAAGAGTAGAGGGGGCCCTGGTACATCTTCAAGCCCACACCATCCTGATCTCTCTTGAGAGCTGCCCAGAGAATCTCCACCACAATGCAGAAAACAAAGGGGGAAACAGGATTTGGATAGTCCCAGCCCCAGGGCTCCATCAATGGAGCATGGTGTGAGCTATCTCCCAGACCCCAGGATAGCCCTTTATTCTCTATATTTACAGTGACCAAACATTAAGTGCATGGACATGTCCCAGGTAGTGGAGGACAAAAGGTACCTAACTTAAGCCCTTGTGAGCTAGTGTCAGAGTCAGGGACATCGCAAAGGACATTGGGTGGTCCATCTAGGGATCTAGTAGGCCTCAGGGGCACCCTGGAGTTCAAGGGTCCTCAGCCTAGGCTAGATTCAGGGTCAAGACTCCAAAATTCAGAGGTCCTGGAAGATACCAGCCCTAGTATAGGCACTGAGCACTGGGAGAATATGGAAAGGCTGAGGTCTCAAAGCAGGAATTGAGGCTGAAAGCTAGGTGCTTGGACACAAGGGACCAACAGCTAGGGCAGGACCAGATCCTGGGATGCCTTCATTCTTTGGGTCTCTGAATATAGTCAGGCATCATAACTGGGCATGCAGGTTGAGACCCAGAGGTGAGGAGCCAGGCATTGCAGTCATATTAGGGATCTGGCCTCATGAGCCACTGGCTTGTCAGCCTGCTGCTCCTTGACCCTGGAACCTGCTTTGGACCTGACAGGAGATGTGCACAGAGCAGTAACTACACCAGACTGGAGATGGCTTTGGAAATGGGACATAAATTCAGTGGATGAAATGCCACAGGGCCTCTCTTTCTCAATAATCCTCACCATTTGTCTCTATAGCAGAACCCCAAGGACCCAGGACCACACAGCCCCTGAGGAGATAAAGTGGAAGAATCCAGAACAAGGTTGCTTTCAAGGATCCTCATCTCTCAAGGAGCAGCACAGCCAGAGGGGAGTAACCTCCTCTCTCCATCGGCTCTGCATCCGCCAATAGAAAGGAAAAGATACACACCCGAGTTCTCGGCGCATGGGAGTCGTCAAGGCCACAGAATGAATGCTAGTGAGAAAAACAAAAAAAGGAACAAAAACTATAACATAAGACCAAAAGAAAACAGGAATAGAAAAGAAAAGAAAAGAAAAGAAAAGAAAAGAAAAGAAAAGAAAAGAAAAGAAAAGAAAAGAAAAGAAAAGAAAAGAAAAGAAAAGAGATGTGAGATGTGGTATGGAATTCCCTGACAGCATCTTACAAGAACTATGACACTAGGGGGCAGCAGAGAAGAGCGGAGCGCTGCCAACAGGAGGTGCTGATTGCTCCTTCCCGCCTTATGTGCTCAGTGGGTTATCCCTACACATTTATCAGATATCCCACCAATCCAGGCTGCCAGGTGAGATCTATGCCATGTGCAGAGACCTTGGGGTATAAAGGTAAGGCTGCACAGGGCAGCACAAGGGAAGATCCTGCCCAAGGTCACGCTGTGCTTCACCAGTATATATTATAGTTGGCAGAACAAGGGATGCTGCCAGGCCAACCTGCAGACAAGTGATCCTTCCCTACACCGCCCCTTGCAAGAGATTTGTTAATATTTAGAACATCGTGTGCCTTTTATCAGTCAACTTTAGAAAAATGCCACTGATAAAAATAACCTTACAAAACCAGAAAAGACAGATCAAAAGAACCAAAAGAACATTTTTATCTTAATCTACTTGTGACTTGCCCCGTTTAAACAGAATCAGTAGTCTTTAGAGGAAGCATTTATGACCATCACCTGGGAATTAAAGAAAAAAAAAATCCCCACCAAACAAGGTCATAGTTTCCTGTGTTGTTTGTAGAGAAAAGTGAAAATCCAAATAACATCACCACTTTCTTCTATCCAATCTCTAGGATCAAGAGCTGTAAGGGATCACTGTCATCCCAGAATACTTCACATTCTACATGGGGAAACTGAGGCTCAGGAGGAGGAGGGCTTAGTGAGACTATCCAGTGGATTGTAAATAAGACTGGCCATGGAAGGAGAGAAAGATCAAAGCCACGGTTGATGGCACCAGAGTTCCCCATGATCACATGCAGGGAGTGCCTGGGAGGACCCACAGGTGACAGTTAGGCCTGGTGGGCACCCTTAGTTATGTAGCCAACCAGTAATCCACCAGTCATCGGTCTCTCCTGCTGTGTGCTTGGCTGGGCACACCCTCCTGGGAAGATGGAGACCGAGCAGTCCACAAGTCAGCTCTGAGAAAGTCTGAGAGATAAGTCCAAGTGACAACCAGGTGCTTCCCCATGGAGGCATAACCCGTATACCCGGCCAGCCTGATTTTTGACATTATCACCCGTGTATATGTACATGTGTTGTATGGGGGTTGGCTCACATGTTACAGGTATGCATGCTTGAGTGTAGGGCAGAGAACAAGCTCAAATTTCATTCTTTAGCCACTGTCCTCTTTGCATTTTTGAGACAGGATATCATCTCACTGACCTGGAACTCACCAGTTATGCCAAACCATTTGACCAGTGAGACCCCAAACTGCCTGTCTCCACCTCCCCAGCACTGGGTTTCTAACTGTGCCCCATCATACCCAGCTGTCCTTGGTGTGAGTTGTGGGAATCCACCAAGCACAGGTAATGAATCAAGCATTGGCAATGCTTTCAAAGCAAGCACTTTACTGACTGAGGCATCTCCCAACACACACCCCCCACGCACACACACTTTTAACATTTTAATGAGTGACATTCCCTGTGGCCATATTTACACAGTTGTCACATCTGGCTATGACCTTCAAGGTGCCTATGAATGGAAAGGCAGGCAGAGTTCATTGCCCCCCTGACCCCCACCCACTAATGGAGTCCTTGCTGCCACTCAGGGAGGCCAAAAGTCTCATTCTCAGAACAGTGAGAAGTCCTCCACTTACAGCCCCAGGACCTCAGGCTATCCTGAGCCCAGCCATGGAGTCAAAGTATTTTCAGTTGGATCAACCTGACAATCCCCTTAGGACTTCCCAACAGTCCTAGAGGGCTTAGGAGGGCTGGGCACCTGCCAGATGGAACTCTGGGATCTAGCACAGCCACTCAAAGGGGTCCCCAGAAGGGAACTGATGGGAAAACCCAGGTAGCTACTGCCTGGACACGGACCTCTGGTGCCCCCTGCAGACACAACCAGCAATGCATCCAGAAACTCCATACAGGGAGAGACTGGTGATTGCCCTGTCTGAATTTAGCTTCTTAGGCAGAACAAAGGAGTCTCAAGGAGCATTCTTTCTCTTTCTCTCTCCCCATCCCCTATATTTAGTATTTGATAACCACCAGGAAGGCTGCCCCACTGATGAAGAGTCAAAGACTCTGCTGTCCAGTGACTTCTAGTGACTTGTCCCTGCTGTCCCTGGAGAGTCAAGCTCCTTTCCCACAAGCCGGCCTGGCATGTTTCAGCCCAGACGTGGCCTCTGTCTTTCTCTCTGGGCTTTTCCATATCCTCCTTCAGGATTCAGACAGGGTCTTCTCATAGCCCCACCCCGCAATGCAGGCTGGGTCAGAAGGCCTGTGCCTCTGCCCACGGGTGTCCTCACCACCCCACAGATGTAAGGTCAACCTTACTGCCTTGCTCATTGACATAAGCTATGCGACTTTGATTCCTCATGGACTTGTCTAAGACCATCCTACTCTGCCTCAGAGGAAGAGATGAGTGAAATTCCACCCTGTCCTCAAGGGATACACAGTCAACAGGTGTTGTCACAGTGAGTGGTGACAGTCACAGTAAAGTCACCTTGCCTGGGTGGTCCTCAACTAGCCTTTCAGTCAGCCTAGATCAGCAGCACAGGGTAGCTACCAGCATCCACAGAACCCTGGCTGTCTCTTCTAGGGTGAGTGCAAATGTTTGTCTCTGGGTTCCTCTCTTTCTGGATATTGGCCTGCCATTTTTCTTTGTTTTTCTTTTTTTTAAAGATTTATTTATTTATTTTACGTATGTATGAGTACGCTGTCACTGTCTTCAGACTCACCAGAAGAGGGCATTAGATACAATTACATATGGTTGTGAGCCACCATGTGGTTGCTGAGAATTGAACCCATGACATTCAGAAGAGCAGCCAGTGCTCTTAACCGCTGAGTCATTTCTCCAGCCCTGGCCTGCCACTTTTCATTTCTGTGGATGCTTTCCAATATCTTAAGCAAAGATTTTTTTTTTAAAGTCTTACTTTGCAGCCCAGGCTGGCCTTGAACTTTTAATCCTCTTGACTTTGCCTCCTAAGTACTATGATTACAGGCGTGTCACCACAACCATGCCCAGGCTTGCGAGGATTCATTTTTACATTTTTCAGTTCTTAGCAAAAAGGCTTGTTTAAAACAACTCACTCTACCATTTCCCAAAGTTAAGCTGGGTCAGGAAGTAGTGTTGTTGTTGTTGTTGTTGTTGTTGTTGTTGTTGTTGTTGTTGGAGACTTTATTGTTTAATTATGTGGTATATGTGTGTATGTGCACATGAGTGCAGTGCCCATAGAAGCCAGAAGAGGGCACCAGATACCCATGGGGCTGTGGTTGCAGGTGTTTGTGAGCTGCCCAAGCCACTGAGCCATCTCTCTAGGCTGATAGGCACAACTTTTGGTGTATCTACTGTTGTGGACAGTGTGAGGCCTGTGTAGTGAGCCAGAACTGTTGGGGACATCTATTTGTTCCTCTGTTGTCATGTGTAATGTTTTCTCCCAGGAATTCTGCTTAGTCTGTGATGCTGTTTGTCTTCCAGCTTCACCAAGCATGCATTAGACGAGTGTGTTCACTGTCATCACATCTGGCCAGTTGGTAAGTGCCAGACCTGGACTGGCACATAGCACGGTTTTCCTTATTTCAGTCATGGCATGTGTTGCCTACCCTGTTTTAAGTCCATTGCTTCTGTATCTCTCATCCCACACATGCCTGTAATCCCAGCACTAATGGGGTGGTAGTCAGAAGGATTGCTGGGGCCTGCTAGAGGCAGCCTAGTGGAAAAACCTCAAGCTCCAAGTTCAGCAAGAGGCCCTCCGTCCTAGGAATAGTTAGAGAGTGATAGAGAAGGACATGGACACCTTCTTCTGGCTTCTGTGTGTGCACACGGGCACTCTCACCAAACACACACACCTCGCACACATGCCCACACACGTACGTCCACACTTACACCTCACACACACACACACATACAAACATACACCTAACATACATACCTGCATGTGTTCACAAATAGAGGTGAAAAAAAGAAGCAAAAAAGAACATTAATGAAAAAATAACTAGAAATACAAATTACTTCATTGTCACTATGTCCCTTTGTCCCAGTGAAAAGAGCTAAGACTCAAGGACAGCTATTCACTCATTCATTTGTTCATTCTCACAGTAATCATGTCAGGCACTGTACTGGGTGTATTCTTGAAGATGGGACTACAATATCGGCAAACAAAAAATAGAAATATAGTCTACATTATTGAAAGGGTTTGTTTAATAGGACTGATGTTTTAAGTATACATGTCTCAGTGAAAATGGGTAGCCTTCTGCTAATATATATATATATATATATATATATCCATATATATATACACACACACACACACACACACACACACACATAATATTAATTTCGAGGGAGGTTAGTTTCCTGCGATGGAGGCTTTGAACTCATGACCCCTACCTCAGCCTCCTAAGTTCTGTGACTGAAGGCATGCCTTAGCACATCCAGCTTGTATGCTAATATTTTCAGCTCAGGACCTTCTGTTCACGCTAAGCAAGTGTTCTACCATTTGACTACTCCCCCAGACTCCTGCTATTTTTGCTTTTGCCTGCATGTAAGGCATAATCCATTTATTCATTCATTCACTTATTCACTTGTGTTGACATGTATATGTGTCTGTGTGTGCATGCTTGTGTATGTAGGTACACGTGTGTATGCATGGGGAGCTAGAGAACAACCTTGGGTTCTGGTCCTCAGCAGTTGTCTACATTGTTTTTAAGACACGGTCTCTCATTGACCTGAGTCTTGATGACTGAGCTATATCTTTTTAATGTACCTCATCTTTTCAGCCTTTTCTGAAGGTATTTGAACCAATCCTCACCCAGACACTGAAATGAATTCCTGACCCTGTGGCCCCAGCCTGTGGAGGCCTTGGATTCTTTGGATGGATTGGGGAAACAGGAAGCCCGGGCTTCAAAGCTGAAATGGGCAGCTACCTGTCTGTATCTCAGGCCTAAGGTCTCAGCTCTCCGGTTCACCTACCTTTTCCTCTAGCTCCTTCAGCTGGCGCCTCTGCAGCTCCAGCTTGCCCTCCATCTCCCGGATTTTCTGAAACACATTGAGTCATGCATCATAAAAAACTGACCTATGTCTTTTATGGTGGTCCAGCATAGAACCCCTGAAGGATGGACACAGAGGACAGGCAGTCCCTTAGAGGAACTCTCTCTTCTGACTTGTTATAGAGGGATGGATTTCACCTGCTTGTGAAGTCCATGACCTGCTCATGTCCAGTGTAGACAGTGTACACTCATGAGATGAGGCCTGAGCTGGAGCACCTAGGCTCCCAGCAGGACAAGAAGATGAATTGGAGTGGCCTCAGTCACTCACGAGTCCAACATCCAGGCATCTGGGGGCTAGAGGCTGCAGGGAAAGAGAAGGGCAGAGACGGGTAGTGCAGGTGGCAGCCATTATGTGTGCGAATTCACACACCTCATGGGGATGCCATGAGGTGGGTGGAGGCTCTGAAGAGTATGAAACATGCGTCCTACAAAGCTCTGTATAGCTCATCTCTTCTGCTTCTCCTCCCTCAGTTATCATCAAGGTTCTGGAACCTTCTTTTCTCTGTTCAGCATCATGTGACCCTCACAGATGCTTAAGTCCTCCAAGAAGTAACGAGTCAGGCTCTTAGGCTGATTCTCAAATTCTTGGCCATCCCAAACCCAACAACCTAGAGTTGCTGAGGCAGCGTGGCCCCTATGCATCAGGCTGCCATATAGGAAGCATTGGAAGAAGGTGGGAGAAACACCTTTGTTTTGTGTACACATTTCAGTCACTGGAAAGAACAAGTTTGCCATTTACAACACCCAAGTGCCTCGTCTCCCCAGCCACCAAGGAGGGAATGCTTTCTACTCTGACAGGCAGCCATAAGAAAAGATGCTATGTCAGCAGAACTCCTACCAGTCACTCTCCACCCAACATCCCGGGTACCTGATGTCCATCAAGTGCCATCAGGTCATCAGGGACCCAGGATATATTGAAGGTACAAGATGGGAAAATGAGACTGTAGGTGTCACTGCGAGTACCTGCTGGGCCTGCTGTAGCAGCTCCATTCGCTCCCGCAGGATCTGGCTGTCGAACTCCCGGCTTTGACGCAGGAGCTGTCTGCGCACCTTCTCGACAGCTGCCTGGAGGTCCTCACGCTGGCTGGCGCTCAGTGCCTCGCTGGCCCTCCGCCCTGACTCCTGCTGCAGTGCATTGTACAAGGTGGCCTCCAGGTCCTGGATTTTCTGCATGGCCCAAACCATAGACAATTGAAGTTACAGAAAAGCAGATAGTCATGCTGTCAGGATGCTGCTAGAGGTCACGCTAGGGAGGGAAGGTCAGCATGCAGGGTCCAGCAGAGCATGTGGAGGTCCCTCTGGCCAAGACACATATCACTGAGTACTCTGTTCTGGACAGGGACAAACATCCATGTCTGTATAGGAGCCAAGGGCAAGAAGAAAGAATCACATCTCCCTGAGACAAGTTCATTCAACTGGAATTTATCTTATCTTTGGCTTCTAATTTACTCTCACCCAGTATTCTAATGAAGCCAGTTATACGATTTATTTACCAGCTATGTGGAGATGCAGCTTTAACTGGAAGCAAATAGGGAGAATGTCCTACCTACCGTCCCATCCCTGATCCTGAACATAGTAGGGGCCTTTGTGGGCAAGGCTGTAGAAGACAGTGGAGCTGGCTGCAGGAGTCCCACCATTCAGGGTTCAAATTCTTAGCGAAGTTACATTGGATTCCCTGCTGGATACTCAACAGTTACCTTACCATGGTGCCCAGAGGCAAAGGAGAAAACAGTCTCTCTCTTGTTTTTACAAAGTTCCTCACTCTCGGCTAAGAAACATCACAACCATGTGATGGAACCCACTCTAATATAGACAGAGCAACCCAGGGGAGGCTTTGCAAGTCCCTCACCTGCAGCATTGCTCTGACTTCCTAGATAGACCCTAGCTCTTTTGGGCTACCATGGGTTTAGCCACAGACATGACCATCTTCTCCCCAGGGTCACCTTGGCCATGGAAAAACAGAAGGCAGAGCAGTGGGATTCCATGTGGCCTCTGCCCGGGCTCCAAGTGGCCCAGGAGCTTATGCGTAGGGCGCTCAGCACTCACCATCAAACACTGTAGGACGCTCAACACCCACCATCAAACACTCTGGCTCTCGCTCTCCATTCATCAACCAAGCTTCTGGAAGACCCCAGCTTCCACTCCTAACTCCACACCATGACAAAGGAAGACAGGCATGTACCCTGCACCTTCCTTTAACCAGCCTGGATGCAGGAGGTGAGAGGTCCACACACCAAGCTCCAAGTGAATCTGGTGCCTCCCGAGAACTGTCTAGACTCTCACAAGTCAGATATCCCTCTGGGTGCATGCTGTGCACTTGAGGCTTAGTGCGCATTTCAGGGATAACTGTAACTTCCACAGGGACCAGGATCATTAAGGTAGGGATATTTTCTAAGAGCCAACATGCCCAAGATCCTGAACCTGCCTGCAGACAGTCCTATGATTAGGGATCACCTTTTCCAAATAGCTGTTTTTCGAGAGGCCCCAGTGAACCATGGCACTTTGCAATGGTTGGTCTCCACCTCTCTGAGCACTGCAGCTGTCCTTTAGTGCACGGTGACCTGGGGAGGTCCTTAGGATCAGGACCCTCAGCTTCTATCTAATGTACCTGCCCTTGGGGGCAATTAGGTTCCTGCAGCTTCCCTGAGGGGTGTCCTTCAGAGCTGCTAAGCATGCTTGAGAAGCAGTTCTGGGCGCCGGGGGGGGGGGTCTTCAAGGGCATTTACAAGGACCAAATGAGATGAGATGGAGAGGCAGAGATGAGCACGTTCTCATGCGTTCATCCCTCGGTGCTGTTGTCAGTCACATCACAAGGAACCGAGGTGACAGACGAGATGCTGCTCCTACACAGTGGCACTGACTCCCTCCACCCTGGGGACATCTTAGAAAGGTCCCACCCACAACTTAGACCATCACTCACAAGGGAGAATGGCTCTTGGTGGCAGGGATTTGTGGCTTTGAGGGAAGGCCAGACTCTTTTGAGAACCACACACGGTTTCACAGAGCTTTAAAACTCTCCCCATGGGGCTGGAGAGATGGCTCAGTGGTTAAGAGCACTGACGGTTCTTCCAGAGGTCCTGAGTTCAATTCCCAGCAACCACATGGTGGCTCACAACCATCTGTAATGGGACCCGATGCTCTCTTCTGGTGTGTCTGAAGACAGCTACAGTGTACTCACATATATAAAATAAATAAATCTTTAAAAAAAAAAAAAAAACCCTCCCCATGCACTCGAATGCATCTGGCCACAGCGCACTGCCTCGCCTCTCTGTTCCTTAGGACCATCTCCATTCCTACCTGTAAGAAAATCTGCAGCGGCTGAAAGAGTCAGATGCAGACACTTACACCCAACCAATGGACAGAAGGCCAGGACCCCTGTGGCTGAATTAGGGAAAGGCTGGAAGAAGCTGAGGAGGAGGGCGACCCCATAGGAATAGCAGCAGTCTCAACTTACCTGGACCCCTGAGATCTCTCAGGCACTGAGCCACCAACCAGGCAGCAAACACCAGCTGACATGAGGCCCCTGACACATATACAGCAAAGGGCTGCCTGGTCTGGCCTCAGTGAGAGAAGACACACCTAACTCTTGAGAGACTTGAGGCCCCAGGGAGTGGGGTGGTCTGGTGAGGTGGGGGGACATACTCTTGGAGACGGGAGAGAGGAATGGGATGAGGAACAGTTGGAGAGTGGACCGGGAGGGGGATAACGGGACTGTAAATGATGTGATGAGGATGATGGTGGTGGTGGTGGTGGTGGTGGTGATGATAGAAAACCTGCCTTGGGATTTTTTTGAGACAGGTCTGGAATTCACTGCATAGTAGAAGATGGTACAAGCACTCTACTGGCAAAGCTATATCATCAGCCTCTTTGGAATTTTAAGGATAAATAAACATTTATGAAGCAACAAGCATATACAAAAGCCTTTCTCATTCAGCTCTAACAAACGCTAGTTTAGTATGGGTCAAAAAAAAAAATAAAACCAAAAAACAAACCAACCCATCAAGATCACCAACTTCGTAAAAACCACAGTTCATCTTCTATAACCAGGCAAGGCCTCAAGTAGAGGGATTGGGACACAACCCAGCCACAAAAACTTTGACCTACAGTTTGTCCTGCCTGCAGAGTGTAGTGGGACAGGAACCTAGCAGAATTGTCATTAAAGAGACTAGAGAGACTTCATCAAGCAACCGACAGGAGCAGATGCAGAGACCCACAGCCAAACATTAGGCAAGCTCAGGGAGTCCTGAGGAGGAGGGGAGGAAGGACTGGAGGAGCCAGAGGGGTCAGCAACACCCACGAAAACATGGCCCATAGAATCAACTGACTGGGACTCTTAGGGGCTCGCAGAGATCAGGGAGCCTGTATAGGTCAGCACTAGGTCCTCTGCGCATATGTTAGGGCTGAGAAGCTTAATATTCTAGTGGGAATCCTAACAGTGGGAGCAGGGGCTGTCTCTGACTCTTTTGCCTATTTGTAGGACTCTTCCTCCTACCGAGTTGCCTTGTCTGGCCTTGATGTGATGATATTGTAGATTGTTATGCTATGTTAGGGTCATGTCCCTGGGAGGTCTGTTCTTTTCTGAGGGGAGGCAGAAAGTGTGTGGATCTTGGGGAGAAGGGAGGTAGTGGGAGAGTCTGGAAGAAGGGAGGGAAATTGTAGTCAAAATGTATATATGAAAGAATACAAATAAAAAAGATTAAAAAAAAAAAACAGCTCATTTGGAACACGCAGCCACTTGCTGGCCATTCTAGTCATGTGTGCACAGGAACCTGGTGTGCTCCCTGAAGGAAGCAGCAGCCTCTAAGGCTGAGAGAAGAAAGCCAAAGTGTCAAACCCACTTCCGGTCCTACCAGGTAGGCCTGGTCGAGGGCTTCTTTCCTGTAGTCCAGCTCCTGCTCCAGGTAGCCTTTCTGCCTGCTGAACTGGTCCTAGAAGAGATAGACCGCCATTAGGATTGGCCAGAACAAGTCAACAGCAGGAGGGCTCTACATCTCCCACAGTGAGTCAATGTTGGAGGGAGGCCTTGACTGCTGACTGCCCTGTGTGAACTCCCAAGAGCCCTCACTGCCCTGGGCTGCCCAGGCTGGCCACAAGAACCCTGATCAGGACTACCATCCCTCTGGTTTCCCCTCCTCTTGGGTATCTGGAAACAAGGAAGGAACCTCCTATGCAGCCTGCTTCTCAGGCCATATTTCTGGAGACCTCAGTCCCTGGGCTGTGGCCTGGGGACTCTGAAGATTGTCTCAATAGTTCCCAGGTGCAGCCCATCCCCCACCCAGGCTGTGCCCCCCCCTCCTATGGCTCTCACTGTTAAAACTCCCTGAAGCTGTCTGGCTCTCTCTACACAGGCCTCATCTGAGCAGACTGCATGTCCATTCTATACTCATGAGGCCTTAGAGCCAGAACTCATGTTGTCTTTTATAGATGAGGAAAAACAAGGCCAAAGAGGACCAGTGCCTTGTCCATGGTGCCACTGATGAGAGAGATAACTAGAAACCCAAGTTCTTAAGGCCTCTCCAGGGCTCTCATGACACTACATGCTGCTTTGGCGCCATGTGACAGCCCCCTTCTTCAATGAGTTCTCATTTGAACTTAGAATACAAACTGGTCTTGGATGGCTTCAGATCCAGGTCTTCTGGAATAGCTCTCTTGCCTCTCTGAGCTGAGGACAACTTTCCCCTCCACCCCCCGAATAGGGTATCTCAAGGGCTTAACACCCCTCATGATCACAATCCGCCAAGTTTGCATTAAAGTACCCGGTGTATAACCAAGGAAGATCAACTCCAGGTTCCCAAGCTATTGTGGGAAAACTCTAGCTGTATGCGCAGCTGCAGAGCCCCCCAGACAAGAGCCCCTGTGTCACACTGCATCTCTAATGTTCTCAAGATGCTCTCATGTAACCCAAGGGCCTGCGAGTCCAAGATGGGGCACACCGTCAGAACTGGGTGACTGGGAAAGGAAGACAGTGGAGATGGCTCAAAGGAACCTTGAGGGCTGAAGGACTATGCTGATGCTGAGCCTCCCACAAAGCCAAACCCCGCCTCTGCCCCAAGTGCTGGAATCTTTACCTTCTCCTTCTCCAGGTCTATCATCTTCTGTGTGAGGGCTGCCTCTGTTCCCTCTATCTGCTTCAGCCACTAGAAAACAGCAGGACAGGAGGACATAGGCAAGTGAGCAGGGAGCTGGAGGGACAGAGCCTCTCAGCATGTACACGTATGCACAGGACGAGGACGATGCACACTCACACAGCTGCGTGTGTGCACGGCTATGGCTGTGTGTGCACCAGCAGGCCTGTGTTTAAAGGGGTGCCTGGAAGCATGGATCTAGCTCATGAGTGGGCAGGAGCTGGGAAGCCTGTGTGTCATCCATGTGACCCCTCTCAGGTCTATCCCAGAGGCAGGCGGCAGCTCCACCATCTTACAGGTGAAGATATAATGGCTGCATTAAGTCTTACGTCGCAAGTCACACAGCTGTAGACTGAGAAGCTAACACCCAGCCTGCAGGACTGGGAAGCCACTCCTGTGATGCTTCCAACGTGTGCTATGAGAGCAAGATGCAGAAAAGGGGTGGGCACATGCATGTGGGGTGGGGACACACGGACATGAAAGTGGGCAAGAGCCAGGAGGACCCTCAGATGTGCCAGTGACCACACGAGGTGCACGCCTTATGGCTGTACTACCTTATGGGGCCAGATGTTGGGGGTGTGTCCCTATCACTAGGTGAACTTTGGGGGTGGGGGTGGGGGTCAAAGGCACCCAGGAGTATTCAGGCTTAACCCTGATTTGACACTGAGTATGAGTCACGACTTTGACCTTCTAGCTGTGAAGCCCTCCAGACCTCGAGGCTTCCCATAGTTTCTGGGGACACTGGTCTATTCCTCCTCTGGCTACATCTCTGAGGTCCCACTTAACCACCATGAACTCCTGCTGCCCTAGAGCCCTGCCTCTGCCCTTCACTCTGTCTCAGCTCTTAAGGATCTCACCCAGTCCAGACATTCCTTGCTGTGTTTTATGCTCTTTCTGTTTTTCAGACCTACCACACTCTGTCTCCATGGTTACCACCCATAGTGGAGTCCCACCCAGCACCTAGTTCATGCCTGACCCTACCAGGGCCCCCAACCCCTCCCTGGCTGCACATCCTTATGGAAATTTTCTGACCCTGTTCAGATCTCACCACACACCCTCCACTCCTAACCACAGGGACAAGGCCAACACAGCACTGTCCCCCTGAGGATCACTGTGCTCACTCAATAGGCTCCTCTGCCACTACAAAACCCGAGCCTGGCCAGGAGTGGTGGCACACACCTTTGATCCTAGCACTCAGAAGGCAGAGGCAGACAGATCTCTGTGAGTTCTAGGCCAGCCAGGGATGCAAGGTGAGGCGCTGACTCCACGCTCCCAATTGCCACCACCCCCCTCAAAAAAAAAAAAAAAAAGCCACCTGCATCTTAGTTGTATGAAAACGCACTTGGCTCCTCAGACAGAATGAGCCATCTTTCACCTCAGAGCCTTGTACATGCTCCTCAGCATCAGCCCCAGGCCTTTGCCAAACTAACATCTAGCCAACTCACCAGTCTCAAGCTAGCTCTACCTTCTCCCCTAAGAAGCCCACACTGCTTCCTGAGGCCATAGGTCCATCTTTTCCTGGTGCTCCCATGAGGACACTATTACTTCGATTTCCTCCAGCCACTTATGGCGGGAACACATCTGTCTTTGTTGTTTTTCTTTCAGGGCAGAGCCAACCACACAGCAGGTGACAAAGAAATTGCTGTGGAGTGGAGGAGGCCTGGCATGGGTATAGGTGGACTAGAAATCTCTGTGGAGTGGAAGAGGTCTGGCATGGGTCTAGGTGAACTAGAAATCTCTCTGAAGTGGAAGAGGTCTGGCATGGGTCTAGGTGGACTCCACAGGGGTTGGAAAGATATGAAAGACATAATCAGAGATTCCTCCCACAACATCAAGGTCAGCTTGGCCCTGAGCAGCCCCGGGGACAAGCAGCAGACGTGTGCCGAGCTAGCCCCTCCTCACACAGCTTCTATAGTAGAAGCTTGTGAAAAGGGTGAATGCTTCTGATGAGTATAGAAAACTGTGCTTTTTTATAGTCTTTTTAAAATTTTCGTTTATTTTTATGTGCATTGGTGTTTTGCCTGCATGTATGTGTGAAGGTATCAGTCAGATCTTGGAGTCATAGACAGTTGTAAGATGCCTTGTGGGTGCTGGGATTTGAACCTGAGTCCTCTGAAAGAACCGTCAGTGCTCTTAACTGCTAAACTATATCTCCAGCCCCGAGCACTGTGCTTTTCACAGTTTGATGTTAGCTTGAAAGACATTTTCAAAGGGGAGAAGTACTTTCTAGTCTTAAAACCACACTTTTTCAGGACCATGGACAGTAATGGGGCAGGAAAAGAAAGCTGGATCCTGGGCTGCTGACTGGGGTTTCAGTCCACTGACCTAATACTCTCTTGGGGAGACTGCTCCTATCCACATCTGCACCCCCAGGAGGGAAGAGATCTAGCTGGACAGGAAGCAGGGAACCTGGTCACAGGGGATGCTACAGAAACTGGCTGTCTTCTAGGCAGATACAACTCAAAGAAGAGTCTCTGCATCCCATGCCAGGGATCTTCAGGTGAAGAGCCTGGAACCCCTCTATAACTGGATACTCTCTCGCCTCACTGAGTCAGGGCCAGCTCAGAAAGCTTGACCTTGGCTGAAGGTCTAACTAGGTCTCATCCTTTGACCCACCTATTAATAAACAGTGGAGTTTTTGGATTTTGTTTTGATTTTTTTTGAGGTATTTTTCATCTTCTTGATCTCTGTGCAAACTTCTCAAAGGGTTTTGAACTTGAGGGAGAAGAGGCATGTATGTATGACTGGGAACCACAGATGAGTCACAGCCCCTTTGCTGTGTCTTAAATTTGAGCCCCTCTCTGTAGGCTCAAACTTGGGCTAAGGTTAAGCTTGGTGTAGCTGCTGGCCTTGTGTTCAGTTAACCAGAGGAAGTCTGATGGGTCTTGTCTGCAACCCAGAGCCTGAGAAAACTTCTGAGAGGACAGGTAAAAGGCACACACAGGGGACAAGAAGCAGGGTGCTGACTGACTGATTTGAGACCATTATATATCGGACCATCTGACCAGACTGGGATTCACTCTGTCTAAATATCAAGAAATGACCTTAGTGCTGCTAAGAGAGAGATGGGCTGGGACTCATTAGTGTACCAAGTGACCATTTTTGTTTTTAAGTGAGGTGTGTTGGGTGGCAAAAGATTCCTAGGGCTCCTAACCAAGTTCTCTAACATCCATACTGCTGGCACTGTGTGTAACCATCCTCTCTATAGTCTCTTTGTACTTGACTGTCCTTGCCTAAGCACTAAGATGCCCACATCTCAGGGAACCTCCAACTCCAAGCTAGAAAAGACTATATTAGTTACCGGGCTGTCCGGCCAGCATTCTCAGGGGTTCCAGGACCCAGCTCCCAGCCTGCTCTGATCCCTACTCATGAACATTTTCTCCAAGCAAGGAGAGGATAAACAGCAGCATCCACACTGGATTCACTTTAGTTCACAGACAAATGGCTAAAAAAGTGTCCGGCAGAGCCAAGTTGAGGAGAACCTAGCTGAAGGCCGGTCTCCAGACGGCTGCCTCCACAGTGCACCGAGTTCTGCCCATCAGTATCAGCCATAGACCCTCTGCTTTCTCCTGCTCTTATGGGGCATTGAGGGGCTGGCAACAGCCAGAATCTCCCTCTAGTATTTATAACACAAAGTTAAATGCCAGGCAGGCTGGTGCGGTGAGGTGACGGCACCCAGAAGCATAAGGGTGTCAGCTAGCAGGAAGCTGACAAAGGTGAGCAGAGTACAAGCCAGAGGTGGGCAAGGGGTGGCAAAGCAGAGACTAGCTGATGCCAGACAGGCCTCCTTTCTTTCTCTGTAAGAGATTCCAAGGGGTTGATGGACCTGAGGTTCTATGGTACTGGACTTAGCTGCTGGGACAGGTGTGGTCCTGTGCTGCCTGAAACCTATTCCCAGTGAGATCCCTACCTTCTACCATGACAGCCCTGTCCTGGGGGACACTCCAGGGGCTGGAGAGTCAGCACCTACCAATATCCACTATTGTAGCCCACTGGGAGCCAGGCATCCCAAGTCATAGACTGCTCCTACTCTGTCCATCAGATCCTGAACAGCAAGTAGTGGACCCAAGACTCAAACTAGGAGAGGTCTCCTTGGAAACAAGGGAGCTTGCAAATGTGCCTTCTTCCTCATTCTCCAGAGACTTGCTGGGAACTGAACACTGACAGGCTATGTGAATGCAGACTACACTGAGATATGTGTCTTTAGTCAACACTTAGGTGATTCTATATGGCCTGTGTTATGAAGGGCTGGAACACCACATTTGATTTTGCTGATGACAAAAGTCATATACTGAATCTGCCTAGCACTGTGGTAGACACTTGCTTCTCATGCCATCCAAGTGGGACTCATTGACCCAACCATCCACTGGAGAAAATGAACTTGGCCAGATAAGGGGCAGAAGCAGAAAGCTCTGAGTCCCACTCAACCATCACCCTTCCCAACCATGGGACACGGGACAAGGCACTATCACAGTATCTCATCTCAGTGTTTTGTGTCCATTACTTGGCTGACAGGGGACTGGGGGATGAACAGGTGCCTAGGGGAGAAAACTGTATTTTAAGTGCCCTACTGACGATCATGGAAGGAATTCAATCTAAATCATCCAAACGTTGCATTTCAGAGTCTTTCCTTTTCCAAAACGAAAAGATCTACAGGAAAGACTCTACAAAAAGCTGTGTGCATCTCAACATTCTAGTTCACTGTAGGGGGCAAGTAAGCCAGGATGTATTCTTTAAAAAACAGCCAAAATTTAACATCTTTAATACACAAAGCACACACAGAAAGAATGGTTACAACAAATGCTTATGGGATGGATGGATCGATGGATGGATGGTTGAATGGATGGATGGATGGATGGGTGGGTGGGTGGATGGATGGATTGGTGGATAGATGGGCAAATGAATGAACAGAAAACCTTCCAAAGAAATGTAATTATACTTCACAAGGAAGAAGAAACTGCTGGGGCACACTGGAAATCTCACCATGCTGAGTACCCACTCAAACACAGTACAACTATGACCTCACAGGGTGTCTACCAACTGCCCACACTTTTATTCCTGGTAAAAGTCATATTGTATGTGGAAATAGACCGTGTGCCAAAAGCTTCAGGTGATGGCTCCAGGCCCTACCAAACCCCTGACAAGTGGTCTTACTATCTGACCCAGATTCCTGTACCAGAATGCATGGGTGGGCTCTCCCATGCCTACAGACATGTATTATGAAGCTGCCCCCAAGCACACTGGTAAATAGGAAAGGGTGAGCACTCCTTGGATGCTGAATCACTGAAAGGTGATGAGGTTCTCTGTGATGGAATGGCATCGATGCCATTGGAACAGATATTCACGAGCCACTTCAAATAGCTTAGCAAGCAGGAGAGATATGCAGCATGTTAACTACTCCAAAAGAGAATGGGCCTGGGAGACACTAGGTGGAAATAAAGCAGACATCACAGCTTTCTTCCCAAAAGGTGGTGTGCACTTCCTCCTGAGCCTCAAGGCTTTTCTGCAGTGAGCGTGTGTGGTGCTCCATCTTGAACACGCAAAGGCATGCATGTGTACATGCAGACGCAGACTGACCCACACACATGCTCCCAAATAAAGCGACACACCAATCAATGTACAGTTTCTGCTATGGTGCTGGGTGCTGGGACAAGATGTGAGCACAAGGACACTGCCAAGTCTACCTTTTCACACAGGGCAAGCACAGTTCCCGCTTGGATTACTGCAACCTGCTCTTCATTCCTCAAATTCTACAACACAAAAAGGGGCAAGGGGGTTGACACTGGGTTCCAAGTCTATGGCAGACAGTCAGTGCCAAGCCCTTCCGGGGTGCATGCTGATGATCAGCCCCCAGTCAACAACCAGCCAGGGTCAGCCATCTGAGGTACATGGCTCCAGTCCCTCCAGGTGGAGACAGGTCATAGAGTGGCACCAACGCTCGGGGAAATAGTGCCTCATTAAAGACAATAATTTTGGAAGGCAAAGAAATCACCTTTTAACTTCAGCAATCTTGGGTCCCTTAGTCTTTAGGTTTGTTGGTCCCCTGTTCACTCACAGATTTTAAGGTTGTTCTCAGTTCAGAACCCCACTCTGACAAATACAGACCCGACCACCCACAGGGGGACATGGCCATACCAAAGCCTTCCATTGTACTTCTCAGATCTTAAATCAGAGAAAAATTAAAACAAAACGAAGTCACACAGAACACCCCCAATCAAAACAAGGACATGAAACTGGGAACCGATCGCTCATAGTTACCCCGTTATCGCCAAGGATATCTAAGTTCTTCATAAGTTCAGAGATATTCACACCCTGGAAAAGATTTCCAATGTTCATTCTCATGTGAGCTGCACATACCATCCACACCTACTCTAGAGCCATGGCTGCCCTGAAGCCACAGTGGGGCCCAGCCTCTGGCTCCGCACAGGCAGGTGGGAAAGGCGTAGCTGTGGTTCATATACTGAGATCCACTCTAGCACAACCCTGCTTTCTAAGCTCATGGGCATCTGAGGACTCTGCCTGTGGGATCTGATGGGGCACCAGGCCTGTGGCCAATCATAGTCACCATCAACAAAGCCCTTGTTATGGGCTGGGCACTGTGCAAACAAGAGACAGCCCGTTGCAAGGTTGGGTTTAGAGTCTTCCTGTAGGTGAGCAGAAGGGTAACACTTGAGGAGCCTTTCACCTAGCTCTGCCTTTCAACACAGCAGTACAGGCTCTGTCTCTGACCTGATGACACAATCCCCCTTTACCACCGCGCCAGGCACTCAGCCCGCCCCTGAATGGCAGGTCCATGGGACATACCCCACCCCCCAAGCATGCTACCTTTACTCCTTCCTGGTGACAGAACAGCTGGAGAGCGCTGCTGTTGTTCTCGGGGAAGGTGGTGATTTGGAGGTTAAAGGCTGGCGACCTCCGCTCTCTCTCCTGGGGAAAAGACGCGGTTTAAAGACAGAACTCCGACTGTGCTATTCACCACTTGCCATCTTCCCAAGTTATCAGCAAAGGAGGAGCTACATGGCACACATCTGGACCACACGGTCCTAGTATGGGACACGTGGTGTCTTCCTGCCTTTTCAGGGCCAGAGGCCTCTTTGGACACTTCACATCTCCCCTACTGCTAGGGAGAAACAGACGATTGGGCCTCACAGGTCTGCCTGTTGCAATCCAAACCCCAAGAGTCACAGAAGATGAGGCTTGAGCAAAACATGTATCTCTCAACAGAGAACAGAAGCCAGCCACCTTGGGGGGATATCCTAGCTCAGGACTTTGGTTATCCGATGTGATACCCAGGCTACCTCACAAGGCATGTACCCATGAAGGCTTGGGATGTCTGAGGTCCCCTGCTAGTGAGTGGCAGAACTGGGCCCACTTCTGACTCTCCCTGCTTTCCATGATAATGGGTGACTCAGCTTGGAGTTTTTAAATTTGGTTTTGTTTCTTCGATCCGCACCAAGACCCGTGATCACCCTCCGCTCCCACCCCACCCCACCTCAGATGTCCCAAAAGAGACATTCATCAGCCATATACCACATGAGCCTTATGGAAGGCCAGAGGGAGCCTCGTTGCTTAGAGGAATCACAGCATGTTGGCAGAGCAGCACCCTTGTCTCCTGTGCATTTTCTACGTGGAGCTGGCTTTAAGCCGGTGACACTGGCAGATGAGTTATGACAGGTTGGCACCCCCTCAAATCCTACATCAAATCAAGCTGCTCTGGGGGAGGGGGTGTGCTAAAATTACAGTAACAATAACTTACAGGCCTAGGACACCTCTACAATCATGCCAAGAGAAGTAATGGGAATTAGTGTGAACCGGAAAGCACCCCTTAACAGCGAATGAGGCTTGAGGGAGGGCTGGGGGCTGTTCACAGTGAGTTTCCAGGAAGCTCCAGCTGGCTCACCTCATTTTGCACTGCTCTAAGAGCCAAGATGGATACAAACCATTTACTTCCCTGCACACCTGCCACCAGAGGCACTCAATCAGTGGGCTTTTCACAGAAAAGGGGGTCAGAGCAGCCCGTGCTTCCCAGTGGCTCCGAAGGCCATTGGAAAGCTCTGGCAAAGCATGTGGTGTCTGGAATCCCCAGTGGAAAGGGTGATAGCGAAGGACTTGCGGAAGGCATTCTCACAGGGGTGGGGTACTAAGCGTGACCTCATGACTTCTAATTTCTGATGAATGAATAAAGGCTAGAGCTGAGACACAGTGACAATGGGAAGTTGAAAGCCACCTGGCCTGTCCTTGCCAGAAGGACAAGGCTTGGGCCATAGAAGGAGGGAAAATGAAACCGGAGAAGCCACAGATGAGAGAAGGTGCCCACTTGGATGGAGAGGAGTCACACATGCAAAAGTGTCAGCTGGGGACGCAGCACAGTGTCACAAGAGCCTCGTGGAGACTCATCACAAACGCAGAGACATTTAGGATGCTGATGACTTAAACAGAAGCAGAATGGGGGGGGGGGGGCGTGAGAGCGAGCAATACCGTAACACACCTGACCAGGATTTTGATTGGAAGCAACACATTCCTCAGTGTTCCCTCAGAGTCCTACTCACTGCCCTGTGGAGTTCCCAGAGGGACAAGGTTTCTGCGAGTGCAGCGTCTGGGAGTTTTCAGTTGCAGTCTGAATCACATATAATTTAAGTTCAAATGCCTGCAGTGCCCAGGTTTGTATTTACTGGCCAGAAGGGTGTGAGCAAAGTAGCTAGTTAACACCTGTGTAAATACATCCTCCTGCCTGCCTCCACTTACC
The DNA here is from genome assembly GCA_028551405.1 of Uromys caudimaculatus. Taxonomy (NCBI): domain Eukaryota; kingdom Metazoa; phylum Chordata; class Mammalia; order Rodentia; family Muridae; genus Uromys; species Uromys caudimaculatus. The sequence continues at coordinate 28,389,877 of CM052712.1, read as the reverse complement.
TTGCATTTGCTTTGGCAGGCAGAAAATGGGCCCACACTGCTGTTAAACACAGCAGGGATCAAGAGCCGGCTGGGGCAGACCTTGCTATCTCAGAAGAGGCCTGCTGCATGCAAGATCAAAGGTGTGTTATCCATTGCAGCAGTGCTGCTGTCTGGGGCTGCGGAAGGCACACCCAGTGGCTGCATGCAGGATAGTAGTTATGGAAATGAAACACAAATAAAAAAGGCAAAATATTGCAAAAACAACTTATTTTATTAAGTGCAAAACAAGCGGTAGGCAATAAATAGATTGCTCTGGTACAGGTCCACAGACGTCTCGAGCATCCTCCCCAGGACACGTTAAGGCAGTGAAGTTATCCCGAACATACAGATTATTTTTTTTTTTAAAGAGGAAGAAGAAAAGAACGTAGGAAGGAAGGAGAGAAACGGTAACACGTCCCTTCACACGTGCTTGGAAGTGGCAGGGAGCTTTACACGAATTTCAGTTTGGGCTCAAAGAGAATGTCTGCTCCGTTGGAGAGCTTACAACAGAGAGAGTCTCTTACTTCGAGTTCTAGCACTCTGAATTCTAGCAGCTCGTTCTGGTCCTTGGCGTCTTGCATTTCACTCTTTAGCTGGTTCTCCTCCATCTCCAGCCTGTAAATCTGGGGCAAAGACATCTTTACATTAATGGCCTCCGTGGTTGCCCCCAGCCCCCGGGGATCCCACAGCTACAATCCAGCATCAGTGGGTGGTCTGAGACAGACAGGGAACTGGGCACCAAGAGAAGACGCAGAGCTGGCCATGAGCCCGTCAGCTGATGAGCCTGGAGTGAGAGAAAGTTGCCGGGCTGGGTTCGCCTCCATAGCACTAACCCTGGACCAAGAGACTAGAAACTCCTTATATTTTTGCTGAACAAATGAGTGGTGGGGACCTGAGGCTTGGGGCTACCGAGTCCCTCCCTGAGGTCAGTGCGAGGGAAGCAAGAGTGCAGTGTGGGTTGTTCAGCTCCCAGAACCCTCCAGGCCCTTTCAAGCCAGGCCCCAGGATAAGCAGTGGACGCCGCTACGGCAGGTACTGTGGGGGCTCAGGTCTCCAATGCCCCCAAAAGCTCTTAAGAGAACACTAATTGACCTGAGAGCACAGAGCAGCCTAGGAAGAGCTTAGGGATGCAGGTCAGAACTACTCTGACCCTCAGTTTCCACACAAAGAGGAAAAGAGTAGTGCCTACAACCTACAGCAGAGAGAGGCCACCAAGACAGTGTGTGTGGGCGAGAGCTTCAGCTGGTAGCTATTCTCTCTCCTCCTATCAGAAGACCAAAGAAGGGCTATCTTGCAGATAGTCTCAACCTCAGGAGACAATGGGAAACACGGAGTTTCTTGTGTGGCCTGTGGGACTGAAGCAAGAGCCACTAAAGCCTTCCTGACACACAGGGCCCACCAGGTGGCCAAGACCAGCCACCCCTCAGTGCCTAAAGGAAGATAAGGGCAGGGCAGGTGACACAGCAGAACTGGGCCAGAGCCAGGCCGCCTTTCTGGGAGATAGGCCTTGCCGGTTCAGGCCTGGGCTTTCAGGATGCTGAAGAGCCAGCACCCACCCTAGCTCTCTTCTGCTGGCATGGAGTGTGCATAGGACATGAGTCTACTGATCACACAGCTCAAATATACTGGGACTCAGGAGACAGGGAGTAGGAAGGACTGCAAACAGGCATGATGGAGGGAGGCTCAAAGAGCTCTAAACGGGCACTGGAGTCATGGTGGCACAACTTGGCCTCTACTTGAACAATAACTGAGTGGACCCATCTGAGCGAGGAAAAGTTAATCTCAACACCGACGCACCAACTCCCTTTGGGCTTCAGAGAGGCTATGGTGAGAGGGCAAGGCATACAGGCCCCAATATCAGAACTGACCCAGCTGAGGGAACCTGAGGGCTAGTCTTGCACTCTGCCTCAGGTGCCCCCATGAGGAACAGGAAGGCTCCCGAACCAACAGCAAAGGGAGATGCACCCTTTCCTGTTTTTTAGAGGCACCCTAAAGGTCCTAAAATCTAAAGGTTCTGTCCCAGAGGACAGAGCCCTGAGTCCTGTGGGAAAGACCCCTCTCGTATGAGAACTACTGAGTCATGGGGCCCTGGTCTTTCTGATGTATTGAGGGCAGGTTGGTGGCCTCTGTGGTTCAGTTCATGACCAGGCCTGAGGCTCTGGCCTGAGCTTACCTTCTCTAGCAGGTCCTGGTTTGTCCTCATGAGTACCTGCTTCTCCTCGACCCACGCTGCGTCCTGCAGGAGATACAGGGTATTTATTCACTGGTTCCAGTGTTGACTGAGCCGCCAACTCCCAGACACAGACAGTGGCTGTGTGGCTTCATCGCCCCTCTAAACCTTCACAGTCAGGTAAGAACATCAGCACACTTGTGAGGTGCTTCCCGAGCTCTCTCCCCATAGGTTCAAGGGCCCCTGGGCCATTACAGGGCACTGCTCCATGGTGACTGAGTGAGTACCCTAAAGAGCTTTCCACCTCCCCACTGGTGCTTTGCTCAACTCCACTCACATGTGCAGTCTGTTAGCACAGCCTCTGTCCTGACACCATGGTATCCTCAGTGCCAGGCCAGAGCCATGAACACTGGATCTCATCAGCATCAGGCTGGAGGAGGAAGAGTACAGGAGGCAAGGGAGCCTTCTCCACCCCCTCCTCCTGACCCTGCCCACCCAAGATTCAAAACGGTCCTATCCCTCCCCCCGTCTCCCATCCCCACTCCACAGGAGCCAGGCCAGTCTCACCCAGTGCTGCAATTGCACAATGCTCGTTAGCCAGAGTGGACCTAGAATCTGACTAACAGATGTGGAATACCCAGAAGACATTTGAAGGTCACCCCCTGGGGGACTACCTAATACCCTGTGTCTCTGTTACACACATTTGCATGCATGATCTTTGCATGTATGTTCATGTGGCTGCCAGTCCCTGAGAAGACAGTGCTGTTGTATGGTAGACTGGTCACAAGGGTGGCTGCGACCTTTGCTCCATATCTGCATGTACAGCTTCACAATTTAGCCCATCTTCCAAAGGGCTGAGGTCTGTTACTCCAACCTTGGCTGTGATGTATTTTGCCTACTCAAGTACTAATAAATGTGACGTGAGCAGAGGCCTGGTCAGCATTTGTAATGTTTGAGGGAAGGGAGCTTCTCATCCCAGACAACCAGATAAAAAGCCAGAATACCTATTGGAGGAGGGGTGAGCAGCCCACAAGTGGCAAGTGAGCTCATTTAAGGCCTCCTAGCCCCACTTGACCTGCCTGACTACTGAAGCTTCAGGGCAACCCCAGGCAAGACCAACAGAACAACCATTTGCAGAGACCAGCCTGACACCAATCCACAGATCTCAGAGCGAATCAAACACTATCATTTAAGCACCTAAGTTTGGAGATAGTTTGTTATAACACACACACACACACACACACACACACACACCCCTTAGACCTCTCCATATCTCCTTAGTCCCTGACTGAGGGCAGGAGCAAGGACCTATAGATATCCATGCCTATGCCTGTGCCTCAGCCTTTCATAGGTCAATGGGGCCATGTGACTAGTTTGTGCCAGTAAGCTACGCTGAGACAGTGAGAGTCATCTCAAACTGCTGACTGCTGACAGGAAATGAGTTCTAAGATGGCACCTTCGGTACTGGGTCCCTAGGGAACCATGTAAAGTAGATGACCCTCTGCTTACAACAGGCACCCACAAGAAAGGCCTGAGGGCTGCCTCCCTGTGCCTGCTGCCCACTGGGCCTGGACTAATCAAACCAGAGAGGGGAGTCCATGCAGATAACCAATCCAGACTCCTATGGCATAGTCACAGCCTCAGCCTGTTGCTATGGACTCTGCCAAGTGGTCCACAACACTTCAATTATACACAGGCCATTAAAATCTTAATAGAAAACAGTGGCTTTTGTTCAGGCTCCAGCTCCAGTCAAAAGAGCTTCTGGCCATGACTCTGCTCTCAGAGTTACCTTCTGGTTCCCTGAATTTGGCAACCAAAGAAAACCAGGCAAGCTTTCAGGGCACACTGACTGGGCAGCACATTCTCGCCTAGGGTCACAGTGATTCCTCCACAGAACATCCCCCTTGGCACACCAAAGACACTATCGGACCCCAGGGACACCATGGGGACAGAGTCATGAGGATCACAGAGTGCATGGCCTTCCTGTTTACCTGTCCCTTCTCAACCAGAAGCTTCTCTAAGTCCTCAATTTTGGCCTGGCACCTCAGCAGGTCAGCCTGAAGCTGCTCCCGAGTCTGGAAGGAAAAAAGACCAAGAAGTGAGCAAGACACTTGCAGAGGTGACACAGAGTCAGGCTGCCAACCAGAGAGTGCCTGCACAGCCCGAGAGCTTAGGGGTAGGAGGGTCCTGTTGCACACATGCTCACATCACAACCACTTGAGGGCTCTGAAGTCCATCTGCAGCCTCATCATGAAGTGAGAACTAAGACATCATGGGAGCTGACGGCTCTAACGCTCCCAGTAAGTCAATCAAAGGGCAGCCTGGAAGAGGAGCCACCCTCTTCTGGGATGAACTAGCCCAAACTGGATGCTCAGGGCCCCAAAGCCAGCTCTGACAAATGCTTTCTCCTTCAGACTCATCCAGCTATTGACTGCTATTCTACTTGCTAAAGGGGCTCTCTGTCACCTACAGCAACGACCAAAACCTTATACCTCATAATCAGGGAAGCCGTTGATTAGCTGACCCTACGGCAAGAAGAAGCAGGCAGGGACCAGCGTAGGCACATACCCTAGTATTAGGAGGCGCAGCCATTGGCTACAGCCACACACGGGGACTGGGAAGACACAGATGGGACCTGCTTTCCAGAAGTCCAAGCTAGGTGTGCTGTCAGAGGCCTGGAATCTTGGCCCTCAGGAGGTGCATGAGGAGTTCAAGGTCATCTGGAAAGTGGGGACATCTACCTCTTTTCCTTTTCTTTTTAAATTATGAAACAAGGTCTCAAGCTATGGCCCAGGCTAGCCTAGAACTCACTATGTTGCCCCAGCTGGCCTCCAAGTCATGGCAATCCTCCTGCTATAGCCTCCAAGTGCTGGGATTACAGGTATATGACATCATGCCCCACCATGCACTTCACTGTGAAATCTCCATTAACCAGGCAAGTGGATGACATTAAAAGACAAAAGGAAATTATGCACAGATAAAGTCTAGATGTTTACCTGCTATGGCACAGGAAAAAAAAAGACCGATCTTTCATTGTGGCAGAAGTGGCTACATCCCCTGGCGATCTTGTTCTCTGTATGTCTACCCCCACCCAGCCCCTGAGGCTGCTACCACCCTGAGCCCTGAGAGCCAAGTTCATTCTGGAGATGGTTGCTCGTGCCCATGCCTTCCATATTCCTGAGGCCTACAAATCATTGTGTTATGTATGCCCTAGGGCCCCCAAGCCCTCCCGCATGGGGCTCCCAGGACTGTTTCCAGAGCCTTCTGAGCCAGGGTGGTACGGTTCCAGCTCCCAGTTACATTGGGGACCATCTGGGTATCTTTAGGCAAGCTGCTACTTCCCTGAGCCTCTGTTCCTTTTTCAGGATGCAATCGATGCATCCTGGCTCATAGAGAGAGACAGGGGATATGGGACAGCACTAGACCAGCATGGGCTCTCTGGTGTTTCCAGCACTCCCAGAGGGACATGCAAATACTATATAGACTTCAAGGTGGGAGAAGGGTCAATGGGAGGAAGTTTCCAGAAAAGTCCATCCCAGCACCACAATGTAGCCCATGAACCTGTAATGCCTCTTTGTGCCTTGGGTGCCCCAAGAACCCCTCAAAGTGTTTCTTAAGGACACTGGGGGTGAGGAGGGAAGCTGTGGCTCTACAGGGAGGAGGACAGGCCTAAAGCCTGAAAGACCGGCTGAGTCTATAAATGCATCACTCCCTTAAACCCCATTCTATTTTAATTTATTGTATGTGTGTGTGCTTGCATATGTGGAGGTCATAAGGACAACTTGCAAGAATCAGTTCTTTTTCTACCACGTGGGCTCGGCAGATGGAATTAAGATCGTCAGGCTTGGCAGCAAGTCCCTTAGCTGTGTGGTCACCTAGCTGCCCTGCAGCTCTCTAAGTCCTCTCTCTTGCAAATAGACTGTAGACGAAAAGTGGACGGTGTAGTGTCACCTCCGTCAGTTTCAAGATTCCAGGTCCCCTCCTGGTCCCCAGTCTCTGTCCCTCCCCATCATCGAGGGGACACACTTACCCGGGCCTCCCTCTCAGCATCCAGTGTCCCCCCAACCTGCTCCTGAAGCAGGGCATAAGCCCTCTGCAGAGCCTGGTACTCCCTGGTCAGCTGGCAGAACCTCAGGTCAGCCTCTTCTCTGGTTGTGGTCTTAACCAAACAACAACAAAGCAAACAAACAAGTCAATTCATGACTTAATGTGACTTCAAGGGACAGAATCAAAACACGAGCAAATGCCCACATCTCTCCAGTGTGTCTACAAGTGCCTCGTGAGCTTGTCATGCCAGGAAGTAACAGGAAGGACCCAGAGTGAAGGCTGCTGGGAAAAAAATGCCTTCCCCACTTCAGCACCCCATCCTGATCACAGGCCTCCTGGGAACCAGTCTGACTCCACAGGTAAAGGTTCACCATGAGAAGGGTGTCCCTCTGGCCACATGTATGGGAGTTTCTGCTCTCAAGACAGACACTGGTGTGTGACTGGAGAGCACCTGTGTGTGAAGCCCCTGTGTGGTCATGAGAGGACAGTGCAGAGTGACTAATTAGCAAGTCACTGTTGCAGGTATCATGACAAGTTTGTAAAAAACAGAGATAATATTGGACCGAATTTTAGCCAGATACTCAGACAGGATGTGGCACCCATGGCATTTCCCACACGCCTAGGCCCCTTCATAAGCACCTGAATTTAAGGCCAGTGGGCTGACTTGGGGGAAGGGTCCATCTTCCTGAGGGTCCTGATGTTATTCAAGAAGACACTCCACAGTAGTTTGGATGGACCCAAACCATGGGACCGTAGGAGGTGGCTGCTCAAAGAGCTAGGACAAGGTGACACAGGATGGGCAGTTCCTAGGCTCATCCAGGAAGCTCCAGGGAGCTTCCCAACAGGACACATGTGACACCAGAAAGAGCCACCAGCACCTGCCACAACCAGGGCCAGTGCACCCCTTCTCACTCAGGCTCAAGAGACAGCCGCTGAGGGGTGCATGGACAGACAAAGGAAGCCTGGTGTGAGCTGCAGCATCAGGGGAAAGCCTATATTAAAGAATGCCTGGAATTTAGGGAAGTCACCATTTGTGACCACTTCTATCACCTATGTGTGGGGGATAAGAAACAAGACATGTAATTTTTACCTGCAATAGAAAGCACCAGGGTCAACATCTGGGTGTTTCCCTAGCAGCCTTAAGTCTCTCGGGAGATCAGCTCTGAGGAAGGTGCTCACTGGGTCCCCTCTAGGCAGCAAGGACCACCTTTCCTTGCTCTGAGGCTCTAAGACATGGCAGGATTGACCACCAGAGAGGGAGCAGCCCTGGCCAACACAAAGGTGTGGAGTCCCTAGCATACTACAGTTTGCTTACCTCATCTAAGTCCTCTTCAGGCGTGGCTGGGGTCCGGTCTGTCCTGTCTGTGTTGTAGGATGTCTCTGACAATGTTTCAGAGTCCACGGACTCCTCATCAAATCCAAAAAATGTCTCCACAACATGCTTCTGTGAGAGGCAACGAGCATGACATCAGGAAGACAGCAGCTGCCAATCCATGGCCAGCCCAGGGCACGTGGGGCTGAGGCAGGGCGGACAGAGCTATGGCCCCATCTACAGCTGGCTCAGGACAGAGCAAGCCACTAAGGCAGCTAAAGATGTGGCTAGCATAACAATGTTGATTAGGTGGGAGGAGGGGCCATAGGCAGAGAGGGCTATGCACCTCCTGAGTTGGCCTTAAATGCAGGGTCCTCTGAGCCCTAGGTCCCTCCTGGCCATGGATGAACTGCCACCCTTCCAGCATAAGAGGGGACCTCACTCACTTGTGCTTAGCCAAGTCCCAGCACCCAGAGCATTCTACATGTTGAGTGAATGTCAGGCCCCAAAGAAGGAGCTGACACGTGGGATGCCAGGAGGAGGACATGTGATTGGGGACCCTGAATCCTGACCCCGGGACTAGGCTGGAGAAGCAGCTGCATGGCCCACGTCTTCCCCAGCAATTCTGCCTAAGAGGCGCTTTTTCTTAGCTTTGGATGACAAATGCATTCAGAACACTGACACAATTAGAAAGAATAACAGTAAGGGCCCTGTACTCATAACCCCAGATTGTTTGCCAACGACCTCTCTTGCTCCAAACTGTACAGGAGATGGGGCTCCCCTCATTCATTTGTTCAATCATTCATTCACTCTTTCAGTAATCACCAGCTGAGAAGCTTCAGTGAGCCAGACAAGGCTCAGCCTGGAGACACAGGATTAAAGCCAGCTCGGGTACCTGCTGGGGAGCACTATCCCCAGAGGGCTATGTCCATCAACCATCAATCTCCACATGCACCCCTCTTCCTGGTTCAAGGCACACAGCTCTTTATTCTCTTCCTAAACACCCCCTTTGTGAGAATTTCTTGCCCTTACAATCAGAGTGCTTTCCATGTCTTTGAGAGAAAAGTAGCCTCATTGCAGTGATCAGCTCTGGGCTCTCCGGGACTCCCAGAGTCACACACCTCTCCTCAACCCACAGAGGGGGCAGGGCGTACCCCACATCCAAGCCACTGTGGCAGCAAACACACGTGTGCAGATATGAGAACACGGAGGCTGCGGTCACCAGCAACAACACCATGAGGCAGTTCCTTTGACATTCCAGGAAAGGGGCAGGGAGGAACTTCTTGGAATTCTTCTGGATCCCACCAGAATGTTCCTCACATACATTTGCTTACGACCTCTTTGAAGGTTCACATGGTCAGCATCTGCTGGGTATCCACCTGCCTCCTTGCCCAGGTGAGCTGGCAGGTAGGACAGTGAGACCAGGTTAGGCTTCATGCAGTCCAAGTGGCCTTCAGCATCTCCTCCCCTCAGATAGGAAGCCCCACCCCTGCAGGCATTGGAGACTCCAGGAAGTCTACACTGGCAGCTCACCTCTGCCTCAAGCTCCACACCCCTGTTGTCTTGGGCTGCTGCCAGGCCAACCTTATTTTTCATAAACATTGCTAATTACCTGGCCTCTGGGGACAGATCTGTGTATTGGCTGTGCTAACTGGTGGCCTGATGTAGTGACATCTCTGCTCCTTCTCCTACCACGTGGGCCCCAGGAAGATTCTAAAATGACGCACTTCCCAAAATTAGGACATAGTATTGGGCTACAATCATCCACTGTTAGCAATCTGGAAGTTTCTGGGGCTAACAACCCTGGTCAATTGCCTAGGCTAATCTGCTCTTGCAGAGCAGGGTGACTTCTAATGAAGTGTTTAATGATGGAACCTAATCACAAGGTTTCAACTACTCAAGTTCCCATCTGAACAGGCCAGGGTCAGACCCAGGTAGAGCCTCACAGTAGACCTGGCCCTAGACTGGGGCTGCAGGAAGCCATGTGACACCAGGGGAAGCCAGCACAAACCAATAGTCCCAGTGAAATCCTGCCCTAATGGAAGGGAATCTGTGTCTATGTACAAACCACCCACTTCCACAGCGGCCAGGAGCTGGCTGGGTTCCAGTGCCGGCCCAATTCTCAGGACACACGGGTGGGCCAGCCTGCCTCCTTTACGGGCTCCTTTTTGCTTTATTTTCTGTTTAAAATAATGTCTCATGTAGTCTAAGCTTGCCCTAAACTCCATCCCTCGTGCCCTCACCTCCCGAATGACAGGATTACAGGTGTGTGTGCCTGCATGCCTGGAGATGACAAAGAAGGTGACAGAGCTAGTCCAACTAGCACAGCCTCACTGACAACACAAAACAGAGAAGCCACCTTGGTGCTTAAAGTGAACACAGTGCCTGTCTCCTTGAAGAGCAGGAAACTTGTTCTGGCTGCTTCCTCATACCCTGAGGTGGCCCACACTTACTTCCCAAGAGTAGGGGAGGGCCACCAGGAGACGTTGCCCCCTGCCTGCTGCCAAGTGTGTCCCTTAATTCTAAGCTTTCTGGATGTTTACCTCCAGAAACTCTTGCGCAGAAAAGTTCCCACAATTCCCATGTACCAGTGCGCTGACTATGGAAAGGACTTGTCATTCTAAACACCCACCCTCCTCACAACACAGGTCAGTCTAGCCAGTGTCATTTTTACAAAAAAATCCAAAGTTTAAAATGCCGTTTGGGAGCTGAGGGTGTGGTTCAGTTGGGAGAGTGCTTGTCTAGCATGCATGCAGCTCTGGGTAGGGTCTCCAGCACAGCGTAAACCAAGTGTGGTATGCATGGCTGTGGGATGCCGTGCTGACAGCTGCGAGACGTGGGACACATAGGACATGACAGAGGCAGAGACAGGACGGTCAGAAATTCAAGGTCAAAAGTCATCCTGAAGCTGACTCAATGAGCTACATGAGACCTTGTGCATGAGTGTGTGTGTGTGTGTGTGTGTGTGTGTGTGTGTGTGTGTGTGTGTGTGTGTGTGTAATTCTAATTTTCACCAAAATGCTTTTAGAGCAAATGTTTCTTTTTCACATACACACAAGCTCATGCTTGGCACACAGGAGAGGACACACACATACAGACACACACCTCTCCACTGGACTCGGCATACACACACACACACACACACACACACACACACACACACATACAGACACTAACCTCTCCACTGGACTCAGCGCACACACACACACACACACACACACACACACACACACACATACACACACACACACACACACACACACACACACACACCTTTCCACTGGACTCAGCACACACACACACACACACAAATACACACACCTCTCCACTGGACTCAGCATACACACACACACACACACACACACATACACACACACACACATACACACACCTCTCCACTGGACTCAGCATACACACACACACACACACACACACACACACACACCTCTCCACTGGACTCAGCATCTCATCAGCTCTTCTCTTCACCTTCCCAGCATCCAGCCAGAATTGCCCAGAAGATCTAGGACCTTCCAATGGCAGCCAGGAGCCACCAAGACAGACCCTCCCATCCCAGGCAGCTGAGTACCTTCATGCTTATAGGTCATCTCCTGGCAGCCGGAGAAGTACAGGCACACGAGGGCGCAGAGGCAGAGGAAGAAGGAGAAGTAGAGCACAAACAGGATGTACTCCATGTTGGGATGCTGCAGGAACTGCTAGCCTGTGCTGGCTGGACAGGCCATCCCTGGCTTCTCTCTAGCCCCAGAAAAAGGCACGCCTGCCCCTCTCGGCTTCCTGAATAGTGTCAGCGGCAGAAGCTGGAGGGCAGGGAGGCCCCAAAGGTGCCCCAAAGGCGCCCCCTTGGCAACAGCGATGGCACCTTGGACCAGCTCCCAGATGCTGGTGACAGAGCTATCAATGGAGAGTAGCCAGTTTCCAGTCCAGCCCCAGGTATTTGTCATAGAGCACAGCTTCTAAACCAGCATGTCCTCTGGGGACTTCCCTCCTAGGACCCAATCTCCCTACGCCCAGAACTGTTGTCAACAGTCCCAGGTCCCTAGATAGTTGCAAAGCCCTTGGGCACAGCAGTAGCAACGGTATCATGACGAGAGCCTTCTGCTTCAGGGCCAGAGCCACAAAGGATGGGACATATCTTCCCTCACCTGCCTGGGACATCTCCAAACTAATCCAGCACCATCTGTGGGTATCCTGGCACACTCAGCCCCTTGTCCCTGAAGTTTGTCTCTCAGAGCTTATTTACCTTAGCTATTACACAACCTGCAACAAACCACTACAGAGAGTTGGGGGAAGCTATGATTCCTGAGCTATAGGGAAGTCAATGGTCCCTTTTCCAGACAGAGGTCGGGGGTTGGGTTTAGGAGTGCAGCCCTTAGAGAAGTGCCACTAGGACAGCAGAAACATCTCTCCCCTTATCTTTCCCACACAAGGGCCAAGGACCAGCCTTAAATTCAAGTTGGGCATAAAATCTATGACAGCTTCATGCAGTCACCATTCTGAATCTTTAGGTTTGTAGGGTGCTAGGCTGGCAGCTGTGCCACACGGACACACAGGACAAGATAAAGCCACAGAAGCTCCCAAGGCAACAGCTGATGAAGGACTGACTAGGAACGGGTTCCATTGCAAACAAACATAAGGATAAAAGCACTTTTAGCTGCTGAGAAGCAAAAACCACACTGAAAACCAGTAGGATGTCCCAGGCAGGAAGTCACTCCACAGCAGTGTCTGCTCCAGAAATGTCCGTTTCTCTGGCCCCGCCCCCCATGAGCAGCAGGGCTAGCCACTAGGCACTGGTTTAGGTTTGTAGGGCTTCTAAGTGTGATGTCAGAGCGGACTCAGGAACAATTAGCCAGAAAGATCTGCTAGACATCAGGCATGAACTGTTTACTGCCGGCAGTAAGCCAAGGTCCCTAGAGAAGAGGGGACTCAGACCCATGGCCCAGCAGGCTCTGCAGCCTTTCTGGGTAGACACCACCATAGGATACTTACACTGGCTCAAAGGCTATACTGTGGATTAGGGGGACCCACGCATCTGCATTTAGTCCAGCCACAATAACCTAGCTAGCCTCAGCTATCAACCTGACACAGCCTCGAACTGTCTGAGGGAACCTCAATTAAAGAACTGCCTTGATAGGATTGGCCTGCAGCCATGTCTGTGAGGAACTATCATGGTGACTAATGTGGGAGGGCCATGACCACTATGGACACTGCCATCCCTGAGCAGGTCCTGTGCTGTAGAAGAAGGCTAGCTGAGAATGGGCTGGAGAGCAAGCCAGTAACTAACAGTCCTTCATGGTCTCTGCTTCAGCTTCTGCTCAGACTCCTGCCTTGAGTTTCTGTCCTGATGACCCTCAGTGACGGACTGCAACCCATAAACTGAATAGCCATGGTGCTCACTATAGCAATGGAAAGCACTAGAACGTGCAGCAAGGCACTGGTCAAAGACAAAGAGGCACTGTTGTTTCTTGACCTCCTACTATGGTCAGCCACAGAACCAGGGCTCCATTATTCTTTCCTGATTTGAATGTGATTTTGTTTTGAGAACCAGGAAGCAGGTTCTAGGAGCTTACTTGCCTTGTTTCAGGCCTTAGGGCTGGGGCTGACTTCTCAGGGCTCCAGGCCTCAGCTTCTCAGCAACATCTGAGATCCCCATCACCCATGTGCTCAGAGCTCTGCTATGGTTCGATTCACATGCCTACGGAACAGCAGCTCTTGACGGCCTGCAGTCCGGCTCATTGCCCCATACTGAGGCCTCCTTGCTGCCAGACTCCTGCAGAGAAAGGTCCCTAGACTCCAGGACAGGGCCCAAGGCATCATCTAGGGTCCCCCTGCATCTCTCACTAGGAACTAATGTTAGCTTGCACTTACGCTAGCAGGAGGCACAGAGAGTCAGCACAGTCTTGCTCCAGAGGGAATCCCATGGCAGGAGAGGGTGTTCCTGGAAAGCCCAGGATGACACTAATCTAGTCCTTAGGACTGTGGAGGCCATTCAAATATGAGGACCACCAGTGGGGCCACTGCCCTTTCTCCATCACCTGCACATCACAGTGTGCTGTGATATGGAGGGGCCTCCTTCTTAGGGTGTGATGGTCAATCTTACTGTACGCCTGAATGGACTGATATAAACGCCCAGGAAAATTAGTCAAGTGTACCTCCAGAGACTATCAGACCACAGCCATCATATGGTTTCAGGTTTTTTGTAGCGGTCAAGAGGTAGTAGAACCTTGGGGGTGGGGCCTGGCTGGGGGAAGCAGGTCACTGAGGGAGTGTCTCTGGAACTGTATCTGCCCTGGTCCGTTCCCGTATGCCTTTTCTCTGCTTCCTGCGAAGTACATGAGCAGCTTGTGTCACATGGTCCTGCTACCATGATGCTCTGGCTCACTGGGGGCCCAGAGTCAACAGAGTCGGCATGATTGACAGTGCCTTCAGAGGCTGTAAGCCCACCCAAGCCCATCCTCCCTTGTTTCTGGCAGATATCTGGTCTCCATGGTCATAAGAGTAACTAATACAGGGGTCCTCAGAGTCTAGGGGCTTCCCTAGGGTCTAGGTGTCAGGAGTCAAGAGCAGGAATGGATCTCTGAGGTTTCTGAAAAATTTTATAACTGTCAATGAATTCATTCAAATGGTCTGTGAAGCTGGAGGACCTGGCAAAGGGACATGGTCCCTGGATATACACCATACAGAGTAAAAGGGGGCCACCTACAGGGAGAGACAAAGAAACCACCAGTACTTCAGCCTGTAGGAGGAGACAGGGATGCACCAGGTCTGAAGGGTGCCAATGGGACATGGAAGAGTAAAGTCAGGCCCAAAGTCATGCTCAGGCCCAAAGACCCCATTGCCTGTCCACCTGGTCTGCACAGGGCTGGGATGAAAGCCAGCCTACATGAATCTAGAGAAGAAGAGATGTTGGTGGCCCAGGAAACAGTAAGTAGGAAACCACTTCCCATGGACTGGAGATACAGATCACCTGCTGAAGGGCTTACCTAGCAGGCACAAAGGCCTGGGTTCTGTCTCCAACACTCCACAAGACTGGGCTTGGTGGAGCACACCTGTGACCCCACCACTCAGGAAGTGGGGCCGGAGGATCCTCAACTACACATGGAGGTCAAAGCCAACTTAGACTATCTAAGTAATCCTACCTTCAAGAAAACAAAATCCATACAGCTTACCCAACCTTCTAGGGCTCTTCTCACTAACGTACCCACATACCCCTGCTTCTCTGAGGTAGGTAATGTCCTGCAAATGCATTTCTTGGGAGAGGCTGTGCACCTAGTCAGTCAGCCACTCTTTGGAGACAGGTGCGGCCCACCATGACTGACTGCTGGTGTGCAGTTAATGTCTCTCCCAATCAGTAGATTCAGAGATCAGGACCAATGGAAGACACAGGCTCTTTGATTCCCAATATGCAAGCACAGATCCAGTGCCCCTATCTGAGATGATTGGAAACACAAGTACTTATAATTTCTGAGTTTTTTCTGATTGGGCGGATGTTTTTAATAGGCTTTATCAGTTAAGTATCCCTAATCCAGAATCCAAAACTTGAATTTTTTTATTTAATACTGAAGACATTTTAAGTTTCAAAATTAGGGTTTGAGATTAAGACTTCACAGCCCACGTAGGCTTGAAGTAGTGCTACCTCACAGCAGGTTTCTTGGGAACTTCTAATTATGAACTGTTTCATGCCAAGCCCTGCAGTGAACCTTCCAGCCGCCCACCCTCAGTATTTTAACTCCTGTCTCACAAGCACTGTTTGCAGATGTCACAACCTTCTTCTGGCAGCAGGGGGCGCTTTCCCCCCATTAGGTCCATGTTCCAACCACTGAGATAGCAGCAGCCAGACCATGCAGACAGACTTCCTGTGCAAAATGACTTTACTTCAGTGACATTTACCAGAGCAAAATGTCCCCCAGAGGGGAAAGGGCAGGCAAATAATAGTACAGTCACCAAATGCAATGTGCAGCAGTTAGTGGAAGCAGCTGAAGGTATCATGAGCCATCACGAGGCAAAGACAGGTACCACAGTGTTCCTCCTAACCACAGGAGGGAGCAAGCATGCCCGCAGCTGCACAAAGCTGAACAAGTTTGTGGCCCACACATTCAGCAGATCGTGTGGCAGTAAACATTCATATTTCTGACAACAGCGCATGGTTATGACGAACATTTCCAGTGCAATGTTGAGTGAGAGGCAGTTAAGTCCCAGATGAGTGTAGGACAGACACCGGCCCTGGGGACGTGCCACAGGGACATCACTTTCTATCCCTACCTTTTCTAGGATGTGGTCGACAGGTCTGTGAATATCAGCAAGCTGTGCTGGACCACCTCCTGGTCCGTTTTTTCTTGTTTGGTTGGTTGGTTTTGAGCTTTTTTGGTTTGGTTTGGTTTTAGAGAGGGTCTTTCTACGTAGTCCTGACTGAGGTGGCTTGAGACTTGTGATGTGTGCAAACCAACCTGGTCTCAAACTACCTCCCTCTGCCACAAGAGTGCTGGGGTTAAAGGTGTGCAGCACTGTGCACAGCCTTCTGAGCATCTAAGATCAGCACGCAAAGACCTGCCCGTCTCAGCTCAGCCCGATGGAGACAGGGTGAGTCCTTCGAGCTGTCTCTACATCTCTGTCTCCCGTAACTGAAAGAGCCAGGTTGGCTCTGAGGATGAAATGAGATGCTTGGGTGGCCATTAACTAATCCAAGCAACCATGGGCTCAGACACTGACCCCAATGCCACCACAGGCTACGCGGGGGCCAGCTATGGCTCAGAGACACATTTTACCCACTCTACATTCTGACATTTACATCCATATTTTTAAAATTCTTGGATTTTATATAAAGGTCACGACTAAATTGTGTCCTCTCAAAAGATATGCTGGATTCCTGGCTGTGCTGCTGCAGACTGTGAGTTTTTTTTGGTCAGTGCAAAGATCACTATGGACGAGGTACTGATGACGCACCTCGCACTGAGGCACTGTAAGCTCTGAGCCCAGTACATCCGGTGTCCCTAAAGATGACAGTGTGACCCAGCAGTAGACTGGTATGCAAGGAATACCCACCATCACTGGAACAGCCCAGAGCTGGAGGAAATGGAAAGGAGGCCCTCCAGACACCACAGGGAAGAAGCCTGCCTCACCAGCACCTTGAGGCCCTCCAGACACCACAGGGAAGAAGCCTGCCTCACCAGTGCCTTGAGGCCAGACTTCTGGCCTCTTGAATTACAAGACACTAACTTTCTGTCATTCCAAGGCACCCATTTTTATTCAGATAGTCCTAGGAAAATAACATGTAAGGATTTACAACTTCCTCACCTCCTGGCTTCCTCACCCAACTAGCTGGGGCTAGTTTTGAACTCTAAACATTCCCTTCTTCTTGTCCAGTGCTGGGGTTACAGTCATTCTCCACCACTCAGGTAAAGACTTAGGCTTCTCTTCAAACCGTGGAATGCCTAACACCATCGGCCCACCTTGTGCCAACCAGTGTTCTGGGCCAGATGAGGGTTGTCCCCACCACTCCCTGCTTGTTACCCTGACTCCACCAGAAGTACATCCTTGGCCATTTGCTATCATGCCTACACAGTTTTTCTTACACGGGAGTATTTCTCTACAACCATCTCTATCAGCAGATGAAGCTGCCAGGTACCAGCTCAGGAAGGAGCAGAGATCCATCTCAGTCAGGTGGCCGGGGGACTGACACACAAACCACAGCTTCTTCTAAACCTCCCCTGCAGGCCTCTAAATCTCCCCACCCAGCTCTGCATTCTCCTGCCAGAACACCTAGACAGCCTCTGGGAGACAGCACAGTTACATTTTACAAAAAAAGTCTGCATCTCTCAACAAAGCGCCTGGGATCCCCGAACGCACAAGTTAGGAGGCATAAAACGAGGCTGAGTGTCCATCAAATCCCTCAGAAGGCCGGAGTATTTATGTTTTTAATTTTGGATGCACATAACCCAAGGTCCAAACACAGAATTCCATTAGTATGTGTTCCATGAATAAATTACCATATCTGGGTCACATTACTGTGCCATAATGTATGTAGCTTTGAGACAGCCAGAACTGCCTTTCTTTCAACAGCTAACACACAGATGTGTCACACAGTTGTGTCTCTGCCTCTGGGCCTGTGACTGGCCTTGTGACCCTCCTCTCCTGTAAGACTGGCTAGTCCTGAAGCTTCATGACAGACACTAAGGCAGGCTCACCTTGGGGGGTTTCAGGCTCTTCCCTCGATGCCTCTTGGAGCGCAGCAGGCGTTCTCTTTCCTGGAAGGAAGTACAGCCACCTGTGAGCACTTGCAGCCAGGCCCTCACCACACAGAACCACACAGTGAAGACTTGGAGGTTCAGTGCGCCAACCTGCCTGCTGACCTCTCTATCTGTGTGGCCTAGTTCACACTGTAGGCACCCAACTGAGCACCTGGTAACAAGACACTTGTTCGGACCCTTGTCATCCACCCTGATGGGCCATCTCATCACAGGCAAACCTGGATTATTCTTTGGGTCCAGAGGCTGCAAGGCCCAAGCAGTGTGGCCTCACGGAGGTTCTGCTGGCCTTGGCAGGGTTTACCTGCAATAGCAGCAGTGGGATGCTTATGGCCTTGATCTTGGACAGAGGCAGGACGGAATCCCCCACAACCCTTGCACTGGCTGGGTGACTTTATTTCTCCAGTTGTGTCTTTCTTGCTGTGTGGGGCTAGGAGCTTCCTGCAGAATTGCTTGGTTGGGGTTCTCTGCAGACAGGAGTGACAGTGCTGGGGATGGCACTGTACCCAGATGGAGCCAGGGCCTCCTGCTCTCAGCACTCCCTCCTTTCCCTCCAGCAGGACAAAGCCAGGACTTGGCCTGCCTGGCTACCTGCCGGATCCTGGACAACTGGTCATTAGGTTCCCCAGACCTGCTTTGGCTTCTCATTTTTCTTTTCACTCATTGTCTCTTTACTGAGTGTGTCTTGTCATCCTTGGCTACATCTAGGTAATGAAGCCAAGATGGATGGCTACCTGGATAGTGGAAGTGAGAGGGGGAGGGAAAGGCAGGGGGGAGGGAAAAGGAGGGGAGGACAGAGGATGGGCACCGCTTCCCATGAAACCCATCGAGGATGAGATCATGGCTTCCCACCCTTCAGAGTCCTGTGGATGGCACCATCATGCACATACAGGTCTTGTGAGCAAGCAGAGCCCACTCCGCCTCTGAGCTCCAAGTGAAGCTCACTGCAGATGTGCCTGACTGCACTGCTGGGCGCTATCTTTGGGATAAGACACCCCCTCTCTACTGCAGGTTTGCTCCTCTCGCCTTTCAACATATCCACCCCTGAGCAGTCACGAAGCCCTCACGACAGCCTGAGCTGGTCCTTCAAACCCTGCTCTGATGACAAAGTCCAGATTTGCAGGCTCAAACTCCCAGTATGCAATAGCTAAATTAAAAAAATGAATCCAAGTTAATAATAACTCAAAGGCCCCTCAGAACAGATCCAGGCTGCCTCTTCACCAGGGCAAGCCAGGAGTCCATTGAAAAGCGGGTTGCCATGGAGACCGTTCCCAGGTAGCACTGATCTCATTTCAACCAAGCTGAGCCTGCTTCCTGAGATCACAGGGGACCTAGTGCCTGAAGCTGGGCTGTCAGGTCCCACTCCCATCCTGATGCCCGCTCTTGACTCCGCCTCCTGTGGTGCCATCCTGGCCAAGAGTGACAACGTACCAGAGAGAGGTCATCGATGACATGTTGCTGCTCCAGCACCTGCAGCCTCAGGAACTCTATCTCCTGTTCATCCCGGGTCAGACTGAGGTCATTCAGGGACGTGTGTCGCTTTAGTGAGGCCTGAGCAGACAGCTTTTCTTTCTGCAGCCAGAAGGAGAGAGGGTGCTGCCGTGTGCTACAGTGTGAAAGACGGCACTGCCGTGGAGCTCAGGGGTGGGGATGACAGATGCCTGGTCCCAAGGTAGGGAATACACCGTTGCAGGCCACGGCCAAGCCGGGTGTGGTCAGTGATGCTCGTGGGAATGGGACAGGGCGGCAGGGCGTGGGGCATGGAATGTTCTGAATGATCCCCGAAAGCCAGAGAGCAAGACAGGCGGGGAGGACTCCCTACCACAGTCTTCCCACACGCATACCTGAGCCCCAGTCTTCTAAGCTGTGAAATGGGCACTCTAGTCAATGGACCTGAAAGCATCTTACAAACCACCCAGGCCGCAGACACCAGTCATCCTTGCTAGAGGAAAAACCCATGCACAGACAGCTCTTTCAGCAGTAACTGTTTTCAGAGACTGTTTTCGTGTGAAGCACGAGACAGTCATGGCCTATAATCCATCCAATGGCTAAGCCTGCCCTACTGATTCTGCCCTTCCCTCCTCTGGGAAACAGAGGGGATGAGACAGACACTCCAGCAGTACACATGTGGAGATGTGGAGAGGAGCAAGAGCAGCCGGGGACTGAGCCCACTACTGAAGTGTCCTGGGGTGGGTAGAGATCATGTACCACAGAGTCTAGCCAGGCAGGAAGCTGGGTGGCTCCGGGGCTGGGCCTCACCATCTCCACGTTCTCCCTCGTGAGGCTCTTGAGTTTCTCCTCCATCCTCTGGATGCTGTGCAGCAGATCCTCGTTCTTTTTGTTCATTCGTTTGTTCTTCTCCACCAGTGGTTTCAGCTGCACCTCTGTCTCCCGAGAACGTTTCAGCTGCAGCAGATACAGACACAGGTCAGGAGGCTGCACAGCTCGATGGGTGGCCACACTCCACCACCGAGGCCAGCAGAGAGTCAACATGGTCCCTCTTCAGGCGCATGACTCCCAGAGGTCAATCTAGCCAGCCACCTAGTCTTTCCCGGCCCCTCTTCAGCAGACCCCAGGGCAACACCCTGCAGACAAGAGCCCTGGCCTCAGTCCTGGGCATGGAGGTGAGTAGAGCCCTACAGCCTGGAGGGGTGCACCATAACCTCTGAGCAGACAGTCCCCACAAAGGTGGGGTGTCTTTCCAGGCTGTCATCTGCTCAGCCTCTGGAAACCCCTTTGGGCCTCTCTTGTCCATTTGGTCTTCACTCCAGTCCCTAAAATCTTTGAGACGAGAAAGCTTTGTGGTCAGATGTACCTTCTAGAACAATCCATGGTTCTAATGTGTGGTGTGAGGGCCAGATCAGTGGAAGAGAGACTAGTGAGAGGTCACAGTGGCCACCAGGGAGGAGGGGCAGAATCCTCTGTGGTTAAAAGTGGCCACTCCTTTTCCTTTTAAGTACAGTAAATACAACTGCAGGCTTGATCACTGTCCAGCTCTGAGCTTGTTTTCTCATCTATAAATCTGAAGTAACAGCCTCGTCTGCTTCAGACTCACGATGAGCATCTGTCTTCATAAAGCTCTCTCGATGGACCAAAAGTAAAAGCAACCGAAATATCCCCATGTCAGCACCATAAAAGTGCTGGCCATGTCATCAAACCCTCACCATGAACCTGAGCTAGTTCTGAAGCTCAGCACACTCACTGAGACTACCAACTACCCAGGAGGGTCATGGCCACTATGCTGTGCACCAGAATGTGAGCAAAGACGTGGCCCTGTGGTCACTGAGGGCACAATCACAGTACTGGAACCAGCAATCCAGCACAGAGGCTGACCCCAGCACCCTGAATCCCTGTGAAAACTGAACACTCAGATGCTGTCTGTCAGATGCCAAAGGCACTGTGTGACCCGTGAGCTGCTTCTAGAGGTCTCCTGCTCTCACCCCAGAAAGGATAGCTACAGACCCTCTAAAGTAAAGGCAGGCATGGAGCTTCTTGGCATTATTTATAATAGTAAAGAAGCCAGGAGTGGCCTGACTGGCCACTGGGCAGGATGGCCAGCAAGGCAATGACACTACCATACCATGAGGTCCAAGAAAACCTTGAAAAGACCACTACTAATCAATGGGAATGGCTGCACTGATAAATCTGCATGAAAAGGACACCTTGCAGAGCATTAAAAAAAAAATCACACTTTCCAAGTGCAAAGTCAAACCTCTGGATGTGGATTTGTTTACTAAAGTGAAGCCACCCAGGTCAGGATTCACTACACTGTGGAGAGCCCAAGTCTTGACCACCTCACTCTTTCTACCTGAAACTCGCTCAGGAAGCCCACATATTTTGCTACACACTCAGTAAATTACCATGTGGCTCATGAGTATTTATTCAGCTCATGAATATGTAAGCAAGAAGCAGAAATGTAATGAGTATACAGTCTGATTTGAGCTGTCTGAGGTATGCCTTCACGGACACTAGGAAGAAAGTAATTTTGTTTCTGCTAAACCTGCGAAGGTGCATTTCCCTTCACAACCAAGACTAGAACGAGCAACAAGATCACGAGGCTGTTCCCAAAAGTTCTGTGCATTAACAATGAAAACCCAGCTTAGCTAGGACTGGCAAGATGGCTCGGCAGGTAAAGGTGCTTGGTGCCAAGCGAGGTGACCTAAGTCCCATTATAGCCCACTCCATAGAAATGGAAAGCCAAGTTCCCAAAGTTGATTTCTGCCCTTTACAAGTGTACTATGGCACAAGAAAGAAAAGAAGGAGGGAGGGAGAGAGAGAGAGAGGAATGAAAGGAGAGAAGGTTTTTTTAAAGGGTTTTATTTTTTATTTTTTGGATATTTTATTTATTTACATTTCAAATGTTATCCCCTTTCCCGGTTTCCCCTCTGGAAACCCACTATCCCATCCCCCATCTCCCCTTCTATAAAGGTGCTCTCCCACCCACCCACTTCCACCTCCCTGCCCTTGCATTCCCCTACACTGGGGCATCAAGCCTTCACAGGACCAAGGGCCTCAAAAGGAGAGAAGTTTTAAAAATAAAATTATTTTAGCTATTTCTATAGCAAAATTAAGCATATTTGTGCACATACTAGTTTTACAAAAGATTTATTTTAAATTAGTCTGTGTTCATGACACACGCATGTGCACACACATACAGAGAGAGAGAGAGAGAGAGAAATCTGAGACAAGATATCACGTAGCTCAGGCTGGCCTCACAACCTTAGCTCAGGGAGTCTCACAACCTGAGACGAGCTGAAGTACAGCCTGTAATTTCTGATCTTCCTACCGTCACCCCTCAGGTGCTGGGATTAAAGGCTGGAATTACAGGTAATTTATAGGGTGCTGGGTATGGAGTCCAGAGTTTCCTGCATGCCAGGCAAAGACTCTAGCAACTAAACTACCAGCATGCATGTTTATCCTTTTTAAAAACAGAAATGTGTCAACTTTTATGCCAAGTAAATAAAGGGAGAATAGAGCTATCCATAAGTACGCCATCTAAAAGAACAGCTTTCCGTATCCAAAACACCTCCAAAGCCTGCTCTGTACGCCACTTCCACCCTGTGATTTAAGGGCGAGGAGTTTCCCTGTCAGTGACGTCTGCTCCTCGCCACTGTACAGCATCAGTCTGGAAACCCCCACGGATCCTGTGCGGGAAGCTTTGGTACTGAATGCCTGTGTTTGTTGTTACTTTCTGTTGTTAATATTGCAAAGTGCAGAGATCACCCTTTCCAGCACCCTCTCTCGTTGACTTCCCCAGCTGTTTTCTAAGGATGGAGCCCTACACAGACAATAAGCAGAGAAGAGTTCTTCCATGAGTGTCATACACACACACACACACACACACACACACACACACACACACACAAAGAATGGGAAAGAAAGTAAAGAGAACCAGAGAGCCAAGGGTCCCTCAGCATCCACCCTGGCCCTAGTCCCGTCCTCGTGTCCAGACACCATGTGTCTTGGGTGGTTACCAGTTCGTTCCTCTCATCTGCCAGCAGGGTGTTCCTGTCCTCCAGCTTCCGAATCACTGAATTCAGTTCAGCAATTTTCAGTTGAAACCGCCTCACATCTCGCTCGTCCATATGTTGATCCTAAAAATAAAAACTTTGAAGAAGCTCAAATGATTCCATGGAGCCTATGAAGACCCTGTGAAGACACAACAGGGACAGCCCTGTCTAGAAGACCATGTGCTCAACAAGGAGGCAGACAGACAGACACACCTGTTCCATCCTCCTGGGGACACTTTACCTCAACCTGCCTGAGACTGAAAACCACGGTGTGACTCAAACACCAGCCGCCGGGAGACTGAAGCTGAAGCTCCCACCCACACTGCAAACTTATGAAGACCCACTGGATGTTGTTGTGGTTTCTAGAATATGCTAGTACATTCCTCCACAGCAGGCTGTCTTGCTCAACTCTGAAAGATCAGCACCTAATGCACATTCATCACAGAGCAGTCATGACATCCGATGAGGCACAGAGGAAGAAAGGGAGGGAGGGAGGGAGGGAGGGAGGGAGGGAGGGAAGGCTTGCTTCAACTGCCATCTTTGCTAAGGGCCTGGTAGTTCCTACCTCCAAGACGCGCGCGCGCGCGCGCACACACACACACACACACACACACACACACACACACACACACACACACACACACACCTCTCCTGGGCTGATATTTGCCCTAGCTCTTTGAAGAAACACTGCTGGTCTCCAGGCCTTTGACTTTGTCACTCTCTGACTTGCCCTGGGGGGCTCCATCTTGCAGAGCCCCAGCTGCAGACCCGTTCTCTGAGACCGCCATATATTTTTTACAACTCCAGCCACAGCAGGCTCAGCCATCCAGTTCTTCACAAATATCTTCTCAGTGCTGAATGCTGGACCTGGCACACACTGAATATCAGTAATGGTGGGAAGGATCCAGGGAGGAGGGGAGTGTGAGAGGGTAGGAAAGGCCAGAGAAGAGCCAGCAAGCTGAGTAGGACAGTGGCCAGCAGAGGAAGGATGAAGGTGAGTGGTCTTCTTTATGTCTAGCAGGAGACACCATCCCTCACCTGACCACCCATAAGCTCTGCCATGTCACCAATGCCAGGAGGAAGCTCCCTCTTTGGGCTGCTGTGGTGGCGTTCTGCCTCCTTGACCTGGACCAGCTGCTCATCCAGAGCCTCCTTCTGTAATAGCAGTCGCTGAGTCTGCCCGGCCTGCACACCAAGCTCCTTCTCCAGGGCCAGGATCACCCGCTCCTTTCCCTTTATCTCATCCATCTGGTAGAGGAAAAAAAACAAGCCATCAGGTGTGGGCTCAGGACCAGGGTGGGCGGTCCCTGCCAGACTCTGGCCTGATGCTGGGGCTGGGTCCACTGAACTCAGAGTGATCTGGAAGTGGGGTAGCCAGAGTCTGCAGCACAGAACCTCTAACCTCACAAACACTGAACGCACAGCCCTAGGTCTGAGGGTCTACAGAGTGATGGGCACTTCCCACTGCAACTCAGTGTCCTAAGGCTCCCCTAATCCAACAGCTACCTACAGAACCCAAGCAGACCACCGCATCCTGCTTCCCCTCAGATGCGTTTCTTCCAGAGGTGGCTGTTCCTGCCGCTCACTTCTTACCAAGACTTTCCTGGCTGGCTGTATCCAAATGCAACTGATGCAATAATATATGTCCCCAATCCTGACTTCCCTCTGAATCCCGGAGTCACTACTACTAGCCACCTAAACCCTGCTTAGCCTCCAGTGGAGCCCCTTTCCAGGGTGGGCTGGAACCTGGTTCCATGGGGAACCCCCTCTTTGGGTACAGAGAGCAACCCTTTCTTGCTCCAGTCCAGTCTAATCCAGCCTTCCCTGGCCCAGCATACCAAACGGGACAGAGCTTAGCATGGCAGGCCAGACAGAGCAGAAACCACGCTGAAGGAGGTTTGCAGAGGAAACTTCAGCCCCAGACAGTCCTTCAACTTACTCATGTGAAGCCAACCATTAGGGAGGTATTTCTGTGAGGACACGGTCCTGGCTAGGATGTCACCCAGAATCTACATCTCTAGGATCTCTGGATGTGTTGTTTCTTTACAAAGACAGTTGTTGCACAGCCATGGGACAAAGAACCATGGGCAACCCCAGGAGCTAGGAAAGGTGGAAAGGACCCTCCTCCAGAGCCTTCAAGACCAAATGGTCGTGGTGACACCTTGGGTTTAGCACCCTGGAGCTTGCTCTGGAACTAAGAGCCCTTAGTGAGCTCACAGCCTCACCCAGGAGACCAAAAAGGCTTTAAAGCTTTCAAGTCAGATCTCTGGGGCGTTTCCAGTCAACCACAGATAGAACCTGGGTTCTTACCAGCAGGTCATCAGCCTGAGACTACCATCACTTTCGGCTCTACAAGGCATAGGCCTGTCTTCCCTTCAAAGTCCTGTAGAATAGACCTGGTTCACTCAAGACCCACAAACCTGATCTCGGAGAGGCAAATGTGCCCTGATTGGCAGGAGAACCCTGGTGTCTCCGTCCAGCCCTCTCCTCCTCGCCACACTACAAGACTGGTTCTGGAAAGCAGAGCACCAGGATGCGCAAGGCAGCAGAAATCACAGTTGGGACAGCAACCTACCTCGGTCTTTAGAAATTCTGTAAGTTCCACTGTTCTGCAATGTTTGGAAGGTTAAAAGCAGAGGCCGAGGCCATTACTGGTACAGCCATTCTTACTGTCATCCTTGGCACCTGTAACGGGGTGAGCAGTGTCCCCCAAATGCTATGCTAGCCTGCAGAGTCAGAGCATGGCTTTACTTGGATATCTGTGCAGATACAACAATGGACTTGAAGATGACACCTATAGGTTAGGAGGGGCCCCATATCCAAGGGCTGGCATCTTTAGGACAGGGCGGGGTACAGACATGGAGAGATGTGAGAGTAAAGACAGAGACTGGATGGAGTCAGCCACACCCCAAGGAGCCCAAGGACAGGTAGCTGCCATCACAACCTGGAAGAGCTGGGGACCTTCCCCAGAGCCCATAGAGGGAGCGTGACTCTGGTGTTGCCTTGATTTTGGATTCCTGTCCCCAAGAATCATGAGAGATGCCACTGTGAAGATGGAGAAGAGTCTGGGTTATAAGGTGGCTTGAGGTCTGGTCTATGTGGGGTTCTCAGGCAGCTTGCCTTACAGAGGTGACCCAGGGCATGAGGTCTTCTTTGGAGGGAGCCCGACATGGGAGCTAAAGAGCAGCTATAACAGGCCTGGAGATGAGCGAAGGACATCGAAGAGCCATCACAAAGGCCCCGAGCCCATTCATTAGGCGCCATGTATGAACTCAGTGACCCTCTCATTGGGGCAAGAGGTAGGTGCGACCATCATCAGTTGGTGAGGGTTCCTGTTCTTTGCCTCCTGAGTCCTTCCAGGTACTCAGCTCTAGGAAGGCGTCAAGGGGGATGGTGGCTTCCAGTCTTTCACTAGACTGGGTAAGCCCAATCCAGCAGCATTCAGCACCCCTCCAGCTTCTGCTTGGAGACCAAATGTCATTGGGTTACATTTCCCATAGCCATCCCGTCCCCTAGTCAGGCAGTGATGTCAACTAAAGGTGGAGAGGGAATCACATGGGCAAGGGAAGCCCTGGTCCCAAGCCTTACTGGTCCCCACATCCAGCTGTATAAAAAGCCGCTCTGGTTTTCTAATAAGCAGAACCAGTCAATATCTACATCTGCTTAACTTTCTGCTAGTCCCCAGCCCCTGCAAACAAATAAGCCTATATGCCTGAGCTTTTGGGGTGCAGGGGGCACTCCCAGCAAAGTGTCTGGACTTCCTGGGGTGAGGAAATGACTACTCTTGATGTGACTCAACTCCATGGAGCCAAGGCATGAAGGTCAGAGCACGGACGGCTTTCCCTTTATCTTCTCCTCTTCCCGGGCCATGGGAGACAGACTTTGGGTAACTACCTATTCTGCAGGTTCAGGTTTTCCATCCAATAGACTGTTGCAGCTTCCAGACAGGAACAAGAAGTTACAAGCTGTCCTGGCCTTTACCAAACCTGTTACTCCCTGGCCCAGCCTTGCTGGTGAAAATGGTGACTTGTTCCTTCCTCCTCTGCCAGACCCTTTAGATTCTTGATTGGTTCAGAATAGGTACAGAACACAGCAGAGCGCTCTATCCACTTCACAAAAACCCCTGCTGAGTGTGCATTTCCTTCTCTGTAGCACATAACCTCTTGCTGGAGGTGTCTGCAGAGTGCAGGAGTCCGCAAAGCTTCAGGTACTGGGCTGTCTGCACAGGGCGGGCAGTGTAGTAGTACAGAGAGCGACAGACCTTGGGAGAGAGTTCCTGCATGGTGCTGTTCTATACAGCCAGCTACCACGTGATCTCAGCCCCACCCACCCCAAAACTTGCCAAGTTTTGCTCAGTTATCTACAAGTACTGTACAGGCCTGTGACTGCCTTGGATATCTTTGAGTTGATGCACCCACCTGGGGCAAGCAAGAAAACATTACCAAGCACCCAGGGGAGCTCCTGTGGGCCCTTCCTCACAGACCCACCCTGCAGGCAGCTTCTGCTCTGTTCTCCAATGTCACCCTCCTCTTTCCCCTTCTCCTTCGTAGTAGAGATACAGTCGCACCATAGAGTGGCTTCGCTCTTACGTTTAGTTTGATTTTTTTTCTCGTGACACATGTCTAGAGTCCACCCAAGTTCTTGAACACACCAGACGTGCAATCTTACACATCATTCCTTTAACTGAACATGCCATTATTCCCATTATTATTAATTTCTTATTTGGATAGCAATTCTTCTTTGTCCTTCAGGGAAAGTGGGCCTTTGTGCTGAAGGCCTGACCTTCCTGTAGGCACTTTTTAATGGGGTTGGTTTCTCTGTGCTCAGGGAACTACAGATGCCATCTGTTTAATTCTGCCCTCTCTCCTACTTGTCACACCCGAACTTCTATGACCCTTCTTACCATCCTCGAACATAAATTTTCTGGTACCTGAACTTATTTCTTCAATTAGCTTTCAGCTGAACCTTTGTTTGTTTGTTTGTTTGTTGTTTGCTCTGGATCAAAGTCTCATGCCTAAGGTAAGATGGGAGGATTTACGATATTGTGAATCTGTTCAGGGCCAGGTCACCCATCCCTGGGTTAGACATCTTCCCTGTTTTGAGCACACTTTAGCGAGCCTTATTTAAGCAATCACTCGAGGTTTAAACTAAGGACCACAGATAAACCTAAGTGCCTCTTCCTAGGCATTCTTCCCTTTCCTGCCTGGACAGCTCTCATGCCAGCTGAGCTCCCATTCTTTGGAGAGTGTGCTGCTCACCCTCCCCTTTTCAGAGAGTACTGTGGCTGGGCGTGGACTCCCACACCAGCAGGCTTGTTCTGATTGCTTTGTGGGACACGGGGTTTCCAGTGATATCTTGGGACTACTGGACTTTTTAACTGAGCCACTCCAGTGAGTGTAGGAGGTGTCATGGCTATAAAGAAGTCATCTTAGAAACAATTCCTTACAGACACCACACTGTCCCACTGCTGTTTACTGAACCGCCATCCTTTGCCTACTGCACCAGAGAAAGCCTGCTCCTAAGTCAAGTGATCTATAGGTCTCTTTCTAGACCCTCCTGTTCCTACTTGAGGATAGGACGCTTGTCTAGCAAGCAGGAAGCTGCTGCACACACACACACACACACACACACACACACACACTCGCATACGCACACACACACACCCTCCATTCCAACCCCTTTAAAGGTTTAGTACTAACCTAGAATCTGTGTGCGGATGCCCGAGCTGCACAGCGACACCCTCCAAACACAAACGCCGTTGTCATACATCTGCCACGTCTACACACAAAAGTTCATCACAGCCCCGCTTGACCACTGACATCCCCACTGAAGGGCAGGGACAGTCACTGAACCCTCCCTGGATATCCAGCCACTCCTCCCAGTAGCGTGCAATTCTGTCCTAAAAGAACTTGGTTTTAGGGCCTCGGGGAGGAGCTTGAACATACAGGTGTGGGGGTGTTATTGAGAAGGTCTCCATCTGCACAGGCATGGAGAAGCCACCATCCATGCTGGCTACAAACCCTCCAGTGCAGCTGTATTAGGGTTACCCACACTCTTGCCACGACCCAAACTCATTGGTTCCCCTGGGTGAATGCTGGGGAATCAAACTGATCTGTCACTGGGAATATGAGGTCAGGGTAAGACGGTGCTTAGTCACCCACACACACCTCCACACCCCCACACCCCCACACACACCTCCACATCCCCCCCACACACACACACACACCAGAAGAAATTCTCACAATAGTCCATGAAAACAAGTCAGCTTGGCTTCTGGGAAGCTGCATTTCCCTTCATGGACAGTCTCATCAATGCAAACTGTTTACTTGGCTCTCCCTTAACCGTCCTCAGCAAGGCTTCTAGCCTGGTACAATTCCTGCACAACTTGCCTGACAATTGGTCCTGGAGTCTTATTCCTGCTTCTTAAAAGTTTTCCCCTTTCCAGCCGTCCACCCTAGTACACAGAAATGAAAGGTATTTTGTCTACTTTGTATCAGAGCCTAAACAAATGTGTTTGTTAGTTCTGAGAAGTCATGAGATTGATGACCTTGTAGGAGAGGCTGAGGCCACTGTGTGCCTCCCTTTTTGCCATTCTGTGCCAACCACTGTTTGAAGACATGGCTGTAAAGATGGCAATCTTGGGAGCAGGGAGTGGGACTCATCAGACACAGAACCCAGTGGTACCTTGGCTTTCTCATTTCAAGAACCACCATTACCCAGTCTGCGCTTAAAAACAACAAAAACAACAACAACAACAACAACAACAACAGACTAGAGCAACTGGGACAGACCTGGGACTCTGCAGCATCTCAGCATCATTCACAAGTAATTAGGTTCTCTTTCATCCAACCTTTACAACTTCTTCCGTGTCTTCTGTATACTGTCCCCCTGGCTAGTGCAATGCTGAACACAGGAGGTGGTAAGGGTCACTCTGGTTTGGTCCTGAACTTGAGGGGGAAACCTTACTGGCTCATCATTATGACAAACACTGTTAGCAGATTTCCAAAAGAACAATTTACCAGATTAGAACAACTCCATTTTAATCCAGACATGCTAAGAGTCTGCCAGTAAGCTGAATCTTAAAATGTTTTGAATGTATCGACAAAAATGGTCACATGAGGTTTAATCCTTTCTTACACTGTCAGATTGATGTCTACACAGGCTGCACGTGTGGTGGCCTCTATGAATGGATCTCTATGAGTTTGAGGTCAGTTTGGTCTACATAGCAAGCTCCAAGCCAGTCAAGGCTATACAGTAAGACCATCTCAAAACACAATAGATAGATAGATAGATAGATAGATAGATAGATAGATAGATAGATAGATAGACAGATAGATGTGTGTGTGTGTGTGTGTGTGTGTGTGTGTGTGTGTGTGTGTGTGTGTGTGTGTAGATAGATTAAATAAAACACTCTGGTTTTAAATCAGTAAATACTAAGCAGATTTTACATTTCCATAGTTAACCTGACCCACAATTTATTAGCCTTCCCCCCATAGAGCCCTGGCCTTTCTTGATTAATACTTAATTAGCATTCTTATAGCTAAGTTCTTAAGAGAGAATGCTCCCTCCTTAGTTCTAGATAGTCACTGCTTTGGAATCTGGCTGGTGCTATCGGTCATAAGGACTTTGAAAACCTTTTTACTTCCTGGATGCATTTGCATCTGTGTGGGTTAGTCATGTATTTGACAGGATTAAAATCACCTAGGAGACACACCTCTAGATGTGTCAATGATGATGTTTCCAGGGGTTTAATTAAGGTAGGACTCCCTGCCCACCGCAGTGGTGAACAGCGGTGACCCCATGGTGGAGATCCTGGGCCAAGTAAACACAAGTCAACTGAGCACTGGTATTCATTCCTCCTTGTTTCCAGAGACTGTGAATGCAGTGTGAGCAGCTGCTTCCTGCCCCTGCCACCAGGCCTTCCTCACCAGGATGGACCGCACCCTCAAACCGTTAGACAAAATGAGCCCTTCCTTCTTCAAGAGGCTTCTTGTCAGGTGTTGGACCACAGCACCCCAGCCTCATAGCTGATGCAACAAGGATTCATTAGTTCCTCCGTAAGTGTTTGAAAGACTTGCCTGTGAGGGATCCAGGCCTAGGCTCTTCTTAACGTGTGGAAGTCCTGTGAGCTTAACTCCACGCACAGCTATGGGACATTCTGTCCTACAGTGTTGATCTTGATGGGGTAGCTGCCACCTCCTCTAAGTACACCTTGACTGCTGATCTACACTACCCAAGGTGTCTTCAGTGTCAGAATCCCTTTATCGGTGACTCATCCCTCACCCCCCACCCTGTGACTTAAAGCCTCAGTCCCCTTCATACGTATTATGAATACTGTATCAACTTACTAATTTTAAATCATTTCTGAACTTGATTTCTTCATTGGTTTTTATCTTCAGCAATTCTTGCTCTTTATGGGTTTCCTTGCTCTACTTTCTGGGAGGTGAAATTTTAATATTTATTACTATTGCTATCATTGTGTGTTTATATGACAATTGTATTTGAGTATGGGAAGCCATGTGCCGTGGTATGATGTAATCAGTTCTCTCCTCCCACCAAGGGTTCTCTGGGATCTCAGTTCATCAAGGTTACACTGCAAGTGATTTACCCACTGAGCCACCTTGCCAGACTCCTTCCTGGGAAGTCAACTGTCTGTTTGTCTGCCTGATAAGGCAGCTCAAAAGATGGTTGATTCCCAGTATTTCTTTCATCTACAGTATGCTTTGCTCTGTGGACTGATGTAGTTAGTACTGAGAATCCTTATAGTCTGAAGTGCAGATGACTTTTGATTAAACTGTGTGATGTCACTTCCCAAAGAGCAACACTGTGGGCTGCCTGGGTGGGTCTGTGCACTCAGAGAGACTCTTCCCCAACTCCAGCTAGGGGTCTGCCTCCTCCTCCTCTTAGTCTTCGAAATATTTATTATACAAATTTTAGGCTTGTCTACCAAACTCTTCACTGTTAAGTGCTGCTCCTGTTTATGATCAGTGTGACCTCTCAACTTAGGTCCTTTACATCTGTGTCACCAGGCTGGCCACACTTGGAGTCAGTGTGCACATGGTAAACCATCTTGCCTCTTTATGTTGCACCTAACTCAGCCCTCGGCCTTCACAGTGGCTTTCCTAAACATCACCGCTTCATGCAGTCTGAGAAGCTAAGTTGGCTGAGGTGTTAGTACGCTGTGTCATCCTGCTTCAGACTTCCCAGGGTCCTGAGAGGCACATAGCTGTTCGTCGTACAGTCTCATACATGTTCAGAGCCCTGTCTCCTGTGTCTACTAGGACTGTGGAAGGTGACACCATACCCTGCAGGCCCCCACTGACCTTCCAGATGCCTTCAGTGACTAAGAAAAATATTATCAGTCTATGGCCATACCATGCTGAAGGTCTGATCTCAGAAGCTAAGCAGTGTGGGGCCTGGTTACTACTTGGATGGGAAAAGAGTATTACCAGGGTGAGCTGGCCCAGTCTGAGGACTGCTCCTTCCTGTCACCACTGAGATGGCTCAAAGTCCCACTTACCTCTTAATCAAAACCTCTACCTGCTCAGACTTAAAACACAGGCTAGGGCTGGTGGTGATTGGTACTGGGAAGATCTCCTTCCCTCAGGAATGGGGGTCACATAAACTTAACAGCTCTCACCCCACTCCCTTTTGTTTGGGGGGGGCACTTTACATTTCCTGAATGTTGCAGCCCTGGGTCTCACCCAAATGTAAAACCCACTCCAGTCCAAGTGAATAAAGAGCTGAATCTCCTGTCTTTCCACTGCAGCCGAGGTCCTCTCTTACAGAACCTCAGCCACCCCATCCACAAGGCCCACATAGAGACCAGGAAGCTGCTCCTGACCATTTACAGATCTTCCCAGAACCATACACTAGGAGAAACCTGCCATCCTAAACCTACCACCCCAGGGACAGCCAGGACTTTGTGGACGCCCCTGTACCTCCAACAGTGCCTGCCTGGAGCACATAGTCCCCGTGTGCCTGAGGGAAGGGGTGCTGTGGGGAGAGACTCCACGTACCAGTCTGCGGATGTCACGTTCGCACTCCCGCTTGATGCGGTGCACCTCATCCTGGTGCGCCTGGTACGCAGCGCGCAGGTCGGCGGCTTTGGCCTTGTCCGCCTGCATGCAGTTGCTGAGGGCCTCTTCCGCCTGTTTGCGCGCAGCCTTCAACTCCAGGATCTCCTGCTGCAGCCGCTGGCGCTCGCCATCAAAGGTCCTGCGCGCCTCCTCGCGCGCATCGGCCAGCAATGCAGTCTTAACTTTGTCTGCGGCGCCATCGCGCAGCACATTGAGTGTGGCCTGCAGCCGCTGCAGCTCACCTTCCTTTATCTTGGCGGTTCGAGCTGCCTCCTGCTCGTGCTGCCGGATGAGCGCCTCGCGCAGCGCCTGCAGTTCCTTCGTCTTCTCTTCGTGCAGCTTAGCCTTGAGTTCCGAGATGTAGGCCGTGTGGCGACGCTGCTCCTGCTCGCGCTCCAGCTTGGCCTCCTGCAGACGCTCCCTCAACTTCCCCACCTGCAGCCAGAACAGTGGCTAGGGTTAGGGTCAGATCCCTCCGGGGTAGCCTCAGCTAGATACTCTTTCTGTCTCCACCCTCTAGTTCCCCAGCAGGCCACACCCACAGCTGGGCCCTCCATCCCAACCCCATCCCAGATCTCCCTTCCCACCGTATTTTATGATTTTCTCTGGAGAGCCAAACCTTGAGGACGTTTCGGTTCTGAACTGTATGAGGAAGGACAAGAAACTAAAGACAGAATGGAGGCCAAAGGCGATGCTAAACAGTTAAGCATTTTTGGTGTCCATGAGCAGGGATCTTAAGTCAGTGATGGCTGGCCCCACTATTACCTTGTGCCAGAGGACTGGCAGACCTGCATGGGATTGGATGCAAAATAGCTGCCCTGAGGCAGATGCATGAGACCGGTATCTCCTGACATCACTTGCAATCACAGAAACAAGTAACACCATCCATCACTGGTCACCTCCCCCAGAGCTGGAACTGGAGCTCTCCTGGTGAATTTAGTGCCAGGGCATCAAGACTCAAACAGTCCACAGACGCCTTAAGGGCAGCACACTCCAAACACAAGGAACACTGCAGCTGAGTCGGGTCCTGCTCCTGCCTGCCTGCCTCAGACAACTGTGATGCTATGGCCTGTTAATCTGACAAGGTTTAGAATTGTCTCCGAGATGGTGAGGAACACATCTAGATATGGCTGAGAGTGTTTCCAGGGAGAAATGTGGGAAGAAGACTTTCTTCCCTGGAGAGGACCCAGGAGCTGGGGACCTGCTCACACACAGCCAAGAAGGGAAGTGCTTTCCTAGGCTCAGCTGTCCAGGCACTGAGGCCACAGTAGCCATGGCTCCAGGTCTACTCTTGGCATAATCCACGTGGTCTTACAGGCATGCAGAATACAAGAGTGACAGGTTTTTAAGGAAAGATTTTTAAGGAAAGTCTGCAAAGCCAGGCAATGCATGCAAGGCAAGAGTCCCTTCAAGGAACCGCTATGCCACCATGTGAGGCCTAAGGCACAATACAGATATCAGAATGTCTGAGGTGCCAGGAATGTGAAACTTCTGAGAGGCTGCAGGCAACAAGGGAAGCCAACCTAGGACACAGCTCATGGGAGTAGGGCTGCCCACGGCCCTCAGAGCTCACACTGAGACACTGTGTGCTAGATATGGAGCTACAGGATCTCATGTTTACCCTCAGAGGTTCAGTCTGCTTTGCTTTGTTCCCCTGGCTCCTTTCATGTCTCTGGTCCATTATATTTGGGGAACATATAGGTCTGTTGTAGTTTTACAAGGGTTCATAGCTAAGAGATTGCCTTGAGTCTCACACTGAGACTTTGAACATGGGACTTTTAAACAGTGTTGGAAGTGTTAAGGTTTTGGAGACTCATAGACACAGACTGAACACATTTTTGCATCATGAGATGGACATGGATGAGCTTTTTGGGGGTCCAGGATGGAATGCTATGGCTTAAAGGGAGGTGTCTACATGTCAAATTGACAAAGGGTAGACTTCGCCATCAACAAGTTTTAGACTTACCCTGGAGATGAGGATTCTGGAAGTTGCCTGTAAGGATGTCTCTGGAGAGGATTACCTAAGGGGGAAGGACCCACCCTGCAGCTGGAGGGCACCATTCTGTGGGCTGGAGACCCAGATGGATTAAGATGGAAAGGAAGGACTCCAGCTAGGCTCCAGCTAGCCTCCTTTTTCTGCTTCCCTGACATGAACTGTTGGTTCTGCTCTGCCACACCTCCGCAGCCATGATGGATGAGTCCTTTGAAAAGGTGGGTCAGAATAAACATGTCTTCCATAAAGCTCTCCACCCCTAGGCTGTTGATGTCAGAATCTTTGTTGTCCCAGTAGTAAGAAGAGTAACTAACACACAGGGTGTCAGCCTTGGGGCTTTGTGAACTGTAGAGGATCTGGCTCACCTTGCAGCTGCCTCACTAGAGGTAGGCACTTCCCTCACACAATAAAGTTCGTTACTGAGGTAGTGCAAAGCCTGTAACAGGACCTTGGTAGAACTGGAGTTGTGTTGTGATTGGTAGAAATTATTAATACCACATTTGCATGCCACTCCCTGCCATGCCCCCTCCAGGACACAACCAGGCTGTATCCCTCACTTTTTGATCCAAGGGGACACACCCTCCTGTGCTACCCCCTGGTGTTTTAAGAGGTTCTCCTGAGAAGTCTTGTCCCTTGAGCTTCACCATGGGTAAGGCAGGCTGAGCAGGTAAAGGTGGTAACAGAGGTAGTGACAGCTGCTGCCTTGGTGATAGGGACAGCACCATCATCACAGAGAGTGATCAGCCAAAGACTGCCTGGAGCCAAGGCAGGAGACAGCTCAGGATAGTGGAAGCACAAGGAAAGCAGAGAGCCAAGACAGCAGCAGAAAGCAGCAACAGGTCTCCAAAGCCCAAAGGCCAGGGGCTGCAGTTCCCAGAGGCTGGCAGAGTTTCAGGGAACTGTCAAGCCCAAAGAGCTAAGGATCCCCACATCCAAGGCCTAAGAGCTGTAAACAGCAGCTACTGCAAGAGCCCAGGATCCTGACATCCAAGGCCTGGGAACAAGACTCCCACCCCACCCACCAAGGCCAACCAACTCCTTGAGGCTGAGGTCAAGGTCTCACTTCTTCAGACCAAGACTAGTTCTGGCCTTGGGATGGATAGTATAGTATGGACTAGTTGCTGTGAGATTTAATAAATCACTGGTGGGCTACAACCAGAACCTGCATGGCCTTCCCTCTGCCATCACTGCTCCCCATAATACCTCACACTTTGAGCCTTTTCAGGCTTCCAGTTCTACCCTGCCAGCCAGACACCCATCCCACCCTGTCCCCAACTGACACTTGAGTTGTTCATGGGGGCTGTTGAAAACTTGATGCCATCCTTGATGCATTAGATTGGCAAGAGGACCGTAATGAGCAGATTAGTATAAAATGAGGACATTCTATTGGGTCAAATCCTATCTGTGATTGTTAGGAATAACTATCAACCAGGAAGATGTTAGAATCGCCTGGAAGATGGGCCTATGGGCATACCTTGGAGGGGATTATCTTAATTACGTTAAAAAATATGGGAAGACCCTTCTGTAGTGGGGAGCACCCTGGCCAGGGTGTCCAGGGCTGCGTAGCAATGGAGAAAGCAACCTGAACACTGGCTTACACTAACTGCTCTCAGCTTCTGATTGTGAAGGCGATGTGACCAGCTCCTCCAGAATCCATCCTGCAGCTGTGACTTCTGTGCCTCGAGGGTCTCAGACCCTCCCATATCACAACAGCTGCCACAGCAGTAGGGTTTTCCCCTGTAGCTGTTATCTCAGACATTTAGGACAGCCTTGAACTAGGTAATGTCCTGCAAGCTCAGAACAAGGTTGGGAGACTTTATGTCACTCCTCCATGATCAGGAAGCCAGTCTTGCTGAACCAGAGGGAGGCCACCAGGTCTATGAACAGGAAAGCTGGAGCCCCTGACAGCACTGTGTTGACATCAGAGCTGTGCTTTGACTGTTTTCCTAGAGGATGTGGGTGCCCAGCCAAGCACTTTTCCAACAGGTTCCAAAGCTTATAATGCCCTACAACGGCGAGAAAGCTCCTGTCACAGAGCCAGGCTCTTCGTCACAGAGCCCCTACTGTGACCCCTATCTTGCAAGGAAGGGAAGCTGAAACATAAAGAATCTCACAGCCCCACCAAGGTCAGAGGCAGAGTGTGGTATAAAACTACCACCACCACATGGTCTTCTCAGCTGCCTCCTGTACTCAAAGGGGCAGCTGAGGCTCAGGCCTGGGATTACACCCTTCCCAGCCCAGTGCTCACAGCCCAGTCTGAGGTGGCACCAGAGACCCTGCCACACCTTGCTCTTCTCCTGCTGGAACTCGATCTGGATATTGGTGAGCTTGGCTCGTAGTTCTTCATTGGCCATCTGCACAGAGTCCGTCTCCGTCTCGGGTTTCTCACCCTTGCTGCGGCCCTTTTTAGACATGTTTCCTCTTGGAGTGAGACACTCAGGTCCTGAAGTTCACACCCGCCCACCAGCAAGCATAGCTGCTGGCTCTGCTGTGCTAAGCAGTCGTGCAGGGCTCCGCTCGTCCGCTGTGCACACCATCACTGGCGATTCTGTTCAGGGAGAAGAGAAACCGAGTAAGCACATAGCAAGTGTCCCCCTAGCCTGAGCATTCCAGGGCTAAACACCTGCTACACTCTCAGAAGGCCTACCATTTACAAGCATGGCCTATCATAGCTCACTGGAGCTACCTTAGAATCACCTGGAAGATGTTATAGGCAGAGTCTCACCATCCTTGGAGCCTGACCACCATCTCCAGATAACTCCTAAATAATGCCCCCAGAGGACCACATTGTGCCGCTCTGCTCTAGTCCTGACCTCTTGAGGATGCAGGACCTCATCAGTGTTTCTGTGAACCACAGCATACAGACCTCATGCAGCTCGTGGGTGCTGTTTCTAAAGGCATCCCAGGGTCTCACTTGAAGTACATGGCAGAGGACGGGAGGCACTGTGTGTGCACTGCACCCCACAGGACAGGAGGCAGGAGGCACTGTGTGTACATTGCACCCCTCAAGCCAGTAACTCTGGACCAATGTCAGTGCTGCACACTGAAACAGATGGTTCATCCCCAGAGTTAACTGTTCCTCCTGTACTGGGTAAAATTCTGTCATCCATGTTACAGATGAAGAAACTGAGGCATGCACCAGCCAATCACTAGGTTGCAAAGCTCATAATGCAAATTGGAGCTAATCTGATCATCTCGCTATGTCCAAAAGCAACGCAGGACAAGCAACTGAGGTCTCTGAATGTGGGACAGCAGACCTTGCCACCAAGGGCCCAGTTCAAAGTCCTCCTGCTGCTCACCAAACAAGAGAAACTCCAGTCAGGGGAACACCTGCCACATGGCCACAAAGCTGAAGTGCTGCCCAGTGGGGTTGGGGAGGACACATGAGAGGGAAGGGTGAAGGAAGGAAGGAAGAGAAGATGTAAGGAGAAATGAATAGAATACATAGTTTCTAGTCCAACACATAAGAAATTTGAATACGTAAACACAATGGAAATAAGGAAATTTCTTCGATCCATCAGAGGACTGAGGTCATAGGGAAAAGCGATGTCCCACAGAGAGCCCAGAGCAGAGAACTGCTTCCCAACTACCAGCTCCCATTCCTTTTGCATCAAGCCCAGCTCCCAACAAGATCAAAGACCAGACCCAGACTTAGACATTAAAGTAATTCTGAATAACATGCAAAGGGCCTCAGAGAAAAAAGCAGACAGCATGGCAGAACAGATGGTCTGTAAGCAGAGAAGAAAAATCCAGGAAGGGATAACGAGATGTCCAAGTTTAAACGAAAAACACAAAAAACACCACAGAAGAGCTCAAACAAGCCTTCCACAAGCTCTTTGCAGGACTGCACAGAGCTTAAGAGTCCATGAACTCACAGGTGCACCAATAGTGTATTCCCCAACTGAAGGGAGTCTGTCTGTGAGCTCACAGATGCTAACACGGTGTCTTCAAACTGAGAAGCAACGGAAAGCTAATGGAGAAAGAGACCAGATATCCAAGGGCAGAACAGTGAGGAG
The DNA here is from genome assembly GCA_028551405.1 of Uromys caudimaculatus. Classification (NCBI taxonomy): domain Eukaryota; kingdom Metazoa; phylum Chordata; class Mammalia; order Rodentia; family Muridae; genus Uromys; species Uromys caudimaculatus. The sequence continues at coordinate 28,350,471 of CM052712.1, read as the reverse complement.
GCAAGGAGGCAGTATATTAGCTACACTAATAGCTGTGCTCAAATACTCCGAAAGCAACTTGAAGAGGAAAGGGCTTATTTCAGTGTATAGTTCCACATCACACTCCATCACTGACAGAAATCAGGGCAGAAACTCAATCAAGAGCCTGGAGGCAGGAGCTGGTGCAGAGGCCGTAGGGGAGTGCTTACTTACTGGCTTGCTCATAGGCCAATCTCGTGGGGACACTGTCTTAACCTTGGTTCCCTCTTCTAAAAGCACTCTAGCTTGTGTCAGGCTGATCTAAAACTAGCCAACAGAGGTGTGAATAAAGAAGCTGTGTGTGGTCTTCCCCAACTAATAGCTGACACCCAACCATAGGTACGCAAATTGTACTTGCACTTGAGTGCATCACAAGCAAGCTGCAGTTGACCAATGATGAAGAAAAGGGAAATCCTAAAACAAGACTAAGAAGAAATATCTCGGCTACAGAGAAACAATGATAAGAATTCAGCAGATGTCTCTGTAGGGATGATGGGGGGGAAGGAGGGAACGGAGCAAAATACTGTTTAGAGGGGAAAGTCAACCTGCAATTCAGTCACCTGTGACATTTTCACAGACTAAAAACTGGAGAGAAACAACTGCCAAAGGATCTGCCAAGCCACACAGACCTCCCCTTTTAAGAAGGCTAAGAGACAAGCTTCCCAGTCTATCTGGACACGTACTGTGGTGTATGCCTTTAACGCCAGCACTTGGGAGGCAGAGGCTGGTGGATCACTCTGAGTTTGGGGTCAGTGCTGGCTACAAGGGTTCCAAACCAGCCAGGGCTGCATGGTGAGACTGTCTAAAACAAAAAACAAACAAAACAGGCCTCAGACTAAACAGGAGAACAAACAGATGAAAACCATACGATATTGTAAAACTATGATCTACATTTAAAAAAGAACTCTAGAGAGGGGGTAAGTAAACACAGTAAAAACTTGAGGTTTCTATTCTTAACTGATCGGACAGCCACCAGTTTGCTGGAGCAGAAAGAACTGTGCCCTGGATGCTTGCAGCTCCGGCTGGGAGGGGGAGGGGTGGCAAGCCAGACCCCACAACATACTAGAGGAAGTAGGACCCATGCAGATGCTATAGTATACTGTGCACCCAAACTGGACTTAAGACAGCTTCTAAATACATGTTGCAAACTCTGGCTGCTCTTGAAACAGTTTTGAGAAAGAGGAACAAATTGAGTTCCTCTTAAAATGGAAACATTAAGCACAAAACGCAGAAAGAGAGTAGAAGAAAAAATCAGTTACTAAGAAGACTCAAGGAATCCGGGGATAATAACTAACTGAGCAGATAGCAGCTAAGGACATCGGCTCTAACTCAATCACCCAGAGCACAGTGGCTTCACAGCCAGCCTGCCACAGTCCCATGCTAGGGTCCTGAAACTGCACTGAGAGCCAGGAGAAAACTGGCAACAATATATCTGAATTCACACAGCCCAAAGCGTAATCAAAACCAAACCATAATCACATGGTGGCACTGCAGCCTTGGCTCTGAGCACAGAGCACTCAGACTTTGCACCATGCAATGCCCATAGAGGCTGCAGGGAACACCGAGGCTCCTTCTAATGGCTGTTGTATTGCCTGCTCTTCTTGAAACAAAGCAGTTCCAGTGAGGAAACAGAAGCTTTTAAAATGTTCCTACCCTCATTGTTCCGCATGTCAATATCAAATTAGTGTCTAAGTCTCTGGGTTATGTGGTATTAGAATGTTGGATTTTTAAAAATTCTATCTGGGGCTAGTGAGATGGCTGAGAGGGTAAGGATGCTTGCTGAGTTTAGACTCTGGGACCCATATGGTGGAGGGCAAGCAACTCCGGAAAGTTGTCCTCTGACTTCCAGACATGTGCATACATATGATAAATAAACATAATAAATATTTTCTTAATTGCTGTTTGTGTTGTTAACATCTTTCATAAAGAATCATTCAGTGAATTTTGACTCACGATTAGGGCAGAATTCACAACTTCTGAAGTGGCCCTAAGCATGCTTTTGTTATTCGGTATGATATGTTTATTTATGCAAAGTGGCATTTGAAGCTTTGAAGATTACAAAATCAAAATATCCCAGCTCCAAAATATATTAGAGGTGTCCTACTCCATCGCTCGGTATCAAATATTTGGCCAATATTTAATTCGTTACGCAAAAATATAAAGCCCATCCTTCTCATTAGTATGCATCTGTTTTCATTTTAAGAAATGCCAAAATTATATGAACATAAAAGAATTGTTTTAAAGCCAGGCAGTGGTGGCGTGCACCTTTGACTCCAGCACTCAGGAGGCAGAGGCAGGCAGATCTCTGTGAGTTTGAGGCCAGCCTAGTCTACAAAGTAAGTTCCAGGACAGCCAGGGCTACACAAAAAAAAAACTGCCTCAAAAACCAAAAGGAAAAAAAAACATATCATATGAGTTATCAGGAAACATTTGATTTGTGTGCTTATACCTTTAAACTTTGGATCATGTGAAAATTAAACCAGCAAAAAGGAATTCCAAGTGGAAAAAGCTTTAGATGCACCCATGGAGACAGAAACTGTCAGAGTGGAGTCTAAATGAGACCCAACCACTACAGGAAAGAGATGACTTTTAAGACTTGTGTGCAAAGCCTGCCAACATATTCACTGTTAATTGGAAATTGGTTTGAATTCATACCCAGTCACAGAGGAACTGAATGGAAGCCATGAAGTCAAGGCCCTGCTGGCAGGGCCTCCAGGATTAGGACACCAGACTCCACTCACCTGAGCTCCTGAATATTTATGGGCAGGTCTCCTTCCCAGCCACTGCCCTCACCAGCATCTCCTTGATGATCATAGAAACCATGACAGGCAGCAAGCTCTCTGTAAGGCTCAAACAACTGATGCTAAACCATTCCATTCCCATAAGGAGGGGGGAGGGAGGGAGTTCCAGACACAAGGTTGGCGCCCCAAACGGGTGGTGACGCTGGACAGTCTTTGTTGATTTTCTAGCAGAGCAGACACTTCCAGAGCCAGAGTTGAAAGCCATCTTGTGTTCTCTTGCCTGCAAAGGTGCTCCCTAGTATACCTTGTAAATCTCCTACCTAGTTCCCTACACTTCCTAGACTCCTCTGCAGAAGCGGGTCACGTGAATAGACTTGGCCAATGATGTATGTGAGCGGTTGTGCTTCTGGCCCTTATGGGCGGACTTTAAAGTCTGACTACTCTTCCTGCCTTGAAAACCATCTGTTGAGGTGGTGACAGGGCCACAGGGACATCTGGGCTCCTGACTCGGCCACTAGGCAGCCCAGCCAGCCCTCACTAAAGGATCTGTGAACCTGAATTGTCCTTTTAAGCTTTCTTGGCTGGCACAGTCTGGCCTGGACACCTGGAAAACGTTCTTCCTGGCTTGCCTTCCATCCCCTTACCACCTACCCAACTTCAGAATTCAACTCGGATGTCACCTGCTTTAGTACACATTTACCAATGCCACCCCTACCCCAGGCAGGATGGGAATCGTCTTCTATCCACCCACAGCCCCATTTCCCTTTTCACAGCCCTGACCTGTCAGTGCCACTTGTCTCTACCACCAGACAAGATGCTCTGGGGCAGCCAGACCTGTACTGACCAGAGTCAAGCTCAGAGCCTCCCCAGACTCCAGGTGACTAGGTGAGTAAACTGGACTTTGGATGGCCAGGCCAAATTAGTCAGCCTTCTTTACTACAAAGTCACTGTGCAGGAGCTAGACTGAACCCCTGTCAGGCTCATCGGCTGCAGAAAGAATCTCCAGGAGCTCAGGGTGAGATGGCATCAGGACATGCCTTATAGTGGATACATGGGTCAGGAGGGATGCCTACTGCCTCAAGGAGTATTAGAACTCTGATACTTAGAGAAATGGCTAAGAGAACACAGGGCAGACACCATCTGCAAGAGAACCATTGGCAGACACCAAAGGTCATACCCAAGGCATACCACAAGAGCACAACCCATAGACACCTGATCTCTAACCTCCCATCTCCAGAGCTGTGGAAGACCCTCCTAGAGCTGAGGCCCCAGCCTGGAAACTTCACCCTGGCAGATAACATAGTGAAATGTTAGCAGAGTAACCCCAGCCCAGGGCAGACCCTGCCCATGCCCCAGCTTTACCAAAAACCTTCGACGCAGTGCCCCACAGAGCAAGATAATCTAGTCTCCACAGGCCACTGGTCAGGCATCCCCACCTTAGGGAAGGCATCAACAAGCAACGGTTCTCAGACCATAGCCAGCTTGGATTTTAAATCATTACCACCACCACCTCCCAGAACTGATTCCTGCTTTGTCTGGGAGTCCCTCCACCTGCCGTGCAGGATGGCTGGTTACCATGGAAGCACGGAAGTCCCTGCTAACCATTTCAGATAATCTTACCTACCAGCTTGGTATACTGGCCTTGTAGGGAGTTGAGAGACATCAAGAGGGGGGAAGAAGCAGGGAGGGAACTGTTGGTCCCTTAACACCAGCAGAGGTGTTCTGATGGACAGCTTGCCATGGACCCTGGGAGCCTGTGATCTAGCCTGTTCTCATGGTCAGTTTTGAACCAGGACTGCAGTAATGGTGTCTTCCTCTGGAAGCAGAGGACAAGGAAGGAAGCTGTGTGTGGTATCTGTTAGAATATGCTATGTGTCACACACTCAGCTCTGTCTGTGTCTAGTTGATGCTCCTTCCAAGGGGTGTAGACTGAGGTTGCTGCTGGGACAGGGGTCCACCTGCTAGGGTGACAGTGGAATGTGATCTGATACCCTCTTGCTATGGGAGGGGCGCAGAGGTAGCTTTTATCTGCTCTTCCTTTATATTCTCCAAGGCATTTTCCATACTCAAAATATAATGTTTTCCATTAAAATGGATTAAATTGGAGGAATAGTATCCCCATCATATCCTGTTCACATGAAAATAAAAGACACAAACAAGCAATTGCAGTCAAGACAACTACCAGCCAAGAGCCACAAGCACCTGCTTTAGTGCCTTGGTCCTCAGCACAGTGACAGGCATTGAGCAGACACTCAAAAATGGTGGCCATAGCTAGACTTGGTGGGACATGCCTATAATCTCAGGATAGCCGGGAGGCTGAGACAGGAAGATCCCAAGCTCAAGGCCAGGCTAAGACCAAAGAGCTGAGAGAAGGTAAAGCTAGGGCCATGAGACCCAAACCCTAAGAACATCACAGCCTCATGTCTGGCCTTGTAGCAAAGTGGTGCAGGCAAGGGTGAGGTCACACAGTCTTGCTAAAACCCTGTAGGAGAGGCAACTACCAACACCATGAGGTACACGCCTGTAGCTTTCCCCATCACACTGCGTTACAAAGCGAGCACTGACCACATTCCCTACAATCCCTGCAGAACATGAGGGTAGCAGTCTGTCTCCCCAGTGCCTGGCCTCTGCATAGCCTTTCTCCCCATCACAACTCCAGGATAGCTCTTTCATATCAACCCACAGGTCTCTTGCATGGTCTCATCACAGAAAAGCACTCGCTATGTCTACATCAAATATTAAGCTGTCCTGAACTGATGCTGAGGACAGTCAACTGGTGGTCAGTACTGACAAGGCCTCACTGGTCGCCCAGTAGCTGGTGGAGCAGGTGTTGATGGGACCTGGAGAGGAACTGTGTGGAACTCAGTGTCATGGAGAGGAGCCGGGGTTTTATAAAGTGTTATCCAACTTTTCCACATTTTACAAGTCAAGTGCTCTCTGCAAAAAAAACTCCAGGAAACATGGAAAAGAAAGAGGAAAAAAAACATCTGTGTGTCCCCTCATACCTGTGTGTGTGCCTGTGGGGCGAGTGGGGATGGGGGATGGGGGTTGAGGGTGGGGATATCTTCATGTATCTTCCCCTATGTTGGTAAGACATGGTCTCTGGCTGAACCCAGAGTTCACTGTTTGGCTAGAATTGTTGAGCAGTAAATCCCTGGGATTCTCCTGTCTCCAGGCCCCAGTGTTGGGGCTACAGGTGCACACTACTATACCCAACTTTTACATGGGTGCTGGGAATCTGGGCTCAGGTCTTCATGCTTATGTACCGAACCCTTTACCTGATGAGCCAACTCCCTGGACAAGGACTCACTTTTAAACCTTTGTCTACTTGTCATGTTCTATGTTGCTGTTACACACTGGCTTGTTCGCTCTTGACGAGGTCTAGGTGTCCCTCTGGGCAGAGAGGGCAGGGGTTTGGGAGGCCATGGCCTGCCCTCTCGGCTGTATTATCCAGCTGACTGCTCTAGATGAGACATGGTCAGCAAGGATGTGTGTGAGGGGAGAGGCTAGCCAGGCCCAGCCCAGAGCTTGGGATCTCTGTTGGGATAATTTTGTGCATGATATAAAGGTTGTCTTTGTATTATTAAAATGTTGGCTTCTGTACCAGCAGAGAACTGAGTACCACCCGGACTTGGTATTGTTATTCTAATTGCATATTTTGTAAACATTCTTCTCCATCACCTTCTGATTAGTTTAGAGCTGACAGCCTATGGCCGGACAGGAGAGGAAAGATGAGACATCTGGGCAGAGACAGGAACTCTGGGAAAGAATCAGGCATGTGGATTTGCCAGCCAGACATGGAGGAAGTCCGATATATGGGGACTGAATGAGAGGTAATGGGTCACGAGGCAAATGTGAGCTGGAAAGAACGGGTTAAGTTATACGAGCTAGTGGGGAACAAGCCTATGCAATAAGGCCTAAGCATTCATAAATAAGAAGTCTCTGTCATCGGGTGCTGGCTGGTCAACAGATGCCAATCGTGAAGCCAGTCAAGGCAAATGAGGAACAGCAGATCTGCTTGTCCTGGCTATGGGAAGGGCTACAAATCATGCAAACTGGCTTGCAGAGCCCAAGCTTGCCCGCCTCTCCTTCCCAGTTGGGATAGAATGGTCATACCACAGGTGTTGTGACATATTTAACACACCTAACACCTATACACCAAGAAAAGCCAGGCCTCCGTGGGTAGGAGGGTAGATTCCATCTGGGCTTAAAGAAGAGTCAATAGCAAATTCCTCCCAAAGGCAGAGGAAGGACCGTTTCCCAAGTCATCCTATGACACCAGGACTGCAGTGATCCCCAATGACATCACAAGAGAAGAAACAGCAAACTGGTACCCTCGATGAATTCAGACTCCCAGATCCTCAGCCAAATACTAGAAAACAGAACCATGAGATAAAGTAAGGCAAACACTGCAGCTCCCGGGTCTTAGCAAGGGCTACATAGCACATGGAAGCCCAGAAGGACTGCTCTTAGAGGGACGATCTTCTCTCCCCACTCCCCACTGAGGTCACTTCTCCCCAAAGCTTCATCAATCTGCCCTGTGCCTCCCTCTGAGAAGCCACCCTGGCCAAACTGTTCGATCCAGTCCATTCAATCAATCAAGACCAACTGAGCTTGCCCATGTGCGAGATGCCAGTCCTGCCTGCCTCTGACCTCTCCTTCCTTACCTTAGTTCTGTCCTCTGGGACCTGCTGTGTCTGGCACTAAGCAGGTGCAGTGACAGCTTGGCAGAGGGAGACACAGGACGGGTGTGGGCGTGGCCATGTGCACTATGGGAATTCTGAAATGGATAGATTCCATGACAGAGGGAAAGGGTGCTGAGAGGATGAGGAGACTGTCAGTCTAGAGCCACCATCCCCCAAGAAAAAGTCTCTTTCTCTCAGTGTTCTCCTGGGAAAATAAAGGCCCCTCTCACACTCAGTATATGTCTAAGCCTTGCTGCTAGCAGCCCCCTGGCACTGGCATATCCTGCTCACACCTCACCAACTCAGTAAGAAATCTTCCTCAGGGACTGTCCTTCTGTCACCGACCCTCCCACCTAGCATCCTACCTGTAGTCAAGGTAGGATCCATGCGCACAACTGTGTTTGCCATTCCCCAATTCTCATTATAAAATTGTCCTTAGCTGTGGGTCTAGGGGCATCTTTTATGATTGCAAGCCAGCCTTGCCGATGAGTGGGTCCCAGCTGCAGGTCATTTTTTTCTGGCTGGTGTCTGCAACAGCTCAATAATCACCCATCAGCCTCAACAGTTTACCACGTGACCTGCCGCTGGACTCCAGCAAACTCCAAGCTGAGTGCTGGTGATCTGATGGCTTCTGTGCACCTTTCTGAGGCCGAGAGCAGGGTGACTGCATCGCCTGGCAACATGGCCCAGAGACCAGCTGACTTCCAGCCCCTAATGCTGGCTCCGGCCCAGCAGCCCTTCCTGTGCAGGGAGTGGCGTTTTGTATTTGTTTCTCCTAAACAAATGAGAATTTCAGGCTTTTGCTCAGGCTGCAGGAAACACACATCAACATCACATTCTACATATCCCTTAGCTTCACACACACACACACACACACACACACACACACACACACACACACACACACACACAGGCTTGCTGTAATCAAGTCCACCAAGGAACAGTCTACTGCTTGAGGATCAGGAGCTAATGTCGTCATTTTTTACCAATTCAACTCAGCAGCAAGTCCTGGGTACCAGCCAGGCATGGGGAAAGAGGGGAGAGGGAGGTGCTATGGGGCTGCAGAGATGCCTACACTGCGGGAGGGGGACTTGCTTCTTGCTGTCCCTCACACTGTCTCCTGTGTCCCTGTAGCTCATCTACAGACTGTATCATGGCCATTCCCAGCCCCAGGACTGTGAAGAATGCATGGAAGCTTCTTATGGCTCAGGAAGGAAACCATTTAGAAGTGTCAGGAAGCCCCTGAATGTGCCAGCTGCGCCAGAGTCCTCCCTCCTGAAGGTTATATAAGCAATAAGAACTGCTAGAGAGACTGAGGCAGGGCAGCTTGCTGGAATAGATGCTCTCCAACCAGTCGCATGCCTGCAAGTGTCCATGAGCCATCACCCATGCTGGGGTGGGCTTGGGGGTGCAGCTGTCTTTGAGTCATTTCGGTTCCTGCAAATAACCCTCCCCCACATTCCCATAAGTAACCCCAGTGAAACTCATGGGTCACCAAGTTGGACTTTGGTGGTATCCGCACTTTGATCTCTTGTCAGTTTCTATATTCCCCACAATGATTCTTCCTCCCTAGGTCAGCTAGCACCTGCCCTCAAGTCCTCCACAGCCAGTTTCACCCACATTCCTTAGAGGAATGCACCACGGAGCCTATGCAAGCACCTGCCCTATGCCAAGTCCTGGGTGAGCAAGAGAGGCAGAGAGCCCAACAGCTGCGGCCCTAAGTCTCTGCAGGTTCCCCTACATCATAGAAGACAGGCCAATACTGCTTGCAAATGAGCTCAGAAGACTCTATGCTTTCAGATAGACTCCCAGCATCATCCCCCACAGCCCACCTTTATAAAGAAAGAAAAGCTGCCTGTAAAAACTGAAGAGGCACTCCTGCTAAGGAAGCTAAGTGCAGACATTCACCCTTCCCGCCTCTCCTCCGAAGCCAGTTTCCCAGGCTTACCCCAGGCTTCCTCCTGCTCATCCCATTATCCCAGCCCCCAACTCCAGCAGGTATTCCCTGGGAAGCCAGCAGCCAAGTCGGCCAGAGAAGAAAGTAGGCCAGCAAAGCAGGTAGGTGAGCTACAGATCTTCACTCTTCCTCCCCTTCTCCAAATCTTACCCTCCAGTCTCATGCCCAGCTCTGCAGCAGACTACCCATGATGGCCTCTCCTAGCTCTCTACCCCTCCTCCCAGGGGGCTAAACTGACCCTGGTGAAACGCCCTACTTGAGAAAGCCCCGTTTGACTCGCCTATAACACGTCCAATTAAAATTAAGCACTGCATCCTAACACAGGCTTTTCCTTTGTATCTTTAAACTGTCATTTTCTTATGGGCCACGTCTGACTCCTCTCTATCCAGAGGCACTTCTTTGTCTTCCTGGGACAAATATCCCTCCCCATTTTCTCTCGCCCCTTTTCTCCTCTCTCCTTTGTTCCCTTCCTATATTTCCTGTCTTTGTCCCTTATTCCTGCTCTCTGTCCCTCTGGGACAAATAAATCTCTTTTGTGCTGAGAACTTGGTCTTGGGGTGTCTTGAGATGACTTTGAGGTTCCTTATACAAAATATCCACCCAACAAAGACAAGACCAAATATCAGCACCTAGAATCACAACCATTGCAAACCCAGCATAAAACCCAGCCAGGACACTATACTCCCACTAGAACCCAGCAACCCAACCACAGTAGACCCTGACACAGCTTAAGCACAAAACAAAAACCTTCAAATAGCCATGATGAATATGATAAAGGTCCTTAAAGAGGAAACGAATAAATCCCTTAATGAAATCACAAAACAGTGGAAGGAAATGAATAAAACAGTTCAAGACCTGAAAGTAGAGATAGAATCAACAATCAGGAGGAAATCTGTGAATAAAAAGCTTAGGAATCCAAACAGGAACTTCAGAGGCAAGCCTCACCAATAAAATACAAGAGATGAAAGAGAATTTCAGGCATTGAAGAAAAGGATACCTCAGTCAAAGAAAATGTCAACTCTTAACTATATATATATATATATATATATATATATATATATATATATATATATATATATATATATATATATGCACAAAACAGCCAGGAAGTCTGAGACACTATGAAAAGACTAGATCTAAGAATATGAATATACAATAAACCCAAACTTATGAGACACAATGAAGGCAGTTCTAAGAGGCAAATTCATAGCACCAAGTGCCTACATAAGAAAAAAAAAATGGAGAGATCTCATATTGGTAATTTAGCACACTTGAAAGCTCCAGAACAAAAAGAAGAAATCACACCCAAAAGGAGTAAGCAGCAAGAAACAGTCAACTCAGGAATGAAGTCAATAAAACACAAACACACAAACAAGCAAACAATACAAAGAATCAATGAAGCAAAGAGTTGGTTCTTTGATAAAACCAGTAAGATTGACAAACTCTTATCCAAATTGACTACAGGTCAGAGAGAGAAGATCCCAATTAACAAAATCAGAGATGAAGAGGAAGACATAACAACAGACACTGAGGAAATGCAGGAATCATAAAGACATATATTCAAAACCTAAAAGAAATTGATCATTTTCTCAATAGATACAACTTACCAAAGTTAAATCAAGATTGGAAAAGTCTTTTAAACAGACCTATAACCCCTAGTGAACTAGAAACAGTCACTAAAAGTCTAACAACAGCAACAACAAAAGGCCAGAGCCAGATGGGTTTAGTGCAGAATCCCTCTAGACCTTCAAAGAAGAGTTAATGCCAATACATCTCAGAAACAGAAGGATGTTGCCCAATTTGTTTTACAAGGCCACAGTTGCCCTGATACCAAAACCACATAAAGACCCAACAAAGAGAGTTACAGACCAACTTCCCTTATGTATACAGATGCAAAAGTTCTCAATAAAATATTAGCAAATTGAATCTAAGAACACATCAAAAAGATCATCTACTGTGATCAAGTAAGCTTCATCCCAGAGATGCAAGATGGCTCACATATGTAAATCAGTGCATGAATCTACCACATAAACCAACTGAAAGACAAAAGCCACATGGTCCTCCCATTAGATGCAGGGAAAACCTTCAACAAAATCCAATATCATAGCCACCCATAGTCAATCCCAAGTTAAATGGAGGGAAACTCAAAGCAATCAGGATCAAGACAAGACTGTCCACTTCCTCCAGACCTATTCAATATAGAACCTGAAGTCTTAGACAAAGCAATAAGGCAACTGATGCGGATCAAGGGGATACAAACTGGAAAGGAAGAAGCCAAAGCATTATTATTTGCAGATGATATGATAGTATACATAAGTGACCTGAAAAATCCCACCAGGAAACCCCTGTAGATGATAAACACATTGGGCAAAATTAACTCAAAAATCAGTAACCTTCTATATCCGAATGACAAACAGACTGAGAAAGAAGTACCTTTCAGAATACCTCAAATAGTATATAATATATACAGTAACTCTAACCAAGCAAGTAAAAGACTTGTGTGATAAAACTTTAAGAAATTAAGGAAGATATCAGAAGATGGAAAGATCTCCCATGCTCATGGATCAGTAGGATTAATATAGTAAAAATGGCCATCCTACCAAAAGCAATCTACAATTCCCACCAAAATTCCAATACAATTCTTCAGGATCTAGAAAGGTCAATTTTCAGCTTCAGATGAAAACATACACACACACACACACACACACACACACACACACACACACACCAACAATCTTGAATAATAAAACTGCTGAAAGTATCACCATTTCTGACCTCAAATTGTCCTACAGAGCTCTAGTAATAAAAACCACATTGTACTGGCACAGAAATAGACACACTGGTCAATTAAATAGAAAGGAAGAGCCAGACATAATTCACACTCCTATGGACACCTGGCATTTTAGCTTTGTTTTGTTTTGCTTTGTTTTGTTTTTAAGCCAGAAATACACTGGGGGGAAATAAAGAGCATCTTCGACAGGGCAAAGGTTCTTCTATCTTGTCTCAGCTAGAGCCATCTTTGATTTAAACCGAAACTGACCTCCCCTTTTCTACCCATACCAGGAAAGGTCCTGTGAGAAAGCACCCAACCCTGTTCTAAAAACGTGGCATCCAAATGCCCCAGATAATTGCATGTTCTCAGCTCCTCTTAAACTGTTTGCTTGCTTCCTCCTGCAACTGCCAAGCAGGCTGTAGTTTTTCTGTGCTCTGTGTCTTTAAACACCCCCTGTAATATGCATTTGAGGCTGCTCTGTGAGAAGTGTTTCTTTCTAGGCAGTCACCAGCCAGCTTACTATAGACTCTTCATTCAGACTTTGGTCATGCTGAGTAGTCTTTGGGTCTCTATCCCCAACAATAATGCTGGTCAAACTGTATGACTGAATATAAAATAATGCAAATAGAGCCATACTTATCATCCCACACAAAACTCAACTCTAAATAGATCAAAGACCTCAACATAAAAGCAGACACACTGAACCGGACAGAAGAGACAGCAGGGAACAGCCTTGAACTCACTGGCACAGAAGGCTTTCTAACAGAACACCGTTAGCATAGGCGCTAATATCAATAATTAATAAATGAGAACTCACAAAAATGAAAAGCTTCTCTGTGTCAAAGGGCACTGTCATTTGGACAAAGAATCAGCTGACAAAATAGGAAAAGATTTTTTTTAAACCAACTACACATCCAATAGAGAGTTAGTATCCAAAATATATAAAGAACAAAAAAAAAACCTAGATATTAAAAATAAACAAATAACCCAATTTAAAAAGATCTAAACAGAGAATTCTCCAAAGAGGAAACTTAAATAGATGAGAAACACTTAAAGAAATGTTCAATATCCTTAGTCATCAGAAAAATGCAAATCCAAACAACTTTGAGGTTTCATCTTACAGCCATCAGAATGGCTAAGATCCATCAAACAAGTGACAGCTCACGCTGGTGAGGGTGTGGAGTAAGGAGAACGCTCATCCATTGCACTTGAACAAGTGCAGACTTGGACAGCCACGATGGGAATCAGTTGACAGTTCCTGAGGAAGACAGACCCAACTATACCACTCTTGGGCATATAGCCAAAGGAGGCGCCATCCTACCACAGAGACCATGTCCATGCTGCTCTAGTCATAAAAGCCAGAAACAGGAAACAACCTAGTTGTCCCTCAGCAGATGAATGGATAAAGAAAATGTGGGACATTTACACAATGGTATATTACTCAGCTGCTAAAAAGATGATGCCATGAAATTTTCAGGTAAAGAGATGTAACTAGGAAAACATCATCCTGTGTGAGATAGCCCAGACTCAGAGAGACAAATATGGTATATATGTACTTATATATGGATATTAGCCATTAAGTCATTGATAACCAAGCTACAATACATAGGCCCAGAGTGGTTAGATAGAGAGTAAGGGACTGGGGGTGGGAGTGGGGGACAATTGACCTTCCTAGGAAAGAGAAACAGCATAGTTATGGATGGGTGGGGAGATACTGGACCACGCGGGAAGAAGTAGTGAATAGGGGGGTGAGGGAGGGAATACGGGGAGAAACAGCTAAAATTAAGGTTCATTTGAGGGGTCATATGAAAACATAATACAGTAAAAGCTTCCTAAAACGCAGATGAAGGTGATCTAAATGTAATCGCCAAATAACAGAGGAAACAGAGACCCATCCGGACCTCTCTTATCACCAGATAAAGCTTCCATACCAAACCTGGGTTACCTTTAATTGAGTTTATGGCCAAATGGGAACGCCCGTGTTGGTCCCATGGAACCTCCATATGACCCAGGCTATTGCCAGGACTACACGTTACTCTACACAAACTGAGAGGAAGGCCTCACTGCTGAAGACAAGACCTACACCACTCATTGAACATGGATAACTTGAGCTGGTGCCTACATAGAGCCTTCTCACTCTTACGTGCTAGCATCTTTGGTACAGGAAGATAATCTGCATGCTACTAAAGGAGAAACGTAAACAGCAACCCCTTGATCTACAATGGTGTCCTGCCTGCAAGATATGTAGTGCAATGGTGGCTCAAAGCTTGTGGGAGCAACCAACCAACGTCTGATTTGACTAAAGGCCCTATCCATGTTGGGATCCCATACCCGACACTGCTTGAGTGACCAAGAACCTGAGACTAGATAGCCCAGGGCTCTAGGATAAAACCAAACAGTACTGTTCTACTAAAAGAATACAGCAACAGAATGACTCCTAATGAAATTGTGCTCTACTCATAGCTCAGCCATCATCAGAGAAGTTTCCTCCTGCAGCAAATGTGAACAAGAGATCAGACAATATGCAGAGAGTGAGAGACCTTAGAACACTCAGCCCTAAACAAAATGTCTCCGTCAAATCTCTCCCTTCTGGGCTCAGGGGATGCAGTAGAAGAGGAGGCAGAAAGAGTGTAAGAGCCAGAAGGAATGAGGACACCAAGAAAACAAGGACCCATAAATCAACAAGATCTATGAAGACATGAACTTACAGAGGCAGCACGCAAGGGCCTGCATGAGTCTGCACCAGAGAGGGCCCAAGAACTGAAAGAGAAGGGTATGCCTGCCCTAAACCCTAACCCAGAAGCTTTCTCCAACTGACAACCACTTGCAAATAAAAACTAAGTTTCCTCCAAGAGAGTCTCACTGGGGAAACAAACTCCTCTTAAGGGCAGGCTGCATGCCCAGCACAAGATGTCAACAAGAAACAAACTCAGTAACGTCTTTATAGGCTGTCTCATAACGGGGCTGGCTTTTTTATTTGCTATCTGCCTCTTGTGCCTTTCCTTGGGCTCTTTCTCTTCTGTTTGTTTTGGTCTATTCCAAATGTGTTAGGTTTTGTTTTATCATAATATTATATTACATTATGTTATGTTATATTATTATATTCCCTTAGAATCCTGTTTGTTTCTAATGAGAGACAGAGAGGCAGCAGATTTGAATGGCAGAGGATGTGAGAGAGGACTAGAACCACAGAACAATGGGAAACCATAAATAGGATGTATTATGTGAATAAAATCTCTTTTCAGTAAGAGATGGGGAAAAGAAAAAGAAATTACATAGGTTGCCCATGTCCAGGGGCTGGGAAATGATACTTGCCCTCAGAATGGTCTGTGTGAGACCCTCCACTGTGCCTGAGTAAACTTCTCTCAGGCAACATCAGAAAAGGGCCCACCTCTGCATCCTCAGGGCCCAGCTCAGGGCCTGACTGACACAGCTGCTCCATGGCCTATCTGCTGAACAGAGGAGTTTCTGCCTCTGGGAATAGACGCCTACCTCCAAAGTCATGGCTTCTGCGCTCGGCCATCTGATCTTGGCTTCCTTCTGAAACCCACTGGCTTCCCTGTCAGCCAGAAAAATCAGTCTGATTCGATCAGTAGAATGCAAAATCATTAAAAGGCACCTCTGAGAAGGCTGTTCTGTAAATCCATCTCCCTAGACACCACTGAGAAAAGACAGTGTGTGTTGCATGCACATCAATGCCCTGGCCGCCTCCACAGCAGCCACGCTAGACTGATGTCTCCACAATGAAGTCCCCAGCTACACACCAGAGCAGTCGCAGTCTTCCTTAGCGGACTCAGATCTCTCTCTCTCTCTCTCTCTCTCTCTCTCTCTCTCTCTCTCTCTCTCTCTCTCACACACACACACACACACACACACACACACACACACACACACACACACACGGGGGGGGGGAGGAGGAGGAGGGGGAAAGAGAGAAAGAGACCCTAGTGGCCCTCCATCAACCAGCAAGGAAATGCTAAGATGATATAAAGTGGGTCTTTACCCAGAAGCCTCTATTCCTCCCAGGCTGCCATTCTCACCCCACCTGCAGTCACAGTCCAGCTGTTTTGGCCTGGCCATCAACAGCCTCCATCATTTAGCCCCCAAGCTCAACACCTTCTTCCTAGCTGTGGCATGTTCACACAAGACCACACACAAACAGCGACACCAGAAACCACATAGCACCACCCCCGTGCTATACATTGTACCAATATCCTGTTGCCTATGGGAAAAAGAGGCTCAGCAAGTTCACGTAACCTCAAGATCATAAGACGTCCATGACAGGACTAAGATCACACACTGCTGTCCTGACTGACTCAAGGCCTCTGCCTGCATCCTCCAGGTACATGGTGCCCTCCTGTTCCTCCAGCCCTGCCCAGGTAGCCACCCCTTAAATACCCAGCACTCATAGTCCAGCAGATCCAGCACGCTGCTCGGCCTAGCCAGTAAGCTTCCCTGGATGCCTGCCCTGGGGTTCCCCAGCCCCACCTACATGTTCTCAGAGCTCATCCCAGCCTATGCCTGTCCGCTTTCCAGGACTACCTGCCACTCACACTCAAAGTACTCTGAGGGGTACACACAAAAGGGACAAGCTAGAGAGCAATGTGAAATGTACAGGGCAAGAGCTTTGCACTTCAGTTTCCTTTCTAGACCTCAGTTCCTCAGTTTCTGCAAAACGAGGTTAAATGGTGACCCCCTCGCCCACCGTGCTGTTTCGAGACTAAGCAAGAGAGTATAGGCAAGCACAGTTAAGACCATGAGGGTCCAAGGTGCCTTCCCCCACCACACACACAGCCATTCTGGTGACCACTGGAGCCTCCCTCCCCCCTTCTCCTCCCCCTCCCCTCCCCCTTCCTATCCCTCTTTCTCTTCTTCACCACAGGCTCCTGCTGCCACAGTGCTCTGTCTCCTTCAGGCTGACCTTTGAACTGAAACCTGAAACTTCTAGAATGGTGAACTAAAGTACATCTTTCTTAAAGTTGCAGGTATTCTGCCCCAGCAATGAAAGGCTAACACAGCACTCAGAAGGCACTGACTTCTGTACACGGAGTGCTGGGGACAGAAGGGTGGGTGTTGTCCATGCTGGGTAAGTGCTCTACCACCAGGCTATGCTTCAAGCCAGCATTCCCTCAGTGTGTGTGTGTGTGTGTGTGTGTGTGTGTGTGTGTGTGTGTGTGCACGTTTGTGCAGGTGTACATATGCATACAGGTGCATGTAGGGGCCCAAGGTCACTGGTGTCTTCTATCACTCTCCACTCGATGTTTTGAGACAGAACCTCTCCCTGAAGATGGAGTTCACTGCATGATCGGCTAGACTGGCTGGCCGGGAGCCCCAGACATTCACCCTCCCGTCTCCACCTCCTCAGCCTTGGGATAACAGATAAACTACCACGCCCGGCTCCTTATGTGAGTTCAGGGAATCCAAACTTAGGGCCTCAGGCTTGCATGCATGCACTCTGCTGACTGAGTTGCCGCACCAGCCCCGGCATTGACTTTTGAAAAATCAACCTTCCTACAGTGCCACTCCCAATGTTGGTGTTCAGCTCAGAGTCTGACAGTAGACAGAGAGTATCTGGTCAACTCTAAAACACACTGTGACTCTTTGCACAACTTATCTTTCTTTGCCCAAAAGATTCTTTTTTTTTTTATTCTTTTAAGATTATTTGATTTTACACACACACACACACACACACATCACACACACACACACACACACACACACACACACACACACACACACACACACACACCATCAAGATGGTTTTGTGGTAAAAGTGTTTGCTGCCAGGCGTGATGACCTCACCTGCATCTCTAGAGCCCACACGGTTGACGGCGAGCCCACTCCCAAAAGTTGTCCTCTGACCCCCACATAAGCAGTGCGGTGCACATGCACACTTGCAAAATAAAGTAACTATTAAAAAACTAAATGTGTGTATGCACTAATCCACCTTATCCCAAGCAGCATTTCATGAGCTCGCAGGCTAGTTACAATCTTCCTAGTATACACTGAATATTGAGATGAAACAGCTGGTCACGTGAGCCCTGAAATTATAAACTTCTCGGACCAAGAGAAGCAGTCAGTCTCACTAAACAGCAGTCAGGAAGCAATAGACCCCGTGCCAGCTCCCCAAGTCTGGAATCCACACTTGCTTGCACAGAGTCTAGCCCGAGGCTTGTACACAGCAGATGATATGAAGCCACAGAGTGCCAGGCCCATCTTGGTAGCCCACCCAAACTGTGTCTGGTCCCACAGCCCTGCTGCCCGGGTGAGAGGCAGCAGACGTGTGCTGAAGGAGTTGCATTCGGGCTCTGGCCCTGGGTGCAGCCGAGACACAGACTGAAGCAGGAGGTGAAGGGCAGAGATGACCTGCAACTCCGCCATGCACAATGCTAATCTGCCTGCATTTTAGCTTGCTGCATATGGTTAATAATTCAGGCACTACACATCAAAACTGTTTTGCGGAAACCCACTAGGGTGTCAGTCTGCATTCAGAGGGGTGGGGGGCTTCCTACAGAGGCAACAGACGGATCCCCTTCCAAGTCCTCACTTCACAAGCCAAATAGCTGAAAGGAAGCCTTCTGTGCCCTGAGCAATTAGGCAAGGAGTCTGTCAGATGTCTGCAGACTGAAAATGAGCTGGGGGAGGGGTAAGTGTCAGCCTAAAAAAGAGGGAATGGGTAGGTTTTCAGAAACTTGATCAGCCACCCAAAGTCCCTAGGCCACTTGCCCCACTCACACAGGAGGCACACCCAACCCTGCAGCCTGCCAGTGTGACATCAATTTCCTTGTTCTCCACCCTACCGCCAAGGCCTCACCCCAACCAGAATGAACCTTGGACACTGCCCGATACCTGTGCAGCCATGCCTTTGCACATGCTGGCTCCTCCTTCCTGCTCCATGAGAAACTCCTATCCACCCTCCAAAGGCCCACTCAGTCCCCACATCTCACAGCTCCACAAACCAACCAGTACAGGTCACACAGGCAGGAGAGAAGAGAGGACCCCTGGATCAGAACCAGGTTCTAGACAGCCCTCCTTTCTTGTCTAGTGTGTAAAGGAGTCCGCAGTCCACTCAGGTAGCAGGGAGTAGAGCAGTCAGGTGTGAGCACACACCTGGCCAGGGTGTGACGGGGAAGTCTCTGGTGGCAGTGTTAGGGACGCAGGCTACTAGATCAGGAGCAATGAGTCAGATTTGATGTCTCTATCATCAAAAGGCACACAGATGTCCTTTCACAGTGACCCCAGCCCACGAGGAAGGGACACAGCCGTTCCTGGAGAGAAAGCAATCCAACTAAACGCTCTACCTTCCAGGCACATAACCGACACCTTTCAGGGGATGTTTGCCAGCTATCAGCTCTTGATGTTTTCACATTCAGTCTTTACATTAACCCTAAAAATAAGGACAACAGGACTAGGGGATGGCTCAGTGGGTAAAGTGCTTGCCTCCCAAGCATGACGACCTGAGTTTGATCCCCAGGACAGATGTAAAAAGCCATGTGAGCATGGCAGTGCGTGGCTCTAATCCTGGTGCTTGAGAAATGGAGACAGGAGGATCCCTGGGGCTCACTGGCCTACCTGGTAAGCTCTGGGCAAGGAGAGACTCTGTACAAAGGAGGTGGGCAGTGCTCCTGAGGAAGGCTTCCATGGCTGCTCTCTGCCCTCAACTTGTACGTGCACGCGCACGCACACACACACACACACACACACGCACGCACGCACGCACGCACGCACACACACCTTAGAAAACAAAGAACTACTACTCTTAACTCCTCTGGGAAATTTAGAATTACCTGTAGCAGGTAAAGGAACCTGTCCAAAGGCACACAGCTAAGAAAGGTGGCTGAAGCATAGATTTTGCTTATGGGAGG
This sequence comes from Uromys caudimaculatus, assembly GCA_028551405.1. Lineage (NCBI taxonomy): Eukaryota > Metazoa > Chordata > Mammalia > Rodentia > Muridae > Uromys > Uromys caudimaculatus. The sequence goes on along the minus strand of CM052712.1, from coordinate 28,330,432 downwards.
GAATAAAACACCAGTTAGGTTTGCTAGCCACTGTCTAAACACACTAGGGATCGTCTGTGGAATGTGAGGCTGTTACACTGGCGCTCCGTTTCTCCAATTCCGATCTGTCACCCTGCCTTTCTGATCCTCGGTGTGCATATTACAACGCAGCTGCTGTTATGAATAGAAATGTAAATTGCTGTGTTTTCTGAAGGTCTTAGGCAATCCCTGTGAAGGAGTCGTTTGACTCCAAAGGGGTCTCAAACCACAGGTAGAGAACCGCTGTGCCAGGGGTTAAACCAGGGCTTTGTGCATGCTAGGCTACTGGTGCTGTGCCTCTGGGCCACACCCTCATCTCACAATCTAGATTTCTGCACATTAACATCATAGATTGTTACCAGGAAGTGGACCTCACTGCCTTGGAGAGTCAGCTCTGTGAACAGCACTGACCATGGCAAGGTTTCCAGTGCTTGGTACAAAATGCTTAAGAACTTCGTGTCTAGGTTGACCCATCAACCTACAAACTATTTGATGGTGTTCCATGTGCCCAGCATGAGGCCAGGAAGGCACAAAGCCTGCTGTTCTAGTTTGTGGCTATTGCTATGACAAACACCTTGACCTAAAGCAGCTTGGGAAAGAAAGAGTCTATTTGGCTTACATGTCCTAATCACAGTCCGTCATGAAGGGAAGCCAAGGTAGAAATCTAGAGGCAGGAACTGAAGCAGAGGCCATGGAAGAATACTGCTTACTTGCTTCCTCTTCAAAGCTTGCTCAGCTGTCTTTCTTATACAACCTAGGACCCATGGCATCAACCACGATGAGCTGGGCCCATGCATATCCATTATTAATCAAGAAAAAGCTCCCACAGGCCAATCTGATAGAGGCAATTCCTAAATGAGGTTCTCTCTTTCCAAGTGTGACTAGGTTTATGTCCAGTTAACAAACACTAACCAGCATACCTGACCTCGGAAGTGATCTGCACCCTGCCATCATTCCCTGTGTAACCCTTATGTGATCCAATGTGCTGTCACCACCACATCACCAGCAGCGACCACAGCAGCAGCATCTCCTCTTACTATTGGCATAATCTCGGTGACTGCCCCGCTGATGGCATCTTTGGCGTGGTGACCTAACGGAGTTCAGAATTCAAATGAAGCTGGGATCAGGATGCCTGCGGGGGCTATCAGACTGCTACATACTCCCTTCTAACGTTTGCAGTTATAAACCTGACACCACCTGTGAAGCTTCCAGCCTCTGCCCAGCTTGTCCTGGTGATTTGAGGAGCGCCTGTTGAGATAGGACTCAATCCTGTCTCTGAAGCAAACAGAAGTCTCTCCTCAGCCTTCCTCAGGAGCTTCTAACTGTGGCAACTCCTAGGAGTCCTGCACTCTGTCCTTCCTTGGAAGCCAAAGTCCTTCTGAGCTCCACCCTGGATCTATCCTCCAATGTCTGGCTTTGGGAAGCTATGACTCCTATATCAGTTATGACCTGCAATACCTGTTAGACCTGCTCTGAGTGTCTGGTGGCCCACACTCTTGGCCAATGACCACAACTCTATTCTGTTACTAGTTCCACAACTATAGAGCCAAGGGCTCTCTGAAATGGAGTGGGATGAAAGATCCCACTTGCCTACACCCAAGATCCTTCACTGTCCTCACCTTCTCTGGAGGCAAGGACACAGGTCACCAAAGCAAGCAAGAGCCAGGCATTGGGGACTGGAGTTCTAACTTCGCCATCTTCCGCAGAAGCCTTAGATACACCAGCCTCAGCTGCCTCCGAGTCTCTGCTGTGGGGCAGTGAGACTCACCTCTCCCTAAAGCATCATTGCCAAAACAACACCTCAGGTATCTGAAGACTGCTATGCTGCAGCAGCAAGCTGAGTGTAACCACTCTCTTCCTGTGGATAACTTGGTTTCAGAGAACAAAGCTAAAGATACATCCTCAGATCCAGAGAGGTCACTGGCTACACTCCAGGGTTCTGGGGGTGGAGAAGTAGTAGGGGCCAAGGCTCCCAGATGTAGCCCTAACTACTTTACTTCTCTGCCTCTCTCTTCTGAGTGCAGGAAGACAGGGTATAGAGATCCAGCAAACCCCACACCATGTTTGCCTGACATGACGCCTCAGGCTCCCAACCAGTGGTCAAAGCTTAGATACAAAGAACTCAAAAGGGAAGAACAGAGCAGAGATAGCACGGGTCATCTAACTGCATACATCCTTCAAGAGAGGCTTCCAAGTGAGCTTCTTGAGACAGGCTGTCACACACAGATGCACAGACTGACTTCTGGGAATTGACTGTTAAATTGACAAAACCTAGGATCACCTTGAAGGCAAATCTCTGGGCATGTCAGTGAGGGGGTTTCTAGGTTGAATTAGGGAAGACCCATGTGGGCAGCACCATTTTATGGGTTTGGAGTCCTGAGGTGAATTAAAGGGAAAAGGAAGCTGAACACAAAACTCTTCCTGCTTCCTGACCACAGGAGCAATACGACTAGCTGCTTCATGCTCCTGCCTCTGTAAGTTCCTTGACATGGTGGACTGGACTCTCAAACTGTGAGCCAGAATAAGCCCTTCTTTCCACAGTAATGAAGGGGCTGTGGGAAGGGGAATGCCAAGAAGGTACAAGGCTCCCAACAAAGGCAAAGAAAGCCGAGAGAAACTGAGGCAAGGCTGAGGGAGGAGGTGAGCAGAACGATGAAGGTCAAGAGGCCAGGGCTCAGCATTTTCTCAGTGTCTTTGAGGCCAAAGTCAAAGGGGACTGCAGGCCAACCACACCAAGCCTGAAGGAAAACTCGATAAAGCTACTGTCTCAGAGTATGGGTGCGTATATGACCTGGAGTCAACAGGATCAGTTGGATGTGACCTAGGCCACTGAGGTGTCACTAGTTAAGGTAAGACATGCTGATTTAGGGTTCACATCCAGAGTGATTGCTGTCCTTCCAAGGAGAAACCCAGGGTTGGGCACAGAGGAAGCGGAGAGCGAAGTAAGGCCCCCACAAGCCAAGGAACCGGAAGGGCTGCTACCACTACTGGACACTGGAGGAAGAAAGAAGGGTCCTCCCCAAATCCTCTAAGTGAGCAGCCCTCCCAGACTCTGACCTTGACTTCTGGTCTCTAGAAACATGAGGGACTATAATTATGTTTTAAGAAACCTAGTTTGTGGGAATTTGTTACAGCATCATAGAATGTTGTGTGTATGTGTGTGTTCGTGTGTGTGTGTGTGTGTGTGTGTGTGTGTTCATATGTGTGTATGCACATGCATGTGCACAAGATTTATTTTCAAGTGATTTTTAACAAGATACAGCTCCTGTCCCAGACAACTTTACCAGCCTGGAGCAGGCCATGAACATGGTCCCCTAACCATCTGCAGACACAGGTTCAGAGTCACACATCCTGGGGAGCGGGCAGAGGAGACAGATGTGCAAAGAGAGGCAGTGGGGTTCGGGGTACAGTAGGAGACAATGCTCAGAGGCTGCTGAGAACCATAACTGGAGAGGCAGGCTAGCTGCCAGGCCTCGACGGAAAGGCCAGAAAGACTGCCCAGATTGAATGAATACTTCTAACTCAAGCAAGAAGGGCAGCTCTATCTCCCTCAAAGCTCCAACCACAGGAAGCCCACCCAGGATTGTGCTGAGCTTTAGACCCACAGGCCCACCACCAACTGGCACTTCTTGCTAACGAACAGCTACCCAGTAACAAACACGGCCATGTAGTCAATAATGAAAATGTGACCAATGACAGGTGACATGCATAGTGGTCACAGCGGTCTCCTGAGATTCCACCCCCAGATGATGCTGTAGCTGCCTTGTCTGTGGAAGTGCTCTCTGGTGTTCTCCCCTAACTGTGTATCATGTCTGAGGATGTTATGTGGTGCATGGCTGTCCTTTACTTTTTCCACTTCCTAGACGAACAAACAAACTCAAGGGAGGTTTACTAAGCCAACAGAACTAACACCGCCCCACAGGACAGTGATAAAAAGTGGTTGCCTTACAGGTCCCTCTGACTACAAAGAGCTTACCTACCTCCGGCAAGAGGGGAGATCATGACTGGGCATCTCGCCGAGACCTGTGCCACCATGGATGGGTGTCACATCAGGCTGGGAGGGTGCTGTCTTCACTTGACCCTCTTTACCTCCATTCTCACCGTCACCATCACCGTCAACATCAACATCACCAGTCACCATCAGCACCTGTACTGCAAAACACCACCACCAGGCCCGGGCGATGGCTCCTCAGGTAAAGCTGTTTGCCATGCATAAATTTCATCTGTGGAACCCATGTAAAGGTGGAAGGAGAATACTGACTCCACAAAGTTGTCCTCTGACCTCTACCTGTGTGTCCTGGGACATGGACCACCCCCTCCACACACATACACAAGAGTACATTTTTAGAAATCCACCCCCATTCAGGTCATCCCAAGCATGTAGGAGATGGAGGTAGGAGGATGGTGAGTTTCTGGAAAGCCTGCTATGACACAGCCATTCCTACCCTGTCAGGACTCCTTCGATATGGACGGTCTGGAGCACAAGGGCAAAATCCTTACGTGTAAATTGTGCTAACTCACCCAACCAGCAGACCTGGAGGGCAGATTCAGACTTCTCTCACCCCAAGACTCCAACTACATCCCCAGGACAGACTGGGGAGTCAGAGCTCATCTGATGACTGTGTCACAAGTCCTGAGTTTACAAAGTCGCTGCAGGGCTCTGTCTGTGCCTCTATTAAGTCATGATGCTTATCTGGAATGTTCTTGCAAAGCTATGCAGGCACTCAATAGCCGAACAGCACTGGAATTTATCATTAATAAGCAACAGAAAAGTAGATGCTGCACTGCTAGCCACAGGCTCCCAGAGAACCCTAATCACTCCTCCCTGGAACGAGACTCACACACAAACATATGCACACATATGCCACACAAGTCCCAGCTCCTGTGTCTCAAAGGCAAGCCTCAAAAACACTGCTGTGTCTCTGCTCTCTACAGCCTCAAGACTAGAGTGCCCCAGGCCATCTACTCCTACCATGGGGTGGGGTAGGAAAGCTGCTCAGAGTGAAGGCCACTGTTGAATCTACTAGCTGGAAAGCCAGACCCCAGCTGCATACCCTACCAACATTTCCTTTTCTCTAGGGGCAGTGACCTGTCTCTTGGCACTGAACTAAAGATCTGCACATGACTAATACTCCCCAGCTGAAGAAAACAGCATCCCCCATGAGGAAGGATGGACCAAGGAAGAGCACAGACCAGGCCCACATGTAAACCCAGGTTGCTCTGGCTCTGGCGTGGGCACATTTCCATCATGTCAGAGGTCACTTGTTCTGAACTCTGGGGAGGAGAGAGGTCCAGCCCAGGCCCATCCATCAGTAGCATCCTGCCAGCCCAGACCACACAGATCGCTAATGTCAGGGCATAGAAGCCCTAGGATGGCCAAGCTTCCCAAAGTGACCTTCTGTTCCCTCTGTCCCTGGGGCTCAGGGCTCTGCAATGTATTCCAGAGGGCTAGAAGAGGTATGTGAGGAGAAAGCCACCCTCCTGGGAGGCTGTGCTCCAGTGGCTGTCTCACCCAGGTCACCTCCCAAACCCTTCACTTGCCCCTCCCCCACCCTGCCCCTCCCCTACCCCACCGCCTATACCCAGTTCCTGGCACTTCAGAACCAGCAGGTAAGGGGGCTAGCAATGGTTGTATGAAGGTTCAGGTTCTAGATTCCCTAGAAAAGGCAAAATTTTACCTAGTCTCCTGGGAGGTTCACAAGGGTCACAGGGACAAATGACAGAAAGAAGAAACCCAGCCCTCACACTCTTTGAGATGAACTTGTATGTCCCTCAATTCTTGGAAGGCCCCACTCAGCACTGGCTCCCCATAGGGATGGGCCTGGGACAAAGAGAAGGCAGTCTATTCATTTAATGCTCTGTTTGAATAATCACAGCAACAAATACTACTTTAGTAAATTCCTCTAAATTTTAGTTTAAATTGCATGTGTGTATACACATACCATATATATGTATATGATATATGTATCATATACATATATCATATACACTTAAACCTCAAACACACAATAATAAAATACCTTTTTTAATAATTGTAAAAACAGCAGAGCAGAATTTGGCTGGCTAACTCAAGAGCAGTGGCTGCTGCTCACAACCCTAGGGCTTAGAGAGGTTTGAGTTTCTTGGCCACAGCTCAGGCCACTTCACAGAGTCAGGCTGAAGACATGAGGATGGGGCGAGCGTCTTCCTGAGACCACGGCTGGAAGATGTGGGGCTAGAATTCACACAGCTGTCAAGGAGGGGTTTGAGGGTGCTAATGTGCAATTCCCAGAGCACCACCAGAACAAGATCAGACCATGGCCTCCAAGGTGTGTGTGTGTGTGTGTGTGTGTGTGTGTGTGTGTGTGTGTGTGTGCGCGCGCGCGGAGTCCAAGGAGTGGGTTTTGAGCTCCACGGAGGAGAATATGGTTGCCATAGTTGCAAAAACTCATAACCCAATGGGGTGTATGAAGGGATCAGCCTCCTATGATACGAAGCTGAGTGTTAGTTGGACCTGTTTGCCTGTATAGCCTATGTGAAGTCACTGCCTGGTGTGAGATTCTCGACCTAGTGATCATTCGGGAGCAGACAGAAGTGGGGGATACCTCTCTCGAACATAAGGTGAGAAGGGTATAACCAAGTACATGAAGAAGTGCAAAGTCTCAGAGGATTACAAGATTCGGGTTTAACATGCCAGCAAGCAGAAGTAGGACAAGGTTACAGCTGTCCCTAAGGTCAACATCATGAAATTCAGGTGCTCCTGTGGTGCTGTGGAGGAGGTTGCTAACTTGCACCCTAAAATCAAGTGTGGGGTAATAGTCACAGACTACTGAACCGAATTCTACAGGATCCTTATCAGTTTGATGTGTTCATGATGCAATCCTTATGGGAATGTTCCTGACAGCCTGCCTTGGGGGGAGGAGGGGTTGAGGTGGTCCCTGGTGAAAGCTACAGGGCAGAATGCAGTTTTTTTAGATAAGGACCCTGCACCAGTTGCCCCAGGCAGCAAACAGGAATACAGCTAATCCCTCTGCCACACTGCTGCCAGCATCCAACCTGTGTGGCATCTCAGCCTGCTCCTGAGCATCACTCCGTTGTGGCTGCAGACACAGTGAGGAAGGTGGCTCAGAGCTGGGGAGGGGTGACCTCCAGACACAGGCAGCTACAGCCCCACAACTGACCTCACCAAATTTGCCATCAGCCATCCCCACCCCATGGTGGCTAGAGCCCTTTACTCTCTCCAACCTGCTATGTCCACATCCTTTCAGTCCAGTGGACCAGGGATGAGAACTCTGACCCTCCAGACAGTAGACAGCAATTGATTTTCTGGGCAGAGACTTTGGCTTGTCATAAGGCTGGCTTCCTAAGCAAATTGTGCTGGGTGTTGGGTGTTGGGAATAAGACCTCGTACACAGGATGATGTCATTTTCCCCCATGGGTTGAAGCCACTTGTTATGATGTCACTAAAGCTGCCATCGCTGTTGTATGTTAAGTCCTGCCCAGATCCGTGTGAAATATTCAATATGCATGCATTACTAAAAACACTGAAGGAAAATGTTGAGGAAAATGAAAATCTGAAAGGAGAGGTCCAACACAGACATTCTAAAAATGGTGCCATCCCTACAGAGGGAGAGAAAGTCAGAAGCTCCTGTCTTCATGCCAGTGCTGGGCCCCAAGGAACCATCCAGGAAGTAATGTGAATGATAGCTCTTCAAACACTCAACCTGTTAGAGACATGAAGGGGAGACCAGAGGATGGGCCAGGGGACACAGCTGCCATGGGTCTAGGATATTTCTGCCCCCAAGGACACTGATAAACTTCAAAAGTTACAAAGAATTTTCTAGAACAGTAAATGAACTTCCCATCCCCACATCTGGAGGCCCCAGTTGCCCCATTTCTCCACAGCTGCTTCCCCAGCCTCTGAAGAGGCATTTCTGTACAGAATGCCTATATTTATGAATCTCTTTTGAGTCACAGACATGTGACTTCCCATCCTGAGCACTGCGACTTTGATCTTAAGACCAAAGATGATATAAAATTACAAAACAGTCATCCCCCTGTGTCAGTGGCTCCACATCTGCGAGTTCAGTCAACCATGGATGAGAAAATTTTTTAATTGCATCTATACTGACACACATAAACTTTTCCTTTTTACTTATTGAACAAAACAGGGTCAGAGCAAGAGTTTTGCACAGGTTTCTACGTAGTCACATCACCGAAAACAAGAGACAACTAAAAAGCTCATGGGAGATGTACATGGATTTCATCAAACACAGCCCCATTTGGAGAATTGTGAGGTTTCAGTCCCCCACAGACACCGAAGGGCAGCTGCATAATTACCAATGCTAGGAACTCCTCCTTTGACAAGAAATATACTTGTCCCCACCCAAATGTCACAACAATGTCCTACCCAGGACTTGGAGCAGTTAGTTGTACAGAGGTACAGTCCATCTGTCAGTGCTACCCCCAGCGACAAACTCCTCCAGAATTGCTAAATGGACATACAGAATATAGTGACCCGTGGAGGATAGCCAGTACCATCCGGTGAAGTGTGGCCTTTGATAAATGAGGAGCAGCATGACACCAAGCTCCTGGTTAATGCCAGAAGCCATGGTCAAGAAATCAGAAGCCATGAGCCTTTAGGCAGGTGGTCCTCTCGCCCTAGGATGTGGAAATATCCTTCCAGGCCCCAGCACCTAAGAGCCAGGAACTTGGCTATGCGTCTCTGGACCATCCGGGTTAGCATGGAAGGTCACACTGCTGCTACAGGCCTCGGTTTCCACTTCTGCAAAGCATTAGAACTCGCTCACAACCTCTTGGAGAACAGCTAAACACACTCTCAGAACTAGTAAGATGGTTCACCAGGTAAAAGCACTTGCCTCACAAGCCTGATAAACTGAGTTCAATTCCTGGAACCCACTGTAGAAGAGAACCAACTCCCAAATGTCCTCTGACTTCCACATATGTGCTGTGGCACAGGTGCTTACTCACATGGACTCATTGCCCTCCAACCTACACACACACACACACACACACACACACACACACACACACTCACATGCACACACAGATATACACACACATGCACACACATACACACACCTAACAAAATAAATGCGCTACCAGTTAACCTCTAGACACTCCTAAAAGAGACCTTCCTACTCATCCCTCTGTCTCTCTTCCTGGGTCCAAAGTGCCCTCAACTAGGCCTCAACACCCAGCCAGGTGGCTGCTCTGTTTTTTGTCACCCTGCTCCACTATTCCCCTGCCACTTCTTCCTACAATTGCATCCAGGCAGTCACGTGTCCCTTGGACCACTGGGAACCACACTGAATTCTGACCCAGTGTCCCCTGACCTAGGCAGGCAACACTGTCTCTGTGTCATCAGAAAACAGATACAGTCACTCATTGTGCCTGGCTTACCTACTTCCCTGAGGGTAGAACCAAATTCCATGGCCTGGAGAAGGACCCCCTCACTTGGCCCCTATTACATGTCCTCTTAAACTGTCTTTGGATGCTAAAATGAGCAAGCGTTGGGCAGCAACACTGACAGGCAGGACACTTGTTGTTCTGCAAAGGACTCCTGAGGCCAGAAAGGCTCAGGGAGACAAGAGTAGTTGTCCAAAGTCACATAGCTCATGTGTGATTAAGCCATGGCACAAGCATGTGAGCCCCAGAGCAAGTACCCTCACGCCTTACTGGAAGGCACCATCTTGAGCATATCCAAGGACGCTGGGGGTCTGCACACTTCAGTTCAAGTCACCCTGCAGAGCTATGGTGACACTGGGGGTCTGCTCCAAAGAAACACACATCCAAACTCCACTGAAATTCCATTCTATCCCAGTGAGAATGGCAGTCATTAACACACACACACACACACACACACACACACACACACACACCGGAGAAGGAAGTATTGTGCATGCCTGGGGACCTGAGTCTGGATACCTAGCACAAATATAAAAAGCTGGGCATGGCCACATATGTCCCTTAACCTCAGTGCTGTGGGAAGTAGAGGCAGGAGGATAGCTAGGGTTAGCTGACTGCCAGCCTAGTTCTAGGCTCAGTGAGTGATAGAAAAGGACACCAGATGTGCTCCTCTGTCCTACACACACACACACACACAGACACACACACACACGCACGCACGCACGCACACGCATGCACACGCACACACACACGCACACACACACACAAACAACAAATATTGTCAAGAGTATGGACAAAGCGAAATCCTTACACACAGCTAGAGGGAATATAACCTAGTCCAAGCCATGGTGGAAATGTTCCTCAAAAAACTCCGACTATGTTTACCATATGATCCACACACCACTCCTGGCATTTATGAAAAGAAACCCCTCAGCAGGCCACAGAGACCCTTACACATCCATGTCTACTGTAGTACTTTACAACAGCCAAGTGTCCACGAGAACCCAGGAATGGGTTTTAAGTTGTGTTATCTACACACACATGGAATTTCTCTCAGCCACAGAGAGCAAAGTTATGTCATTTGCAGGGAAATGGGTGCACGTGGGCATGATCACATGAAGCAAATTTAACCAGTCTCAGAACGACAAGTTATCTTTCTTATTTGTTATCTTTCTCATTTGTAGTTCATAGACTTGGCGTGGTACCTAAAGTCACAGATGTATACAGGATATCAAAGTAAAACCGAAACTGCCTAGAGACAAAGAAGACTAACCAGAGGGGGGGGGGGAAGGGAAGGGGAGAGCGGAGGGTGTGCTGGACATACAGTATCTACTTGTAGGACAGTGTCTTTATGGGACACCACACCATGTCCATTGAATACTCAATGAAGTAAGTTTCAAGTATGTATTCAACAACAAAAAAGTGCCACCTCTCTAAGTGTGAGCCTTCTTCACAGTGCCCCTGAGAGCATCAAACCGAAACAGCAGAGGGAGCCCAGGTTGATGTGGGTTGTCTTCTTTGCAATAGTATGATTGATTCTACCATTCTGAACCATCAGTGTACTATATCTTGAAGGTAGGAGTCTCACATGCACGCTCTGCACATGCCCACGAGCACGTTTTGCCAGCTAGTGGTGCTGTTTTGGGAGGTTGTGAAATCTCAGGAGGTGGGATGTAGCCAGAGGAAGTGGGTCCTTAGAGCATGGGCCACAGAGTTACAACCCTGCCCTCCCTCCAGGAGCGCTCAGCTTCCTGAGGGCCCGAGGGTGTAAGCAGTTAGTTCACCCACTTATCACAGGGCAACATCTCCATGCCTTCCCCGCCATGACAGTCTGCAGCCTTTTAAACTAGGGGCCAAAATGAATCCATCCTCCCTTGAGATGTTCCTGTGAGGTCTGTAGTCCCAGCATGGAGAAGTAGCTGACACTGTGTGCCTAGAAGCCCAGGTGATCAAGAGCCCCAGGCACCACCCCCTTCATCTAGATGAGCCTCGCACATGGGGAAGATGGGAGCACAGAATGAGTGGGGAGGGGTAGTGCTTGGTCCCAGCCAAGGACTTACCCAGCAAGGTCAGCCTTAGACAAGCTGTCTTCTCTGTGCCCTGGCAGATGAACACTGAGCCAGTACACCTCCCTGAGCACACAGGCAGCCAGCTACTAGGGTGTGGCTCTCTGCCACACCTGCAGAAGACCGCCCTCAGCACAGACTTCCCCCACTTAAAGGAACAGGTGCTTCAGGAATGCCTGGAGGTTAAAAGGCTAACAAAGTCACACAGTGCTCACCCCTGGGTCTCTCAAGGCCACTGCCCTCTGGGAAGCAGATGTGGCCCCCAGCAGGGCAGAGACACATGGTAGTGTGTCACAAAGTTTGCGGACTCACCACAGAGTCAGTTTTAGAAAGCCTTAACAAAACAGATAGGCATCCTTGGAGGGAAGGACCTCCTGCCCATGTACCTCACCAAAAAATAAAAATAAAATAAAATAAGACCACACCCAAATATAAGAAGTATCACAAAAGACTCTTCGCAGCTAAGGCCACTTCTATGGGGGCACCTTTCCAGGAACAGCCAGTCCCAATACAGCTAATCTGCAGCCAAGAACCTCTCCCAGGAACACCCAGGGCACAACTCACTGCCTATGGCACACCTCGAGAACCAATGAGTTTATTTTTAAAATAACCTGCATGTACTTCTTCTCTCCTGCTTTGAATAGTTTCCCCAGCTGTGTGTATGTCAGAGTACGCATATCTCAGCTCGCATACCTCTGCAGAGCCCAGGTTACACTCAGGTTCTTAGGAGCACACCGACACGGAGATATCATGGAGATATACAAGGTGCACTGTGCCCTAGAGTGTCAACAGAGACGGAGTGACAACAGATCACTAAAAGGTGTGAACTTGACTGTAAGCTCAAAATGGAGCCACCCTGAGGTGTATGCTTGGAAAGAAAAATCTCTCACACTTCAGAGCTGTGCCTCCAAGACCAACATGGAGGTCGGCCTGGAGGTGAGCCACTGGCGGGGATGGAGGACAGAGAAAAGGCTGTGTCTTTGGTGTGGTAAGAAGCTATCTGAGGGGGCTCATCGGTTAAGAGCACTGGCTGCTCTTCCAGAGGTCCTGAGTTCAATTCCCAGCAACCACATGGTGGCTCACAACCATCTGTAATGGGATCCGATGCCCCCATCTCGTGTGTCTGAAGACAGCTACAGTGTACTCATAAACATAAAATAAATCTTTAAAAATTAAAAAAAATAAGAAGCTATCTGGGATAAGGCACAGATATGAATAAGAAAGACAAGACCTACAGCCCAAGTGGAGAACTCATGACACAAGTAAATGTAACAGAGAATTCCTAAAACGTTATTATCGTATTAGCATCTTCCCCTAGTTTTCAGCCTCTGTGTTCTCCCATGGACCACTTCTTTTCAGAGTGGGGAAACAGAGCTGTGTCCCATCACCTGGACTCACTCAGCATGGGGCAGCCAAGCCAGACTATACCAGCTCCAACAAAGGAGAAACTGAGGCTCATGGCAGGGAGGTGATCCCTGAAGAATCCACCGACCCAGCTTGTAAGCACAAGCTTCCCAAACAGCAGGGCTCCTTTCCTGGTGTCCCCAGTGGGTGAGCCTGGAAACAGCAAAGATGGATACTAGGGCCAGAAGGCAATGGTCCCTATCATAAAATAACTAGTGGAAACACAGGCCTGTTGTCATGAAGATTGACTCTGCCTGAGGAGCACTCACTCTGTCAGCACGGTGAAACCACACAGGAACTTTGGGTGGGAAAGAGATGATGGACAGGTAGCAATCAAGGCTACCAAGCAGAAAAGTATTTAGGAAACACTGCAATAAATTAAGAGGTCCCAGGGATGGGACTTTAAGAAAGGCCATCCGGTACACTCCTCACGGGTTGGCATTTCGTCTAGGCTCCGCCCCACAGTTACCTAGCAACAGCCAGGTGTGCCTGACTCACTATAAAAGGGGCTGTTTGTCCTCTCCTTGCTCTCTTGCTCTTACCCCTTACCTTCTTCCCCCTCTCTCCCCATTCCCTTCCCTCTTTCTCCACGTGCTCATGGCCTGCCTCTACTCCTCTCTTCTTTCCTCTCTTCTTTCTCTCCTCCCCCCCCCCCCCCCCGTCTCTGTCTCCACTCCCATGCTCTAAATAAACTCTATGGCTGATCCCTCAGGGGGAAGGGATGCCTCAGCAAGTGCCCACAGAGGTGCCCCCTTCCCCCACACCATACCGCACCTCCAGCAAACATACCCCTGGCCTCTCTCTTTTTATAAAACACAACACTCACCACAAAGATGGACATCAAGTCAATGGGAATGTATTTAACTCCTAAATACACTTGGAGGCATGATTTGAACACATGCCTTTCCACCCTCTCACCCTCACCCCTGATGTGTTTACAAAAAGATAAAAAGAGGTATAAGGATATGGTCTATGGGTGTGTAGTCAGGTATGGGGGAAGGGCGTGCCTCCTCAGGCCCGTGCCGAGGCATCCTTTCCCCGAGGGACCAGCCACACGAGGGTATAGTATAGAATAGAGTTTATTCAGGGCATGGGAGGGGAGTTAAGAGGGTAGTAGAAGCAGGGAGAGGGAGAGAGTACAGAAGTAGAGGCCGGACATGACCACGTGGAAAGAGGGGTGAAGGGAATGGGGAGAGAGGGGGAGCAAGAGAGCAAGAGGCAAGATGGCAAGAGAGCAAGAGAGGGAGGAGGGGGTCAAGCAGCCCCTTTTATAGTGGGTCAGGCCTACCTGGCTGTTGTCAGGTAACTGTGGGGAGGAGCATACCTGGCTGTTGCCAGGTAACTGTGGGGTGGGGTTTAGACAGAATGCTAACAACCCCTGTACTGTTTTTATCAACATCTCTCTCATTCTTGGCTAGTCATGGCTGCCCCAGAAGCCAACACAGACCCGGAGGCCCTAAAACCCTAGAGCTTCCATGGATGCAGAATGAAGGAAAAAGAGCTAAGAACTCATTCTAGACTTGGGGTCAAGTCCCAGTTCCAGCCCTTACCGTCCTATGGCCTTTATCGAAGGTATCTCCTCAGAGTCCTGGCACTGTTGGATGGGTGAAGGTATCAGCCCTAAGCAAAGCCACCCTCGCAGAACAGAGAGATGCAAAGAACACTCATCCTCATACCAACGACCCCTGTGGCCTCCAGGGTCACTACCTACATTAGGACCAGGTCCTCTGGGCCACCAGGGTGTTCGGCTCCGCCTGCCTTGGGGCCCTGCTCTCTGCACTTCGCCGTCCATGTGCCTCCTATAGCCTGCCAAGCCACTCAACCTCAGAGGCAATTTTAAATAGAAAAAGAAGTCAATGAAGTCTAACAGCCCTAATATATTAATTCTACTTCCGGTATATACAGCCTGACTTCCGGTCTGACTTTTGAAGTCAGAAGTATTACTTTCAAGCAGGCCTCCTGGGCCACGCCCCTTTCCCTGCTTGCTGTCCCCGCTCTTCTGGAAGAGCAAAAAAAAAATCCCTAGGGGCTAATCATTGGCAGATACCCCCAATGAATAAATAAATAAACGTAAAAAAGCCCCATCCTTAGTTTTTGTAGTATGTCTCCGTCCCCCCCCCATACACTCCCCTTTCCCTCCTCTCTGTCCCCGCCCTTCCAGAAAAGAAAAAAAATCCCTGGGGGCTAATCATTTGGCACATACTCACACTGAATAAATAAATAAACGTAAAAAAGCCCATCCTTAATGTTTTGTGGTCTCAGTCTTTCCCTCTCCCCTTCCCCCTCCTTCTCCCCCTCCCCTTCCCCCTCCCCTTCATTCTTCCCCTCTCCTTCCCTCTCCCTCTCCCTCTCTCTAACACCTGGCTACCTTCAGAAAAGCAGCTTTTCCTGTCATAGTTACAAGGGCACATCCATCCTCCAGGACTGGACTGGGGCCACTGAAACCACACACTGGTTATCAACTCTCTCTCCAGGACAGATACTCTGCCCCAACGCACACAAATAAGGAACAGCCAGGAAACCCTGGAGGTGCAAGGTTTAAGAAGGGCAGGCTCACCTCAGCACAGCGCGTTCTCAGGAAACAACTGGAGCAGCCCGGGTGTTCTAAAGGTGCTTCTCAAACCGTTTTTACCCTTTGTCATGAAATGGAATCTTACCCTGCTCTTCCCTGGGCACCCCCTGGTCTTTCAGCCACCTTCATCAGATCTTCCTGAAAGCTTTGGAATGTACAGAGAGAAGCAAAGCTCTCTCACTTCGGGGGCCCAGACTCATTAGTTCCCCCCTTTCAGTGATTGTTACATCCCAGTATCTTGCTTCCTCTGGGCATGGTGGTTGAGAGACTGAGGAGGAAGCTACAGCACCTGCCCCAGGGAGCACTCAGTAAATACACAGCAGCAGGTGGGTGCAAGGAACCTGCAAGACTGAACCCCAGCAGGAGACCAGGCCCATCCACCAAGGCCTACCTCTTCCACCTTCCTGACACCCCAGTACATACTACAGACTGGACAGAGCAGCAATCTCTCTCTCTCTCTCTCTCTCTCTCTCTCTCTCTCTCTCTCTCTCTCTCCTCTCTCTCTCTCTCTCTCTCCAACCACATCATCTGCAAAAGGAGACCTGTCCTTTGTGTCAGAAAGCATTTGAAGATGGAGCTCAGGATGGCTCCAGGTCAGGCTACACGCATCTCAGGGCATCACTGCTGCTTCCAGACTCAGAAGCAGCATGAAAACAAGTGAGGCAGTGTGAGCGAGCAAGCACCCCTCATCACAGCCCATACACCAGGCCAACAAGCAGCATTGGACAGATAAGGAGACTTGAGGCACTCGCTGCAGACCTAAAGCTTTAAGTCCCGAAGGAAACCCCAGGCACTTCCCAGCTACGGAAAGAGCTGCCTGTTGCGTTCCCTACTCTTCAGAGCAGCACAGTGCAGGCATGCTTATGGAAGATGCCAAGAGCACACTCAGAGATGAGCAACCAGGCTCCTTCCTGCACATCCAAACACAGTCTCCAAGAACAAAGCACGCTGACAAAACCAAACACCACCAAGGCATTCCCATAAAACAGGAATCCCAGAATACTTAACACTGCGCTCCCAGTATAATTAAACATTTTGATTTTTCACCACAAACACAATTTCTAATAAAAAAAAAAAACCAAACCTGCTACTCTGAATAGGTTAAGACATTCAGAAACACATTCAGAGACCAGATCCAGTTGTTGCTAGAGTTGTTTACTGTTACTCAGGAGAGTGCAGGGTGCTTCCCTCTGCAACACTCTGCACGGGAACTCCTCTTTGTCCTTGAGCTTCGCAGCTACGATCTTACCAGGGGCTGAGAAGGAGAGGCAGAGGGAGAAATAGGTGATGTATATTCTGCAGGAATAACTAAGTGCCAGCATCTGTGTCCTCCTCTCTTTAGACTGAATCCAGTACAAAAATATGTGCAAACCGATAACAGCGCTGCTTCTGCAGCTCCTGCTGAGTGCCAGAAACTGTTGTGAAGCTTCTAGACAATTGCTTCTCTGAAGCCTGTGAGCTCTGCCCACACCAAGACTGCCCTCCGATGATCCAGTAGACACAGCGCTTACGGCTAAGGCCTGGAGTTCAGTTCTCAAGAACCTACATAAAAGAAGTGGGTATGAGGGCCTTCCTGCAGTCCCAGCACAGGAGAGGCAGAGACAAGGGTGCTCCAGAGCAAGCTGGCTACTTAGACTAGCTGAAAAGGCAAGCTCCAGGTTAAGTAAGAAACCTTTTGTCAATATGTAAGGTGGAGAATGATCAAGGAAGGCAAATGATGTCATCCTGGAGGGCTCCACAGGTACAAAGACATATATACGCATGCACACACATGTGAACACACCTGTGAACACACATCCATGACAAAAAAAAACCTAGAAAGATCAAAGAAATAACTGCCTGCTAGTCACCCAGCAGGAAGGGTGAATTCCTCAGACAATATGGTTAGCAAGTAGTACAGCTACAGGCTATGGCTCTATTGTCTTTTGTCCTAACCTGTTCAGGGGTGTGACTTATAGGGGTCATTTATTATGCTACACCCTAAGGCTAGAATCAAAAGGTTGCTGTCAGGTCCATCAGAGAAAAGGTCAAGTTAACTCTATTCATAAGACAAAGAGCCCAAAGAGCCCCAGCCATCCTGCAGTCTGAGGGGGGTGGCCACTCCTTCTAAGATGGTATAAAACCTTGAGTGCAACTGACACATTATTTTAGTGCTTTCAACTTCTTGGAGAAAGACCCATTATTTCCCTTATTTTGTAGGGAAGAATTCAGCCTCAGATGGACTGCAAGAATTTGCTAATATCCCCACCAGAATGCAAAGCCTGCCTCTGGTCAGGCTGCCTACAGCACCCAAGAATCCCTTATTATTGAGACAGGATCCTTAAAAGGTCTCCCCAGAGGGTTTAGGCCTCCTGTTATTTCTGCACCAACTCTGCTGAAGTGAGTCAAGAGGCCAAAAGTAAACACACACACACACACACACACACACACAGAACTGGTTGATGAGGGCCACCCCTGAGAATGGGTAGGAACCGTTGATGAGAGCCAAGAAAAGAATAACTTCTTTCTGTGGTTTCCACATCCTTTCTGAGCTCAGTGTGGTTTGACATGCACAGAGAACACTCTGCACCTGCTGTGTGAGATTGTCTAAGAGCCATGCTGGGGACCCAGAAGGAGGCGACCCAGAGTTCAGAGGTGTCATGGTGTCTCTCAAGAAGCTCCAGGAAGTGTGGTTGAGGGGGATGGGATAGGGAGGGAGGGACTTGGATCTCAGAGAGTGGGGTGCTCAGCCCACTTTTGGGGGGGAAGAGAGTGGGGTGCTCAACCCACTGTGTGGGGGGGTGTTTATTCACCAGTTTTGTAGCAGCTCAGCAGGGAGTGAAGGAGATGGCCCGAGGTCACCTGCAGACCCCCTCACAGTCCCAACCCTAGAATGAACATCCTGATGCCACCCTCCCCCCCGCCCCCACCCCACACCCACACACAAGTACAATCAAGGAAACTGAGTTGGGAAAATATCATCTATAACAAGGCCAGGTAATGCTTAGCCACAGGAGCCATGGGGACCCCTGTGATGCAGGGACACTTGTTGAAGTGGGCCTTGGCTGTGGTAAATGAGAATTTACAGAGACAGGGACAGGAACCTAAGGGAGGTGAGAGGTACCTAAGAGGCAGAGCAGTAGGGACCCCAAATCCCATTTACTTATTCAGCTGACCCAGAAGCATCCCTGTGTCTGCTCCATGTATATTGAATTGCTCTGGGAACAAATGTGGAAGAGAAGAGCTACATGGGGGGACCAACCTGGGACACAGAGAGGCACAGCAGATGAGAGAAGTATCTGAGGAGAGGGGCCTGGGCCTGGTCGGTCGGAGGTACCAGGAAGGGTGTAGAAAGGGAAATGAAGAAATCAGCTCAGTAACTTTGGAATATTCCACCAGACCCCTCCCCTCCTAGAAGAGAAAGGTCGCAGAGCTCATAGGTAGGCACCTCTCCCTTTTGGAAGAGAGAGGCTAATTACATTCCTCAGACCACAGGTGAGGGACGACCATCCGGCCACCTGCAGGTAGGGGAGGTGCCCAGAGCATGTAAACACAGTCTGCAGGGCAGACCAGCTTTTGGTCACCTACAGACAAGGGGAGTCCTGACCACCTCATTCCCTAAGGACCAATCAGTTTAAAAGTCACGCTGTTCTGCCAATCACGTTGCACCTAGTGGCTGTTGCTCTGAAAACTGTATAAAGACTCACCAAATGGGCATGAGGGGCCTCGACCTCTCCTTCAGGTGTGGTATGGCCCCAATGCGTTGAGTAATAAAATCCTCTTGCTGATTGCATCAGTCCCCAACTCCATGGTGTTCACTCAGGGGTCTCCGGAAAGCTAAAGGCTCCCCAGAGTCTTTACAGAAGAGCACAGCCACAGACTGGACAAAGGCGGGGCCTGGTAAAGTTAGAGCAGAAGCTCCCTAGTGGATGACAGCTGGGATTCCCAAGGTTCATATGCTATGCCCCTAGCAGGGTCATACGGTATGATGAGGTGGGGCGCCTTCATATTAGAAAAGTCATGTCAGGACAAAAGAGAGAGCTTGCCACCCTAGCAGGGCACAGGAGAACACTGCAACCTGCAACCCACAAAGAGGATCTCACCAGACCAGAACAGCCCAGAACCTTGACCTCAGACTACACAGCCTGTGACACAGTGAGAAGCAATCTCTGCTGGGGTTCCCAGCCTCTGGAGCTTGTTAAGAGTGGCCCAATTGATAATGACTGATGTCTATCAACTCAAGCAGGGGGCATGCGTCCCTTCAAGAGGCCACACAGGAGTGATGGGACTCTGGGTTTCACACCTATTGTGGGAGCCCTTGCAACAGGTATGAGTTTCATGAATACCTTACCCTGCCTCAACTTCCCAAATGTTCCCTATAAATCCAGAGCTACTCCAAGGGAGAAGTGGAAAAAGATCCTCACACACTCCAGGAGACACAGGACCCTGCTGTGTTTCAGATACTTACAGGAACATAAATAGCTCCTGGCCTCATCAGCCAACGGTGGTCCTGGAGGCTCCCAACCTTGATGCTTGGAGGTTTGGGACAGAAGAGCTAACGATGATCTGACACATTCATGACAGCCCACAGACACAAGTGCCAGGTGGAGGGGCTAATGTCTGAAACAGAACGAGATCTTTAGCACTCAAGGTACAGAGCCCGTTTTCAAACCCAAATGCATGAAGTCTCAGGTAGGTCTTGAAGATACTGAAAGCTGGGAAAATGAGCCTCACAGGCCCAGTCTGGTTTTGTTTCGTTCTAGGCTGCCCACTGAGTACTTATCATCATCCTGTCTTGGGTACAGCCATCCATCCTCTCCTGGGAAGAGATCTGAGCCTGCAGAGCTTATGGATGTTGCCAGTTGCAGGAACATTGGGCATATTGTCACTACACAGGATATTTCCATGGCAACAGTCAAGCCTGCTGTCAATCAGCATGCCACAGGCTGCTCTGACAAACATGGTCTCCCAGACTTCTTTTCCAAATGTTAAATTCATCAAAGTAAAATAGTCTTCAAGAAAAAACCAGTGTTGGCAAAGATAAAGAGCTGAACTTGACACCACTCCCCTGTTTTGTTTATAAAAACAAGATGGTTTAGCTGTGGGATTTTTAAATGGAGTGGAGGCTGGAGAGATGGCTTAGTGGTTAACAGTCCTTGCTGCACAAGCATGAGGACCTGAGTTCAAATCTCCAAAGCCCTCATAAAGATATAGGTGTGGTCTCATGTACCTGTGACCCCAGTACTAAGATGGAGACTGAGACAGGAGGATTGCTGAAGCTTGCTGGAGTAGCTCCAAGTTCAGTGACAGACCTTGTCTTAAAGGGTCAAGGTAGAGAGTCAGAACAAGACAGCCAATGTCTTCTGATGGTTCCACTCAGGCACAGACATGCACACTGCACACACCAGCATACACACCGTACATAAACGCACACATTTTTAAAAGATTTAAAAGTCATTTTTAAACACTTTATTCTGAGGATGAGGACACAGGCCAGAGAGGGGTACAGGTATCACACACTGTTCAGGGAACACTGTCCCTACTTAATGGGTGGAAACCAGCCAGATGCCCTGTCCTTGGCAAAAGGACTGCAAAACATCACCAGGAGGCTGTGGACAAGCCAACCCCAGGTCCTCTGGGACCTCCTACCAACACTCTGGCCCACAGTTTGTCACCTCTCAGCCTTCCCTCCTTTCCTAGACGTGTGGCCACACCCATCACCCCATGCAGGGAGAGTACAGTGTGAGAACCAGGACTTCTTCCTTCTGCAAGAAGATACCAGAAGCCAAGTATGCTGTGCCTAGAGCACCAGTTTGAAGGTAGTGCCTCTGCACCCTGCACCCTGCACACAGCCAAGGTCCTCCGGCCACCCTCCGAATCAGCAGGGGAGGACAGAAATTCCTACATGCAGAGGAACCTGTCAAGCACTTTAGAGGAAAAAAAAAAAAACACCCCTGTTCTCTAGCTGGAGGTCCTGTCAGAAGCCCCAAAATGACCAAAGAGGCAGGCTGCTTAAAGGCAGGGACCAGAGCATTTGAGGTCATGAAATGCTTCCTGGAGCTACTGTTGCCACCGCTAACCTTTATCTTCTCACTACACAAGCTCTTTAGAGGGGTTCTTTCCAGCCCATGTTCCATGTCCTTACCCAGGCTAGGATCAATGTTCCTATTAATGCTTCACTGACGGTATGTCTAGACTACAAATAAACACTGCATTACCTCAGTGCAGGAGGCCATTTTCCAATCCTTTTGTGCAGTAAGAGGACGCAGCAGCAATAGGTGCAGGCCCCGCCCCCAGCGCAGTCGCACCAGTGTTGGAGAGGCAGGCTTACAGAGCCAAGCGTCCACTAGGGTGGGTGGAGCCTGAGAAGTGGCCACAGAAGAGAAGGTGAAGTGGGCTGGGGAGGATCCTGAGTCTCAAGGAAGGCTGGACAGTGGCAGGCGGTAGGAGTATCAGCGTTGGAGGTAAAAAAGAATGTCGTCCGGTTGGTCATGGACAAGATCAGCCAGCAGGACGGGAAGGTAAAGGATGACAGTCACAAAGAGACAGGGGACAAGCTGGGAAACTTGCCATAGAAGACCAGAACAAACCAGCCAGGGAGTAAGGAGTAAGAAGGATTGTGAGAGGGTGAAAGAAAGGAAAAGCGGGGCCTTGGATGTCGCCCAAGGAAGAACTCTGTGCCCTCTACTGACCTCTGCCAAGTGCCTGTTACAGCGAGTGGTTTTACAGTGTTGCTTGAGTGTCCCCCCCCCCCCCCCGTCCTTGTCAGCTTCTGTCCAGTCATTCTGTCCATTAACAGGAATACTGCTCTCAGCCCTTATCAGAGAATCTTATTTCACAACTGCAGTTAATGAAGGACTCACGGCCAGTTAGAGTGCTGAGAACATGAGACTGTAGGGCTTAGCTCTAAACGGACATCTATAGTACGCCTATCTTTACCTTGGGGAACATGGCACGAAAGGTGCTGGACAATAGGGGACCTATGCCAGTGTCTTCTAGGCATGATGGGACCAATGTGCTCATGAACTCACAGCATCTGATATTGCCTGCACAAATCCAGACAGTCAACATTCAGCATGGATGGGGCGGGGCTATTGAGGCCCCGCCCCCAGCTGAAGAGCTATTGGTAGCCAATGGCTACTGGGGAAGGGAAGAATAATTTTTTTCTTCCCGGTTGTGGCCCCTGGTAGGTTGCCATGCTCCAGTGGATGGCCCCGCAGCCACGTACATGCATACAGGCAGCACTAACTGGACTCCGTGAGTTAAAAAAAAAAGAAGAGAGCCTAAAGTGGGGAGGGGCTGTTGGGTAGTGGGGGGAAAGGGGGGGGCTCAGGAGGATGAAAAGGGAACAGGGAATGCATATGCTTAAAATACATGGTATTCATATGTGAAATTCTCGAATAAAAAAATGCTCAAATATCAGAAACTTTAAAAAGGGCTGTGATATGGAGTGGAGGGTGTATCTCAGCAGTGGAGCCCTGCCTAGTGTGTGTGAGGGCCTGGGTGTGCAGGGAAATGAAGTGTGTGAGTGACTATCATTATTGAATACTCCCCTTCACTTTGGGAGTTTTGCTCATGGATTCTGGTGCTATGTTGTTAAGTGAGAGCATGCTCACAAATTGTTAACTAGTCCTGTGGAATCGATCCATTTTTATACTTATAAAATGTTGTTCCTCATCTCTAATGACTATTTTATTTTAAAGTCTATTCTGTTTGATATCTGCACAGCTGCTCTAGTTTCCTCTGGGTTTCTACTCCCATCTTTCAGCGTCTGTCTATACCTCTGGATCTAAAATGTGTCTCACAGGGCAGTGCCGTGGTCCACGGGCTTATGTTCCCAGATATAAGTCAGATATGCACCTCCTAAAACCTAACAAATGTGATGGCCTGCGGTGGGGCAGGAAGGTCATGGGTGAAGCTCTGCACCCACAAATGGGGTTAGACCGAGGGCCAGGCAGCCCTTCCTGACATAGGAGGACTCACCAGGAAGCCCGCTAGCTATGAGGAAGCAGGCCCTCACCAGATACTGAATGCTTAGGTGTCCTGAGTTAGACTGCCACCCTCCAGTATGTGTGAAAGAAATGTCTTTTATTTACAAGCTCCCAACCTAAGGTACTTTGTTACAGTAGACCAGGTGGATTAAGATAGCTTATAGTCGGATCGTATGCTTTATCCATTCTGAAAACATCCATCTTTTGATTGGGTTGTTTAACACATTTCTGTTTAATGGTGTCATTGGAATGACTGGATTTGCCCCTGCCATTTTGCCTTTTTTCTCCTTTATTATTGTTCAATATTTTTATATGTGCATATAATTTTTATCAAATTCATTCTCATTCGCTTCTCTACAGCTCCTCCCCTATGTTTCCCAACTATGTTTCCCCCTCAAACTGATGAGCTCTGTCTTTATTAAACCCACTGAGTCCACTCAGTGCTATCTATATGTGCTTGGGTGTGAGCATGGGCAGACCCCTGTCCCTCATCCCGAAAGTAAACTGACTTGACTCTCCCTCGCCCATTGCTTTCCATCTTTCTGTTCCTCTGTTCCCCTTTATTGCTTCCACTTGCATTAAATGAAGCAGGTACTGCACTCAGCATATAATTCAGGAGCAAGGATCTCAAAGGGTTATTTCTGTTTAACGTAGATAGACAATTTTAAGCTTCTTAAATGGCTCATTTTCAAATCCATCATGTTTTTGCCTATCTGCTGCCAGTAAATGGGAAGGAGCAAATCGACTCCCCATCGAACAGCCACAAGACACCAGCTGCAGTTCAGAGTGCCCACTGCCAACCTCCACGGCTGGGGCATCTGAGGTCTTCAAGTGGATCTCCTCACCAGAAGGCAGGACAAAGACATTATGTTTTGGCTATCTCCTTCATGATATATCATGGCAGCCAGAGCTTCAGACCAAGGTGTGATGGTGGCGGCTGAAAATTTCAAATGTGCCTTGCTTTCGGGGACACTGGCATGGGTGCCAAGGAAGCTCTAGGGCACAGAGGTGCTTTATGAAGTGAACAGGTCAGACAGCACCAAAAGCTCTCGGCCAGCCTCGATGCCCGAGCGACAACACCATTCAACCTCCTGGCTTACCTGCAAAGCCCTCCTCACCATTCACCAGCAAAACCAAAGATAACTGCAACCCAGCGGCCTGGGGCTTGTGAAATCTCAGAATTACAGCTTATATACTATGAGATGTGTGATTCTGCATGCTTCCCTGTCCTCTGCTGGAGGATCTCTGTTTCCTAATACCCTACAGCAACAGGGCTCATTTGTGTCTTGGAGCATCTAGTGTTTGTCTTTAGCAAAACCTACAGAAACAGGCAGAGGGAGGTCTGTAACTCAGGCCCTCAGGAAGCAGGCCCACGCTGAGCCACTGTGATGTCTCCAGGTATTTGTACATTAGTGAAATAAATACCCATGGTAACAAATGTAGTAAAGAAGCCAGATGCCAAGGAGGGCTCTTTTGCTTTTTTTAGTTAGTAAAAAGAAGCTGTCGCCACCCTGAGCCTGGCAGGCTCCAAACCTCACTGGAGAAATCCAATCAAAGACAGCTTAATGTTAGCCCAGTGATGCCCTGGCCCAGCAGGTCCTAAGGTGACTTCAGGAGAAATGCAATGCAATGTAGCCTTCCACAAATACAGAGGTGGAAGAACATTTTTTTCCAATACTTTCTGCCCTGTCCCATTAAAAGATGAGGAGTTTTACCCATACGTCCTAGCTGTCATTCTCAGGCTGATCAACAAACAGCGTGCGGTGCATTACTGTGGTGTCTGGGTCTCAGGTGTCTATCGCTGGGGCCTAAGCAGGTGGATTCAAGGAAATCAGGCCCAGTGATTTCAGTTTATGCGTATGCCCAACCCAGAACTGACATCATGGCAACCTGAAGCCGAAAAGCCAAAATGAATTCTATAGACCTACTGAGTGATATGTTCAAATCAGACTCTAGGATCCCGCTATGAGTGGCCAGCACTTTCCTCCTCCTTGTAGCAGCCTTACAGGGAGGTACACAACTCACTAGCAGCTACAACACAAGCATCTAGGGTCGTAAGTAATAAAGGATGCTTGAAGCAGGGATTCTGGAGATGTGCCTGACCCTTCCTGGGGAGGGGACACATGATGCTGTGAGGGAAGATTCTCAGAAGGAAAGCCTGGTAATGAAGATGAACTCCAAATGAAGGCATGGCATTGGCTGGGCACAAATGGGCAAACAGAGAAAGCCTGCATGGTCAGAACAGTGGGTAGACAGTGCAGCTGACCAAGGCAAGTCCGTTCCCTGTACTGAGGATGTTCCAGGGACAGCCCCTCATCTTCATTCATGCAATCTGTCTGTAACAACTAGGAAACATTCCCTCATGGAAAGAGAGGGCTTATAAGACTCGGGAAGTTGGGGGCAGTAGAGAAGGCTCAGTAACTTAGAGCACTTTTTGCCTTTGCAGAGAATCTAAGTTCATTTCCCCAAATCTACACATCTTGTGACTTATAGTCAATCATAACTCCAGTTCCAGGGGATCTGATGCCCTCTTCTGACCTCCCTGGGCACTAGACATACATAACACACGTATACATGCAAGAAAAACACTCATACATACAAAATAAAAATATTTTTTAATTCCCTAGGAAGTAAATAAAACTAACAAGTCTCAGGAGGCACCTGAAACTCACAGGACTAACACCCTCAACAAGACTCTCAATCCCACAGCCCCACTCATTCCAATTGTGAGCCCAACCCACTTCCACTTTGATTCCTGCCAGACACTTTCAGGCAGATGTGCAAAGGAGGTCTGACCCTGCTAAGTTTATGCCAAGTACTCCCTGGGCCCCTTTCTATACAGAGTATACACTCTGTGATACCCCAAGACACCAGAGCTCCTGGGGAGAAGCCAGCAAGGAATCATTCAATACACAGTGCCCTAACTGGCCTGGCAGAAAGTGGTAGATTAGGAGCCCCTGCTTGAGACAGCAGTGGCCACAGCCATGTAGGGAAGTATTAGGAAAAATCTTTAGTTTCTAGGGTAAAATACTATAGCTGGCTTAAGAAACTAGTACCGTTAGCAGAAGTGACACCAGGAGTCATTAGCAAAAGTGACAACAGGAGTATCCCAACACTCTCCAGACACACTAGGTTAGTCTACAGGTTAGTGATAAACAACTGTGAGCCCTCCCACCCCCATCCCAGGGCACAAAGCCAAGAGGCCATGAGCAGAAAGCCTCACAGACCAGACCATCAGTACTCCCTGCCTCCAGCCTTCAAAAAGCTCACTTGGGCTGGTGTCAGTAATGAGTTTGTATTTTTAGTCAAATTGTGTGCCCTGTGGGTCTCTCCCGCCAAAAACAAAGGCAGCTAAAGGTCAGACCCGGGGCCCAAGACATAGCAAGATACAAGAAAGCTTGCTGTGGACAATAGTTCTCGGTGACTGTCATCAGCCTGAGCTTCTTGTTCACAGAACAGGAAACCGAAGAGCCACAATCCTCCCTGGCCCAAGGTCACACAGGCAACAGAAGGCAGAGTTGGGATGAGAAACTGCTGGGCTGTCCTACCAACACTTAGCCTCAGGGAGCTTCAACCTACATCAGTAGGGCCCAACAGGGATACTGTCACTTCAGTTGTACAGTCCTAAAGCAAGCCCAGGGCTTGGGCAGGCAGAGGGGTGGGGGGGTGGGGGCAGTCTTTGGCCCCGAGCCTCTCCATCAGTCTGTCACTTTAAATATTCCATCATAAAAATTGAAAAAAGCACCAAGTAATTAATATAACAGTGCCCAACACCTCCATAGCAGGGCCCTTCCCACATGCTCATGGCTCCACTCACCCCGGATCTATTCACATTAGTAAGTCTGACCCCATGCCTGCTGGAGTCATGTCTCGGTGCTCAGGAGCCACACTATGGGGAGGTCTCCTGGTCATGCGACACAAGCACCTGAGTTTCCACGCCAGAGGAAACTCAGTCTGAGCACCTCGAGCAGAGACATCACAAACCTTATACTGAGCTATTCTTTCATGCCTTAGCAACAGCAGTCTGAGGATAAACAATGACACCCTCCAGATCTCACAGAGGACGAAGAACCCAGAAAGATGAAGCCTTGTGCTCAGAGCTAGCAAAGCAGCATGGGGAAAACTAAGTCACCCCACCTCCACACAGCAGCAAGGAGTGTTTAGTGCACACGGACACCACCCCGATGGCTGAGAGTCACGAAAACCTGGGAAATGAGTCTCTGCATGCATGATGCTTTTGGGGGTGGGGGTGGGGGTGGTCATGAAAGAGGGAAACAAAGTCATATCAGTTCACGATGACTCTCAGAAGGAAATTAAAGCAAAGGTGAGGTGAAAGTGGAGTTCTGATCTGCGACAGCAATTTAAGATGGGAAGGAAGCCAAGCAGACATCCAGGGCCAGGGCAGAAGACAGCCTTCTAGAGAGCAAACAACAAACAAAAATGCTCCTCACAGCAAGAGGCCGGCATGTTCCAGAAACTGGCAGAGAGATGGCTAGGGTTCCCTGCACAGTGCTAGCTGCCTCCCTTGGCGGTTCCCCCATTCTGAGTGTCCTCTCTTCAGCCTCAGGGTATTCCCATGCTCTTGCTGGGGAGATAGGAGCCATTAAACTGGACTCCTGGTTGGATGCCTCCAGCACAGTGCCAGGCATGGAGGACCCATAATCATTGCAATGGTTAGCTTCGTGTTCTGTAAATTTACCTCAGTTTTCTTTTTCTTAAAGAGGAGTCGTGTAGCCAGGCAGTGGTGGCGCACGCCTTTAATCCCAGCACTTGGGAGGCAGAGGCAGGCAGATTTCTGAGTTCAAGGCCAGCCTGGTCTACAGAGTGAGTTCCAGGACAGCCAGGGCTACACAGAGAAACCCTGTCTTAAAGGGGGTAGGGGAACTCCTCAATGGAAGACGCAGATTGTGATGTCATTAAACAGTGTCCCATGCTGGAGTGTAGAGGGAGTGTCAGCCTCCAGAACAGTATTAAAAGGGACAAAGGAGAAAAAGGAGCCCTGTCATCTGTCACTACTCACCTGACTTTTATGCCTCAGCTCTCCTGGGAAGCAGGACACCCCTCCTATGGCACACCCCACTCCTTCCATCCCCGAGGAAAGTACCCAAGGCTCTGGACTCAAAACACTGCAAGGGAGAGGCTACGGGCCAGAGAGCTGAGCCAGCATGTCCCTGTGACCTGGAATACACAAGGACATTACCACCACAAAGCCCAGTCCCCACTGATGCACACAGAACTTCTTTCATTCCTCAAAGTGGTCCTTCAGCCAAGCCAGGGCCATGGGGAGAGAGAGCAGCCAGTGCCCGGTCCCAGGTTGCCATGGTTAGGCTGAAGGCATCAGGGCACTGAAGTGTACTGAGGGTATATCCAAGCCCTGGATAGTGGGGCAAGAGGCCACACTCAGGTCACACCGAACAATACAGAACGGACTAATAGCTGACTAAATGTGCTGTCCCAGGAGACTACCTTGCCGCTTCTGTCTGCTGCACAGTGCCAAACAAGGCCTTCCCCATCCTTGTGTCCAGGGGATTTGCCAGCACGAACATCCAGTGTTCTCTTTGCTTTCTCTTGCTCTGATAAAGCACTGACCAAAAGCAACCTGGAGTTGGGGAGAACAGGGTTTATTTCATCTTACAGCTTACTGTCCATCATCCAGCAAAGCCAGGACAGGAAGTCAAGGCAAGAACAGAATGACCATGGAGGAATGCTGCTTCCTGGCTTGCTCCCCATGGCTTGCTCAGTCTGCTTTCCTATCCATGCCCAGGCTCCCCACACAGGGAGAGCAGCACTCTCAATGGGCGGGTCTTCTCCCATCACATCTCATACCTCACATGAAGACAATACTCCTTAGACACGCCCACAGGCCAATCTGATGGAGGCAATCCTCAACTGATACTCTCTCTTCCAAGCAGAGTCCAGGTCTGTATCGAGCTAGCAAAGCAAACCATGAGAAATGGCTCAACCGATAAAAGTACTCTGTGGCCAAGTTGGATGGCCTGAGGTCCGCCTTCAGGCACCCCACGGTGGAAGGAAAGAACCGATTCTCACAAGTTGTCCTCTCGCACCCACACAGCTGTGGCAGGCACTCTCCCCTCGACAAATAAATAATGTCATTTAAAAAGTTAACTATGGCATCCCACCCCCAGTGAACTCTGAGACACAAATATATCACTTCAAACCACACTCTTTCATTCCTTGGCCCCAAGATCTCATGTTACTATCACAATATAAAAGGCAGTCCAATTTTAAAAGTTCCATTCTTTTAAAAAAGTCAATGATTTTAAAGTCCGTGATTTCTTTAAAAATCCAACATCAGGGTTTCTGAGATGGCTCGGCAGTTAAGAGCACTGGAGCTCTTGCAGAAGACCACGGTTCAGTGCCCAGCATCCATGTGCTGGCTCACAACCATCCATAGGCACATACACAGTATACATACATACATATGTGCATACAGGCAAAGCATTCAAACACATAAGATAAAATAAATCCAAAAAATGTATAAATCAAAATCCAGAGTCTAGAAAGATGGCTGGGTAGTTAAGAGCACTGGCTAATCTAGCTGTGGATCTGGGTTTGTAATCCAGCACCAACATAGTAGCTCACAACCATTTGTAACTCTACTTCTAAGTTAACTTGGAACTAGTTCTTTCCTCATCTCTGAAGAACACACACACACACACACACACACACACACACAGTGCACTTACATGCGTGCAGGCAAAACACTCACACACATAAACTATAAAAAATAAAACCTATTTATTAACTGTGAATGCCGTGAGATCCAAAACAAGTTCCATATTGTCTTATTCCGAGGGGGAAGGAGCAGACCACACTTACAAGCAAACCAAAACAAAACCAACACTCGACAGTGGGAAAAGTTCAATGTCCATCTGGGGCTCACTCTTGATTTTCTGGGCTCCGAATGACTCGGTTGTAGCCACCTCTTCAGTTCTGCCGTCCACAGCACACAGCTTGTCTTGTCAGCTCTGAGCAGCTACACTTCACTCACCACTGTCCTGGCAGGATGTCCCTTGGGCCAGCATCTCCAGATTCTAGGGAGGCCATACCTTCACCAATGGCCTCTCTCCACGATACCTTCAATCTTAATAATTTTCACTGCTCCTGAGGTTATACATTCGCTGGTGGCCTGGCCTGGCCTCTCGTGGTGCCAAGCCTCAGCTGCTCTCCATGGCCCCTTCATGCCTTCAAAACCAGAACCACCGAAGGGACTCTTACATATGACCAACTTCTGTTGCCAGCTTGAGCTGCAGTCTTGGCCCCTCTGGACCGGAGCTTCTGTGTGCTGACCCAGAGGAAATACTTCCTAGAAGACTTCATTTCAGTGATGCTGGTCTCTTATTAGTCACTGTTGATTCTTCAGCCCCAGTTGGCCAGAAACTACAGAGTCTCCACTCAACCTATCATAAAATGGCCCCAACAGAGTCTTTGAGGGAGTCTCAAACTTCCCTCTGAAGCTTCACAAGCCAGGCCTCCACAGTCTGCACAGCTCTCAGCACTCACATATTCCAAGCTCTGAGCACAAATGGCTTTTCTAGCCCAAAGCTTCAAATGTTTCCACCATTGACCTAAACAACACTGTCAGGTCAATTACAGCAACACCCCTTGGTACCAATTTCCAGTCTAGTTTGCTTTCTGTCGCTGTGACACAATATTGACCCATAACAACTTCAAGGTAGGTGGGGTGGGAGTTGTTACAGATTACAGTCGGTCATTGAGAGAAGCCGGGGCAGGAACTCTAGACAAGAACTTGAAGGCAGGAACTGCAGCAGAAGCCATAGAGGAGTGCTGCTTACTGGCTTGTTCCCCATAGCTTACTCAGCCTGCTTTCTTATACAACCTGGTATTGACTTCCCAGGAGTGGCACAGTCCACAGTGGGCTGGGCCCTCCCACATCAATTAGCAATCAAGACAATGCTCCACAGACGTACCCAGAGAGCAATCTGATGCAGGCAGTCCTTCAACTCAGACTCCCCTTCTAAAGTGTGTCTAGTCTGTGTTAGGTTGACAAAATCCATGGCAGCAGGACCATTGGCTCTCACCAGAGAAGGGAAGTAAAATGCAGGGGATCCTGAAGGGTGCAGACGTTTGTACAGTTAACTGGTAAAAGGCAATTGAGCCTGAGGCTGGTATTCAGTGAGGGTCAGTAAAGAACTCATCCTGCAGTTTAGGATGATAGAAAGTTCTGGAAATGGAGGACAGCCATGGCTGCAGAGTAGTGCAACTGTGTTTAATGCAACAAACTGTGCACTCAACAAGGATTGCTGGAATAGCCATTGTTAAATAGTAAATATACAGTTAATGTAAAATATTTGAAGAATTGATCAGCAACTCCTCAGCAAATTTTGACATTAGATATAAGATGTACCATACCCTGTACCCCACAAATATGGTGAAATTAAGTGAGTGGCAATAAAAGTGTAACGTTCCAAGAAAAAAATGAAGAAATAAAGAACAGTGGCTTCCTGCCTTCAAACTCGTTGGCTGTGCTGAGCCTCTCTGTGCCCATTTCTTAAGAGCTCTCCCTCTGGGTCTCTGCAAGTTCAGAGTCAGAGGCAGCATGGTCCACAGGGCAGTGACCCCCTCCACCTACCATGCCAGCTCTACCAGGTCCAAGCCAAAGCAGCCACAGACCACCCTGCACAAAAAATCAGGGCAGGGTTGTGTGCCAATAACTTTATTTACAAGAGTACTAACTGCCAACCCTGGTGTGGACCCTAATGCTTGGTAAGAACTTTGCTATACTGTTCTAAAAAGCATGACATTTGCCAGTGCACTCTGAAAGTTCCTGAGAAGCACAGCACTTCCTGGGCACTTTAGAAAAGGTGTGTCCAAGCCAGAGGCATGAGCAGAGTACCATCCTGTCACCTCCTGCCCTCTGGGTTGCCCTCAGAATGCTGACCTCTCCTCTGCTTCTAGCCAGGGTCTGTCCCTAAAAGATTACTTTTATTTTATGTGTATGAATATCTTGCCTGTGTATATGCCTATGCAGCATTTATGTGCCCAGTGCCTGCAGAAGCCAGGAAGGGGCGTAGAACCTCCTGGAACTGGAGTTGCAGATGGTTGTGAGCTGCATATGGGTGCTAGGAACCCAACCCAGGTCCTCTTCAAGAGAAGCAAGTGCTTTTAACTGCTGAAACATCTCTCCAGACCCCCAGCCAGGGTTTGACCCAGCACCCAATTACATCTCTGGAGTCCTCACTGTCCCCGTGTCCACTCCCTATGAGACTCCTGCCTTCTCCACTCTCGGTGCAGGCTCCCAGAGCTGCCCCTACCCCACCCCTGTACCGCTGCTGTCTGTCCCTCTTTACCTTCAGCTGCCCGTGGAACAACATGAGCAAAGATAGCACTTCTGGAACACTTTGGAGTTGGAGGATTGCTGGCGATCCCAGGATCCTCTTCTGAGCTTCTAAGTATAACAGCCCAGTGGCTAGGAAGCTATTACAGTGCCATGTTTCCACAGAAAGCAGGGAGACAGTACCCTAAGCTTTATGCTAGCCCTGCAGGAAGATGATGATACATTGCTGGGGTATCACACGTGGGGCAGCATTTGGGGTAGAGGAAAGTTCACTGATCTGCTCCACAGGAGCATATTGTTCCTCCTCATCATGTGACCTGTACCTGCATGGCATGGGGCTAAAATAAGAGCCCTCATGGCAGAAGTGGGAGGTAGACTGGTGCGAGCTACTTTCCTTATATAACCCTCCCTCCCACAGAGCACAGAGACTGAGTGCCTTGCCTAGAGACACAGAGCCCCTGGGGCCTGAGCTCACCTCACGCAGGACTGCTTCTTAGGATCATCAGCTTAGCTGGAGGGCAAACAAGAGTTTCCAGCATGGGCATCTGCTCTGCGACAGAGCTGAAGGGCACAGTTCATCACAGACTTATCATGAGGACCACACCTCTGATCCCCACACAACCCAGCAAAAGGGAGACACTGCTCCCCCATTTATACAGAAAATGAAGACTGAGCGAGGGTTAGTGCTCTTGCCCAAGACCTCTCACAGGGCATAGATGAATCTATGGGGCCATTCCAACACCTTGGAAGAGAAGACCCATTCAAGAAAATGGGGACCACAGTAAAACTCAGCCTCCCCACAGGAGGACCCTTAGTCAGATAGCCCAAATGGAAACCGCCTGTGAATTCTAAGAGGCAGGTAGGGTTTAAGACAGCTCAGTTCCCAGAATCCCTAGTAGGTTAGATCTGCCTGTGGGGGAAGTCCACATAAATCCTGTTGTTGCACACATGTGTGAAACTCTGGGAGGTACACATAGTCACACAGTCTGGCACATCCAGAGAAACCCACAAGAAGGTAATTCCAGTGCATGGTCTTAGCGCATGAACAGAGTTTCTCAGACAAGACGGGAACAGTATTTTAGAGGAAGTGCAGAGAAGACCCAATTTGTGTGCAGACACGACCATGAAGCACAACCGTTGCTGAGACAGGACAGCAGGTAAAGGGATCAGGTGGGCCAGGGACACCAACAATGAGGAACTTACTGCACAGTGGAGATAGTGGGACTCTGAAGATGGCTTATGGCACAGGGAATGGCAGTCTTGTCATCTACAAGACCACAGACCTTTTGAGAATTTCATGTTGTGAAATGGCCCAGGTGGTGAGAATTATCTCTAACTCCCATGCAGACCCTCAGCAATCCTACCTGAAGCAAGGTCTCAATGAGCACTTTGTGACAATCCTCAGCTTCACAAATGAACCCACAAAATGAACTTTCGCACTATACCTCACCTCCAACCTGTCCCTTCCACTTGTCCTGCCCACCTGATGGAACAGTCATCAGCAAGCCCTCTGATCTGGAGAAACAGCCAGCTCCTCCCTTAGCCTTGCCCACACATCAGAGACACCCAAATTACACGAGGTGGCATCAGGTGTGGCTACTCTTCTCCTGTTCACCTCCTCTGCTTTGGGAGGCACCGCCATTCACCGCGAAGGTCGGGGGGTGGGGTGGGGGGAGAAACGGGAGGGGGGGGATGGTCCCTGCCACACCGGGAAGCACAGACTGGCAAGGAGCTCTGCTTAACTTTGGTCTACAAAGAGTTGGCCAGACGAAGGAAGGGCGTGCCCAAAATAGGAACAGCACAGCAAAGGCCAAGGTCAAAGGCTAAAGGCAGGTGCTGAACTGGTCAGCCAACAGTATCTTAGAGCTTAAAGCGCTAAGGAGAGACTAGGGGAGAGCCTAGTGTGCGGAAGGGACGTGAAAGGCTCCAGCCTGGCCAGTGGCCTAAAATGGCCTATCCTTGGAATCCCGCAGCTGGGAGGATGGAATGATGGACAGAAGGTCTAGGAATGTGCAGCACAGCGCAGCTCCCTAAAAGAAGGCCGAAAGGTCGCCAGCCTGATCTCCAGGAGCACGGCATGGTACCGGGCCAGCACCATGGAGCTGATCCTGGCGCCTGCCCCAAAAGGCGGTGCGCTCAGGGCGCGCCTCTGGGCACAGGGTGGATACCAGCCTTTCTTCGCAGCGCCCCAGCCTTCTCCCCGGCGCACACGTGGGCGGAGCGGCGCGAGGGTGTGCGTAGCCCGGCAGCCGCAGCGTGTGCAGTGCGTGGGGTGGGATATGGCCACGGCGGCCTCTCCCTCCCGGTCACCCCTACATACTCTGGGCTCCACCTAGGCAGAGACCCTCAGGTCGGGAACGGGCCGGCCAACCACGCCCCCTAAGCCACTTGCTGAGGCACGGGTGGGTCCCCTCCCACTCCTCACTCCGGGACGTTAAGGACGGAACGAGTGGAAAGCGATGTGGCGTGAGCTACACAGGGGAGCCACGGGCCAGTGTTGGGGAGTGCCGCCACCACAGGAAAGATGGGGGGGTTAATAATCTGGGGAGAGGGGGGGAGGGGAGATGGGCGGGGCCGGGAGGGGGGATGAACGGTTGTGAGGGGCGCGGAGGCTGGGGGTGGGGATCGGACAGGCAGCAAGGGTAGCAGTGTCCTCGTCGCAGGGTCCGCCTATTGGATGCGGTGTCCCGGATCCCCTTCCTCCGCGGCACACCTGTACCCACCTGCTTGACGCTCCGACCCGAGCCGGGCAGCAGCGGGTAGCCGCATTCTCCGGCCGCCCCCTCCCCGCGCACCTACGCTGCTGTCGCCGTCGCCGCTGCCTTAAAAGGGACTAGATAGAACAGAAAATGAATGCATGCAAAAAATGAAAATAAAGAAAACCTGGACCGTAGCCGAGGAGGCTCGGCCCGTGGGGAACCCGTGCGCGATGCAGGGACGGCAGGGACCGGCGCTGCACACTAGCTGCTGCAGATCGGTGGGCGCCGGGTGCCGGTTTGCGGTGCGGCCCCGCCCCCTCCCGCGTCTTCCCTCCGATTGGTGTTTTCTCCCGCCAGTCATTGGGGAGGGCGTGGTGTCCTCATGGCCCCAGGCGAAAGCCCTTAGAGGTGGTCAGCTCCTGGCGCAGGCGAGCGTGCGCACTGGGCGAGGAAGGCCTGGGTGCTGCTAGTGTGGACCCCCGGCCATCGCAGGCAGAAGCAACGGGAGTGTGTGTGTGTGGGGGGGGGGGGGAACCGTCTCAGGCCTAGGAAGCTCTCCCTGCCCACAGAGGCCGCCCACCGCGAGATAGTGACCATCCTGGGAAAGATGCAGAGATGGCGGGTTGTCTGCCTCCACTTTGTGCAGATAAGAAATCTGAAGATCAGAGTTAAAGCGAAATGTTCAAGGTCACAAATGGTAAGAGGAAGACCCGGGATTCCGACGATTCTGACGTCTTCATCATTGAGCAAAACCGCACCTTCTTCACGACAATGCAATGGCAACCAGGGTCTTGCAGGAGGGTAGGGTTTAGCTAAGCAGAGATCCATTGGTTCAGTGTAGGTCTACAGATAGATATTGAGGACCTACTGTGTTGTCCCTAAGGTCTAAGGACAGCGTAGTGAACAAACCAGCAAAGATGGGAAGAGCATCCATGCCCAGGGAACAGTTTAAGACAATGGGGCATATTTGAGAATATAGAAAAAAGACTGTCTCAAGGCAGAGAGGAGACTGGAAAGGTAAGAAAGAAGAAATGGGCAGAGGCCAGCACCATGAAGTCTTATAGGCTACAAGGAAGCATTTGGAGTTTACCCTGAGACTTGTCTCACCTTGGGAATAACTGCTATCAGAGTCACACCTTTTTTTTTTTTTTTTTTTTTTAAGATTTATTTATTTTATTTATCTGAGTACACTGTAGCTGTCTTCAGACACACCAGAAGAGGGCATCAGCTCCTATTACA
>CM052712.1:28068737-28288737 GCA_028551405.1 Uromys caudimaculatus | reverse complement strand
CAGTTTTGAGTTCTTCTCAGGGTTAACTGGGGTTAACCAAGTAACTTCTTTCTTTATAAAACCCTGTTAAAGATTTCTGTAAAGAACTCATTTTCATTTTTCTTTCATATCATGTTTTCTGTGTTGCCAATAAATACAAAACAAAGCCCTTTGCTTCAGGGCAGTCTCAGGAAGGCAACTTGGATCAGACGGACAGACCGGATATATATAATAGACAGACTGCAAACAGGTAAGTAATCGGGAACTCTAAGCAGAGGGAAAACACTGGGGAAGATGCAGGAGATGCAGATCTGGGCTAGTTCTTGGTAGATTTCCTCCCAGAGAGAGGGTCTGTCTTCATTCCTTACTGCTCTTGCAGAGGACCCAGATTCAATTTCAGGCACCCACATGGTGACTCACAACCATCTCTAACTCTAGTTCCAGGAGATCTGAGCCCTCTTCTGACCTCAAAGAACAAAAGACCCTCACATATTTAGAGGGAGCAGGGGATGGCAGGAGAGATGACTCAATGGTTGAGAGCACTTGCTGCTCTTGCAGAAGACCTGGATTTAGTTACTCAGGTCCACATGGCAACTCACAACCATTCGTAACTGCCCCTCCAAGGCATAGAACCTGCCGCCGCCTTTATGCACCAGGCACGCATGTGGTGCACAGAGATACTTTCAGGAAAAACACTCATAACACATAAAATAAAGAAATCTTCGAATAATTAAAAAGCTAAAAAGCAAAAAACAGTTGGGTAACAAAGGTGATCCCATAAAGAATCTTTAGGTGGAAAATTTTCCTACCATGTGGCATATTGCAAGAATACCAGGAAAAACATGTAACAAACATCTTCTTCAAAGACCGGTAAGAGGCTTCCAATAAAGTCAGTTCTGCCTTGAAAGTTAAAAGAATGAAACCAAAGATCATACTACACAAGTCAGCAGGTGTGGACCCGAGGCAGCCCCGAAGAAGTTGTCATCCTTCTGTGTTTGTCCCTCACGGCAGTGTCTTCACGTTGCCCTTCATGTGAGCGGGGGCAAGGCAGGGGCATGACTGTACATTTACGTGCCCTTAGTAGATCTTAGTGCATCCAAGCCTATAGACTATGCATTAAGGGACCGGCATTCACGTATACAAGAGGCCCCATCCCCTGTGCCTCTCTCCTCAGTGTGTTGTCTTTCTCACTCCATGTGCGGAGAGTTCTGGCTATAAACATAATCCTTTTTTTTTTTTTACTTTTAACTTGATAATGACCTTTAAAACTCCATAATTTTGTTGGCCCCTGTGGCTTGGAAAGACATTGTTTTAATCATATTGCAACAAGGCAGCTTGAACATTTGGGTTTCTGACCATGGTCCTCCAGAGCAGGATGCTTGATCTTTGAGGCAGGTTCTTGAGCAGGGGGCTGGGTCATACACCATCAAGGCATGGCAGCTTCTTCAGCCTTCACCCCAGAAGTGTCTTCCCCATGTGATGTATCAAAACTGTATCTCTACAGGGAAAGCAACGTTGTCCCCAAGAAGAACCACGGTTAAGTGTGTCTGTCATAGAGGTGGAAAGGCTGCCATGTCCATAGGGGTCTGAACATCATCAACTTTACTGTACAAAACGCCCTCCAAGACGGGCATGGCGGTTTATCACGGAGCAGCTTTGGAGGAAATGTTTGCTGTCCCCCAATCTTATCCCCCACACCTTCTGGACGGCAGTGCTGGGCTGGGATCTGCTCCACACATGTCTTCTCCCATATCCTTATGGGTTCCTCTGCATGAGTGAAAACAGTGCCTTCAATGTAGTCCATGCTTGCAACGCTTTTCTCTGATCTGAGATTCGGTGTTTTCATAAGTTCTCAGTCTTGAAGCAATAACAGAATATACTCCCATATTCTCTCAGGGTGCTTTCAAGTTTTGTTTTGTTTTGTTTTTCCGTCTCAAAGATTAATGGCCATGGAACTGAGGTTTTGCCACATTTTTAGTCATGTGTGTGTGTGTGTGTGTGTGTGTGTGTGTGTGTGTGAGATGGCACATGTGTATAGGTCAGAGGACATCACTGTGGAGTAGATCTCTCTTTCTGCCTGTACATGGGTTCCCGGATTAACTTTTGCAGCCAGCACCCCTACCTGCTGAGCCAGCTCCCTGACCCAGGGCCGAGGTTTGTGAGGAACTAGGCCAGCGTGAGTCTGTCTTTCCTTGGAAGAAATTAACAACAGTACCAGTATGTACAACTCCATCTTGTGTCCAGACTGTGACACGCACTGAGTTCCTCTCACGCAATTCTGCTTCTCTCCTGTCATTTGTCTACTCTGTCTCTTGCCACACCACCACACCCACCCATGTCCCCAGCATGTCCCCAGGCTTGTTCATTTTCACAGAACCTGGCAGCTATTCTTAAACCTTTGCTCTTCCATATACATTTTGGGATTTGCTTGGCAGCTTTGCAAAGAGCTTTGTTAGAGTTTAGTCAGCCCTCCATTGAATCGATCACGAGAGAGAGAGAGAGAGAGAGAGAGAGAGAGAGAGAGAGAGAGAGAGATATTACAGATTACACCTCCAGGTTGTGGATCCTGCCAGCATCTGCTCCCTCCTTCATTCTTCTTTCTTTTTTGTGCACACGCATGGGCATGTGTAGAGGCCATGTACCTTGATTTTGAGATAGGATCTCTTATTGGGACCTGGGGCACACCAACTAGACTACACTAGCTAGCCAGTGAGCCTAGAGATCCACATTTCTGTCAGTGCTGAATTACAGGTGTGCTGGACCCTGGTTTTTATGTGGGTGCTGGGAATCAAACTGAGGTCCTTGTGATTGTATGCATGTGTGGTATATGTGTGTGTGTGTATATGTTCGTGTCTGTGTTTTTATATATGTGTACATATGTGCCTGTGTGTGTGGTATATGTGTGTATGTGTTCGTGTCTGTGTGTTTATGTATGTACAGGTGCGTGCGTGCATGCGTGCGAGCATGTGTGTAGGCTGTAAGTTCAGTGTTGGATGTCTTCCTCTATGGCTCTTCATCCTCTTTTTGGACAGGGTCTCTCACTAAACCTGGAGCTCACCAATTTGTCTAGACATCCAGAAAGCCCCAATGATTGTCCTGACTCTGCCTCCCCAGAACTGGAATTACAGACACACGCCACCACACCTGGCTTTTTATGTGAATGCTGGAAGCGTGGACTCAGGTCTCGTGCCCATACAACAAACACTTCACTCGCTGTGCCATCTCCCCAGCTCTGTTTAATTTTTGACTTTCCAACAGGTGTGTGCCATGTCATTGAATTTTTAATTTGCGTGATCAATAACTAGTGTGGTTTTGTGTGCTTCTCTGGTACTCATTCATCTTCGCGTTTACTCAACTCATGAGCCAGTTTTTCATTGCTTGGTTTTCTTACTGGACAGGAAATATCTTCACTTTTTGTATTTATGGTGCATATTCATACGCCAATGTGATTTCTTTATCCCAGGCTCTTGTCTTCGTTTTTCTAGCAATATCTTATGCTTTTGCTATTGTAGCTCAGAAATCTTTGCCTAACCCAGGGCCACACCATCTTTTTTCCATTTCCTCCTGTAAGTTCCCCAGCTTTTGCATATAGGTCTATCATTCATTATGGAGAAATTTTTTATAAACAGTTCAAAGGTTGACTCAAAATTGATTATTCCTGTGGTTAGCCAATTGTCCCAACACCATTTGTTGAACAACACTCTCTGTTCTCTATGAATTTTCTTAGCATCATTGTCAAAAAAATCAATCCCCCACACGTGTGTGGGTCTATTTGTGCGTCCCCAGCTCCATTGATCTGCC
This sequence comes from Uromys caudimaculatus, assembly GCA_028551405.1. Lineage (NCBI taxonomy): Eukaryota > Metazoa > Chordata > Mammalia > Rodentia > Muridae > Uromys > Uromys caudimaculatus. The sequence goes on along the minus strand of CM052712.1, from coordinate 28,284,957 downwards.
TCCTCGGTATCAGCACCAGGCTTATTTGTAAGACTCTAATGCCTTAGGCAATATTTCTCTGGCTGCTTTGGTTTTATTTCCAGCTGTCTGGAGAATACACATTCATATGTGTGCATTTTCAGGGGTTGTTGAGCTCTTTGATCTTTGTCTTCAGATTTAGAAATTCTGGAACAATTTGCTTCAGTATTCCTATCTGCCTTCCCTCTTGCAAAGTCACACACATATCTCCTGAAAGTGTCCTTCCAGTCTCTGAGGCGTCCCCTTCTGCTTCAGTTTAGGGCTTCCAGGCTGCTCTCACACTGTTCACGACCACTGTCCGTTATCCTAGGTAAAGCAAATTCTGAGTCAGTTTCATTCTGAGGTTATGTCCAGTTCCAGAAGACCCATTTGTTCTTAATTTCTTCTTTATTTCCTCACTGGTTCTGAATTTCTCTCTATAGCACTTATAGCAACAGCCTCTCCACAGCCTTAGAAGTCAGCTCCTCCTCTTCCTCCTCCCTTCTATCTGAGAGTTTCCTTGAGTGTATTTTCCCCTAGTTAATGTTTCCATTTCCCCTTTTAAAGGACTTCATGAAGCCTAGGCTGACTTTGAACTTACAACCCTCCTTCTCCAACACTCTATCGGTGCTAGGATTGTGAGCCTGCTCATTCCAGCGTGCCCAATTTATTCAGTACTGAGGATGGACATGGGGCTTTGTGCATGTTGGGCAAGCCCTCTTCCAGCAGAGCCACATGCCCGGCCCTCTGCTTTTATTCTCCGGATTCCTTATTTGTCTAGTGGTTTCTGATGGGTGCCAACCTTATGATTTACTTTCCAAGTGCAGTTTTTGCTTTCTTCCTTTAAAGGGTGTCTGGTTTGGTTTTGTTTTCCTTCAGCTCACTTATTTACTTGAAGATCAGCTTGATTTTGTTTGTTGTGAGACAGAGTCTCATGTAGCCCAGGCCAGCCTCAAACTTGCCGTATAGCTGAGGCATGTACCCCACACCTGACTCAACTTAATTGAAGTGTTTACTATGGCACACAACCCCCAAGGTGGCAGCCACAGCTGACTGGATCTCCTGCTTTCACTGTGGTGGGGTGGGACATCATGGCAGGAAGATCAAGGTAGAAAGTTGCTTACCTCATGGCAGCCAGGAAGCAGAAGGACATAGGAAGGGGCTGAAGACACAGCTGCTCTTCCAGGAATTCAATCCAAGGACCCATTTCCTCCAACTCAGCCCCACTTCCTCATTTCCACCCCTCCCAGTAAGGCTATCAAAAGATAGCACGGTGAAGGAATGAGTCCGTTGACAGCCAGAGCCCTCAATCCATCTAAATGTCCACCTTTGAACAGTTCTGCACTGGGGACCTAGAGGCAACAAAAGAATCACTGGGGGACACTTCCTCTCCAGGACACAACACAAGCCCATCAGCTCTGACACCTGCAGAAGTCCTCAGTCACAACAGCTAAGGTGCTTGGTGTGTTCTTCCCACACTCACGCTTTAAAAGTGTGACCACAAATCCTCAAACTCTCCTACCTAATAGGCATGGTTATTATCCCCACATAATAGGCAACAAGACTGAGCCCCCAGAGACGTGAAGACGACAGCCTGAGAGATGATCCCAGACTGCTGGGGTACAGGGAGGTTATCTTGATGTAGTCAATCTCAGAAATTCACATGAAGAGCCTAAGAACCCTAGGTTCCTACCTTATTATTTTATGGTCACCTACCACAAGCTGAGCGTTAATAAGCAAATGGGAAAGGAAAGCCTTGGGAAGAGGTGGGAGAGAGAGGGAGCAGGCATATGTGTGTGAAGAACTCGCTGTTTCCAAGAGTTTAAACTGCCATTTAAATTGTGTGTGTGTGTGTGTGTGTGTGTGTGTGTGTGTGTGTGTGTGTTACACCAAAGCATTAACAAGAGAAAGCACACAGGGACACTGCTCTGAGCTTTCTAATTCCACCACCAGCGATCGTGTATCATGTATTCTTATGAGATCAGAAATATAAAAAGACGTATAAATAATTTAGATAGGCTTCTTACAGACAGCTCCCTGTTGGCTGCAGAAGAGTTATGTGAGCAACCTGGGGCCTCGCCGGATGGGGCGGAGCTTCCAGCCCCTCAGACCGCCCACTGCAGCTTCATCCAAAGCCAGGAGCTTGAAGCGAGGCGCGACCACACCCCAGGACCATAGACCCGGAGACTGCGGACCTCCTATGCAGGGCGCTGCCCACGGGAACGGTGCAGCAAAACAGCAGCTAGATTAGCGGCTGGACTTTGCCCTGGGCGGCCTCTGTCTCGAAAGCCAGGCTTCCCTGGGGAGGGAGTGAAATGTCCTCGGGAAGGAACATGGTCCCCAAGTGGTCCCCAGGCCCTGGCACGTGATTAGCCCTGCAAAAGGGAGGAGGGGTCCTTGGCTCCGTGACTACGAACTCCACCCAGAGTTACCTAGCTGGGTAACCTCCAGAGCGCGGGAGCTGTCCACCGCCTGGTGCTGAAAGGAACAAGGCAAGTTCGAGATGACCTGCTGCCAGCCACAGGGCAGGTCACGCCAGTGCTTGGGGAGGGCAGCAATGCACAATGCTCGGTTGTTTTGTGGCACGCCCACAGCACCCTGGCAGAGGAATTGACCCAAACCAGCGTTTTAAAAGGCGTTCAGGACCTTGAACCCGGATTGGAGCCCACATCCTATGGTTCTGCCATTGATGTTAAAATAGACATTGGAAGGATTTGGTTTCTTCCAGAATTTCCCCTTATGCAGCTGCCACGCCTGTATTGAATGGCTCTATGTTTCGGGTGTACCTTAGAGAAGACAGAATTCCTTGTGCTGCCTGGGTGTCAGACAGAGGAAGAACCAAGTTGTTCTTAGTACCCCCCCTCTTCACAACTCCACCTCACAGGTGAAAAAAACAGGCCTGGGAAGTTGTGACTGGTAGATGGCAGCACTGGCTCAACCTAGACTGTCTTATTCTAAGGTGTGGCCACGGCACTGTCAAGCTTCTCTGTGGGCCTGGGCTGCAGGGCAGGATGCACCACTGGAGAGCCTGGTCACGTGAGGTTTTGGGTTTACCCAATATTAAAACAAGAGTATTAGACAGGCAACCATTTATTGCATTCTATGTTCTTCAGGCCACATTACTATGCCCATTGCTGTTTTTCTCATCTGTGTACAGCCTGGCATACCCTCATACTAGTCTGTCCACAGAAGGGATGGACAGGACTAGAGCAGCCAGCCAGCTGTGCTGGGTTCTGATGCTCATCAAGCTTAGGTCCTTGGGAAAGGGTCAGACTGGGGAGATACAGCCAGGTCCTGTTGGAGTGAAAGTTCAGGGCAGGGTGAGAAGGAGAGGACTTCTATTTGTCAGTGAGGTGCCTGGACAGATGTGGGGAGCAGGCCAGGGGGCAGTATTTGCCCCGCCCACATCTATGAACTGGTAGCTTCTGTTTCAAGGAACGTGCTTGTGTGTTGATATAATAAAGGAATGGATATGAAGATTACATAGGACAGGCAGCTTGAAGGTTCTGATCATTTTGGTTTTGGTTTGATTTAGTTTGACTTCTGTCTTAGGGTTTCCATTGCTGTAAAGAGACACTGTGACCAAGGTAATTCTTATAAAGGACTATGTTTAATTGGAGCTGGCTTACACTTTCAGAGGTTCAGTCCATTATCATCATGGCAGGAAGCATGGCACCGTGCAGGCAGACACGGTGTTGGAGGAGCCGAGAGTTCTGCATCTTGATCCGACTGGAACCGGGAGAAGACTGTCTCATGGGAGTTAGGAGGAGTCTCTTCCACACTGGGTGGAGCCTGAGCATAGGGCCTCAAAGCCCACCTACAGAGTGACACACTTCCTCTAACAAGGCCACATCTATTCCAACAAGGCCGATTGTCCTAATAGTGCCATTTGCCATGGGCCGAGTTTATTCAAAACACCACAGTCACCAGCACTGCCTTCTTTCAGAGCTAATTTCACAGGGTGGATGAACTTCAGGCTGGAGATGTAGGGCTAGGCATCTTCGAGCCATTGATGCCAGACTGGGATGCCTGGTATTCATACCAAAGTGGTGGGAATTGCAGAGGGCACAAGCATGCCTACTGGCACAGAGACAAGGAATGCTTGTGGAAGAGGGTCCTACACTGCTGGGGGTGGCCCTGGAAAGGCGGACATTCCATCAATCTGTCCGGGTAAGTTTCTTTCCTCAATGCTGTGATAAAATACAGGGCAAAGCAACTTACAAGAGAAAGAGTTTATTTGGGCTTGGAGTTCCAGGGCATGGTTCATTACGGTGGGGAATTCCTTCTAGCAGAGATCTGAAGTGTATGGTTGCATTGTATCCATAGTCAGGAAGCAAAGAATGATGAATATTGCTGCTCAGCTCAATTGTATTCAGTCTGGGACCCCAGCTCATGAGACCATACTGCCTACATTTAGGGTAGTTCTTCCTGCCTCAATTTACACAGTCTGGAAATACTCTCACTGAAACACCTTTAGACACATATATGTTTCTATGGTGATTCTAAATCAAGTCAAACTGAGCATGGCAATTGCTCTTTACACCACCTGTATCACAGACACACCTGTTGACTCAGCAATCAAGTCCCAGGAAGCTCACCACACACATGCACTATTGTGGAGACCATGGTTGCCCTTTGCACCTGCCACTGGGATCTGGGGCCCATGAGCACAGTCATCATGGTACATACTTCCTACAGATTTGCTTGGGGTACACTGTCACAGAAGCCCTTAAAACACACTGGCAGCCAAAAAGGCAGCTCATAGCACAATGCCTGTGGTGCCAGTGTCCAGAGTGCTTGTAGGGGCCAGACTCACTCTGGGTCTTTGGAAGGGGCCAAGGAGAAGCCCAGCCTCCAACGAAAATCATTATATGTTGCTGGACCAGGGTGGGGTTGGCTCTGCATTCCCCACCATCCCGTCGACCTTAACTTCTGAGCCATTCTCATGGTTACAACCTAAACCCAAGATTCCAGAGAAACCCAAAGCATAGTTCCAGTCACAGACTCTTGGGATTTGCATATACTCAGCCATATGGGAACAGAAAGGGAAGAGGCCAGGCCAGACCCAGAGCTCTGGTTTACACATGGCTATTTGTGCTGTTCTCTCCAGAAGTTTGACTCTGTTCTTTTCTGCTTTTTGGTACTCTCAGAATGATTGGCAGAGAACTGGCTTCTACATCATGGCTTCTTAATGGCATGGTCATGATGAGGTCACCTTTGAGAATCACTCAGTATGAAGGACCTTGCTGTAGTACAGGGTGTGGGGAGGGGAGGTCCTGGACTGGTTGACAAGAGACTTGTGCTCTTTCCACTTGTGTGGCTCTAGGCCATCTGTGCCTGTGTGCATCTTAGTCTTTCCATCTATGTATCAACTAATGTGTGTGGCCAGAGAGACAAGCCATGGTCACGTGTGCAATTGAACCCAGCTATGCAAATGCCACCTTCCGCCTCCTTCCTTCCCATTAGCAAAACTGAGGCCATAGTTCAAGCTTGCCTCCTTTGTCGGATATCATTGTCAGTGTCATCTGTCACCTTGATCAACCTAGAGTCACTTGGGAAGAGGGACTCTCAGCTGAGGAACTGTCTCCATAGGACTGACCTATGGGCATGTCTGTGAGGCGTTTTCTTAATTTCTAATTGATGGTGGAGAGCCCACACCACTGTGCCATCTGTGGGCCAGTGGGGGTTGTATTAAAAAAGGTAGCTGAATGTGAAGTTGAGAGCAAACCAATGGTTTGCTGCTTCAGGCTCCTGCCTTGACTTCCTGCCTTGGCTTCTCCATGATGTAATAGTCTGTAGATAAAGTAAACCCTTTCCTCCTCAAGTTGTTTTTGGTAGTGTTTTATTACAGCAACACAAACCGTTGAGGACATTGGAAAACATACGCAATCAGTATGGCTCATTATTCTGACAGCCTTAACTTGACAGTGCCACTCAGGGACCGAAGCATTGCATCTCTCCATGGCGTGGAGTGATATTAATATTTACTACTGGTAGGAAATGACACTTAAACTCAGGAATATGGGAGGGCATGGGGGAGGGGGAGGCAATCCTGATAGCCTTAACAGGCTGCCTCGTGACCCAAGGTAGCTGCTGAGCACCACCATCCATATCTTCTTTCCATCCCAGGAAAGAGTTAAGGATTATAAAAGATCTCATGTCCTAATAAATATGTTCTAGAAGTTGAACACTATACTTCAGTTTAGTCCCATTGGCCAGAACTTAGTCACATGACCCCACTTGCCTACAGTGGAATCTGAGAAGCATTTTTATCTATCCTAGGTAACTGACTAATGGCCACCTAAAGTTCAGGACTCATTTGTTCCTGGAACAGGGAAGACAATAGCCAGATTGGGCTTCTCAGCCCACAGACACCTAGGTCCAAGGTCAGCCCTGTCCCTGGGTGCCAGCACATGACAGGAGAAGAGTATTCTTACAAGGACACAGTCCTACATATGAAATTAGGGCCCCATCTCTAACTTTAACTATCTTCTGAACACCCCATCTCTAGATGATGGGGGTCAAGGCTTTGAGATGGGGAAACAGAATTCAGTCCAAAGCACAGTGGCCGTTCATTTCAGAACAAATGAACTTGGGGCCTCACTGCAGCCAAAGCTGTGATAGCTGAAGGCGTGGCCCAGGCTTAGCAGTGTACTGTGACATGGCTGTGGTTCTGGAGAAAGCATCTTCAAAGCTCAGATAAGCAGAGCACTCCACATCCTTGAAAAACCATCATCCACATGACAGGGACCAGAGCCTGACCTTCCAAGGGCTTTGTAAAACCTGGAAGCCACAGCTGCTCCCTAGCCATAGCTATACTCATCCTGTGAGCCCGAGTCCAGCTCTCCTGTGAGTGGTGTGGAACACTGCATAGATTAAAGCATCTCTCCCTTTAAGACTGCTCCAGGCCCCTCATAGAAGCCTGTCTGTTGCTTTCACCCTGCGTTTGTTCAACCATCAGGATGGTAGGAAAGAAGGACACGCCCAGCACTCCTGCTCTGTGGCAAGCCCTTCACACACCTAAGCGCATGTGACCCCGTCTCCTTCAGCCCTTTTTCAGTGGAAGCTGCAGATGTAACACGCTGGCACATCAGAGGTAGCAGGGGTGGGGCCGAGCCAACCACCCTTTGAGCCCAGCTTACTTTGCATTTGTGAAACAAAAGCCAATTTGTTGAACTAAATGTCCGAAATGCTCTGTCTGCTGGAGTCTGAGTCTAATGTATGTGCTGGGGAGAATCCAATGAGGTATATTCCCCGGCTCCTTGGATCTGATCACCTCCTGCTTTCTCTGCCTGGGTGCTGGCTGCATTCTCTAATTAAGAATGCATCTTTGCCGTTTGATCTGCACTGTCTGCTTTTCCTTTACTGCTGACGCACTCTAGCGGGCGGCTTGCTGTCCACATGGAAACGCCCTTTGCCTAGCGAAGAGAGGATGGGCTCACTGTCTGCCTGGCTCTGTGCAGAGCAGAGGCAGTTTGATATAAACCCTACATGAGAAATTCAACAAAAACAAAAAGCCAAGAAAAACATCCCACAGCCCACTCCAGTCTCTGTGCTGGTAGCTATGGTGTCTGGGCAAGCTAAGGGAACACTCAGGAAGTTTTATCTTAATGGGAAGCTGACACGAATGGCTGAAAATGGCTCAGTGGAAAGGCTTCTCCAATTTGATTGATGACTGATTGATTGATTGATTTAGACTATTGGAATATGGAGGGTGACACTAAAATATATAGAATAGTCTCTCCAATAACACAAAGCACTTCCTTGGAGAGGAGCTGAAGAGGAAAAGAGGTGGCAGTATGACCCAGGGAAGAGGTGGTCCGATCCAGGTTCCATGTGAAGTCTCCATCAGAAACACAGGCTGTGAGTGCAGGCTATGCGTGTGTTCTGGGCACTGGGCTTGACAGTGCCACTCAGGGACCGAGTCATTGCATCTTTCCATGGAGTGGAGTGCTATTAATATTTACTGGTGGGAATTGACACTCTGACTCAGGAATGTGGGAGGGTATGGGGACAGGGGGAGGCAATCCTGATGATCCTAAGCTATAGTCAACCACCCAGATGAGCTCTCCGAGGTGCTGAACGTTCCTTTCTCCCACAACTACCCAGGTCAGGACAGAAGTAATGAGACTGTTTACTGAACATCTATCATGTCTGTGAAGCAGATTGTGTTTACTGAGCACTTACTATGTGCCTGGTGCCTGGCTACCCATGAAAAATTAGCTCATTAGCACACACGGTCCTTACCCTGGTTCTTTGCCTTTGATTGACCTGAGTTCTTTCTGCCTGCTCCTGAAGCCTCTGTTGCCATCCTGACCCATGTGTGGCCTGGCCAGTTTGGTCCTTTGTTCTCTAGCACATATGTCCTGGCCATGACAGCACCTTGTGCCTGGCCTGCCAGGACCATCACTTGCTTCCTGCTGTCAGAGGGAGCATCTAGCCCCTGGAAGCCATTATCTATATACCACGGCCTCCACTAGATTCTGGGCACCATGAAAGTGGGGCCTATGTCTTTCTGAGTCAGGAGTAAAATTTTTGGACATACTATCACCCTATAGCTCAGGCTTGTCCTGAACTCAAATTAGCAGGCCATCATGGCTTCAACTTCATGATTGTCTTCTTGCCTCTGCTTCCCAAATGCTGGAACCACAGACATGTGCAACCCTCCCCGGCCAGGGTTGTACCTTGCCCAGCTCTGTGTCCTCCACATGTGACTCAGAGTTCCAACAACAGTGAGGGCTCAGTCACATGGCTAATGGACCTAGAAATAAGATTGATGGCAGAGAGGCTTGAACCTAGGGCTTCTATTCCTGGCTGGCTTCTGCGAGGAAAGCCTTGCCCCATTGCAGTGTCTGCTCTCAGGAGTTCCTAAGTATTAACGACCTAGACCCACCCTGTAACCCACAAGGTATGGATACCTGTGGTCTTCATTGTACAAGCAGGGGGGGAAGCTGAGCCATGGGTCTGATGACAGTTACCTGGAAAACAGACCATCCACTTTCACTGTTCTGAGGAGTTCTGTCTACTGTAAACTTAGTGAGCTAAAACTGGGCATCACTTCCTGACTTTACCCAGTGACTCCCACTGCATCTCTCTGTCCCATGGTCCCTTTGGGACAGAGTGGCTGGAAGGTCTATGCAGCACATGGGAAGGACCCTATAGCTACGTCACTGGTATACGCCATTGCTCATGCACACTCTGGCATGACTGACAATCTTGGGGTCTTTCCCTGTAGATTTCTGTTTTAGAAAAAGTGAGGCTGGATCTAAAGCAAAAGAAGCCTCAGGAGGATCCATCTGTGCCCTGTGTACCTACAACAGGGAGCATCGGGGGATGTTGGGCCAACCCAAGGGGAACATACCAGAGCTCAGGCTATAGCCTAGTCTCAACCCAATCTCAGCTTTCATCTGCTCATTTCAGCCTGTGACCCTGAGGCTCTAGGTAGTCTGTGCAGGTTAGGTCGTTCTGAAAACTACAGTTAAGTCTGAGGCTTTGATAACTGGCTTGGATCACAGGTGGGAAATGGGAAGGGAACGGGGAGGGTTGGGGATCCAGGTTTGCCGTCAGGTCATGTGGGTTAATCTTCATCAAAGCTCAGCTTCCTACCCTGTTAGGCTGGATATTTTTGTGTCAACTTGACACAAACTAAAGTCATATGAGAGGGGGTAACCTCAATTGACAAAATGCCTTCATTAGATCTAGCTGTAGGCAAGCCTGTAGAGTATTTTCTTAATTAATGATTGATGGGGGTCCCAGTCCACTGTGGGTGGTCCCAACCCTGGACTGGTGGTCCTTGTTCTATAAGAAAGCAGGCTGAGCAAGCCATGGAGAGCAAGCCAATAAGCAGCAGCCTCCATGACTTCTGCATTAGCTCCTGCCTCTAGGTTCCTACCTTGTTTGGGTTCCTGTCCTGACATCCTTCAAGGATGAACAGTGCTAGCTAGGCAGTGGTGGTGCACACCTTTAATCCCAGCACTCAGGAGGCAGAGGCAGGTGGATTTCTGAGTTCAAGGCCAGCCTGGTCTACAGAGTGAGTTCCAGGACAACTAGGGCTACACAGAGAAACTCTATCTCGAAAAACCAAAAAAAAAAAAAAAAAGATGAACAGTGCTGTGGAAGTGTAAGTTGAATAAACCCTTTCCTCTTCAACTTGCTTTTTGGTCATGGTGTTTCATCACAGCAATAAAAACCCTGAGATGATGGCTAATGCTTTAAAAACCCATATATACATACTGTTTTGATGGAGGACAGCTGGCTGGAAAGGCTCCAGACCCCATGCTCTCTTCCTCACATTGCTCTAGTCTCTAAATCTCTAATCAACAACATCAAGCTGTTTGCTCTCACTCCTTGAGATCTGGAAACATTTGGGAGCATCCACACATTCCACCCAGGAAGGTGGCCCATCTAGGACCCCCAAGTTTGTCCTCTGTTTTGGGTTGAATTGGCGCTGGGCTAAGCCAGGACCACCAGATCAGACTGGGGAGACCAGAGACACAGTGGAGGTGAAAGGGATACGGGCACAGCCACATCTCTGCACTGACATGCAATCCTGACCAGATTCCTCAAGATCGGGCTTCAGTGGCACACGCTTACTTCTTTGTATACGTTTAAAGTTCAGGAAACCAATTCACAGGGTGATAGATACAGAATAGAACCAGAATGACCTTGGACACAGGGATGCACCAGGTGAGTGGGAAACTGCCATACAACACAAACCCTGCTTCAGTGGTTATCAGTATGCTCCCTAGTGATCTGGGCTGTGATGTGTTATGGCTCAGGTTTCCTGTAGCATGGGCCCAGTAAGAAACTCATACCTCATTTGATGCTGGACACAGACCATAAGACAGTTCATATTTGAACCCTTGTGAGACAATGTTAGGTCTACTTTAGGGGTGACTCAGATACTTGGTCTTTCTCAGCTCCTGTTTTAAAATAGCTGAGCCCCACTTGCTAGATTGATTGCAGAACTTACTTACTGGCCATGAGCTGTACTCTCACAAGGAGGGGTTCAGGTAGCTTGGCTGGTAGAGTGCTCACATAGCATGCATAGCAGCGGATTTAATAGTGACCATTGCATAAACCAGATGTGGTGGTACACACCTGGAATCCCAGCCTCCAAACAGTGGAGGCAGGAGGATCAAAAGTTCTGCTACACAATAAGTTTAAGATCAGCCTGGGCCAAAATAATGTAAAATAATACATAAAAGTTAAAAATTAAAAACTGAAGCCCTTTGTCTGAATACCTCATTTGGAAGCAGGCCATTAGGAATCGCCAGGCTCAGTGTTGTCTTCTCTCTATTCCAGCACACCAGAGGGTTATGGAGCTCTACCTGCTGTAGGTCTGTGTGAATCCTGATGCCACTAGAGACAGTGACTAAAGACGGCAATACCACAGCCTGTAAAAGTAACTTTTATTTGCCTGATGTAATTATCATCTCTGAGGCTTACTGCTGAATAAGCTCATCCTTTCTAGTTCTTTCTGAATTCTGACTGGTTTAACTCAGCTGTTCTGGCTCAAACTCTTCTCCAAGCTGACTGATTCAATCTGTCTTCTCTTGCTTCTCACTGAATTGTTCTGCAAGGCCTCAAACTAACTCTGGAAATTTGTTCTACTTTTCTGGCTCCTTATTCTCTGGCTTCAGCTACCTCTGCTGACCTGCACTGAACTTCATGAATTAAAGAATGAACTCCACTCCATAGCACTGCACTCACCGCACTGCACTCAATGTGCCACACTGCACTCACTGCACTGCACTGCACTCACTGCACTTCACTCCACTCACTGCACCGCACTCACTGTGCCACACTGCACTCACTGCACCGCACTGCACTCACTGTGCCACACTGCACTCACTGCACTGCACTGCACTCACTGTGCTACACTGCACTCACTGTGCCACACTGCACTCACTGCACTGCACTCCATAGTACTGCACTCACCGCACTGCACTCACTGTGCCACACTGCACTCACTGCACTGCACTCACTGCACTGCACTCACTGCACTGCACTCACTGTGCCACACTGCACTCACTGCACTGGCTCCCAACTTACTGATGAACTCACTGAACTCTCCAAAATGACTGCTCTTAAATGGCTTTCTCCTGAGAGTTGGGCATATCCTATCTCTGACTCGTTCTGTCAAATCTTTCTCTGATTTGTCACTTTGTCCCTCAATTAGAAGTCATTTTCAAACATAGCTATTCCCTTCTACAAGCTAATTTTACCTTCATTGTTTGGGATTAAAGGTATGTACTAAAGGTGTGTCTAAATTCAGGCTGGATCATACAGACCTAGAAGATCTTTGGATGTTATCCAATCAGCCATGTTGCTGGATTAAAATTCTACAACAGCCAAGACAGGTAGGGCAGCCTCTCAGGACACAGAAGCCATTCTCACAAGGACTTGGGTCAGATGTTCACTATCATCTTGAACTTTTTTCCTTTGTCTTTGAATATATGTTTTGTGACAGTGGAACTTCAGAGTGCACGTACAACTAGGAAAACATGGAAACTGGAGCAGCTGGCTGGGGCTGGGAACCATGTCAGGCTTGCTGCTGCTGCTGCTGCTGCTGCTGGGTGGTGGGGGTGGGGGTGGGGGTGGGGTGGGGGTGGCAATTGTGGGGATCCTGGGAAATGGGAAGGTTCCTGGGGGGGCTAATGCTCAGGCCATCCTGAGAACATGGGAGGACACTGATTCTCCATCACGGAAGCTTGGCCCAGAGGTAACTGTGTGTGAACTCTAGCCAAAGCCAAGACCAGACCTGAGGGTGAAGACAGTGAACTTGACAGAGCTTTAGAAGCATGCAGAGTCAGAGCAAAGCAACCAAGGAGATCAACATAAAGTTTCTCTAAAAGCTGAGCACAGACCTGCCACATGACCCAGTTAAACCCCTCCCAGGAATCCACAGTCAGGATGCTGGGTCCCACCACAGAAATCCTCAAACACCATAGCTATTGCTGCACTTCTCATGATAGCCAGGAAATAGAAGTAACCAAGACAGCCAACAGAAGGAGGGATGGATAAAGTACATAAGATTCACATGCCTGGTGGGAATTTTGTGAAGCCACAGCATGTGCATGGAAATGGATGGGCCTGGAAATTATTATGATAAGTGGAACAAGCCAGATCAGAAAGACAAATAGCACATGATTTCTCTCCTGTGGAACCCAGATTTAAAGTTATGTGAAGGGTGTGTGTGTGTGTGTGTGTGTGTGTGTGTGTGTGTGTGTGTGTGTGTGTATTTGTGTTGGATGTATACATGTTTCCCATGTATAAATATTTTGCATTTTAAATGTAAACATGGATGGACATGTATGTGGAGACCTGAGGTTGATGTCAGGAAATATTTCCCAACATGCCTCTACCTTATTCATTGAGACAAGGTCTCTCAATCAAACTCAGAGCTCACCCATATGGCTAGTCTCACTAGCCAGCTTTCCCTGGGGAAACCCTGTCTCCACTTTCTAAAGCTGGAAGTGCATGTCACCCATCACATGCATTTGGTATTAACATGGTGTCTGGAGGTGTACACTGTGGTCTTCATGGTTGTGATTTTGAGTTGTATCTGTCAGGAACAACAATGCCACTTTCAATTAAAAATTAAAGATGGGAGAAGAGAAAGCTTAGATGACCTCTGTATTCGTTGTCTCCTCGCTGTCACAAAATACCTGAGGAAAGTGACTTAAAGAAGGAAGGGCTGCTTTTGGCTCACAGTTCAAGGGTGCAGCCCATCACAGCGGGGAGGTCAAGGCAGCAAGGGTAAGAGGCAGCTGCTCATATCATATCTGCAGCCAGGAAGCAGGGAGATGGATGCTGGTGCTCAGCTCATTTTCTTCTCTCAGCTCATGATCACTGCACATGGGAGGATGACACCCATATTTGGGGTGGGTTCTCCCTCCTTAAGTAGCCCCATCTAGGAACTTCTTCAGAGAATGCCCATATGTTTGTCTTTGAGGTGACTGACTATCCCATCAAGTTGACAATATTAACTCTGCAATCTGAATTAGATCCCACCAGGCTCTCTAGAAGACCAAGATGGATGGACTGTACGGACATAGAAGGAGATCCGTTGGGTTGTCTTACATAATGAAGTCTGAGCCATCCCCCCAAGGCTGTCTGAGGACTGAAGAGGCTGGAAATCTAGTAATGCTCAGCCCATGTGGCTGCATCCATCAGTAGTCTCTGGAGGCCTGGAAACTCCCCAGAGAGCTACTGTGTTCAGTGCATGTTTGAAGGCAAAGGGTCTGACATCAGCAGAGGTTGGCAGCTTCGGTGACAGTGGCAGCAGAGATACACACACTCTACACCAAGAAGGGCAGCCAGATAGGTGACCTTTCATTCATTGCTTTACTTTTTACTTCTTTATATCTGAGAAGCTGGGTCCCTGACTTGATTTTCTCTTAAGCAGCTTCACAGACATGCCCAGAATTGCGCCTCTCCATTGGTTCCAGATCCCACTAGGTTGACAAGACCAACAGCCTTGTAAGTGAACTTGCTGAAAGGTCATCTTGGGAAACCCTGACACTCAGATGTCACATGGATAAAACATTGGGGGATGGGTGAGATCTCAGAGGTTTCATGCTTGCTACAAAGGAGTGAGAATCTGAGTTGGGATCCTCAGAACCCACAACACTGTTGGTGAGTTTAGCAGCCTGTCTGGCTTTCTAGTCTTGGAGAGAAGACATGGGGAAACACCAGAGCAAGCTGGCTAGCAAGATTAGCCATACCGGAGAGTTCTGAGTTTGATTGAGAGTTCCTGAGTTTAATTGACAGTCTCAATGAATAAGGCTTGGAAAATCAATAGAGAATGATCCCCAGCGTCAAGCTCAGTCCTCAACGTGTATGCACAAACAGGTGTACCCAAACACAGGTGAAAACGGGAAGGGGAAGAGGCCATTTAGTACAGAAACTATGCTTTCTCAGAGTGCTGTGCTTTCAGTTTGTGCTGACTAGTTTTTCATCAATGTGACACAAGCTAGGGTCATCTGGGAGGAGGGAACCTCAATTGAGAAGACACCTCTATAAATTGCATACAGGCAAGTCTCTAGGATGTTTTCATGATTAGTGATTGATGAATAGAGCCCAGTCTGCTGTGTATGATGTCACCCCTGGGCAAGTGGTCCTGGGCTGTGTTAAAAAGCAAGTGGAGCAAGCCCAGGGGAGCAAGCCAGGAAGCATCATTTCTTCATGTTCTCTGCTTCAGTTCCTGCCTCCAGGTTCCTGCTTGAGATCCTTCCCTGACTTCCCTCAGTGAAAGGCTGTGACCTGGAAGTGTTAAGATGAACTAAACCCTTTCCTTCCAGGGTTGCGTATGGTCATGTTCTTTATCATAGCAACAGGAAGGAAACTAGACACAGTTTACGTGCTTATGATATGTGGTGGGTTGAATAAAAATGGCCCCCATAGACCTGTAGGAAGTTGTACCATTAGGAGGCTTTTTTATGGAATAGGTGTGGCCTTGTTGGAGGAAGTGTGTCACTGGGGGTGGGCTTTGAGGTGTCAGGTGCTCAAGCCAGGCCCAGTGTCACTCTCTCTTCCTGCTGCCTGCCCATCCAGATGTAGAGCTCTCAGCTCCTCTCCAGCACTATGTGTGCCTGCATGCTACCACACTTCCCATCATGACGATACTGGACTAAACCTCTAAACTATAAGCCAGCCCCAATTAGGTGTTTTTCTTTATGAGAGTTGCTGTGGTCATGGCATCTCTTTGCAGCAATAGAAACCCCAAGACAGGTTGTCACTCATCCTCAATATTGTCCCCTTACAGTCTACAAGCAATCAAATTTAAAGGGAAGAGTTTCCTATTCTGTGCCCTTGCCAGCAGCCTCTTGCCCTCTGAACAAGTGACATGACTGCTTTAAGGTGGGCCCCTCAGAGTCCTTAAGCTCTCTGCACTGTATCAGGGCTGTGTATCCTCAACCCAGGCTCTTTTTCCCTAAAGAGTCTGCTATGTGCTGGTGTGGATGAGGGAGCTCCAGCTTGGAGTTAGTCCTCCGCAGCATATGTCCTAGGGGAGTCCCAGCTGTGGTCCTCCTCTGCCAGGAGGAGGAGGGAAGGGGAAGGTGCCTCTTGCCTGCGTCAGCAGCCTTCCTCCCATAGGCTCTCTGCCCCAGCACCTACATAACCTTGACTGGATGTTTGTTACAAACGCAGAATCCCAAGATTGCCCAGGTCAGCTGAGATGCATCTGTGTCCTAATAACACTCCCAGAGAACACGAAGCCCTAAGCAAGAGAGGCACTTAACCTGAGTCCTTGGCTCCGAAAATTTAGCTTCACCTAGTGCTGTTTGCAATATGGCCACTGGGGGGCACCAGAGCTAGGCGTTTGATAAAAGATTTCCCAGACTATCTGGGGGAAAATGAAATTTAAAACAGATGCTTTCCCACCTAGATCGCAGTACAGGAGCCTCTATCCACCTGCAAAAAAAAAAAAAAAAAAAAGTGTTTTTCATTAGAAAAGTCCTTGTGATGAGCATGCCAATCAAAAGTAAGAGACTGGTTCTCACTATGGAAAGCCTATGGTACAGGCCAACATCCTAGACCCAGGGCCTCAGACTTTGAACCCCAGATATTTGTGCTGTTTCCACTGCAGCCAAGTCCTGTCTATGTCTGAGCTGAGTATCTCCATGCATAATATACAGACATTTGGGCAGCAAGATTCCCAGGGCCCCTCTGGTTCCAAAGCTGCAGCTCAGACTGCCGGGGTCATTTTCTGCAGCCTTCCACGCTAGGCCCTAGAACTTTCCAAGGAAATGAAAGCAGGCTTTACACCTTATGTCCACAAGTAGAGGATACTTCTTCCCTGTGGTCTCCTCTAGGAGACCCGAAGCTTGCTGAAATGGGGGTTCTGCCCCACCTAGGTATGAAGGTTTCCAAATACTCAGAAGCAAATGGTACTTGGTCTCTTTGCTACACAGACTCTGGGCCTCAGAAGGGGAGCAGAGAATGAAGCAGGAAACTTTTCTAGCTATTCAAAGATGGAGGAACCTAGGCTAAGGGAAGGAAACGGCTATACCCTGAGTCTCCATGGGCCAGACACTGGTAGAGCAAGGAATAAAACCCAACTGTCTAAAAGCTAGGAGCAGCACCCAGTGCTGTTGCTTCCCTCAGGCTCCTGGACTCGGGGGGTCAGCACTCACGAACTCTCCCAGGAGCAGCTGCCAGGGCAGTGCTAGCAGAGGAAAACCAGAATGCAGGGGCTGCCCTGTAGTAGGCTCCTGTTCTTGTGAAAGGCCAGCAGGCAGCGTCCTATGAGTGAGCCTGTGGCACCCAGCAGGGCAGGTAAGAAGGACAGGCAGGGCCACATGTGGTGATCAGGGAAAACCTCAGGAGGTGACTCATGTGCCAGAAATTTGAAATTTGGGGACAGCTGTATGGGCTTAGGAAACAGTATCCACTCAGAAACAGCAGGTGCAAAGGCCATGCGATGGACTCACTGTAAGAAATGACAATCTTCATTCACAACAGAGTTATGAATGATGGAGATTCAGAGTAGTGAAAGCGAAGCCATTTATTAGATGTCTTAAAAAAATAATGTGGGGGAATGGGGCACCAAGATGGCTCCACACCAAAGGCACTGTCCACCAAGCCTGTTTGTGGGGGTCCCTGAAAACTCTGCTGGTGGCAGAGAAGCAAACTGCAGGAAGCAAGAGGGAACTGGTTCAGGACGACCTAGCTGGTTCAAACCTTCGGAAGTCTGACCCCAAGCAGTTTATTTTTAACATATTTAAGCACAGACATGTAGGGATAATGCCTTATGCACTGTGTAAAAGCATCACCTGTCAGGAAAATGCTGAACAGCCTATAGCAAAGCAGGAGAGAATAAAAGGTGAGACACCCAGCAGAGAGAATGGAATGCCGGGAAAGTCAGGCGTGTAGGATTCGCCAGCAAGACACGAAGGAAATCGGACATAAGAAACTAAGAAGAGGTAACCAACCACATGGCAGACATAGAATACTATAAACGGGTTTATTAAGTTCCGAGCTAGTTACAGTATAAGCCTAGCTTAAGATCTAAGCATTAATTCACAAATGAATAAGCCTTTGTGTCATTATTCGGGAAGTGGGACGGACACAGAAAAGAACAAATGGTTACAATTCAATCTTAGAAAAAGATTTCCTTATGACAATTACAAGCAAGCTTAGGGCACGACTACATCAATACATTGCCAAGCATGTGTCTTTTACAAAGTACCTGTGACCTCTTTCACAAGCGTGGGTTCTGCGGTCTGAGAAGCAGTCTAAGGAGGAAGGGTTTAAGCACAATAGTAAAGCTCTTCTGCAAAGTGCATGGGACCTCTTCCATGAGAGTGAGTTATTCAGGGGAGACCTGGAGCTACAGAGAGTAAAAGATCACCAGGCTAGCAAACAGCTTCCCTCCCAGCCTCCTGGATAGAGAGCAGGTATGCACATCCCTTCCACTGAAGAAAAACACTTGAAAGGTTAGCCATTCTGGTTTCTCTGTTGCTATCTGTAAACACTGGGGCCTGTATCCTTCTACACACACACACACACACACACACACACACATACACACACACACACACACACACACACACACACACTTTTTTTAAAATTAAAATTAAATGTAACAGCCTAGAGACCACATCAGAAAACCCTTAGACCTGATAAACACACTTAGTAAAGTAGATGCAAAAAAATCAACATAAAATCCCAACAATCTTTAGGAACGGCAATAATGGACACACTGACAGAAATAACAGGAGGACGCGCCCACTCACAATAGTCTCAAAAAGTTACCCACCCAGGAATAACCTAGCCAAGGGGCTGTGTGAATTCTATAATTACAACTTTAGACCTGAAGGAAGGAACTACAGAAGCCCCTACAAGATGGAAAGACTTCCCATGTTCATATATGGACCCGCAGAATTAATATTGTGAAATGGCTATATCAGAAAGCAACGCTTGGGTTCAATATTATCTGTCAAAATTCCAATGTCATTCTGTACCAAATCGAACAACAACAACAAAGCCCATAAAGTTCAAGTAGAAACATCCAAGATTCTGAATAGCCAAAGCAGTTCTGAGGGGAAAGAGCAGTTCTGGGGTACCTGGGGTATCACGATATCTATATTCAAGTTACACTACAGAGCTACACCAACTGAACACCACAGCACTGTCATAAAAACGCACACGCAGGCCAACAGGCGCAGGACCTAAACAAACCCACAAAACTCCAGCCACCTGGGTTTTGAGGAAGGGGCCAAAAACATACGCTGAAGAAAAGACAGACTCTTCAACACAAGTTGGGGGGCTGGAGATCCACATAGAGGGGATGAAACCAGAACCCCACCTTTTGCCCTGTGCAAAAATCAACTTCAAATGAATCAGCGACCTTAATGTAAGAGCTCAACCTTTGAAGCTGTTAAAAAAATAAAAAGAAAATATTTTAAGATTTTGGCACTGGCAAAGACTTTCTGAAAAGGCCTCCAAATGCCTAGGGAATAATAGCAGGAACTGACAACAGGATCACAAGAACTTTAAAAGCTTGAGAGCAGCAAAGAAACAATGGGAGACAGAATGCATGGTGGGAGAAAAATCCCTGCCAGATATACATCTGACAGTGTATACGAAGAACAGATTGTCCAAGGTAACATCTCAACTGTCCACACGGCTCCTGCCAACACCAGACCCGTCAGCCTCTCCCGGTGCCTCCACAGGTTCACATGGTAGGGAGGCTGCTGCTGAGCCTCAAGGCGTTAGATGTTTGGAAAGCTTCTGAATTGGGCAATTTTCAGCTCTTCCTCAAATCTTAAATTCTGCATTGCTGACGATGTTTAACTCTATTGTTTCTTGCTACACAGAACAAGGCGTTCCCCTCCCACCAGCCCTGGGCTTTGTGGAGATGACAGTGGGGACTTGGGGCTGAAAGCACTTCACAGCAGAAGTAGGGGTGGGCGCCGTGCACCGCCCCCAGCCAGCAGCCTGGGTGTAAGATGTTCTTGTGTCACTTCTTTGCATCCACGGGAAGTGTTCCAGGTGCCTGTTGGGTTTTGAACTTGAGGGTGGGGCATGTTGTTGCAACAGGGTTTGGGGACACTTGGAGCCAGAAGGTGTCCCATAGTGGCTCTGGGCATGCCTTTCAACCTCTCACAACCTTGACTTCCTGGACTGTGATAGGAACAACATCCTCTTCCGGGGTTGTCATGTGGATTAAATGAGCCGCAGCTATAGGACAAGCACGCAGGGAGGGATCCATTGACCCCTGGTGTGACTACAGAACACCAACTTTGGGGACCACCATGTGCCATGTTGCACTGGGGTCAGCTCCACAGCCCAGAGTCTACTGAGGAGGTATTCAGGGAGGACCATGGGATTGCTGCAGCTCTAAGGGCACCTCATGGGCCAGGCTCCCAGATACCTCTGTCCAGGTCCAGCCATCTGACATAAAGGCAATTGCTCTTGAAAAACACCAAAGTGCCTGAAGCTATGACCTGGTGAAGAAGCTGCAGGGTTTTCTGACAAGGAAATGTCACTGGGCACTAGGGGAGAAAGAACCATGGGTCCAGGAGGAGGAACTCTCGCTATAGATGCTAAGAGGAAGGGCCACTGGGCTGCTGCCTGCTGCCAGCCCCAGGACATCCAGGCAAGGAGAACAGAGGGGACAAAGAACAGTGGACAAACTAGACATCTAGGCCAGTGACATGTTCTTCCTGAGCCTTCATGGTGCCTTTGTCTAAAGAGAGCACCCAGGACCAAGAGCCCACTAAGGCCCAGGTCCAGGGACCTGCTGATACTGCTGAGAGCTGGCTGTCCACAGTGGCAGAGACTGGGCAGAGAGAAGGAGGGATAGTGGGTGTTCAATACTCTGTGTGCTCTGTTTGTTGTGAAGTTTAAACCTCTAGAAACAATGAAGTTTATTAAAAAGCAGAGGAAGAGGACAAAGCAGCATGGGGAGTGGAATCACACCTCCTCTAGGGAGTCTTCCCTGACTGCTGCTCACCCCTGAAGGCAAACCTTCTCATTGTTTCTTACTAGCTGTGCCCTCCCAGGCTAACAGGTTCTGCTATTTTAAGCTTCCAGGGCAGCTGGCCCATTGGCCCCTGGGGGGCAGAGTGAGGGTACCTCAGACCCTCTCACTCCTGCCTCAGTACCCGAGAGGCCTGTGGAGAAGAGCAGTGGTTTTCTAAATAGCTATAGCCTTCCTATCCCTTCTGAGATCAAGATAGACGCAGGGACACACTGTGCTGAGTACCTGACATGCTCGGTTAGTGCCACTGCTGCTGTGTCTGTCTCTGTGACACCCTGGGCTGTGAAGCCCTGAAGCATGAGGCCCATGTGGACTTTCTCTCTTCCTACTGCACATGATATAGGTAAAGACCAAGGCACAGGAAGTCACCTGTTCCTACCTGGTGACTCAGTGGGCTGCCAAGGAGCAGACAATGGTCCTCCCCCGAAGGGCCTCGCCCTTCTCAAAGCCCTCCTCTCCTCACATGAAATGTCCCAATGCACTGGGTGACTCACCAGCAAGTGGCACATGGCTGGGTGTCACTCTGCCTTCAGAGGTGGGCAAATCATGACTCAGACTCACACAGAGGCTCAGCGCCCTGAGAGACAATGGAGTGTGTGTGTGCACTGGGGAGTGTGGAGGTGTCGGTAGTCGTGGGCCTGATGTAGCACACAGCCCTGTGTCATGAACTGTGTGACCATCAGCATCTCAAACTCCCACCGCTTGTCCTGTGATTCCTGGAAGTGTGGTCCTGTGGAGTGGGTGCCGCTCCGGTGAATGAGGGAAACAGAAAGGTAGGGATGGGGAACTGTGCCAGGGCAGGGCCGGAAGGTGAGGAGGGATGAGGAGGATGGAAAACAGGGCTCTGCCACTCAGCAGCTGTGCTGTGTGCCCCTTAGCAACCTCCATCTTTGACAGGAGGGACAGATGGGTTACAGGGTGTTGGAAAGATCCGTGGAGCCCAAATAGCAAAAGTAACTGGATATAGCCAAAGCCCGGGGAGCCTGCACAGTGGAACTGGGGGCGGGGCAAGCTTAGCATGACCAGGTAAGCCCCAGAGCTTGCTGAATGTTCAAGGTGCTCACATGTATGTTTTCTCAGGACTCCTGTGGAATTCCAGCCCAGCTGCCAGGGTGGGAGGACATGTTCCCCAAGTGTGGTATGGGATGAGGGATTCCTGCTTACAATGTTGTCCCCAACTCCACAGGTCTCTTCTTACAGTGAAGCTCTGAGCTGGCTGGTCTGGGGTTGGCCTCTGCATTTCTATTCTGATGGTGATGATGATGCTGACCAGTGTTAGCATTCTGTCTAAACTCCACCCCACAGTTACCTGGCAATAGCCAGGTATGCTCCTCCCCACGGTTGCCTGGCAACAGCCAGGTGGGCCTGGCCCACTATAAAAGGGGCTGCTTGACCCCTCTCTCTTGCCTCTTTTGCTCTTGCTCTCTTGCCTTGCCTCTTACCTCCTTGCTCCCCCCCATTCCCTCCCCCCTCCACGTGATCATGACCAGCCTCTGCTTCTCTACTCTCTACTCTTCTACTTCTCTACTCTCTCCCTCTCTCTGACTTTCTCTGCCTCTACTACCCACTTAGCTCCCCTCCCCATGCCCTGAATAAACTCTATTCTATACTATACCATGGTGTGGCTGGTCCCTCAAAGGGAAGGGATGCCTCGGCATAGGCCGGCTGAGGCACACCCTTCCCCCACACTCCCACACACCCATAGAACATATCTTATATCTCTTTATCTTTTTATAAACACATCAACCAGCGTGGTGACCAATGCCATTATGATGCATTGTGCTGGCTTGGCAGTCATGGGGAAAATGTCTGTATTAAGTGGTAGGTTTCTATTGCTGTGATGAAACACTATGACCAAAAGCAATGTGTGGAGGGAAGGGCTTATTTAGGTTACACTTCTCCATCACAGTCCACCACTGAGAGAAATCAGGACAGGAACTCAAATAGAGCAGGAATCTGGAGGCAGGACCTGATGCAGAGGCCATGGAGGAGTGCTATTTACTGGCTTGCTCCCCAAGGCTTGCGCAGCCTGCTTTCTCATATACCCCAGGACCTCCAGCCTAGGGATGGTATCACTCACAATGAGTTGGGCCCTCAAAAATCAATCACTAATTAAGAAAATGCACTATGAACTTGTCCACAGACCAGTCAGGTAGGGCATTTTCTCGTTTGAGGTTCTCTCTTCTCAGGTGACTCTACCTGTGTCAAGTTGGCATAAAACTAACCAGGACAGTGGCCCTATACATCAGCATGTCCAGGGAGCCTAGTAAAGTGCAGATTCCCGGGCCTAGTAGCTCACTGGGTGCTGATGCAACAAGTTCACCAAATCTGTCCCATCCTGAGTACTACCTCTATCAACCGCCATAAAAAGCTCCATATTCAGGCTATGGGGATGGATGTGGTGAGTGTCTTAGTCAGGGTGTCTATTCTTGCACAAACATCATGACCAAGAAGCAAGTTGGGGAGGAAAGGGTTTATTCAGCTTGCACTTCCACATTGCTGCTTGTGATGGTTGAGGGAGTGGCACTATTGGGAGGTGTGGCCTTGTCGGAGTAAGCGAGTCACTGTAGGTGTGGGCTTAAGACCCTCACCTTAGCTGCCTGGAAGTCAGTCTTCCACTAACAGCCTTCAGATGAAGATGTTGAACTCTCAGCTCTGCCTACACCATGTCTGCCTGGATGCTGCCATGCTCTTGCCATGGACAATAATGGACTGAACCTTTGAACTGTAAGCTAGCCCCAATTAAATGTTGTCTATATAAGACTTGCCTTGGTCATAGTGTCTTATTAAAACCCTAACTAAGACACTGGTCATCACCAAAGGAAGTCAGGACAGGAACTCATACAGGACAGGAACTTGGAGGAACAGGAGCTGATTCAGAGGCCATGGAGGAGTGCTGCTTACTGGCTTGCTTCCCCTCGCTTACTCAGTTTGCTTTTTTTGTAGAACCCAAGACTACCAGCCCAGGGATGGCACCACCCACAAGGGGCCCTCCCACCCTTGATCACTAATTGAGAAAATGCCTTACAGCTGGATCTCATGGAGGTCGTTCCTCAAGGGAGGCTCCTTTCTCTGTGATAACACTAGCTTGTGTTAAGTTGACACACAAAACCAGCCAGTACAGTAAGTCTCTAAAACATTTGACCTGGTCACTCAGGAGCCACAGTGTTGAGTACTACTTGTTTATTCTGTGGGCACCGAGTCTTTTATTCTATGAATGTCGATTTAAATGTCAAGGGCTTGACCACTCTCTCCCTAACGCCATTCCTGTGAAAGATGAGGAGTTTTACATCCCACCCAAGATCATCCCTGGGAACTTGGTTGGGTACCAGGTCGTCGCAGGGCCACAATCCTGGCATGTTGTCACTATGTCCATTTCCTGTAGCTGCCTTGTGATAACTCCTTGACTTCCAACCTCTAAGATGTATCTGCCACTATTCTGGAGCTGGCTGTCTGAATGTCATTATCACCGAGTTGTCATCAAGGAGAAGCCGTTTTGCCTCTTCTTGCTTCCAGTGGTGACTTCCAGTTGCTACCACTTCCTTCCAAGTCCAGCATCTTTGATCTCCCTCTGCCTCAGCTTTACCTTCTCTGTGTAGTCCAAACTTCCTGCTGCTCCCTCCAAAGGATTCCTGTGATTACATCTAGGCCCACCCTGATACCCAGGCCATCCCTGGACCCTTAACTTAATCAAATCTGCACTGTCCCATTCCCAGGATTCAGCAGTCAGGACCTGATATTATTGATTCATTTCCTGGCATACCAGTGGCCTGAAGGTCCCCATCTCAGCTCTCCTGAAGACAATTCACCAGCCCCTGCCCTCAATGTCTGAGAGCTTGGGTGTAGCCCAGGAGAAGAAGTCAGTAAGTGCTGTCAGCAAAAGGGGGCAGAGAGCTTGAGTGGAGAATCTGAATATCATGACATCATGGGAAGAAATTAAGATGAGGATGTGGGAGGAAAACAGGGCAGGTGGTCCTGGGTGCTATATGAAAGTAGGCTGAGCAAGCCATAAGGAGCAAGCTAGTAAGCAGCACTCCTCCACGGCTTCTGCTTCTGTTTCTGCCTCCAGATCCCTGTTTCAAGTTCCTGCCTTGACTTTCTTCATGATAGACTGTGTTCTAGATACACAAGCAGAAATAAACCTTTTCTTCCCCAAGGTGTTGGTTTGGTGTTTATCACAGCAACAGAAAGCCTCACTAAGACACCCTCCTCAATCCCGTTTCCTTATTTGTCCTCTGATCCTGCCTAACTTCCACATTACATCGGAAATTCTGTCACTTTCCCACTAATTCAACTTTCTGATTTCTGAGCCCCAAATGGCTTTTTCCTTTAAAGCTTTAAAATTAAATGGTAGCGGTACCACTCAAGTGTAGGACTGTGAAAAGCAGCCTGGTTTCTGGTTGAGCTAAGGTTTAAAACCCCGGAAACCCAGTAGGGGGTTCCTGTTTTGCCATGCTCCTGGGCCCCAGGCTCCTGACACAAGGCTGCAGCTCTCCATAAGTCTGTGACTATCAGCCATGTAAGGGCAACGTCCCAAGCCCCTCCACAGGTAGAGGTGTGGTCACATAGCCTCAAGACATTCCCATTTTAATGAGGCACCTAGAGGTTTAGCCAATAAACTCTCCTTCCCACACACTCCTCCCTGCAAAAGGTATTTTAACCTCAGGCCTGCCCTGAGGAAGTGGAGTATGTTTCACTCATGAACACTCTCTGCCATGACCATAAATGCCCTAAAACCATGGACTGTCTCTATTCATCGGGATCCACTGTGGGGAACAATGGAACAGGCCTTCACCTAAAGAGTCGCCTCGAAGAAGGCCTCTCAGTGCTCCCAGCCATGATCTCTACCAAACCAAACCAGCTGGCCTCTGACAAGCCAAAGACTTGGTCCCCAGCAGGACCCAGCCAGGTTCCTCCCTGCCTTTTCCCCTCAGCCCCGGACTAGATCCGGCCCTTGGGCCCCCACTCCATTCTCAGCTCTTCTGCGACATCCAGCCGTGCCTGGGATGCTCAAGAGCCTGAGAACCAGACAGAGCTGGCTCCGTGAAGTCCCCAGGACCTTAGGCCACGCTCCCCAACCCCAGGCAGTGTCCCGAGACTTCTCACAGCCCAACACCCACCCAATGGCGCCATGGGGGGAGCTCGGTCAAACTTTCCATGTCCTGCATCTCTCAGAGGCCCTGAGGCAGACACCGATCCTACACCACTATAACCCAACAACAAGGAGCCTTTTAGTCCCTGTGTTCTTTCCAAGTACCAAACTAGACTACCTGCCTACCTTCTCTCCCTCCCTCCCTCCTTCTCTCCTTTCCTTCCTTCCTTCCTCCATCCTAGAATGTCCTAACTTCTGTGAGGAAGATTGTAGTTTTTAGTTGTGGGTTAACATGGCCTTTCTTGGGAGCTTGTGGTAGCTCCAACAGGAAGTTACTGGCTCATATCAAATCAGAGCTAAGAGCCACTTCCTGTTTCTGGCCATGCTCTGTCTAATGGTCTTCCCCATTTTTTTTTTTTTTTGGTTTTTCGAGACAGGGTTTCTCTGTGTAGCCCTGGCTGTCCTGGAACTCACTCTGTAGACCAGGCTGGCCTCGAACTCAGAAATCCGCCTGCCTCTGTCTTCCAAGTGCTGGAATTAAAGGAGTGCACCACCACTGCCTGGCTCTTCCCCATGTTTGTGATGTCACCGTCAGAGTGGATCTTTGAGACTATTTCCCTCTGTAACTTGGCTCATCATAGTTGCTTGCCAGGTTGCATGTTTTCTTTCTTGTACCTGATGGATGAGGCTTGTCATTACAGGAGAGGGAACCTTGGTCATGACCAGAGTGCCCAGATTTTGCACCAAAGTCCTTGAGGAACTTGGTACCACTGAGTTTTTTTCTCCTTTCTGGATGTGACCCCTCCTTGCTAGAATCCCACAAGGCTTTGTCTGTTTCCTTGGGTTACAGATAATGGCTGCAGCCCAGGGTCACTGGCCATCTCTTCTCTCACCTTCTCTTTCCCTTCTGTTTATTGCAGGGCACTCCTCTTGAGACGCCTTTTGATCATTGCCTCCTCCTCCTGCTCATCTCTTTGGTATGTGAATGTATAGCTTGTGTGTAATGTGTGTAGTATGTGGGGGGGGGGGGTACAGAGGCCAAAGGAGGAAGTGGGATGTCCTGATCTATCACTTTCTGCCATATTTCCTTGAGACAAGGTCTCCCACAGAACCTGGAGCTAGACTGGTGGCTAGCAACCTCTAGAGATCCTCTTGTCTCCAACCATTAATAGAGCTATGGTTTCGGGCAAACGTGTGGCTATGCCCAACTTTTTACCTGGTTGCTAGGGATTCAAGTCCAGGTCCTCAGGTTTATGCAATAAGTGTTCCTACCCACTGAGCCACCCTTCCAGCCCCAGCTCCTTTGTATGAGTCTGGTAGTTTGTGTTTTCCTTCACGCTATATGGTGTCTACTCTTCAAGTCATTGTCTAGTTTGCTAATTTGCCCTCACTCTTACTGTTCATTTTAGGATTTGCCTGTGACTTTGTTTCTTTTTCCCCCAGTTCCATGGAGAATCCATTGTGGTGCTGCATTCTGAGACCCCTGAGAAGTCAGAGGCAGTTTTATAAAACTCTCTCTTCCCACAGGAAGATTTGTTCCATCTGTCCTTCCCATGACTTGCCCCATTCTGGCCTCTGTGTTGTGGCAGCTTTTGCAGCATCCTGAGAGCCAGGCTGCTGTGATGTCCTGGACAGTGGCCAGCAGGGGAAGATGACCATGCTATGCATGCTCTTAGAGGCCATAAAGAATGAGTAGGCAAAGCCCAGCTACTGCAGGCCTCTCTGTGCTAAGCCTTGCCAGCCTGAACAGGATCTTAATTCACAGGGTGGGCCAAGCCCCAGCCATCCCAGACGAAGGGTAGGTGGGCCAAATGTAAAGCCAAAAACCAAAAAAACTCACCAAATTGGTTTTTAAAGAACTTTTAAATTCTTAAGAGATAATTGGGAGGGAAAAGTTTCCCAGAAGGACGAGGAGACAGGTGTGTGGTTTAGTTGTGGTTTGCAGGAGGTGGGAGGTGGGCATTGAGTCAGAGGAGTGAGAAGTTCTGGTTGTCACACAGTAAAGTGGCCCGATGCTTATGGTGGTGTGCTGGGAATCCCAAAAATAGAAGAAAAACTTCACAGAGATGACAAATGCTTGAGCTATGTTTACCATGATTTAAATCTCTCTGCCTGGCCCTCTCTCTCTCTCTCTCTCTCTCTCTCTCTCTCTCTCTCTCTCTCTCTCTTTCTCTCTCTCTCTCTCTCTCTCTCTCTCTGTGTGTGTGTGTGTGTGTGTGTGCGTGCTCTCAAACAGTACCCCATACACCTGTATAACTTTCATGTATCAGTTAAACTACATTTGCATTAGCAGTAGCAGACACTATAACTTTCATGTATCAGTTAAACTGCAGTTATGTTCCCAGAAGCAGACACTGACATTTGTTTCTAGCTGTAAAGTGTTTGGAGGAGGTGGAGCCTTTAATGGGCGGTTAGGCCATGAAGGGGGTTGAAGTCTCTTGGAGGGGTGCATCAATTACTGCCGTCTAATTACTTACAAAGAGTGGCGCCTTATGTTTTCTACTCTTCTGGTGCCACCCCCTTCTTTCTGTTCTCCTTCACACACTGATGTGGGACAAGGCCCTTGCCACGTGCTGCCTGATCCTGGCTTCTCCCACCCCCAGAACAATGAGCCAAATAAACTTCTTTCCTTTGCAAATTACCTAGTCCCAGATATTCTGTCTTAGCAACAGAAAATGCATTAAGACAATTAGTTACCATGGAAATGTGAATTGCTATGGCAGGGGCCACTTTTCCTTTTCCATATTGGGAGGTTTTTGGGTTTTTTTTCTTTTTCTTTTCCTTTCTTTCTTTCTTTGTTTCTTTCTTTCTTTCTTTCTTTTTTTTTTTTTAAACATAACTCCTCCAGCAACTCACAACAATTTGTTTTGGTAAGCCAAGACTATAGTTCTGAAAAAGCCACTGCCATCTGGTGCTCCTGCTTCTTGAACTTGCCCCCACTCCCACTCCGAAACAGCCATCCCACACTTAGGGGTGAACCTGAAAATCTCTGCTTCTGAAAGGGCCCCAGATGGAGGCAGGACAGAGACACTCTGCTGGGATAAGCTCTCTTCCTCCTCTGTGAGCCTAGCTGGGGTACTTGAGAAGATTAGACCCTGAGCAGCTGCAGAATCAAAGTATTTGGTTGTAGTGGTTCAGTGGGCATAGTGCATCTCCCAAACCACCTGGACTACCTCCTCCTGATAAGATGGTGATGCTTTCTCTGTCAGCCTGAACTGTTGCTGCAGGTCACCGGAACAGGTTCTGTGCAGTGAGATGTGCGGTTCGGAAAAGGAAGGAGCACGGGAACTAGACTGTAGCTTTGATCACCAAAACACACCTCTCAAACACCCGAAGGGCAAAAAAGGGGCGGGGGCTTCCAACTGCCTGAGCTTGGCATTACCGTCTGGTTTATCTTTAAAGCGTGCTAATTTGCTTTTGGTTTTGAGTTTTGCTCATTTAAGGCAGTACTTGGTAGCACGTGCACACACACTTTTTTGTACTCGCTGCTACACTGGGGAGTCTTCTGTGTATCTCCATGCGTCGGAATTAGGGCGCCTGGCACGAAGTGCGCGACGTTAGTCAGCATTGTAATAGCCGGTCTGAAGTCTGAAGATGGGGCCCCACGGCGCAGAGGCGGGCTAAAGGTGGCGCGAGTCTTGCTCCTAGGTCCAACCACCTGTTATGCAGCAGGCTCACAAGCTTGGGTCCGGAAAGGGAGTCCCGGAGGCGGGGCGGTAAGGGGGCAGGGCCAGGGCCGAGTCCACTCGGAAACTTAAACTGTAGGTTGGTCGGACCCGCCCTCTCGGCGCCATCTGTCCGCCCGGCGACCCGAGAGAGCTAGCAGCTGCAAGGCGAGGCGCACCGTGATTCGCGACAGCACATAGTGATTGGCAGGCACATTGTCCACTCAGCGGGCCGAGGCCCCCTGAGTCGCTTCAGGAATGGAGAGTGGCAGAGGCCCCGCCCAGGCCCCGCCCCCTTCCCGGGGCCGCGCTGAAGGTAGGGCCGCGCGCTCCGCCTGCTCAGCTAGCCGCTGCAATCTCCGGGGTTTCGGAGCAACTTCGCGGCGAGCTGGGAGGCCCAACACTGCGGCCGGTGAGTTCTTCAGGGTCGTTGTGCCATGGCCTTGGGCTTAGTCTGGGGTGCGCAGCATCAGGGAGGGTTACGGAGCTCGGGAGGCGCCGCTCTCCTGGCCTCAGTTTCCCCTGATGGGTGGCCGGGCCCCAAGTCTACTCCAAGTTGCTAGAAGTTGGAGGCCAGAACTCTCGCTGCTCCACGGAGCCCGAGGCGTCTACTGCCCCAACTGGGCTAGTTGTGCCCAAGCCGTTCGCCTCTCACTCAGCCCCGGAGTCCTGGCACTCCGGCAAATCTCCCCGCGAGACCGCGCTGCGGATAGGACAGAGAATCGGAGAGGCTGCCCACGCCCCAAAGCTGCCCCATCAAGACCTACATCCCTAGACTCCCTGCACATGGCCATGCAGGACCTGATCCCTGGGGCGCGTAGGGGTTCAGCCCACTCGGGGGCCGTGTGGCTGTTTCTCTCCCTCCTCGGGTCCTCAGTAAAGAAGGCAGGACAGCAGGTCCTTGGGACCCGCCTGTAGTCACCCACCCTATTAGGAACCGGCTGGTCATGGTGTGACCCCAGCTCTGGTATGCACCGCACCTTGAGGAACTTAGGTTCTGATCAGATGACTGGAAGCCTTCTGGAAAATCTGACCTTGCACTTCTGGGTGTGATGGAGCTGCGTCCTTTCACCGCGTCTTGTTAGTTGATCTTATATGAGAGTCCAATATACCAGTGTTTTGGGTTTCTTGGAACTACCTCCCTGCCACTGCCACCTTCCACCGCACCCTTGGGGCCCTATTCCCAGGGGTAGGACTTACAGTTTCCATTTGACACCAAAGGCTCAGTAAATTTGGGGGCCTGGACAGGACCACGCACCTAATGGACAGAGCTAATGAACCTCTGCCCCCCAGCAAGCAGGTGCAACCCTTCCTCTGTCACCTTGGACAAAGACTCCAGATGGTTGGCTAGGACTCTCCCTATCTCTAGGATCCATCTCTCACTCAGCCGTGTCCTAGGCTCTTGAAGCCCATGGGGATCTCGGGCTACCTTCCAACTTCCTTCACCTTGTTGACCTTTGTTTCTCTGGTGTTAATGACACTCACAGGCACTTTTCATCTGAATAGGAATCTAGAGAGAGTTTATGTTCCAGTTTCTTCCTGAAAGCTCCTTGGAGCTCCTCAGATATAGGCAGTATTGAGTGGAGACGTCCCTCACCTTCTTTCCCAGGTGGAAGTGTGTGGAACACCGCAGCGCCAGGCTCCCTTACGCCTTCAGAAGGTTTGGGGCAGGTTGCATAGGAGACCTAGCTCAATCATGGCCCCAGAAACACCTACAGTACATGACAGATGCCAGACACATCCAGTTACAATCTCCTGTCCTTCCTGGCGTCCTGTCTGCCCCAGCACTTGCCCTCTTGTAGGCCCCTCACTCTGCCTGGATGGCTCCCATCCTCCTCTCTGGTCTTCCCTGGCTCCAGCCACCCTCAATGGTTCTTACATTCCTCTGGCCTATGGGATCAGGCTCCTCTCCTAGCCTGGCATTCCTTCCGGCTCTAGGGGACAGATGTCTGCCTATCTGTCAACCCCTCCCCCAGGGCCTGGGTATATCTAATGTTGAAAAATCTCCCTTTCTCTTCTGATTGTCCTGAAGGCTCAGCCAGGCCTCTGCAAAGTCCATAACTTGGCTTCCCCCTGGTTCAATGAGAGCCACGATTCTGTTCAGTCCATCTCCATGGCTTTTCCATCTCGGACTGTCTAACTAGATATCACCTTCCCACCAAGTCAGATGCTCAAGCATTAGCCCTAGAGCTTCTTCTGCTGGACACGCTGGGGGCTCATAGGCCCACACAGCCAGCCCAGAGCAGGTGCCAGACTTGATAAGCTTGGCTGTCCACCATTGCAGCCCATGCCCCTCCCGGTTCACTCCTCCTCTGTTCCCATGAACTTGTCACATTGGGAGAGCTGGACTGTTCCTTGGTTTGGACTTAATACTCTGGGCAAAAATAGGCACCTGGGAGCCATCAAGGGCTTTGTGACCTTGTCTTGAGGGTCAGCTCTATGCCAGAGGGCTGGGTCAGGCTAGGCCAGGGTGGACCTCACAGGCCAGGTCAGGGTGGACCTCACAGGCCAGGGACTTGGTCACTGGTGGATTTTTAAATAATATTTCATTTTAATTCCCCCAATGCTCTACATTCATTATAGAAAATTAAGGAAATGTTTTTTTTATTTTTAAGCTAAAATAAAACCAGCTATGTTCCTTACCCAGAGACAGCAAGTATTGGCATGGAGGAGGGGCATTTCTATCATCTTTTCCTACAGATAATTTTTTAAAATCCTAAACAGACCCAGGATGATTACCAAATCTATTTTAAATACTGTTTGACAATATTATATCTTGGCTTCCATCTTTGAATCTTTATGTACAAGATCGTGGTTAGTAGCTGTGCAGTGGGGGCTGAGGATTTCATCACTAGGCTCTTTGGACACTAAAGGATGACTGTGGGGGATGCTTCTCTGTGCAGGCTCTGCGGGTGTCTCTCATGAGTGCTATGTGGACTTGGAAATGCTGGCCATCTTCCCTTTCCAGGGCCTGAGAGACCAAGGACTGGGAGAGCTGCACCATCCCCAGCAGAGCAGAGTGGATTTGGTCTGGGAGGGATAGAAGACTCCATGTAGTCCTACAGCCCCGGCCTTTGTAGACCACAGTCAGGCAGCCTTCTCCAGGGTGGCCTCTCTGGGGATAGCCACTCCTCAGCCCAGCTCCTTGACGCTGGCATCTGTGTAGATGGGATAAAAATATGCATTGGTATTCACAGGGAAAGAATGCCGGCCACTTTGTGTTTTGCGATCTTACTCACTGATGGGTTCTAAGCCACTGCTCTGGCCACTTTGGAGCTGGGGCCAGAGCTGGGTGAGAAGCTCTTCCTTCAGGGCCAGGGATTTCCAGCCCTAGAGAGGGACTTACCTAAGGTCATTCAGCCCTGTAAGTCCCCAGTGCTCTGAAGCCTGGCTGCCTCGGGTTTCAGCCTGCATTCATTAAGCCCTAGTGTGCACCTGAGGTGCAGCCCTGTCTTCTGGGCTCACTATGATACTAGGCAAGTCCTTCCCTCCATGTCAGGTCTGATTCTTGTGTCTCTGTGACCAATAATTCCAGGAAATTGCTTTGAATTAACAAGCTCCGTGACCTAAACTAGGCTTGGCCTTCAACCCTAGAACCTAAAAATGAATTCCCCTGCATCCACCCTGCCTTGCCAGATTTCTTATCTTGAATAGTTTGGCTTTGACTGCAGCGTGCACATAATAGGTTACCTAGGAACGTAGCAGTCAGCCATAGCCTGTTTCCCTGACATTTCCTCTTATAAGGAGAGGTGTTCACAGTCAGGCCTGTGTGCGTGTGTGTGTTGCTGTGTGCACACGTGTATGCATGTGTACACATTTATTTGTATGTGTGTGCTCATGAATGTACCCATGAATGCATGTGTTTGTGGAGGCCAGAAATCAACCTTAGCTGTTTTTCCTCAGTCACTGACCCCCTTGTTTTTGGAGACAGGGTCTATCACTGGCTTGGAGCTTATCAACTAGGTTAGGCTGACTGACCTGTAAGCCCAGTGGATCAGCCTGTCTCTACCTCTACATCACTGGGATTATTGCATAAAGGCTTTTGTTTGTTTTTGGTTTTGTTGGTTTGGTTTGGTTTTCTTCAAGACAAGGTTTTCTTTGTCTAGCCTTGGCTGTCCTGGAAATAGCTCTGTATACCAGGCTACCCTTGAACTCAGAGATCCACCTGTCTCTGGCTTCCAAGTGCTGGAATTAAAGGCATGAGCCACCACTGCCCTGCAAGTCTTTTGTTTTTCACTGTGACTGAGGCTGTATGCCCGGCAAGCATTTTACCAATTGAACTAGTCCCCCATTTAGGGGTTTTTGTTTTGTTCTGTTTTGTTTTGTTTTTAAATGCCTCACCATTTACAGGTGACCTTCTCTTTTACCAAATCCCGTTGCACATTGATGTGCAAGTAGGGAAACTGAGGCAAGGACTAAGCTAACCAGCCACTCCCCGTGGTACCCGGGATTATGAAGTGATGTCCTGTTGTCAGGAAGGTGGTCTCTTCTCCATCACAGAGAGAAGGCTGGACAGAAGCCCTGAGGGCCCATTTAGGACCCCAACAGTAGCAGCTGAGAAACTGTTGAACACATAGCTGGAGCTGCAACTGAAGGCTGAGGGGCCCTGTGCTGCAGAAGGGTGGGAGGGCTCCCAGAAGGAGGGCATGGCAGGGTACAAGCTCGGAGGCACCAGATGCTTGTCACTATGGAATGACAGCCAGTGTGTCAGTGAAGAGACCTGGAGAAGCGAAATGTTTGCTGCGGTTGGAGGAATCACAGGACTGGGTTTGCACCCAGCCTGGGCACCTCAAGTTGTTTGAACAGCTGCTCCTCCTTTCGGACCTCAGTGTCTGGGGTCTGGGCGATGGATGAGGTTGAAGGCTAAAGGGGTTCTTCACCAGTGACCTCAGATGGTACATTTCTACGTGCTCAGTGGGAGGAGCCCACAGAAGATGCATAGGAGGACTGAGCAATGCTTTTGCCTAATGGCAGGTGTCTATGTCTGTGGGGTAGGGGAACCCCTCTAAGTATCAGGGTAACCCCTGAAGGTTACCTTTCTAGAGTCTGAGGTGGTCTGGTGGCTTTCAGTGTAAGAGCCACATCCCTTAATCACTGCACTGCTGGCTGTGGCCCCACTTGGGTCTGTGGGCTCCTGTGGGTGTGAATCCTGCTGATTTGCATATCTTCCTGGGTCTGGATGTCCCTGTGGATGTGTAGTTCCCCCACTGGTCTGCAAGTTCCTTTGGATCTGCCTGCCCCCTTGAGGCTGCGCATGTGGCTAGCTGACAAGGTTTTCGGGCATTACCGTTCCCAGAAGCCTGCATTTGGGAGTCAGGTCAGAGCCCTGGGTTGATTTCCAAGCAGATTCATGAGGCTTGGCCATGCTTTTGGTTCTAAATATCCCTAGGGATTGTTTTTAAAATAAGGGCTCAAAAAAACATAAATAAGAAAGTAAATTGAATTAAGGACTCTGCTCTGTGCAGGAGAATGCTAGATTGAAATCTGTTTTGCTCTTTGGACACAGCTCCCATCGATGGGGCCCATTCATAGTTGGGGGTGAAACAGAAATGGACAAGCCTGTGTCTAGCGTGTAGGCTTGGGTCATCCCTTGCTTTCCCAGGGACACAGTATACAGAACTAATAGGGAGCTATTTGGCCAGGCTCAGGGATAGATGCTGAGACCTGGTCCCTTGCAACTTAGTCTTGGATCTTCCAACCTGACAGTCACCCTGAGCATGGAACTATGTCCTAGGTTCTAGGTCCTAGATAAGGACACTGATGTGTGGAAAGGCACAGAAAGGCACATGGCTATTTAGGATCACACACTGGGAGCCCAGGCCAAGAGATCAGGCCCCCTTTGAATCAGATTTCTTTTTTTTTTTTTTTTTTTTTTTTTTTTTTTTTTTTTTTTTTTTTTTTTTTTTTTTTTTTTTTTTTTTGGTTTTTTCGAGACAGGGTTTCTCTGTGTAGCCCTGGCTGTCCTGGAACTCACTCTATAGACCAGGCTGGCCTCGAACTCAGAAATCCACCTGCCTCTGCCTCCCAGGTGCTGGGGTTAAAGGCGTGCGCCACTACTGCCCGGCTTGAATCAGATTTCTATTTCCTCATTGCCAGACTCCCTAGCCTATTCCCTTAAAAGTAATGAAGAGGACAGACTTTGAGGAGGGTCATTTGGGATCTGAGGAATGGTCTCCTTACGCTCCAGTGTGCAAGGTCCAGCAGTTTTAGGGGTCTGTGCCCTCAAAGTCCTTCTAACCTTTGGATCCTCCAGTGCTTGCTGTTTAAGGTTTGGTCTCTGGTCTCTGCTCATGACTGCCTTAATTACAATGACCCATTATTTTCCAAGTTGCTAAGCAACATGCAAGGCCCCTTGGCTGATCGGTGTTGCATACTGACTGCCCGCCACACTATTCTGGATATTACCTCTCACACCACTACTGGCTTTTTGTAATGCGCATTAAGAGCTGGGGCCCAGTGTCCAGGATTCTGCCAGAATTGCTTTCAAATTGCGATTCACCAGTTGTGCCCCCTACCTCATATTTATCATAAATGTTTACTATACCAGGGTGCTTGTTTATTTTTATTTTAAAGATTTGTTTTTATTTTACGTATATGAGAGTTTTTGTCTACATGTATGTATGTGTACCGTGTGTATCCATGCAGTGCTCACAGAGACCAGAAGAGGGCATCAGACCCCCTGGAACTGGAGTTACAGACAGTTGTGAGCTGCCATGTGGGTCTGGGAATTGAACCCAGGTCCTCTGGAAGAGCAGACAACTGAGTTGTCTCTCCAGCCCCTGTGTGTTCATTTGTTTAAGCTTCCGTTAGAAATCAGTGCGTTTACTGAAGTTTGTTGTCTGCAGCTGTGGAATCAGAAGGCTGAAGTAAGCTGTATTCAGGCTGTTCTGAGCTCTCCCCCTTCTGGGGCGGCTGTCAGTCCTTGGTGTTTGCTTCCTGCAGTTGTCTTACTTCGGTCTCTGGTCCATCTCCATGTGGCCCCGGGGCCATGTCTCTTTCTAAGGAAATAGCCCATTGAACTTAGGCCCAGCCTAAGCCTCTGATCTCACTCCAACAACTTCAGCTGTTACGTCTGCAGAGACCCATTTTGACAGATGCTGGTGACACATATAGGTCCCATTCATCCCCTATGGCTGGGTCCTATGTTTGTTGTACCACAGTGTCATCAGCGTCATCCTCATTCTCACTTTACGGCACAAAAGCCCAAAGTCACCTGGCTTGACCTGAGGGGTGGGAACTCAGGGCTGCCTGTGGGGTTGTCAAGTTAAATGAGATTAACAAGTTTGGCAGTTCTTGCTTTACCACCAGGCTGGTTCAGGGGCTTGTGTGTGTGTCTAATCTTCCCCCTTGTTTGCAGGCAAGATGAACTCAGGCACCCCACCTCCGAGCCCCTCTGGCCCACCTCCTCCACCGGCACCACAGCCCCAGGCCAGGGCCCGGCTCAATGCCACCACCTCACTGGAGCAGGACAAGATTGAACCGCCTCGTGCTCCCAGACCTCAGGCTGACCCCAGTGCTGGACGAAGTGCCGGGGAAGCAGCCACTCCAGAGCCTCGGGCCCCTCATACCAGCAGCCAAGGAGGAGCAGATAGAGCTGGTAAGGAGGCAGAGCCAGTTCTTCAGTCCTCAACCCTCAGCAGGGGGAGCAGGGCGGGCACATAGACCAGACTCCTACAGAAGCTCCTCAAGTTGGGCTGCTCTATGGTACTGAGGCTGCAGCATCCAAAGCGTGTGTGTCTGTCAACTGTATGACCATCCCGACAGTCAATATCTCTCTCCTTCCTCCTGTGCAGCAGTTTGCAGGTGGGCCACATGGCTCAGAGATGCTCACAGTCAAGCCTGCCTTCTTGGGGGGCCCTGCTTGGACCCCCAGCTCTCAGAGTGGCTTGGGAGCTTATTGCCAGTCCTATGTCTTACCTCTGGGTTGTCACTTGTCATTCTGCGTCCCTCAGAGTGGCCCTCATGGTCCCCCTCTTTGCCCACTGAGAACCTCCCCAAAATGCTCTGCTCACCTTACCTTTTAGGATACCACTTACTCCGAGGTCTCCTACCACTGGCTCTTTCTAGCCTTGACTCATGGGAAGAACTACTACATATTCTGTTGCAGCCTGGTACCTGTGGGGGGCACGCATGGACATGTGTGCATACACAAACACACATACACACACATACACACATGCATGCACGCGTACACGCACGCATGCATTTGTGCATGCGCGCGCGCACACACACACACACAGGCACACACTATGGGATCGAAGTTTCCAAAGAAGTATCCTCCTCCTCTGTTTCAGTCTGATATTCTCTTCCCAGTCTCTTAATTAAAATTTTAAAAAAAAAATTGCTTCTTTTGGGATGCATTTAAATTGTCTGAGTAGTCCTCTGCTAGGTGAAAACTGAGCCTTGGGAATAGTTGCTACCCAGGCCCCTGGTTTGGAAGTGTCCTGAGGTGGTTTAACGGTTGACGACTGAGCATGGAACTCCATGCCTTGCTAGGGCTGGCCTGTGTCATCACACTGGGCCTTCTTGTCAGCCTCTGGCCTCCCCAGGCTCTCTAGCCTTCTGGCATCATGTGCCCCTCTCCTTCTGTGTGGGACCAGACCTGAGGGGCATGGCTAGCATCCTGTGAAATGAGTGAAGGCACTGGTATCACCAGCAGCAGTGGTCGGAGTCAAGCAGTGGCAACTGATTAGCGTTGACTCAGGCCCTGGATCCTGTGCACCAGGCCCATCTCCTCCAATTAGTTCTGCCCCCTGGCATTTGTCTGTGCTTAGCAGTTGTACTTAGCAGTTGTGGTTGACACCGTGTGCCAGTATGTGGTGTCGTCCACTGGACCTTTGGCTCCCAGTGAGACTGGTCTCAGAGTGGGGTTGCATCATTGTGGGAAGGTTGTGTCAAATTACTTCTCTCCACAGGCTGTACAGAGGGTATGCCTGCCTATGTGGCCTCTGCTACTGCCAGGCAGATGCTGAGACTACCCCTTGCTACATGTGGCTGGGTTGGTATGAGGCTCCCTTTGGTCCCTGGTGTGGTAGGAGTGAATGATGGGGTAACACCTGGTGTGGTAGGGGTGATGAGGTAGCGCCTCCTATCCTGGTCAGTTTCTGCTGTCACTTTGTTTCAGTTTTTGACATTTTCAATTTCTCTCTGAGAGAGGCCAGCAGCCCCCAATGACCATTCCAATCCAGCAGTGTCCCCATCTGGTACCTCCTGTGTATACCACTGTCTGCCAGCCTGTCCAAAGATGAAGGAAGGCCTGGAGTTTCAGTATCTGGCCCAAGGAACCACTTCTGGCTGCCTCCCTGGCAGAGCTGAGGGGGTTTCAGCCTGGCTGGCCAGGGATGAGGCTTCTGGACAGCATCACCCTCAGCTCTGTCCTGTACTCAGGCCCTTTGCTTTATGACTCTTCTTAAAAGATCACTGTGGGGGCTGGAGAGATGGCTCAGCAGTTAAAAGCACTGGCTGCTCTCCCATAGGTCCCGGGTTCTATTCCCAGCATCCACATGGTGGCTCACAACCATCTCTAACAGAATCTAATTCTCTCTTTTGGTGTGCATGAAAACAGAATACTAATGTACATAAAATAAATCTTGAAAGAAAGAAAGAAAGAAAGAAAGAAAGAAAGAAAGAAAGAAAGAAAGAAAGAAAGAAAGAAAGAGAAGGTCATTGTGTCCCTCAGCTTTGCCTCTAAGGTAGACAAGACCTGGCCCAGATCCAAGCCCAGTGCCAAATGCCATCCACCCCCTCTCTCTGATATCATATGACCTGGGGGCAGAGGCCATGGCCGGAAAGCTGGGTTTCAGTCTGGGTAACTTAGTAAAAGACCTAGACTGTGGGTTTCAGATACCACCAGGAAGCAGGTGTCAGCTGTGCGCTCTGCCCACAGTGGTGCTGGGAAGAGCCAGCCAGGCGGGTTAGCAGTCTGGAGGTTCCTGTCCTTAAAGTCCACGCTTCAGCTCCCTGTCCCTAGTCACTGGTGTGTAATGATGGCAGCAGCAGTAGGGCCTAGAGTTCCTGCCAGGGAGAGTTCAGCTAATTAACATGTAACGACTGCATGTGCCTTTACATAGTACCTCTTTAGACCACCTGAAGCACCAGCCCCACCCCCTTTCCAGGCCTGGGCATGGGCACTGCCACCTGTTGACATTTCCTCAGAGATGAGAGAGCAAATGAGAAAAAGAAGCCGTGGACCCAGGGTCCCCAGCGAGGGTGGGAGAAACAGGAGTCAGGAGTAGTTTGATCTTGTGCTTACCCATTGGGCAGAGGACACAGTGGTGTGCCTTGTGAACTGGTCCCTGTGCCCAGGGAACCCTCACTGTGCTGCACAGTCTGCATCAAGTACATCAAGCCAGTTAACCTCTCCCCAGGGTGGAGCTTGCCAGGCTTTGGTGACAAAGGCTCATGACT
Source organism: Uromys caudimaculatus (assembly GCA_028551405.1). Taxonomy (NCBI): domain Eukaryota; kingdom Metazoa; phylum Chordata; class Mammalia; order Rodentia; family Muridae; genus Uromys; species Uromys caudimaculatus. The sequence continues at coordinate 28,244,804 of CM052712.1, read as the reverse complement.
GCCTTATAGGACTGTCCCCAGGCTTGTGAAGTACGGCGATAAATGAGTGATTGTGTCCCTAGGGTTGATCTCAGTGCTCAAGACTTTGGTTGTAGCCCCTGAGGGAACCTGGGGTTGTCTGTGTACTCTTCAGGACATCAGAAGGTATCATCTGAATTACTTGACATGGAACAGAGCTGCTTAGGGGTCCCCATTTTCCAGCTGTCCCCCAAACTTGCTTCTGATACCTAGAACCTTGCTGGAACACTCATACTTCCTGGCCCTGCTGTTAGCCCTGGCAAATTAACCACATAAGAAGTTGCTACTGATGGTGGTCATGGCTGGACTTGGATGGATGTTCCTGAGACCAGACAGCAAAGGAAACCTGTGACAAGGGCTAGTGGAAGGCCACAGGAAGTTATGAGACTCTGGGTGAACACGGGAGATGGCTGAACAGTGAGATGGGTCCATTCTGAATTTTGCCCCAGCAATGCTACAAGACAGATATGAGTTGTCTCTAGTTGTGCACAGCCACTCAGCAGGGGAGCCCAGTCTCTTCTCATAGGTGTCCTGATCAAGCCCAAGGAGTCCTGTCACTCTGCTCAAGTAGAAGCCCTGAGCCTGGTCTTACTGACCTGGATGGCCTAGGTGACCTTGGTGACATAGTGGACACTGGGGGTGGGGAGACTCAGCCTGGTCCACTGATGCTTTATGCAGTCCTGCTCTTGTGCTCCTCTGGTGGAAGAGCTGAGGAGTCCTCAGCTGCCTAGTGCTCACAGATGGGTTAGGAAGCGGTGCTACCCTGACCCTGTCAGAGACTTCTGGGCTGTAGTGCTACGTGAAGGCCTCTGGTGTGACAGAAGGAAGGAATGCAGGCTGTACTGTGTAGATCTGCAATCTGGCCTAGATGTGCCTTGGCTCCATCAAGCATGGGGCTCTAGGACAGGCCGTCTCCATCCCAGCCTGGTTATAGCCTTTTCTTCTCATCCCTTTGGGCTTCTCTGGAATCTCTGGGCCTCACAGGGCTTCCAGAAGGACCGTGACTGTTTAGGGGTGAGGGGCCAATGTAGATGTGGGTGTGGGAACACGTTACCCCTGCTGACCTTAGACCACACAGCTGAGTGACCCTCTGAGTCATGTTGTTGGTCATTTAGGATCTGGCCCACATCCCTGAGTACACTCTGTGACCCAGTCGGTGCTGTAAGCTGCCCTGTCTTGAGGTCCCCACTGATGCTCTCTGAGTCTTCTGGAAAGCTGGCAGCATGCCTCTGTTTGTTACTTTCAGCCTCTGGTTGCATTCCAAGCATCTCCAGGAAGTCTCTCCAGGCAGGGCTGATGTCGCCAGTCATCATGTCACCTGAGCTGACAGCATGGCTGTCTTCACTGGCTCTCAGAGTGGGCTGTGACAAGGACAGGAGTCTCATCAGCTTGGTGCCTATGGCTTCTGGGCCCAGTAACTGCTGGGTTGATGGTAGGAGCCAAGTGCCTTAGCCTGGATCTGACCACTAAGCTACTTGGGCAGTTGTCCACCTTTGTGCCTTCCCGAAGGCTTTGCCAGCCAGAAGGGTGGGCTCCACATGTTTTGAAGAACCCCTCATCCCAGAGTGACCCGGGTTGCCCCATGTGGGGTACTATCTCAGTTCTGACTGCCCTGTGTGGAGGAATGAGTATCCCCAGTCACCTGTGGGATACTCCTTTAACTTGGCTATCCTCCGTGGGAAACCCCATTAGCCCAGGGTAGCCCCGATTACTGTGTTTACCGTGGAGCCCCTTAGCCGAGTGCCCTTGTCTGCCCCATGTAGAGAAACCCTATTGGTACATATGATCCTCTGCTCTGGCCACAAGGGTGATGTGGCCCCGGCGCCTTTGCCTTTGTCATTCTTCTTGCCCATCAAGAATCCCTCATGATGGCGGTCATGAGAGGGATAGAAACACTGAAGGTCAAGGACCTAGGACCAAGGATGTGGAGGTGGGGAGAGCATAGCATGTTAGAGATGCGATGCTGTGCCAGGTTTACTAGTCGCATGTTTATAATTGTGTTCTTCTGGGAATGTTTAGCATGCATTAGGAAGCGTAGGGAACTTAAGGTGTAAGTTGGCTCGCCTCGCTGTATGAAGGCTGCCTCCAGGGGCTTGGCGCACAGTCAGGGCTGGTAGAGAAGGATGCCAGAGATAGCCTGGTGTGCCTGAGCATGGCCCTGGTCCTGATGAGCAGGAGAGCTTCTCCGACCCTTTGCTGCTTCAGGGAATCAAGTTCCAGCCAGGCAGCACTGATGCCAGACAGAGTGAGGGCAGGGCTGGTGTGCTGGGAAGTGGGGGGCAGAGGACTGCTATGCACCTGCGCACAGATCTCCCTTGTCAGCCCAACGCACTCTTCCCTGTCTGTTCTGAGTTTGCTGAACTGTACTGCTGGAAGCTGGGGCATGGAGACCAGTTAGATCCAGTGCAGTGAACCACACCGGTGCACAGCTGGGGGCCGGGATGGATGAAAGAACTGGTGTTAGCAGAAAGGATGGTGTACCTGAGGGCCTCTCCTCCCTGAGATGGCCAGCAGAAATGCCAACTTAGTGTGCCATGCAGGATTCTTTCAAGTGTGCGGGGCCTGTGGGTGAGAACTGAAGAGATAGGCAGGGCCCCTGTCTGGGGGCTCACAGAGGTCAGGACCTGCCACAGAGCCAATCTGGCACGAGAGGATGGCCCAATATAGATTCTATAGGCCTGGCCATGCCCATCCCTGAGCCATGCACTTGTTCATGCAAGGAGGTGCCAGGTGGTGTGTGTGCACTTCCCTGCAGCCCTGGACAAGGTTATTTCTTATTTGAGTGTGTTGAGCTCATAAGGATAGAGCCTCATAAACGGGATTAGTACCCTTATAGAATAGATGGAAGAGCTATCTCACCCCTTCCATGAGAAGACAGAGCAAGGTGCCACCATGAGCTATAAACCAGGCCCCTCTGAAACCAGTCTGCTGGCACTGTAACTCGGACTTCTTAGACTTCTAGAACCCTAAGCATTCAACTCCAGTTTGTAAGTACCCAGCCTATAGCATTTGTCACACAGCCCTGACAGGGAAGACACCCATTCTTAAGGAAAAAAGAAGTGCCCATCAGCGGTGCCCTCCAAAGCTACACTGTGTGTTGAGTGTTGGTGTGCATTCTTGCTCGTTCAGGCCTCTCAGACTGCAGTCCTGTGAGTGGACTGGAGCTGACGGTGACAGTGGGACTCAGACCTGTAACCCACTCCCAGTCCTCACACCCCCAGTATAGAACCAGCTGCCGCTGTTCTAGCTTGCTTGTAGCATCCAAAGGCAATCTGTCTGTCACAGCCTTAGCCTCCCGCCTCTTGCCTCAAGTTAAAGTGAGAGAAGATAGCAGGGCTCCTGAAACCTGGTCCAGCCAACCTCCGTTCCACTGATGGGTGATAAGGTCTGACTGTGTGACGTTCTGATTTCTCCTCATGTTCAAGGCCCCATGAAGGCAGATGTAGAGATCCCCTTTGAAGAAGTCCTGGAGAAAGCCAAGGCTGGAGACCCCAAAGCACAGACAGAGGTGAGGACCAGTGTCTGGGGGGATCTTAGGACATGACCCCAGTGCGATGGGTCTGGCCTGGTGTCCTGTGGCTCACGGAGTAGGGATCTGGTCTCTTCTGCAGGGATAGGGAGCTAGCACAGCTATGCCAACCTCCATATTGGTTAGATTCAGGTGGGTTTCTTTCTCTCCCAGTACCTTCCTGGTGTACCTATGTTCACCACTGGTCTTACACACATCCTGTCTTGGGCAGGTGCTCCTCCTCCAGGATACCCTCCCTCCTTCCTGCCCACCCACCCTCTTTCACCTGTCTGCAAAAGGCTTGTTCTCTAAGGAGGGTCTGTTTTAGCTGAAGGCCCACTCTGCCCAGGGCATTGTGGGACAGGAGAGTCAGGAGGGGAGAAGCTCAGGCAGGAGAAGTTTGCTGAGTGTCAGAGGCCCAAGTACACAGGGAGGGAGGAGGGAGAGGAGGACAGAGACCTCATAGGACATCTTTTCTCTCCTCATGATGTCCTGGCAGGTGTGAATCAGTAGGCCCACTTTTTGGCTGCAATGGAGGCCAAGAAGGTTTTTGTCCCTTCCAACCTGTCTGTCAGTACTTGGCAGGCTACCATACCAATCCAAGTTCCCTGCAATTTCCCATCCCAAGGTCTAGAATGCCAGAGGACTCCACCCTACCTCCAACCTCACCTCAGCCCACCCAATGGGGGGGAGGTCACTGTGCAACACAGGGGCTTAGAGTGACTTCTGACTTCTATGGCCCAAGCAAGTGGCTCTTGGAGTTTCCCACCCTACAACCCTCAAAGGAGGGGAAAGGGATCTATGCAGAGACACCAGGAAAGTTTTCTCTTTGTATCTGAGGGACTCTGAAGTCATTCCCGCCTGTGTCTGTGCCTCTAGAGGCTGGAGAGTATCCACAGTGCTGTGTTGGACTGTGAAGTCCTCCCCAGCCTGTAGTCCAGACCTCCTGAAGCTGGGGAGCATGCCTAGCTCTTTCCTGGCCTGTCTGTGTTCTTGGCTTCACTTTGCCCATCTGTAGAGTGGGAAAATTGGACTGGATTAGCAAGCATTTTTGCATAGGGCCAGATAGTAAATATTTTGGGCTCTACAATCTGTCTAAACTAATCAAACTTCCCATGGAATAGAGAAAACCTGTCAGGCCAACATGTAAGCGGGTTGTGCTCCAGTAGATCTGTCAGAGCTGGTGAAACCACTCAAGCAGGTAAAGGTGATTGCCGCCAAGCCTGGTGACCTGAGTTCGAATCTCAGAATCCATATGATAGAAGGAGAGAACTCAGTCCCACAAGTTGTCCTCTGAATAAATATATGTAATAACTATTTTAATAAAAAGAATTCTATTATAACAATAAGTAGTAATCTGGACTAAGGCCAGAGCTTCCCCTGGCTACCTTTCAGCATCAGTTGTTCGAGAGGCAGCAAATGAACTCTGCCATTCTAGTTTTCTGAGTACAACGGGGTTCTAGCACTCAGGAGGCAGGAGCAAGAGAAGGAGCTAAGCACAGCATAGAGCCCGTGACTGTGTCGTTATAGAAGGTCCCACACCTGCCCCATAGTGAGGAGGACAGAGTCCAAAGGCCGGAACATGATGGATGTCTCTGCTTTTAGGTGGGCAAACACTACCTACGACTTGCCAATGATGCAGACGAAGAACTCAACAGCTGCTCAGCCGTGGCCTGGCTAATCCTGGCAGCCAAGCAGGGCAGGCGGGAGGCCGTGAAGCTGCTGAGGCGGTGCCTAGCTGACCGGAAAGGTGAGGCTGTGTGGGGCCTCTAGCAGCCACCCTCAGGGTGTGTGGTTTGCAGTACTGGCCATGCCACTGAGAAGGGAGAAGTGTTTTAGGTCGTCTCCTCACGCTGAGAAGTTTTTGAAATCTGCCAGCTACTTCGCAAGCTAGACCAATTCCATATCTTTTGTCCTGTGTTTAGTGTCCACAAGAAGTAATTAATAGGTCTCACTTCTCTTCTGAGCTCTAGTCCAAGTCAAGAAGTAAATCTTAGAGTCAGAGAGAGGCATCTGTCCCAAGTGTCCTGGACTTACAGACTCCAAGTCTGAGGAAAAGCTGACACAGGTGCTTCACACAGTTTTTGTTGTGTATTTTGATATTTATTTATTTATTAAGATTTTATTTATTTTATGTGTGTAAGTATACTGTCACTGTCTTCAGACACACTAGAAGAGGGCATCGGATCCCATTACAGGTGGTTGTGAGCCACCATGTGGTTGCTGGGAATTGAACTCAGGACCTGTGGAAGAACAGTCAGTGCTCTTAACCGCTGAGTCATCTCTGCAGCCCCTTGATATTTAGTTTTAGCTGTAAAATTTTATGCTGCTATGTAAAACTTGCAATAATTGAAGCCACAAGGATACATAACCCAAAACCCAGGGAAGTACTTTGTATCTTTTCTTTTCTTCTCTATATATCATAATGTTTTCAATGTTACATTTGTTACATTTAGTATACAAATCTTTTCTCTTTTACAACTTGACTGGTGGTTTGGGGAAGGAAAAACAAAACACAAAAGGAATGGTTTCCCTATTAAATCCTGTCAGCCAGGATGTCTCAGCCGGACTGCCCAGGCCATGGCAGGTGGAATAACCTAGAGCTGGCCAGCAAAGGGGAGAGCAAGCCACATAACCATGATCTGGAGCCAATGGTTCCCAAGGCTGCTTGAGAGCAGAGGCAGGAGCATAGCCCTGGAGGGTGGGAAGGGGAGGCTGCACAGGCTCAACTGGCCTACATGCCCTGCCCTGCATTTCTGCCCCAAGATTCCTGGGCAGATAAAAAGCACAGTCCTCCTGAGAGACATGACACCATTTTACAATTCCTGCCCCTGTCTGCTCACCTCACTCCCCTAAACCTGTCTCTGCTCACCTCACTCCCCTGAACCTATCTTTGCTCACTGCATTCTCCTGAACCTCAGGCATTCTTTCTTTGTTCTGTATGGAAGACCCCATGTTCCCAGCTACCCTGCAAAGGGCCTCAGCCCAGGAAATGCTGTGGGTACACGGATGCCCCTTCACACTGGTAATTGCAGTGAATCAGACCCCCATCCTAGACAGCTTGTTCCTTTTCAGACTTGTGGTTTGGGGCCCCAGCACCTTGCTTTGCACCTCGTCTCTATAGTACCTGCTGGTGGGGGTCTCCAAAGATGAGGTGTAAGAAGAAACAAGCACAGGCAGCCCTGAGCTGCAGTGGACACTCAGGCATTGCCAGACCAGCCTGGCCTCCAACCTGGAGCACAGGTGCTGTCAGGGATGGGCTCAGACATGCTCTGGGGGCAGGTACCCACTCTACCCTGAGTCAAAGAAGCCAGTCAGATCTCCCTCACATCCGTGTGCCCAGCCTCCTGGGAGCATTCCTGGGGCAGCTGCTGTGAGGTATGGATTTGCCTAATGCCTCTGTCTGTCAGGCATCACTTCTGAGAATGAAGCCGAGGTGAAGCAGCTTTCCTCTGAGACTGACCTGGAAAGGGCCGTGCGCAAGGCTGCCCTGGTCATGTACTGGAAACTCAACCCCAAGAAGAAGAAGCAGGTGGCTGTGTCGGAGCTGCTGGAGAACGTTGGGCAGGTCAACGAGCAGGGTAAGCCAGCCATCTCACCAACAACCGCCCTCCTTTGGCCTTTCCTGTGGGGTTGGGCCCCCATGGTTGGGAGGTGACTGGCATGTTGGCAAGACTATAAATTCCATTTATTACACATCTATTGATCAGAGTGTGCTGGGCTGCTTCTGGTTCCAGGAACAGAGATACAGAGAGTGACGGGAGCCTGGTCTTCATCCCCAGGAAGCTGCCCAGTGTATAATGTTGGCTGAAGGTAGTCAAGGAGTGATAGTGCCAGCCAAAGAGAGAAAGGGTGTGTGGGTGTGTCCATCACTAAATATGCTGGTCCTCCTCGTGAAGGCTCAGAAGTGGCTACCCAGGGATACTGCCCTTGCATCTGTTGAGACCCCAAGCCCTGAGAACAGTGATAGCCCAGGATCCTAAGGTCCCTAGTGGACTACAGGGCAGGCAGGGACAATTCGACAGCCTTGGATTTCAATCCTCTCTGATCTTACAGATGGAGGGGCGCAGCCAGGCCCAGTCCCCAAGTCCCTGCAGAAGCAGAGGCGCATGCTGGAGCGCCTAGTCAGCAGTGAATGTGAGTATGTCCATCCTGTGCTATGATCCTGCTACCTGCTTCCTGCACATCAGCCAGCACCGCTTCCACTCTTAACTGTGAATGCTAGCCTGGGTCCCCTACCAGGGTCTCCTGCTTAAATGGACTCTTGTTCAGTCTCTTTGGGTGACACAGTGTTTTGGTCCCTGGGACCTAAGCCTTGTAGAGTGAGAGTTTCAGACAACAGTGGGAAACAGACCTTCAGTGTGACAGTCCTCACCAGGTGAAGGCCAGAGGTGGGGCTGGTGCCTGAGTGAGCTGAAGGTCAGTGAGGGAGACGGCTCTATAAACAGGCAGGAGAGGGACCAGAGTGTTGTGTGGAATGTGTCCCAGTGTGCACTGGTGTTGAGGCAGATGTAGAACGTAACAGCACCCATGTGGGATGGAAGAGACTGGGGACACAAGGAGGTGGAAGTGACCTTGGAATGTCTGGGATCAGAAAATTAGAAGACACTACCATGACATAATGGTAGTGTGGAGGGGTGGAATCTGTGGTTTGAGGGCTCCAGGCTCCCATCCCGGAGAAGATGGACGGGTAGGGGAGGGGCTTAGGGGCTTCTCAGCACTGATAGGAGAGTCAAATCCAGAGCAGCCTTGTGAGGCCCAGTGGGTGGGACAGGGCTTCACAGTTGTGACTCATCATATAAACTCCTGAGTGCAGCCTCCCCAAGCTAGCCCAGTTAGAGCTTCCTACATGGCCGTGGCACTTGGTGACTCCGCCAGTATCTAGCATTTGTCTTCCCTGAAGACATGCTACGTTTCTTTTACCTGTCCTTGGCATTTCCCAGTGCTTAAAAAAACATCCAGTGCACAGTAGGCTCTTGGCAGATACAGATGAGATAGAGAGGTTTGCAGACACACATTGGACCCTCAAGGATCCTGGTGGGGGTACAAACAAAAGGGAGATGTACGTTGGCCTTCTAGAAATGCTATGAGATGAGAGCTTGGCGGGCACATGGTAGATCTTGTTGGATGGAGGAGTTATTGGGTGGGTAGTAGGTCTTTTTTAGGTCATGATGGATGGGGGTCAGAGGGTAGCAGGCCCACAGATCCTGTTGTATGGGGGGGGTTGGGTGGTGGGTGACCTCAGGGAAGTTAGTCCCCGGCATCTTGAGGCCCTGCATGGTAGGACAAAGGGCATCAAAGGGTGCCCGGGGTGCAGCTGATTGACAGTCTAGCGATAAGGCTAGGCTGAAGGTGGACTTTAGGCACTAAGGACTAGACAGGCATGTCATTTCACATATGTGGCGTGTTGCCTAGGTAGAGGCAGAGGTGGGGGGATAACAGACAGCAGACAGACTACTTCCTCTGCACCCAACAGATTCTTTTTCATGTCTTTGCCCAAGGAATGTTCCTATGCCTGAACCTAGCTGGATCCCAAGTTGCTATCCTGTGTCATGTGTGTATCAGGGTCACAGTGGGTGTATGGTTTGGAGAACCTGGTATCTTTTTGTGCTTCAGCCAAGAACTACATTGCTCTGGATGATTTTGTGGAGCTCACCAAGAAGTATGCCAAGGGCATCATCCCCACCAACCTGTTTCTGCAGGATGAGGATGAAGATGAGGACGAGCTGGCAGGGAAGAGCCCCGAGGACCTGCCACTACACCAGAAGGTACGTGCAGCTCCTGCCTGGCACCTGAGAGCTGCAGGCCAGAGGTCCTCAACTTCAGACACACCTGGATCTGGGTCCCTTGGGTCATCTGAGGTTCCTGTGTGAGGAGGTGCCTCGGCCCAGAAAGCAGAGGCGGGGTCATACAGGTGTACTTGGGTGGTAGAGTCATGCCGGGGCAGCAGGCCGAGGCACTGGAGTTACAGTTAGATTCACTATGTAGTGATGTTGTCTGTGGCCCAGGACATAGGTCACTTTCTGAATATGCCTTCCCCCCAACCAGTGCTAGGGTCTGTGGGTCAGCTCAGCCATGGGCCTAGTTACTAAATCTATCATACAGGGACACCAAGGGCAAGACATCTGGGAGAACAGACACTGGTGGGAGACAACAAGAATAGAGGGATATAGAAATGTACCCTGCTTTGACCAGTCTCCACATTGTTGTTGGGACTCAGTGCAGACACAGGGTGTGGCCATAGGACCATTGCAGAGCTACCCCGGTCAGTTTATGAACCTTGTCAGATGTATCCATATCTCAGGCTGCAGGAATGCAAGCATCCCTGGGTACTGGGCAGTTTGACCCAGGTAAGTGCTTCAGCACAGTGTGACCACAAAGCCAAGGCCCACACAGGGGCCTGTCAGCTGAGGAACTGTTGCATAGCACATAGCTATGTATGCCCCAGTTCCAGTGTTTGTGGCTAAGAAGACACAAACCACACACACCAGTTAGATTGGGCAACTAGGTTAAAATGGGGGCAGCAAGAGATGGCTTAGCTGGGTTTGCTGGCTAGGAAGTAACTAGACAGTCTTCACAGAGGCTGGAGTGTGAAGCAGGCCACCGCAGGGGATGGGGAGACAGAGCAGAAGTAAGAGAGAAAGTGGGGAGCAGTTCACAACACTCCAGAGAGATAAGGCCCATGTGTGAGCCATGCCCCCAGGTTGTTGTCAGGTAAAGCCTCACTCTTGCCTCTGAGAATGAGTAGCAGAAAGGACTGATACCAGGAAAGTTCTGAGTATCAGGGCTGCCTAGAGGCTCTGGCTGTGAGGAAGGCCCATGTAGAGCTGCACTGGACTGAGCGTGTTCACAGACAGGATTCCCAGATGGTGCTCCTACTCTGAGAGGAGAAAGCCAGGGTCCGTATGGTTCTTGGCAAAGAAGAGCCCCACTCTTGCTAATAATGGGGGTCAAGGTGAAAGGATGCATTGGAGAAGGACCCTCAGGCCAGAACTTTCCGGTGTGCACTGTGATGGCTCCTCCCACCACACCACAGTGATGTGTCTGAGCTTTGTGACATCTGGAAGTCCTTCTGAGGAGAGAGATTGATTGATTGATTGATTTTGAAATTTGTGGTATTCATATTTATTTATTTTATATATTTTTTATTGGATATTTTCTTTATTTACATTTCAGATGTTATCCCCTTTCCCAGTTTCCCCCCCTCTGGAAACCCCCAATCCCATCCCCCCTCCCCCTGCTTCTATGAGGGTGTTCCTCCACCCACCCACCCACTCCCACCTCCCCACCCTCGCATTCCCCTACACTGGGGCATCCAGCCTTCATAGAACCAAGGACGAGGAGAGAGATTTAAAGTCTGTGACGAGATAAGCAAGGCCCCGTGTTGCAGTGTTTGGAACCGTCCCACTGCCAGTCGTGTGTAGAGAAAAAGCAGCAAGCCCTCACAGGTGGCTCCACATTCAGGCTGCCTCAGCACCCCCATGCCTTGCCTTGCAAGGGACATGCAGGGGACCGAGAGGCTCCTCTCGGTCACAGACAGGAGCCTCTGTGAACTGATGTGACTCCCACAGAGAATGTTCTAGACGCCCAGCAGCTTTCCTCAAGCCTGAGAAGTCTTAAAAGCAAGTTTAATGTTTTTAAATCCTGTGTGTTTTACATTAACTTATGGAAAATCTGATGTGGACATTTCCTCTCAGGTTTCAGCGGAAGCTGGCTTCCCGCCACTTGCCTCTGGTGTGCTGGGCAAAGGTGGCCATGCTCCCTGTCAGCTTGGGTTGCAGTGTTCTGTTGTTGGTTTCCAGTGTCAGAGGGAGGGCGGGGCACTGAGCTCTCTGAGCCTCCCCAACCATCCTTCCTCAGGGCTCATACTGCACCTGTATGTTACATGTTGTGTAGCCTGTGAAGTAATGGTCCCTGTCCCTTTGGCAGTTGAGGAAACAGAGTCAGAGTGTTGATATCCATATGTTGGAGAGAGACACAATGGCTGATAGGAAACCCAGTGCCATTGTATCTTTTTTTTTTTTTTTTTTTTTTTTTTTTTGCTGTGGGGGGAGAGGGAGGGCTTCCAGACAGGGTTTCTCTGGCCATCCTGGAACTTGCTCTGTAAACCAGCCTGGCCTCAAACTCAGAGATCTGCCTGCCTCTGCCTGCCCAGTGCTGGCATTAAGGTGTGTGCTGCTACTGTGTCTTGAAGCAGAAGGCCTGGTGGGAAATGGGGATCTAGGTTCCCAGGTGGCTTCCCCTAGATACAATAGACATGTGCAAGTCCCTAGTCACCTTAGCAGAAGGTGGGTGTCTTAGTTACTGTCTTATTGCTGGGAGGGACACCATAACCAAGGCAACTTATAACAGAAAGCATTTAATGGGGGCTGGCTTACAGTTTCAGAGTGTTAGTCCATTTCTACTGTGGTGGCGGGCAGGCAGGCATGGCGCTGGAGCAGAGCAGTAGCTAAGAGCATACATCTTGATCTGCAAGTTGCAAGCCTAGAAAGAGAACAAGACTGGGACTTGTGTGTGCTTTTGAAACCTTAAATCCCATCTCCAGTGCTATACCTACTAACCTGTCCTAAATAGTCCACAAACTGGGAACCAAACATTCAAATATGTGAGCCGCTGGGGGACATTCTCATTCAAGCCATCACAGTGGGACCCTCAGGATGGAGATAAAGGGTTTAGTGGAAGGCAGGTCTCTAGGGACTGTGGAGTATGGGGAACACTTGAGTGGAAGGAGGGTGCTCCTGGAGGATGAATCTGTTAGGACAAGGCCAGGAGTGGGAAAGCCTGGGGTAAGGCATTCACTTTGTACAGAATCAGGGAACTAGAGGCAGTCCATGTTGGATGGCAAGGAGCTCCTGTCCCAGTCAGTTTCCACTCTCTGTCTCCCGCTAGGTGGTGAAGTACCCCTTACACGCCATCATGGAGATCAAAGAGTACCTGATTGACATGGCCTCCAAGGCAGGCATGCACTGGCTCTCCACCATCGTGCCCACCCATCACATCAATGCCCTCATCTTCTTCTTCATCATCAGCAACCTGACCATCGACTTCTTCGCCTTCTTCATCCCCCTGGTGGTCTTCTACCTGTCCTTTGTGTCCATGGTCATCTGTACGCTCAAGGTGTTCCAGGACAGCAAGGCCTGGGAGAACTTCCGCACTCTCACCGACCTGCTGCTGCGCTTCGAACCCAACCTAGACGTGGAGCAGGCGGAAGTGAACTTCGGCTGGAACCACCTGGAGCCCTACATCCACTTCCTGCTCTCAGTCGTCTTCGTGATCTTCTCCTTCCCGCTGGCCAGCAAGGACTGCATCCCCTGCTCGGAGCTGGCCGTCATCTCCACCTTCTTCACGGTGACCAGCTACATGAGCCTGAGCAGCTCCGCCGAGCCCTACACCAGGCGGGCCCTGGTCACCGAGGTGGCTGCTGGGTTGCTGTCCCTTCTGCCCACCATGCCCATGGACTGGCACTTTCTGAAAGCGCTCGGCCAGACATTCTACACCGTGCCCATCGGTCACTTCATCATCCTCAATGTCAGCCTCCCCTGCCTGCTCTACGTCTATCTCTTTTACCTCTTCTTCCGCATGGCCCAGCTGAGGAACTTCAAGGGCACTTATTGCTACCTGGTGCCCTACCTGGTGTGCTTCATGTGGTGTGAACTGTCCGTGGTCATCCTGCTCCAGTCGACCGGCCTGGGCTTGGTCCGTGCCTCCATTGGCTACTTCCTCTTCCTCTTTGCCCTCCCCATCCTGGTGGCTGGCCTTGCCCTTATGGGCACGGTGCAGTTTGTCCGATGGTTCCTGTCGCTGGACCTCACCAAGATCATGGTCACCACGGTGATCTGCGGCGTACCTCTGCTTTTCCGTTGGTGGACCAAGGCCAACTTTTCGGTGGTGGGGATGGTCAAGTCACTAACGAGGAGCTCCATGGTGAAGCTCATCCTGGTGTGGCTCACAGCCATCCTACTCTTCTGCTGGTTCTACGTGTACCGGTCAGAAGGCATGAAGGTCTACAATTCCACACTCACCTGGCAGCAATATGGCTTCCTGTGTGGGCCACGAGCCTGGAAGGAGACTAACATGGCACGGACCCAGATCCTGTGCAGCCACCTGGAGGGCCACCGGGTCACATGGACAGGCCGCTTCAAGTATGTCCGAGTGACCGAGATCGACAACAGCGCCGAGTCGGCCATCAACATGCTCCCATTCTTCCTGGGTGACTGGATGCGCTGCCTGTATGGCGAGGCCTACCCATCCTGTAGCTCTGGCAACACGTCCACGGCTGAGGAGGAGCTCTGCCGTCTCAAGCAGCTGGCCAAGCACCCCTGCCACATCAAGAAGTTTGACCGATACAAGTTTGAGATCACAGTGGGCATGCCCTTTGGCACCAACGGCAACCGCGGCCACGAAGAGGATGACATCACCAAGGACATTGTTCTACGCGCCAGCAGCGAGTTCAGGGATGTACTGCTGAACCTGCGGCAGGGCAGCCTCATAGAGTTCAGCACCATCCTCGAGGGCCGCCTGGGTAGCAAGTGGCCCGTCTTCGAGCTCAAGGCCATCAGCTGCCTCAACTGCATGACACAGCTGTCCCCTGCCCGGAGGCACGTAAAGATCGAACAGGACTGGCGTAGCACAGTGCACGGTGCCCTCAAGTTTGCCTTCGACTTCTTCTTCTTCCCATTCCTGTCTGCCGCCTGAGGAGTGTCCGCCACCGGAGGAGGCTTCAGTGCATGCTGCTGTGAGGTCCTCCCGTGTGACCACCCAGCCAGCTGGAGCAGTGTTGTGCCTAGTGTGTGTGTGTGTGTGTGTGTGTGTGTGTGTGTGTGTGTGTGTGTGTGTGTACTCTGCTCTCATGTGGTTAGATCCCATGAGATCCCAGACTCTGTGCTCACCTGTAGACTGCAGATCCTGCTGCAGGGTGGTTCTTTTTAGCACTGTCCCCTTTGAATGCCGAGTGTCATAAGAAATTGCATGCTATCCTCACTCACAATCCTGCCCTTCCCCCACAGAGCTGGAACACTGAGCCTGGCCCCAAAGACCCCCCCGTCACGAAGAGCACTTTATAGATACGAATCTTCCTCTCCAGTTCTTCACGCCTCCTTCCTGCCCTTCCTTACTTTGTGTTGGATTTGTTTTTCAAAGAACCAAATATGTGTCTATGTAGACGTCATGGTAGTGTTTCTTATTTATTTGGTTGCTGCTAAGCCTTGACAGTGGTTCACCTTCCTGGACTGCCCCCAGTGGTCACATCCTGCCTGGCTTCCTACTCGGGTATAGCATGTCCAAACTGGGCTCTGAATACTACAGCCTGCCTTGGAGCTGTCCTGTCTCTGGAGGGTGATAGTTGGTGGGGATCTCTTCTGAGTACCCCAGGACTTGGGAAACAGTGCAAGAATGTCCCTTTCAGTACACAGGTAAGCTTGGCTATGTTCAGTATGGCAGAGCCAAAAGCAAAGCTCTAAGGCAGCCAAAATAAAAATCTTTGAAACCTACAGCCCTGCCTTCTGGTCTGTTTACAGGGAGCCTTGTGTGGTGTGGTGTGTGGTGTGGTGTGTGTGTGTGTGTGTGTGTGTGTGTGTGTGTGTGTGTGTGTGTGTCAATATGTCTGAACCCAGATTCAGTGAAAAAGTGTCACTTGGGTCACTGAGGGCAGAAGTGATGTCCTACACAGTTGACCCCATCTGTCATGTAGCAGATCGGCACCACCCAGGTGTGAGGGTCTCTGAGGTCTCAGCCACAACCTCAGGCACCAGGTAACAGCACATGGGTATCAGCCCATCTGTTGACCCTGGCCTTTGGGTGAAAAGTACTTTCTTTGTGGCAAGGATCATTGAAATCCAGCTCACTGATTAGATTGTCTGTCTGCATGAGTCACAGTCTGGGGTTTGTGCTGCTCTATTCAGTCATGTGTGGTAATTCCACAGGGGCATAATCAGAGTTTGTCATGGGGGCCTGGAGGAGGGGGTTATGTGCTGGGCTAGCTTCATTCCTGTTACTGTGGCAAACACCATGACCAAAACCACCTCAGGGGAGGAAAGGGGTTACTTGGCTGGTATTTGCAGGTCATGGCTCATCACTGAGGAAGGACAGGGCAGGAAGTCAAGGCAGGCCTGCTTGGTATTCCTCACTCACTGCCAAGGAAGTGCAGCAGAGACCACTGAGGAATGGTGCTTGGTGGCTCGCTCACAGACCCATGCCTTGCACCACCTGCCTAGGGAGTGGTACTGCCTAACATGGGCCGGGGCCTCCTACATCTATGTGCATGCCCACAGACCACTCTGATCTGGGCACTTCCTCAACTGAGACTCCCTTCTCAGGTGACTCAAGCCTGTGTTAAAGTTAGCTGGGACAGGCTCTGTGTAGGCAAGTGCCCCTTTGTGGTGTTTTGTTTTATTTAACTTAATAGAGTCTCACTGTGTATGAAACTCAGGATGGCCTGAAATCCACTGTGTAGCCTAGCCTAGCCTGGAACTCAGTAATCCTGCTACCTCACACCTCTCAACTCCTGAGATCACAAGGCTGAGCCTCCAAGCTGCCGTTGATTTCTATCCTGAAGGTGAGGACTGCCTGCTGCTGTGAGAGAGATGAAAAAAGAGATCTGGTACATGTAGACAGGCCTTTTCCTGCTGGTATTGGAAAATGTGGTGTGGATTCTTCACCACCTAACCTGGGCTGACATTAAAGGATGTGGCTGCCTCCATTTTCCTGAGGGTCTCCTGGGGCACTGGGGTGGTAGCAGCTTCATCCTCTTGCCCCATGGGTCTACCTCAAATTCCACATGTTAAAGGGATATTCAGGGGCCAGGCTTACTTGTGTTATTCTTGGGGTCTTCCCCAGCAGTGGGTGTGGCTAGCTGTCCATCACCATCCCTCTCCCTATCCTCCAGCCACAAGGCCACAACATGTAGTCATCATGCCACTGATTGTGTGGGACTCTTGGGGCAAAGCACAGATGACCTCGACCCATCCTTGCCATGACGGGTGGTGGTGGTGGGTATCCATGACAACGCCACCTACAGAAGACACTGTTCAGAGAGCCAGGATGGGACTGATATAGGCCTGTCCCCAGGCCACCACACTGCTACCATCACCTCATGACTGATCTCTCCTGGGAGTGAAGCAGACAAATGGGGAGAACCCCAAGCAGTCCTGGATTCTGGGTGCCACTTCTTATTCTACTTTGAACCCCTATGTGCCCAAGAGCCCTGAAATGGCAACTATCCGCAGCCTCCATGTCTCTATCTGGGATAGCATTTCTCAGAGCTTCCTCACAACGACTCCTGTACAGAAATGGAACGCCATACGTACCCTGTGTGTAGTAGAAGCATTGCTCTTCAGTTTGGAAGCAGCATTTCCAGCCATTGGGCAGCTGCTGAGCCTCATGTCTGCTCCCTCCTAGTAGCCTTGAGCAAGCCCCTCAGCATCAGCCTCATCAGCTGTTTTGAGAGGGAGAAGAGTTGATTGGGAAAGTGATTACATGACATTGATAAGCCTTCCATAAACATGAGTCTTTTAAACATTCTTGAACAGTGGAACCTTGGGCCAGAGGCACTGTGACGTCCTTGCCGGTTTCGTAAGTATTTCAAATGGAAAACAGCAATGTTTAGATTGGAGCTGAGCTAAATGACTGGATCCAAACAGGGCCTGGTGTCTTCTGGCTGGCTGTGCAGCACTCCAACATGCAAGCTGCCCTCCTTCCTCTTTGCCATCTGACCAAAACCACTTGGCCAGTATCTGTGACTTACTGCTTTAAATATTTCTTATCAATATTAGCTAGGTACCTGGATGCATCCCATGCAACCAGTAGGGACACCTAAGAAAAGGTGGCAGGGTTCCTGTCCCTCCATCTTGCTCCTTCCACTCTAAAACTTGTCTGAAGGCATCCCGCCATCCATGGAAGTGGGTTTACATCAGGGAGGGGCCTTCCCCCTATGGGTCCTGACCCCTGTGGGCAGCCTAAGGCCCTCTAGCTGAAGCAGAGTCTCTGTTCCAGGCCCCACTCCTCCCAGGCAGATCTGGCTTGGGTGTGTAGCATCCTTCCACAGACCTGAGACCTGCACAGCCCTGGTTCTCCTGCCCTGCCTGCAGTCCAGCCACACCACCACAAGCCGGATCCATTGTTGAACTGTCTTTGAAGGACTGTCATCAGAATGCTCACTCTTGGTCCAGAAGCTCTGTCCCAAGGGTCAGCTGTTATCAGAGTTGTTGGGTCAGAACCTGGGTCCTGCAAGCCCTCACTACACAGGCCTGCCCTCTCTGTGCCCCCACAATAGGCCAGCTAAACACATGAGGAATAGTGAAAAGCAGAAAAAGGAGGTTATTTTATGTGGCCCCATTGGAAAGAGAAACAAGATTTCAAGTAACATCCTTCCCCGAGTCCTGCGAGGACAGAGGTTCTCACCTGTGGGTCACAGCCCCTTTGGGGATTGAATGACCCTTTCACAGGGGTTGCCCAAGACCATCAGAAAACACGGGTATTTACATTATGATTCATGATAGTAGTAAAATTACAGTTATGAAGTAGCAACAAAAATAATTTTATGGTTGGGGTCACCACATCATGAGGAACTGTACTAAACGGACACAGCATTGGGAAGAGTGAGAAGCTCTACAGGACTTGAGATTTAAATAGAGAGACAGCAATGTGTAAGACCTGTCAAGGTGTGGTCCCACTCACTGTCTCAGCTCCAATCTCTCTTACAAGGTGATCTGCCAAGTTGTCAGCATTTGTAAAAATCTTTCTAGAAAGAAACTCCCTCTGGCTGGCATCATGGCCACAGCCTTTTCCTTCTTCCAGCATAACTGGGGAGAAATCCCAGTCTCTCGGGGTTCAGTGTCTTTGTTTGTCAAAGGGAAGGGCACAGTCTCCCTAGAATATCTTCATTCCTGCCAGGACAGTTACAAACAAACATCACAGCTCTCCTGTCCTATAGCACTTGGTGGCAAACCATGGGAACGGAATCTGGCTTCCCCCAAAGTCCTGCTGAAGGTTCTGGGACCCAGCTTAAAGCCTAAGGCTTTTGGGGTCCTGGGGTCCTAGTGAAAAGAAGCATTGTTCTGTCAGTGGAAGGAACACTGGCGAGGTGTCCCTGAGGGCCCCTTCCTCCGCAGTGAGGAGGGCCTGGTTTTAAGCTGGCCTTTTGGCTGCCCGAGAAGAATCACATTGCCTATCTGCCCCTGTATTGATGTGAAAGCCCAGCTCTTGCCTCAAAAGGAATAGGACTTTATTATGAGCCCGATATGAGTGATGTGGCTGGAGCCATGACCATTTCTGGGTGTTCTAAAAGACCTGTTCCACCATGGGACTGATCACCGTGTTCAATGCAGAACAAAGTCAGAAATGGAGGCATCGGAGGGAAGGGATGTAGGCAGGCTGTAGACAAATGGGGAAATCTCTGATAACAGGCTTCAGATGCAATCTGATGGTATTCTTAGCTTTTTTGGTTGCTGGAAGTGAAGAGTCTGCTAAGAATGTGTTCCAACGGACTAATCTGATAGTCGCAAGGATGTTAGGCAGGGCACAGGGCTGGGCAATGATTAGCCAGTACGGGTTCTTAAGACATTCTGTGATAATTTGTCTTAGATCTGCAACACTCTAACTCTCCACAGTCGTGAAGTTCTAATTAGTCAACCAACCTAGCGGAATCTTCAACTCAGTTGTAGCCCCGATGCCCCCACCTTAGGGAACTTTATACCTGCAGCTCCCCGTGGCCAGAGAACTAGTGGAAATAGATCGAGTCAGTCTCCAGGTCATACCACTGAGGGACAGAGGATCTGTTGCCCAGGTGCTTGTACAGCATCATGGACCAGCTATTGGGTCAAAGACAAACCTTGGGGGCAAAGAGCAGAGAAAGAGACCAACAGTTGCCAGACAAAGGTCTGTCCTAGCTCAGACCCCCATGCCAGAGATGCTGCCATTATTCAGAGTCTCCATGTCTCAGGGCTGATGTGGTGTCTCACGACCAACAACATTCATCTTCCAGCCCTGGGGAGGGGTCTCACACCAGTCCAGAGCCCAGCAGAGTGGTAGTGGTAGTGACCACTAGCAACAAATACCAATGGCCCTGCTGGGCTGCCCTGGAGATCAGACCTGGACAGACCCCCACTGCAGTACCAGGGATTCTGAGATGATGTGGGTGTCTTAGACCACTTTCAGTTGGCATTGGTTCCATCCAGGTGGTCTCAAATTCCCTCCCTGCCCCCATACCCTCTTCTGAGTTCCCACCACTCTCTGCTGCTGCTGCTGTTCTCGGTATGGCCTAAGAATCCCAGCATGCACTACAGAGTGTCTCACTTTTGTCTGAGACAACCAGGATCCAGTCACACTATGCTGTGAGACTGCAGGTGTTAGGGACAAGGGGGTGGGGGCACCAGCAGCCCCTCAAGGTGATACCTGTGTTCTCCAGGTATGCAGACAAGAACAACAAATACTGGAACTCAGCAGATTAAGGTGACATCCCTCAGGTCCTCAGCCAGTGTTAAAGAGGAGTTCAGAACCCAAGTTCCCTCGCCTTATTGCACCCAGTAGGCCCTGAGGACACATGTTGGATGAACAGCTGGGTGATGCAGACAGACACCAACTGCCCTTTGTCCCATCACTGTGTTCCAGGGACTACATGAATATTCACTGCTCTTAAGACCCCGCCTACTTCCCATGTTTGGACTTTGGGTATAGGGATTTGATAGTTAAGCCTCCCACTGCCCGCTTTTACCCCGCCCCCACCCCCCAAACCCCCAGCGTTCTCTTTGTGACTCACTGAGTCAGCTGGCTGTGTAGCTAATTCTAACATTGACAGGTAAAGATAGTTGGGCTTTGTCTGTTCCAAGGACCTCATTGAAATAGTCACTCCCCACTCCAGCGATTATTTTCTGCTCTGAAAGCTTTGGTTGCTAGGAAACAGTGCTGGAAGCCTAAAAGCTCTGTTTTGTCTGTGCATCAAGTGGTTGGACTTGAATGGCGTAATTCTGAAAGGTAGATTGGGCGAAAGGAACCAAACTAGGAAAAGACTCCAGTGAGCAAGTCCATATATATAATATATAATATATAATGTATAAATTATATATTATGTAAGTGTTTTGCCTTGGTGTCTGTATATGCACTGCATGTAAGCTTGGTGTCCACAGAGGCCAGAAGAGGGCTCTGGTTCCCCTGGACCCACAGTTACAGATGCTTGTGAGCCATCATGTGGGTGCTGGGACCTGACCCTGGATTCTCTGCAGGAGCAGCTAGTTCTCTTAACTGCTAAGCCATCTTTCCTGCCCCTTTCTTCCTATTTAGTCATCAGGATGACCTTCTGAGTGAGACACTGTAGCCCAAGGGTTTTCTCCCAGGTCCCTGGGCTGTCTCATCCTGGGATGCTAAATATCTAGGTGCTGGGTCTTAATGGCTCCCAACAAAGTTAAATGTGTCCTGTGGCTGGTGTCATAGCCACCATCCTTGCAGAAATGAGGATAGTCTTGAAAGACACTTAGTGCCCCTCCCTCTGGCTATCAGATTGTTGAAACAATGGTTTCCAAGTAATGGGAATTGTCCAGGAGTCTCATACTGGGAGAAAGAAAAGGCTGAAGCCAGGTGCCGGCACAGGGGAAGCCTGTTGACCAGGAAGGGATCTCACACAGTTTTGACATTTGTCAGACCACCATGCAAGACCCTGAGGCTGAGATGAGGATGCCACAATGGTGGACAGGACCACACCTTGACCAGGACTATTTAATTATGCACAGCTCTGTCCCTCTATTGAAAACGAACTCTGAAATGGACTTGGAGATGTGACCGGACCTCTTTGTTCCTCTTTCCAGTGTGGTCACAGTGAATGAATTTTCTTTCTCTGCTTTTCATTCTGCATATGTGTATAACTGCTTCATTAAGGGGGGGGGGGGGTGGCTGCCTTACTGTCTCTTCTTGGTGAGGTCCTGGCGTGGCCTCCATGATGGCCCATGGTCTTTACACAGCTGCAGGAGCTGTTCCAATGTATCAGGCTGGGATCTGAGCTGCAGAGTGTGGCCAGGAGAGCAGACCCTTTATAAAGGATGGTGGCTCTGAGCAAGGTTGCTCCCACAGGAGTGGCTCTGGATGAGTCTATGGAGAGGCCTGTGTACCAATGAATTGGGGCCTCAAACCTCATACCTAAGTAAACCGGCAACAGCCCACATACAGGTGACCCCCTGTAAATGCAGTATGACTGTGAGTCCCTCTAAGACCCCTGACCAGGGTCTGTCTACTCAGAGGCGATGGCTAGCATAGCTTGATGATGTTTATTGGCGACCGTTTTTTATGCAGCACCTAAAGATAGACTCCTCAGCCTTCCCCCAGACAGCAGCCACAGCTCTGGGGGTTCTTTTTCTCACTCCTTAAAAGCCCCCACAAAGGTTGGAGAGATGGCTCAGCCATAAGAGTGGTTTTTAATTCCAGTTCTTGGGAGCGCTGACAGCCTTCTTCTGGCCTCCATGGGTACTGCACACAACAGTACACAGGCCAACAAATTACCATGCGCCTAAAATAAAAAAACCTAAAGTAGAAAGAAAACGAAATCCAGGAACCTGCATGCTTTGACCCCACAGCTGTCAATACAGTGAAGACCTCATCCTTTTTTAAAATAAAATTTGTTTTTCTAGATGTTTCCATCACTCCTGGCTGTTTAATGAAGTTTAAAGAAGCAACATTCCTGTCTGCCAGGACTTGGCAATTTCCAGACACCCTGAGGCTAAGCCATGGTATAGAGATGTGGAAGCCATTTGGATTTTATCAATAGTGGTTTCCATCAGAGTGGCCGCAGCTAGGGTACCCCAACTTTTTGCAGTGTACTGATGAGGGAAACCAGTGGATGCTCACAGAAATGGGAACACTCCCTTTGACTCATGCTGCTGTCTGAGTATCATCCTGTGGCTGGCACATGTCAGAGCACCAAGAACAGGGTTCTAGGGACAGGAAGAATGCTTCTCCTATGCTCATCTTGGCTCTTCAATGTGTGCCTGCAAAGGTATCAGAGAGCCAGGTTCCAGTCTGGCCTCTGCCTTTACTGTGCAGCCATGGGCAGTCCCTAGGCCTCTCTGAGTCTCAAGTCCCTCATCCCTGCAATGTGAGGACTAACAGTACCAAGTGTGGGTTCACTGTAAGAAGAAACAAGGATCCCAGCGTGGCTGGGCCTTAGGGTCTCCATCAGTGGGCACTACTACACAGCTCTAGGCAGGGCAAAAGCTTGGATGGTAGCTAAAAATGTTCACCAGCACAACACCTGCAGGCCCCACACTGTTGGGGCAGCTGCATAGTATGGGCATTCTGACCAGGGGCTCTGGAGGCTGCTCCTGACACCAATATGGCAGTGAGTAGCCTCTGGTGTCTATAGGATGACATAGTGGTTGAGATATGCACACAGCCCTTTGTACTGCATGTGGCTCAGAGTCGTCCATACTTAAAGAAGAAACTTAAGGGTTCTTTGGAAAGTCAGTTATGTCGGATGGTTGCTAAGGCAAACATGTGAAGGAATGTTTCATTGATGCTGACACAGGCGAAAGACTAAGGCAGACTCGGCGAAGACTTGAGACCAAGAAGCATTTAGCTATGTAAGCAAGCCAAGCTCAGCCTCCTTCACTGTCCCTTGTGTCCTATTTATACTCCCTTCAAACATCAAGTATCCTCCACAGGTCTTGCCTGAGCACACGTCTTGCCTCAGCATGTGCGTCTGTCTCAGCTGACATCACTCTGCCAATCAACCTGAGTCTATGGAAGCGGCAAGAAACTGCAGCACACCACCAGAAGTTTTTTCGTGCATTTCTCTCTATGGAATCCTCACAAATGGAGCTCAACTCCACAATGGAAGGCAGACCGATATATGAGCCCTGTTAGCAAAGAATCCTTCATCACCTGTCCTTTCACATGCTTGCTTTAGCAGAAGCATTTCTTCCCAAGTCTGCCTTAGCCTTTCACCAGTGTCTGCTTCAATGAAACGTTCCTTCATGTGTTTGTCCCAGCAAAACATCATCCAACACAACCGACTTTCCAAAGAACCCCTAAGTTTCCACTTCACAAACTCGCTGTGTGTTTGTGTGTACACGGTGTGTCTGTGGGTGTGGAAGCCAGAGGTCAATCTTAGATACTAAAGAGCTGTCACCTTGTTTTTTGAGATAGGGCCTCTCATTGGCCTGGGGCTTGGCCCAGAGATCGTGTCTCCTCCCTGATGCCAGGTTTACAAGCATGTACCACCATGATCGGATTTCTCCGTGGGACCTAGGTCTTCATGCTTGTGCAGCTAGCGTTACTGATAGATCCATCTCCCCAGACCCAGAGGAGTCTCTTTTCTTACAAATGACACGGAGTGACAGGGTTGACAGGTTCAGGGATCACCCAGAGCCCGCAGGACTATGGAGAGATTAACACCCCAGTTTGTTTTCAAAGGGCAGATGGCAGCTGAGGGATTCTGGAAGCCTGAACCTGAACTGTTATCTAAGCTCCTCCCTGGAGCAGCAAGGGCTTCTGGGTACAATGTTGTCCAGGGTGCAGTGTTGTGGCAGGTCTGGCAAGATGCCCCTCTGCTGTCCAAGTTCTGGCCCTGGGAACCATTTCTCCCCACCTCTGGACACCAAGCTCCTCAGAAGCCACCCTCTTTCCCTTCAGGAAGGCCTAGGTGTGGTCCGGGTGGATCCAGTCCACACTCTTGCTGCCTACTCTGTGCTGTGCACCTTGGGCAAGCCCTGGGGCTTCCCTGAGCACCCTGTCTATGAAGGAAGGTGAGAGTCTTCTTAGATGACCTGAGAGAAGGTACCAGTGTGCTGGCCTGGGGCCAGGTGTTTGGGAAAAGCACATATTCATCTCTGTAGAGTCCGGAGACCTCAAGTCCATCGTGGCTCTTGATGAGAAAAGTCAAGGTTGGCAGAGCTGGGTCCTTTGGAGGCCCCAGCAGTGACATAGCTTAGTAACGCTTGCTAGGCAAACATGAGGACCCAAGTTAGATTCCTGGAACCCACAGATAAAAGCCGACCACGGTGGCACATGCTTGTAATCTTGGCACCAGGGAGGAGACAGGAGGATCCTGGGGGCTCACTGGCTAGCTATCAGAATGGGCAAGCCCCAGGCCAATGAGACTAGAGGCCTTCTAGTGTGGCTGTGGCTCATCTTCCATCTCTACAGTCAACTGTGGCTGTCCCATCTTCCTGCCATGCCTCTCTGAAAGTTTTCCTGATGTCATATTCCTAATCCAATCAGGATAGCCCCCTATTATGGAGGGCTCAGGAGACTTGATGGGACCCCCTGGGTCATCCATGACAGTCCCTCTACCTCAAAGACCATGGGAACAGCCACCGATTCCCAGCAATGGACCTCCATCTCTGTAGCTAAGTGAGGTGTGGTGGGCTGAGGTCATGGTATCGGATGCCAACCTGAGCATCCACACTGTACGGGCACTTCAGCCACGATGATCTGAATCCTGACCCAACATCTACTCATTGTATCAATTTCAGACATGATACTTAAGTCACCTCTGAGCCTCAATGTTTCCATGTATAAAATGGGTGTCGTGACAGTACTCTGTCTGCCCTCTATGAAAAGCATCCTATGGTGCCTAGGCTAGCCAATCCTGTATCACAGCCTGCTCAGCAGTACAAAGGTTCCACAAACAAATTTTTATCTTATTAGTCACCCAGAGGTCCTGAGGAGCCAAGCTCGGTTTATACATTCGGATCAGAGGTTAGCCAAATGACACACGGCCAGGAAGTGGCCTTCTCATTCTGATGCTGACCTGGAGGCTGCAGATAAATGTCAGCTGTAGCTCCACCTCCACCTCCCTCCTTACCATAAAAAGTCATAGAGAGGTCTGGGCTGCAGGGAATACAACGGGGAGGGAAGCCCTGACTTCCTCACAATCCAGTGGCCCATGTACTGGCCGCCTTCCACCCAGATGTCCATTCCCAGAACCTGCGGCCTCTGCAGGGTGAGGCTACCAAGGGGCACTAGAGTTGAGGCCAGCCCCAGATAGCACATGCAGCTGGGATACTAGGCTAATGCTTGTCTTTGAGCCTCAGTTACCTTACCTGGGTTTGTGGTGAGTTAAACACACCTGCTACAAAGGGAGACAGGCCACCCATCATGAAACACATGCCAGGCAGTGGGTTCTGTAGGCACCATCTGGGGACCCCTCCTCCAGGCACATGCCAAACTTGGTGTCCCCATGGACTCTATTTCCTCCGCCAGCTGGGTTAGGGTTAGAGCCAAAAAGACACAGCCCAATCTTGATGGGAGCTGCTCCCTGCCCTGCCCACCCCCCACTGCCTCCCAGTGGCTGCTCCCCGTCCAGGTCAGTTCACTAATCAGCAGCCTTCCGAGCCTCTTCTTAGATGTAACATTTGTTATTTTATTGGAAAAAGCTGGTATTAACATATTTATAATTTTATTCAACAGTTGGATAATTTGTGAGACACCGAAGAAAAAAAGAATGCACCTATGAGCCACAGAACCCCAAGTGACTGGGCCTGACTATGTTACCAGCACGTACATACCCAACACCCTCCAAGGGCTTCACCCTCAGAGAAGAATCAAAGCAGAAGAAAACAAACTCAAAACCCCAACAACGTCGCAATGATTATGGGAAATGCCACGTATTCAAGACCAGAGAACTTAAGCAGAGTAAAGTGGCAAAAAGTCTGTGGCTTGCAAGGCTCTGGTCCAACTGCAATTTCTCACACCGCCCCTCCCCCCTCCACACTTTTTCCTCGATCAATACCCACATTATTATTAGCAGTCCGCTCTGAACCTGGGTGATTTCTTCGGGTCCCAAAGGCATATTTTTTAATTCTGAGATCTTTTTCTGTCTCTCTTTTTCCTTTCTACTTTGGTACCCGACACTTACAACAGAAGTCTGGAAACTAGGGCCATGTGCAAGACCCCTCCATTTGAAGACCATGTAAGATTTGACTTTGAAGACATTATGTGTGAAACCTATGACCTCATAGCAGCCTCCCAAGTTGAATCTTCTCTAACGCCAAACCGCAAAGGCAGATGGGTGTGCCAGAGATCCAGGCCAGTGTGTAAGGCCCTCTCACCAGGATTTTGGCTTCAATGGGATTTATATACAACTGGCCACATTCTTCAACTTCTTTACAAGAGGGGAAAGTTGCCGATCTTTTAATTGCCAACTTGAATCAGGGTCAATATGTACATATAATACTGTCCAGAGCGCCTGAATTTTACAGTGATAAACATTCTTCATTCACGTTGACTTAAAAAAAAAAAAAAAGCCAAAAAATGTAATGGACCCAGTTTCTGTGTAAATACATGGCCAGAAGTGAGTGTGCATGCGGTTTGTGCTTTGACACACACAAGGATACCTTTGATCCACTGAGAAAAAAGAAAGCTCCGTCGCATCTGTTTCCTGGGTGGCAGTCTGTGTAGTAAAAACTAAAACACCTTGTTCTCTTCTTCCAGAGTCCAAATGCCAAGCCCTGCAGTTTCGTGAGTGAGGATGGAGTGGGGCTCACTATGAATGGCCGCTCACCTGTGGCCCTGAGGAGGTCTGAGAAAACGTCCTCGGGGCTGCCTGACTGCATGCAACCTCCTTGGGGAACAGCCGGAAGGGTGAGGAGAGAGCTGCAGGTACAATGTAGGTGAAATGCATCTTGGGAGGCAAGCCCAACGCCACTCTTCTCCTCTCCTCTCTTGTGTCATCTTGTCAGCAGCGCACCTGCACTGAATGCACGAAATGAAGATGCTTCCCTTCTAGAACCTTCCCTTGGAATGCTGCTTGAAAACCAGTCACTAGTGTGGTGGGCTGGAAAGAGCCTATGGAAAGACCTGCATGGGACACCAACTCGACCCTCAGGGTGTGACTCCCGAGGCACCCAATTTCTCTGCTCAGGGCCTTGGTTCCCTCCTATGTACAGAGGGGACAGTGACTACACCCCAGCTCCAGCAGAGCCTGGATCTCAGCTGGAAGTTATGAAAATGAGTGGATACCTGTCTCATGGGTGTGAGGATTCTACAGTCAGGGACAGGACCCACTGTCGGCCATGGGAAGATGACTGGCTAGCATGGAGGGGTGACAGCAAAGCCACCACAAAGTGGGCTGCGGGGATCCAGCCACAGCCACCATAGGCTGAGCACCATGCCCAGCGTGCAGTGGGCACTCACAAACAGACGGCAGTGAGGTGAGGGCTACAGCCACACAGAGTCCCCAGTCCTGCTTCTCAGGACTTGCCTCAGCCTGGAAAACGCACACAAGAAACCCGGCCCTGCCTCACGATTAACCGTATGACTTTGGCTCTGCTTCTCAGAACCTGCCCTGGCGTGGTATCTAGAATATGGAAAGACATTCCAAACACCTAAGTGACAAGCTGCCATTGCCAACACTCGGTGAGAATTCTCTGTCCAAATCCAACATGAAGCAGCAGCTCTGAGCCAGGGCACACGGCCGGCTCCCTGGAGAATCTGCAGATCCTGACTGGCTTGTGAACTTCACTCTTTCTCTGGAGCACCAGCAGGGACCAGCTTGACTTTCCCTGATAGGAACTGACCCACCCTGGACATAAATTAAGTCCTGACAATAATGAAAGGCCCAGCCTGAGACAGGAGGGCCGTAAACAAAGGAGCCCTGGACAGAGGCCTACCAGGCACACCCATTTTATCCACCTGTAACTGAGGCTCCTTCCTTTCCTTTGTTTAAACCAGCAATCACCATCCAAGCCGACTCCAGCCTAGGGACTCACGTCCCCACAATGGCCACCACGCTCATCCTGTCCTCTTACAGAGGTGGCCGGGAGGGCCGCTGAGGCCAGCTAGTGCATGTCAGAATTGACCTTATCCTGGAAGATGTACAGGTTGTTGGTGGCTGCGATGGCAATGATGTTCTCGGCTGGGTGCCAGGCCGTGTGCAGGATCTTCTTGGTGAAGTCCAAGCTGTCCACACTGATGTCATCACGCCGCCGCTTGCCGCCCACACACACGCGCCTTGGCTTGAGCACCGCTCTGGGTTTGCTGCTCTCCCTGGAGGCCTCCAGTGTCACATCACGCTTGGTGTTGCGGTCGAACATTCGGAAGAAGTTGTTGTAGGCCCCCGTCATGATGACACTGGCGAGAGAAGGAGAGGGTCAGTGTGGGAGGAGAGGGGGACAAGGACACTTCGGAGCTATGGGGTGAGGCAAATACCACAGCAGGCAAGGGGACCCCGGAGACAGACTTCCACCCCATACCTTCTGCTCCTCTCTTAACCAGAGACTCCGTCTAGTGAGGCATGGAGCAGGTTATCACCATGATACATTTAGGAGGCAGGCATGGGCCTAAAGGAGGGATTTGGGGTTGGTACTAGGGAAGGTTGGAATAGCTATGGGGGAGGAGGAGGAAGAAGCTGACTGCCACAGAGGAGGGGATATGCATACCATTTTAGCGGGTGAAGAAGAAAAGCCTATACCAGTCTTGTATGTGTAGAGCATAGAACACCACTGCCAAGAAGGACCCAACACTTTGTGTGAGTGTGTGTGTGTATGGGTGTGTGAGCTTGTGTATGGGCATGTGTATTTGTGTATATGTGTGTGTGTTTGTGTATGGGTGTTGTGTGCATTTGTCTGTGTATGTGTGTATATGTATTTTCGTGTATGTGTGTTTGTGTATGGGTGTATTTGTGTGTGTTGTGTGTGTGTTTGTGTATGAGTATTGTGCTTTTGTATGTGTTTGTGTATATGTGTGTGTTTGTATATGTGTGTGTGTGTATGGGTGTGTGTGTATTTGTGTGTATGTGTGTGTATTTATGTGTGCATGTGTGTGTTTGTGTGTGCGTGTATTTGTGTATGTGTATATGTGTGTGTTTGTATATGTGTGTGTGTATGGGTGTGTGTGTATTTGTGTGTATGTGTGTGTATTTATGTGTGCATGTGTGTGTTTGTGTGTGCGTGTGTTTGTGTATGGGTATATGTGTGTTTGTGTATGGGTTTGTGTGTATGTGTGTGTGTGTACATGGGTGTGTGTGTGTATGAGTGTGTGTGTATGTATGTGTCCCCAAGACATTGGCACAAGGCCACATGAAGCCACTTTCCAGAGGGCTGACTCGGGCAAATCTATCTGTTCCTGGCTGGAGAGTGAACAACCAGGACTAGAAACAAAGCTGGACTCTGCTCCTCCATCCAAGGCTGCAGGGGTGAGGATGTAAGTACCACTGAGGGCCCTTATATCACAGAGTGACCCGCCCTCTGCTGGCCCATTTATTAAGAGTTGTAAAGGGATGGGGAATTTCTCTGCTTAGCCTTGGGCTCCTGGAATGCAGGCATTGAGGTTCCTGCCCATAGACAGACCAAGCTCGGGGGATCCAGAGGCAGAAAGAAGGGTAAAGATTGCTCCTCACTGGCCTGAAACATGGACAGCCATTGACTGGACACTCTCCTGAGGTCCCTCCTGCTAGACATCTTACTGACGATGGGGAAAAAAACTGGCAAAATCCAGGAGCCTGTGGGGCAAGGCGGAGTGGACCAGGGCAGCTTCCTAGAGAAGACAGCTGAGCAAGCTAGGTAGAATGTGCTTCAGCAGGGTCTACAGTCAGAAGAGAGTAGATGTGGAGGAAGAAAAGGAGGGGTGGGGTAGATCGATGGGAAGTGTCAGACAGAATCAGGGTGCTAATCCCCAGTGCTGGGGCTCCATCAGAGGCCAGGTGATTTTGCGCTGGGTTTAGGCACGGTCTGCTTACATGCGCCCCCTGGTGGCAAAATAAAGTTCAGGCAGTGGGTGGCAACTTTAGCTACCTACCCTAATATCCCTTAGGGTTGGAGTCACCTTTTTATAGCAATCTCTCACCAGCAAGTCTACCAAGGCTTGCTCCCACTGTCACTGGAAGATCCTAAGTGGGTATGGCTGCCTGTGAGAGAACCACAGGGACCCTGACTCCTGGGAGTTGTCAGACTGAGGCTGAAGCCTAGTTGCCTGCCCTGCCTCAGACCAGGGCTCTATCCTGCCTTCTTCTCATTGGCCTTCAGTGAACACTATGGACCATCATGCAAGTCCCTCTTCTCAGCATGGTTCTTCTTCAGAGCCTCCACACAACAGGTGGACCTTTGGAGTGATAGCAGCCCCTAGGTGGAGCCAGGCCTGCTCAGAGTGGCTCTTAGTGGTCTTTTGCCTGCTATCTCCATTCCTACTGACAGCCTCAGTCCTGAGCGCAGCTACTATTACTGGCCACCTAAGAAGCTCTGGAGTGTCCCACCCAACTGGGCACAGGGCAAAGCAGATGTCACCTGTGTGGATGCACACCTGGATGAACACCTGGATGAACACCTGGATGTACACCTGGATGCACCCCTGAATGGTGGGGAGTTTGGGCTGAGGGTCTCATGCCACCAACTTCACACCCACCGATGGAGGGACAGGGACAGTGGAAAGGGAGGGGATGCCACAGAGACTCTGGGACAAAGACATGCCTGGTGTTGTGCTCCTCTGGTCACCTGGAGCCTCTCTCCTTCATCTGGGCAGCAGGATACACAGCCATTCGGCCATAGGAGACCCTAAGAGCCCTATCAGCCTCTACACTGTAAAGTCACAGGTAACTGAGCCTGAAGCCTGTGTGTGGGAACAGAGAAGCAATATCCCACCTCCCAACAGAAAATCTGAGCTATGAAGGGAAGGGCACACAGAGGCAGGCCTTTGGGTCCAGAAGGGAAAGGAAGAAAGCAATGGGCCCGTCTACATCCACTGTGCTAAGCCCAGGCTCTGGCCACACTGGAGTCTGCCATGCACTAGGGGCTGTGTCTCAGGCTGTGGGATGAGAGGTGGATCACAACCAGGTCATCAGCTCAAGTGAGCCCCACACCAGCACGGAGCTGCCGCAGTGATGGTAGGAGGACGGTGTAGGTGGTTCAGTGCCTGCCTGTCTAGGCATGGAGATCTGAGGGCCCAGGGAGTGGGAGGCACTTGGCTGCTCTTGACTAAAAATCCCACAGCATCCTGGGACAGGGGGTGTCATCAGTCACGGGGTGAAGGAAGGCTCATATCCTAAACTTGGACTTGAGTCTAAGAGCTCTGGCTGCAAGGGAGGAGACCTCCCACACCTTCCTCATCTCGACCAGGCAAAGTGCAATTTTATGGAGATGGACTCAGGAAACTCCCTCGTGGGGTGAAGGGTGCGGGGCAAGGCAGGGTGTCCGAGGCTGCGTGCCTGCAGCCAGCTCACCTGTCACTCCCATTCCAGGCGCACTCAAACTTGTCAAAGATGCAGTCACTCTCATACAGGGAGCAGAGCTTACTCCGCAGGTAGTCGTGGACCTGATGAGAAGAGAGAACAAGCTGAGTGATGGACACCAATCACCCTGACACCCCCACAGGATGGATGAGTCTTGGCATAGTCCTGCACACACAGCTGACCTAGAACGCGGGCTACAGGGATAGAACCAGGGAGCAGCGTTCACAGCTCAGAAACTGGAGAGGCTGTCATTGGTGAGGCAGGAAAGGGTGGGCACTGCTATCCACAATCTTGGGGGGGGGCACTCTCCTGCCTCAGACTTTGGCTCACAGTCCTACCAGGCTGTGTCACCATCACCCTGGTCCCACCTGCCTGGGACCTAAAAGGATGAAGCCAAGGCTCTAACTCTTTCTGATCCCTGGGTCCAGCACCCTACGGGATACAGTGTACTGGCCAAACCCAAAGGGCCCTATGGCACTGCCAACACTGCCAGAAGGCAGGGCTCTTATGTTTTTTCTCCTTGTACAGGCACAGCAGCCCTTAGCAGGTCCAAGCATAGGTGTGGGAGCTTCCCCTCCTGTGGCCAAGCCTTGCCGGCTCCCTGGTGGCAGAAGAAAATGTTTCAGCTGCAGAGAAAGAGTGAACACCAGGCTTGCTGGGCCTGCCGTGAGGATGCTCTATGTCTAGGGACCAGTATCTTCAAAAACCATGGGCTGAGGATGATGATAATGTCTTGGGATAATCCCATTCCTGGAAGGCCACTCCAGGGCTCCTCTTTTTAAAAATTACATACAGATGTGTATCTGTGTAATGGTGTCAGAACTCCTGGAGCTGGAGTTACAGACAGTAGTGAGCTACCATGTGGGTGCTGGGAATTGACCCTAGGTCCTCAGGAAGACCACCAGCCAGTGGTCTTAACCATGGAGCCTTCTCTCCAGTCCCTCAAGATTCCTTTTGATGAAGTGAAATAGCTCTCACTTGTCAAGTACTGCAAGTTGGCTAAGCACAGTCTCACTACGCATAATCTCTGGGGCACAAAAGTCACCCCCAAAGACATGAGCAGTTGTAGTCATTATTATTGCTATTTTAGAATCTGTAGGTCAGCTTACAGAAAGCCAAGCACCCATCCCTTGGCCCCCAAAATAGTAATCCTGCCATTCCACCAGGGCCCCACAGGCTTTGAGAGGCCCAGTGGCTCCACACTCACCCCTCCCTAAAATAATGTCCATACAGGTTGGCCTGTGATGGCCCAGCACTGGCTCAGTCACCTCACAGCTAGGAGGTTGTTTCCTGCCTCAGTCTTGAGCTGTGGATACTTTCAGAGGAACACAAGAGAGTCTGTCCCTGTTCAGAGTGTACAGGGTAGGACCTGGAGAAGTGGGGAGCCACAGGCCCTGCCCACTGCTAACAAAGCGGTGATCAGGTCAGCAGGAGATGTCCTGGGAGCATGTTACTTCTAGGACCAGCTTCCAGAAGCTTTGCCTCCAGGACACAACACCTCAAGTTTTGGCAGGGGAGCAAGTTGCGCTGAGCTTTGGGACTGCCACCACTGAGCTGAGACTCCTCTGTCACTCTCCAACTTCCCAGTGTCCCTATCTGCAGAACTGGTAATCAGTACTTCTTTGCTGAAACAGTACAGAACAGGTGATGGGTACGTGTGTGGACGTACAGACACAGCCCTGTGGGTGGGGCTGGGGTTTCTAGTGGCATGCCTGAGCCTGTATCTGCCAATCCAAATTCTAGACCACCTTCAAGGTTCAGCACAAATGCAGCTACCTCCAGAAAGCTCTGTCCTGCTCCCTTGCCAGACACCTACAAGCTGCACTGCTCATGTGATATTTTAATAGCAAACCAGTTTTGTCCTTGGGCTCCACCAAGAGATCTGGCAGGAGGATGAATAGTTTCCCCAGAAGTGCTCAGGGATCCACCCTGCACACTGGCTCAAAAAAACCACCCGGAAGATCTAGAAACATCTTCCACACTACACTGAACACAATTCACACAGAGAGGTTAATGGTGGGGGTACTGGGGGTTACATCTGCACCCCAACTTCAGGCCTGACTACATCCCTTTGTTCCTTCCTCCCCTCTTTCCCCAGAAATTGGGGTTCTAGATGCAGATGACAGCCTCATGCAGAGACCCCCTCAGCTACCTCAAAGGCTCTCGCAGTTTGATCTACACTGCACCACGGAAAGCCCCTGTGGGTGGGCAGCCCCTGTGGGGTTGGTACAAGGAAGGGGGATTCCTGGGAGATCTCACACCACATGGAGGGCCCTGAAGCCGCCAGACTTCTATACACACCTGGTAGGTCTCTATGGGCCTCGCCTCCATGTTCAGATCCCAGACCTTGACCGTGAGGTAATCCCTTGTGAGCATGTAGCGCCCACTGTGGCTGAACTTCACGTCGGACACCGAGGAGATGATCTCTGAGAAGAAGGAGCGGTTGCTGGGGTCCTCGGGCTCTTCAAAGACTGTGGAGAAAGAATCGGCAGCTGTCATTGGCTGTCCTGCCCAGTCAGAACCACAGCTGGCTGTATCCACCTGGGCTTAGCTGTCTGTCTGTACCATCATGCATGCATTCATCAAACCTTTCCCTAAACACCTACCAAAACCCTGGGCTCTAAGGACCCTCTAAAGAAGAAAAGCCAGCTCCTGGAAGTTCCCTTGTGGGAACTGTGTTAATTGAGTATTTACTGTAGTACTGTGAATGACTTCACTTAATCCCCTAATAAAACCTTCGGAGTAACCTAATTACCCCCATTTAATACACAAGAAACTCGGGCTCAGAGTGAATCCACGCACAAATATCAGAGCTACGCTTGCTGCACACTCTCTGCTGCCCCCTACTGGCAGTTCAGAACACAGGACTGAAAGTGTCTTGGTAGTCTGATGCACTGAACATTTTCTGCCTCTAGGCCAGACCCTGATGTGGTTCTGGTACTAACTGGTCCTGGGTCTTTGGGCCAGGAGCTGCTGCTTTTGTAAATGTGTATTAGACACCTGTGGCTAATCACACCCCAAAGGTGGGGAATTAGGACTGATGTGGGCTGGCATTAACTCCCTGGGCTCTGTGGGAAGACAGCATGGTGCTGGCAGCCAGTTACCACCTAAGCATCTCCAACCTGCAGAGCCAGCCTCAGGAAAACACTGAGTGACAGCCCCGCCCACTGCCTCATTGGAAGCAGAAGGTTGACCACAGTTCCCAAAAGGCTCAGGACAGATCTTTCCTTTCTAGCCACATAAAGTCCCCAGCAGTGGCCCAGCCCAGAAGAGATAAAAATGATAATAAACTGGATTCAGGAGTGCTCAGACTAATGTCTAACAACTGTTCATTCCCTGTTCAGCCTCATACAACCAATCCCCAAGAGACAAAGTGAATGTGTCCCTAGTGGTAGCCCATAAAGAACTGACATGCCCTGGCCCCCACTGCTGAGTCTCAGAGCCCCCGGTCTTCTGTCACGCTATCCCTCATAGCGAAGCCTGCAAACAGTATAGGTGGGGAAGCTCCAGGCCTCACTCCTAAGCTTGCTATGTCAGAGAGGCCTCTTCCCACCACACTGGTTAAGAACCTTAGGACAGAATGGGGATTTGGGGATTTGTGTTGGCCGTCTAGAGGCTGGAGTGTCAGCCATAAGCCTAGGTGTGGTAGCTTTAGCAGCTGGAAAGGCATGCTACCTTGAACAGCTCAGCCACCATTAGCCCTTCTTGCAGACTCTGCTGTCAAAAGCAGAAATAACTGTCTATTTTGAGGACTCGTGAATGGCTGTTTCTATGGTTACCCTGTCACAATGCCTAGCAGAAAACAACCTGAGCTTCTAGTGTTTCTGGGAGAGCCTAAGCCACGGATGGGAAGACAGGAGAGCCAGTATACCTGAGCCCTGTCTGGTTCAGACAGGTCTGGGGAGCTACTGTACCCTTTGACCCTCAGCCTCCTCCCCCGCCCAGTGGCAGGCCTGAGTGCACGCGGGGCTCCACTGCACTTCCCATTCAGTGAGAAGGAAGCTGCAGTGTCATCTCTTAGGGAAGGATGCGGAGGGCAGAGCCCTGGGGGAGTCTGACAGCCACGCCCTGGCTTTTAAACATAGGGGTGGGAGACAAAGAACTAGTGAACGCTCCAGGCTTCTTACACAAGTGCAGCTGGAATAATGATCATGGCTGATGAGAAACAACACATGCTTGGCCCCTGGGAACCAGATGCTTGATTTCTCATGACAGCCAAGAACGCACAGTGTGGTTGGGCGCACAGGACCAAGGACAGGGACAGTGTGGCCCAGTGTAGCAGCATCAAAGGATAAGATGTTATGGCAGAGGGCATGGTTTGGTGTCAGAGTACTTAGCAAGCATGCTCCTGGCTAGGATTCCATCAAGTCTGGGGTCGAGAGGCAAGCAGGTAGGTATTGATTCTGAATTCTGGATTCTACACAGGCTATTTAGAGGATGAGAAGAAATTCCAGAAGATTCTAAACTATAGAATTAACTCCAATAGAAAACATGTATAAATCATTGTAATGGTTAATACTCTTAACACGACAAGATCTAGGATCACCTAGAAGACAGCATTCAGGCACACTTGTGAGAAACTGACTGATTCGGTTAGCTTCTAGGATACCTCACCGGGCATGTAACAGGCATGTAACAGGTATGACAGGGGAGTTCTTAGGCCTGGGCTTAGGAAATGGACAAGGGACTCGAAGGAGCTGCCCTGGTGGCTGCTGCTGTCTCACTCCACCTACACCACCCCAAGAATCTGGGGGTCACAGACTACTGCGTCCAAGTGGCTCTGCCTGCTACCTCTACCTCTGCACAGTCGGAACCAGTACAGAGCACACAGACAGTACCAAAAGCCTCTCTCTGCCTGAAACATGCTTATACACAATCTTCCTCCCTTACACACACACACACACACACACACACACACACACACACACACACACACTCCCTTACACAGACATACACTCCCTCACACACACATTCTCTCTCTCCCTTACACACATACTTCCTCTCCCTTACATACACACACATACTCTCTTCTATACACACTCTCTCTCCCTTACACACACACTCTTAAATACACATGGTTTTGCATACACACACGCACCTTCTCACTTTGAACATGTAGATACACAGACAAATGCCAACAAAACCATGTCTCATGCTGTACCACTCTAAGGCCATGTCTTCATGTCTTCCTGGTACTCTCTCTGCTTCCATTTTGGGAGCAAAGCAGTATTGCTATGGCTGTCATTCCCTCACTGAATCTGTCAACACAGTAGATTCTTTGTGTCACTGAAAATCTCCTAAACATTTGAAATGACTGAAGGGTGTCTATTAAATGGTTGTCACCATGGCCAACGCACCATCTACTCTGCTGGACCAGTGGGATGACTCTGGGTTCTGCCCTCACACTGAAGGAGGTGTCATGGAGCCTCTGCTCCCTCCAGAGACTCAAGACAGGGCTTACTTAACCCACAGCAGGCCTGGGCTTCCCTCTCCTCTCCATCTTTTCTTGCACAGTCTGGCAAAGAGTTGAATATGGATCTAGTTCAGGAATGTGTGCCATCTAGGCCAGTAGGGAGTGAGCACAGGTATTTGGGGCAATGCCCCATGGTGGAAGAAGGATGCCCCAACCATGTCTGCCTTAATCCATAAGACCTATGTCACACACACACACACTCACACACACACACACACACACACACACACACACACACACACACACACACACGGGAGGGGGGAGGGGGAATTACGGCCAAAGACAGCATGATCACCAGCTGGTCTTGACAAGATCCCAGATCACCCTGTGGTCTTGAGAAGGGTCATCACCCCAGATCACTCTGTGGCCCCAGTGTGACAGAAAGGATTTTTATGTGAGAGTAAGGAACCGACTTCAGGGCAAATCTCAACGTGGCTCTGAGGATGGAGGGAGTGGCTGAGTGTCAAGGAGGTGGTATGAATGACCCCTGAGAGTTACAGAGGAACCACGTGCCCTAAGCTAGTTCTGGCCAATGAGCCATCATACCTCGAACTCTAAGACAATGAACTTGTGTTCAGGTGGCTCGGGTGGTGGCTGATGTGGCTCAGCTGCAGGAAGTCCAGGGCTATTAGTGAGGCTGGCTCTGTCCACAGTCACCTGGACCTCTCAGGCTTCCCTTCCCATCCTGCTGAACACGGCCCAGGAATACAGCATGAGGAGAATTGTGAGTGCTTGGAAGGACTCTCCAAGGAAACCAGAGTCATGTGACCTCATGTCTCGAACACACAGACTTGTTCTTAGACTGTGTTTCCGTGCTCCTCCCAGGTGTAGCAGATAGGAGTGAGTTTGCTTTGGATTATACATTACTGCTTGCTGCTGTTATTCAATTAAATGTTTGTGCCTCTATGGAGAAACATGTTCTTGCCATGTGGGGCTTGTCCTTGTGATTGCATAAAACCTGAACCAATGTGACCTTGTGTATAAATTGTCTGGGGTTCTGAATAAAGTTGGCTAGTGCATGAGACTGTAGTCTGCCTTGTTTATCGGCTCCGTTCTCCCAGGTCCCACCACCTCTAGAGCAGTGATACCTAATCCCACGCTGATAACCCCACAGTTTCAACCTCAGTTAAGACCCTGACCACCAATATCTGTATACCATAGAGTGTATGGGGTTCCATACCCCACAGAGTCCAGTGAAGATCCCATTACTGAGCCCCAAATCTACCACCCCAGTCTGTCCACTCCACTTCCATCCACCTAGAATATGACCGAATCCCTCCCAACGCCCAGCAGCCACTCTGACCATCCACCCCCTACCAGGTAGAGCCCAGTAGCACTCCCTCTAGCATGCACTTGGTGGGACTCTGTGGTCCCTCCCCCCAGCTGTCTCTTCCGTCTGTAATGTTTGTTCTTCATTTCGATCAATACCATCACCTCCCAGCATGCCAGTCCCCCAAGGATGACCTCAACACTTAGACTAAAACCCAGCTTCTCCTTAACCACGATGGCTCCTGGGTTGCCCTGTCCTCCTCACTGATCCCCTTCCACCCTTCCCTTCCTTCTGCCCACCTCATCTTTTGTAAAGCTTCCATCTTGAAGCATTTGCCCCTATGATTCCCTCCTTCCAAGGCTTCCATGACTCACCCTTCAGAGGTTCCCTTCCCGGGGAACACATGAGTGAGATCACCCTTGTCCCTTTAATACCACTACCCTGAGTGGGGGTGCCCGACCTATTCCACGACAGGAACCCACCATGCCTACCAAATGCTCCTGACACATGGAGTATGAACAAGCCTGGAGGAGAGCTACAGGGTGGGGCCCGGGGACAGAGAACTTGGTCAAAGAATGAGAAAGGAGTCTCAGCCTGACCCCACTATCCAGCAGAACATGGCTTCTGGGGGAGAAGCAAGATTATACCACTCAAAAGCCTGGGCTGTCTGAACCTCCACTTCTCTCAAGCCTCTCCAGGGCTTACTGGAATCACCCATTCATTCATTCATTCATTCATAACTGTTTCCAGATCTTGTCACAGGCACTAGGGACAGGTGGGTGGTAGACCAGAGAGATATAGCCCTATCCTCCTGCCTGAGTATCATGGGGGAAGGCAGTCCTTCAAGGCCTCCTGGTGCCTAGAGCCATAGTTTGGCCCATTTCCTCTCTGTTTACAGTAGCTACCTTGGAGGGATGTGGCCATTACCTGAGACAGGTAGAGTGTGGCAGGCATTGCCAGAGGTTTCAGAAATGGCTGTTGCTGTTTTAGTCTCTATCCCTGGGCCTCACAGATGCCCTCTAGAACAGGAAGTGAGCATTACATACCCTGCCTCCAAGGAACTCATAGAGTGCTTTGAAGAATGGCTAAAACAGACCCCATCACCCCCTCTCATGTGCCAGTTGCCCCCACTTGCCAGTCCCAATATACTCAGTACAGAGACTTACGCTTGGAGTGCTTGTCGCACAGGGCAGCTGCCCGCATGTCACAGAGCCGCAGGGAGCCCTTGCTGCTGCTGTAGACAAAGAGGTTGCAGTGGTGCGGATGGAACTCTGAAGCTGTGATCACCTCCGTGAGGTCCTCCATGTTGGCTGGCTTGATGTCTACGATGTCTGGGTTGGTAAGGTCAAGGGAAACAAGGTGCCCTTGCTCTCTCCTTTCAGTAAGGCCCATGACAAACTCAATCAGGTCTGAATGGCTTCTCTGGTTGTAAGACACCCCTTACCAAACAAACACCCCGGCCGCCAGTCCCCCAAGCCAGTGACTCTTCCCAGTACCTGTCCACTGGCCCCACAAAGCTAAGCCCACAGCCTCTTACAGAAGAGTGCTCACCAGCTGCCCAGCCCTGCAGTCAGCATGGACCTTTCCCAAGAGCCCACTCAGAAGCCAAGCAGAAGGCGTGCTTACTGTGCACAGTGGGGCATGTGGTAAACTGTCTCCTACAGGCTTGTATGCTGGATGTTTGCCCTCTGTTCCTGCTATTTTGTGAGGCCACAGAACTTTTAGAAGTGGGCCCCTAGGAGTGGGTCTTTAAAGCTAACAGCTGCTCTTGGTTCCAGCCTTACTCCCATCTCCTGGGCTACCCTATTACAAACAGGCTTGGATACACACCCATGGCCATAAACTGTGCTGTCTCACCATGCCTTCCTGCTGAGGTCTCAAACTGTGAGCCAAAATAACCCCTTCCACCCATCAGAGGGTGTGGTCACAGGGACTCAGAAGGTGATGAGTAGATACAACCACTCCATGCTGGGCCATGGGCACTCTTAGTGAATAATTTCACATCACTGTGTACTATGTCTGGACCATGTGTATGGGTTTGTTACCCCAGCACCCGCTCCTCTTCTACCCATAGCATAAAGACTCTCCAGTGATAGAGTGTTCTCTGATCAGAGACAGCCCCACACTCAGCTCTGACATATGCCTTAGAGACCCCAGGACCTGGAATGTAGGGATGCAAGGATATGGTTTCCCTGGGTTAGCTAGGGACAGAGGAGGGGATTCTGGGGCCTGGAATCACACCCCAGTTAGAATGGAATCCTACAGGCTGTAGGCATCCAGCCAGACACATGGTCATAGAGCCTAGGTCAATGCCTACCCTATAAGCTGTGGGCATCCAGCTAAGCACATGGGTACAGGGCTCAAGGACTGGCTAATGCCACTGCCTGGCTGTTGTCAGGTGCCATTGGGATGGAAGTTATTAAGTACTGAGAGGTTCTGTGTATTACTTGCTTCTCTCATTGCTTCAACAAAATGCCTGGCAAAAGCATCTTAAGAGAGGAAGGGTGGGATTAAGCTTGGTGGAGCATGACTTTAATCCCAGCACTCAGGAGGCAGTTGCAGGCTCTGTTAGCTTGAAGTCACCTTGGTCTACATAGTGAGTTCCAGGCCATTCAGGGATACATAGTGAGACCCTCTCTCAAAAAGAGAGAGAGGAGGGGAGGGAAAGAGGAAGATGGAGGTGGCCATTTTAACCCATAGTTCAAGGGCAGTCCAGCAGGGCAGGAAGTATGATAGCAACTAAGGCAATGTGCACACAGCCAGGAAGGAGAGGGAGAGGGGGAGGGAGGGGGAGGGGGAGATGGAAGGAGAGGGGGAGGGGTGGAGGGAGAGGGAGAGGGAGAGGGAGAGGGAGAGGGAGAGGGAGAGGGAGAGGGAGAGGGAGAGGGAGAGGGAGAGGGAGAAGGAGAGGGAGAGGGAGAGGGAGAAGGAGAGGGAGGAGAGGGAGATTGATTCTGACTTTCTCCTTGTCATTCTTTCCAGGACCCGAGCCCATAGAATGATATCATCTCTATCTGAGATGGGTACTCAATTAACTAAATCTAGATAATCCCTCAGACTTGCTCAGGGATTGGTTTCCATGGTGATTCTAAATCCAATCAAGTAGACAATCAGGATTAATCACCACAAGTTATCCCACTAGATTTCATTGACTCCATCCTAAAACGGGCTTGAAGGGCTCACTTGACAAGGGAGTGACCGTGGGAGGGACACACGGCACCATACACTGAACACACCTCTCCTTGCACGCCATCTCAGCAAGGACTTCCAGAAACCTTCAGCTACGACCCCTCCACGTGGCTTTAGTTTTGAAGATCAGGTTAAAAGTTAATTGGGCTGTATCAGATCTTAGCATTCTGGACTACAGAAGAACAGTATGCCTCTCCACAAGCCTCAGTTTCTCCATATGCAAAACAGGAGCTTGCTGTGATTGGAAAGTAGTGGCTCCTTTCAAGGACTGACCAGGTGGCCATGAGCTGAGGTGCACCTCTAAGGCTGTGAGCCTCAGAGACTAGGAAATGCGGGCAGCAACACAATTTGTAATTAAGAGAAGATGTTGAGGTGACAGTAATGTCTTCCCCAGGTGGCCTGGAGTCCAATGCAAGTGTCTTTATTGGACACACAGAGAAGAGTGGTGCAGGAACTGGGAAGTGGGAGACAGAGACACATACTGACTGACTTAGTGATGGGGACTGCAACCCCCATCAGGAGAGGATAGACTGCCAGGTACAACTCTGAAAGGCAGGCGGAGCTCTATACTCCGGTACACCCAGTCGGATGAGACGCCAAGCTACTGCAGAGCCAGGCTGTTTGGCCCTAGAGTGCCATTTGCAGTCTTCCCTATCAAGGACACAGGAAACATGAGCCGCATGGACCTCTGCAGCCTTGTCAGCCTGTAGAGATTTTTATAGACTGTCAATCATTCCTGTCGTCAAGGGCATTGCCTGATCTCCTGAAGGCCAGCTGGAGTCAGTCATGCTATCACCTTGGACGAATGAGCTGTGGTGAGGACAGGCTGTGTGTCCCATGGCTTCCATTCACTGAGTCTCAGCATCCGTTCTACGACACGGTGGTGACTGAGAGCCACTTCTTCACAGGGGATTCCCAGCTAACCATTCTCTGAGTCTGGACTGTGAGATGGAAAATCACTGGCTTGTTCTAGCAAAATATCAAGGGAGAAGCAGGCACAGAGAGCAGAGAACCAATACCAAGCCCTATCACATGGGCATTCATGGAGACAGCAGGAGACAAGGTAATAAAGATGCAACAATGAACTGAGCCTCCAGACACAGCCATAGCCTGGTCATAAGGCAGCATGGAGCCCATCCCTGAAGAAAGTGGGGAGGCTGGGGTAAGTAGGGACACACCCACAACCACATGTGGAGCTGTGGAGAAAGGAGCAGGCTTCCAAACATTTCCACAGGGCAGGCCTTCCAGCAGCCTTTGTTCCCCAAGGACCCTGACACTGTGTTAGCTATGGCTTGTCACTCAACAAAGTGCAAATGGAGGTTTCATGAGAGAGAATGTAGAAGCTCTGGGTTCCACAGACTGCATCGGGCAAAGCAGGAGGCTCATCCACATGTCTTCCCAGGAGCCTCCTCTCACGGCCAGAAGATGTTGTCATGGCAACCAAGAGTGACTGGAGTGAAGCAAGAGGCAGCTCTGCCAGAACCCTGCAGAAGGGACTCCTGTGTGGAGAGCCCCCAAGGCCTTCTCACAGAGAGATGATCTAAAAAAAGAATTGATTTTTCTCCAGAAGATGACCTGGCTGCAACCGAGCTGGGGACACTCAAAGCTCAGCATGTGAAATCCAGACACAGCTCCTGGTTGCCACAGCACAATGCCAAAGGTGAGTAGGTGAAGCCTTGGGCACCTGGTTTTCAGAGTTTTGGAACCTAGAAGTCCAAGGACAGGAGCCCTGCAAGGCCTACTGCTGGTGTTTCCATGAGGTCACCCATTCTGTTCCTGTGTCCTCACCTAGCCTCTGCTGGCACATTGTGTCAGTGCCTCCATAACTTCTCCAGGCAAGGACACCAGTCACCCCGGACCCCTGTGGCTTAGATTTAAGCTAACAGCCCCAGAACACACTGACTGCAGATCAGCCTCATCCTGAGATCCTGGACAGGGCTTAAAGACAGGAACTGAGTCACCGCACAGTCTGAGCAGAATCTTGAGTCCCTGTACCGGCATCTTACTGACCTCTGTGAAACATTTGTAAAAGTCTGTCCTCTGGATGCTGGGCTGAGATTTCTGTCCCCACTCACCACCTCCTTTGTGCTGTAGACAACCTAAAAAATCCTGACAGATGCTTGTCTGCATCCCCAGCACCTAAGCAAATGCCCCACACTGTTAAATGAATGAAGACATCGAGCCTCAGGGAACAGCAGAACTGAACCAGGACCCAGGGGTGCAGACTTTTGG
Source organism: Uromys caudimaculatus (assembly GCA_028551405.1). Classification (NCBI taxonomy): domain Eukaryota; kingdom Metazoa; phylum Chordata; class Mammalia; order Rodentia; family Muridae; genus Uromys; species Uromys caudimaculatus. The sequence continues at coordinate 28,200,973 of CM052712.1, read as the reverse complement.
CCTCTGCTTCAAACTGTCAGTTCCACTTATTCAGTAAGTCCCGGATGAAAGTTCTGAACAGGCATACCTGTTGCTTCTGCACAGTAGTACCATGGGGCAGTCATGAGAGGCTTCAGTGTGCCATGAACTGGTAAAGGTGGTGTATCTAAATGGTACTGGCCACTCCACTCTCATCACCTGCCACACAGGCCCATCTCCACTGAATGGAGGAGAGCAGCCAGGTGTGGCAGCCAGGTATGGCAGCCAGGTGTGGCAGCCAGGGTAGCTCAATGAGTAAGTAGGAGGCAGATGTTGACCTAGGTCTTGAGCTACCCCAACACCACCAGTCCAAGCTCCTTGAAGGTCTGCTCCAGAGATGCAAATGAGAAATGGGCTGTAGACCAACGCTTGCTGTCACACCAGCTTCCGGCACAAGAAACTGCTCAGGGGGAGAAAAAGCCTTAAAATCCTTCAATTACTAAAAATACAGCTGAGGTCCCCGGTGCTGTCTAGTACCTTGAAGAAGCAGAGAGCTAACTCTAAATCACTGGCATCACACACCAGCACCTCAAGTGGTGGCATTGCAAGACATGAGGTGGTTTAAACGGGTTGAGTGGGGTTGAGGTAAAACTTAGCAGAGGCCTGGTGCACTGGCCGGGCTGCTTCTGGGCCTGATGGGAACTTGGCTTTGCTCATTCTGCCTTCCTGGAAGCTGATTTCCACCGGAGAAGCAAAAGAAGAATCCAGGCTCCCAGAGCCTGGAACACAGGCTGACCTCCAGCTCCTTAGGGTCTAGAGTTTGAGTCACCTTGGTCTCAGTCAGGAAAGTGTCTGTCCTGGATCTACATTCGAGCTTCCGCACTTAAGTCAATTGCTTGCTTTTTATCTAAATGCTCGAAGTAACTCTGCACTGGGCTGTGGAGTGCCAGGGACACAGGGAGGTCTCATCCTGGGTTCCAAAAAGAGTGTGGGCAGAGAGACAGTCATAGAAAACCCTGTGGAGCCAGAGATCAGAGAAGCTGGGGCCCAAGAGGGGTCCTGCCAGCCCAGGAGGGGCATGGCAAGGACAAGTGGGAATGGCCCACGGGACTGTGGGCAGAGGTTTGTGGGCAGAAGGGTCATGGGACCAAGGGTAAGAAGGGAGTCAGCAGAGGGTGGAGCACACTCCACTGGGTCCATGACAGACAGGTAAGTCTGAGAATTGGGGGTGGGGATGAGGAAATCATTACCAAGGATTATAGGCCACCACTGAGGAGCACAGAGCAGGGTCTCAGAAGATGAAGGACCGCTGAGAACTTTATGCAGAGGCTAACAAGAGCAAGACAGAAAGGGGATGCAAGACCCAGGTCCAGATCCAGCCCAGCTCCCTGCACTCAGCATGAGTTCACACACACCTCTCTTCTGGCTCTATCCGTGCCAGGAGTGAGACTTCTCTAATTACCCAGCTGCCATCAGATCGTGGAAACACCTGCGGCCCAGAGTTCAGATCCTTTTCTGCTAAGGGAGGCTCGCCTCCAGGGAGTGAGCCCAGAGCTCTGTTCTAGGTGTCTGAATCTCATTACTGTGGCCTGGGGCACCAGCAGGCCACAGGGAGGCAACATGGCTCCCGATTAACCTGTCGGTCAGACAGGAAGCTGCTTCAACTTCTGGTTTTCTCGAAGCCACTTCCGGGTCTTCAGTATGTGACACACACCCCTTCCTCCAATGGACAGGACAGGCATCTCTTGTTACCAGAAGATAAAGCACTTTCACAAAATTGGAGCTACACACTAGTTGGTCACAGAGTTCTAGAACAGCCATCTTAGTCCCCTAGTTCCCACAGCGCCACCAGTCCACTGACACGCATTCTTTTCCACTCTCTGTGCAGCACAGGTTCCCTGATCAATGATCCCACCCACTTTCACACACACACATCTGCTCCAGGCCCACAGATTCCCCCAGCAAAGGCCTGCCTTGGCTTGCCCACCTGCTGCCTATGGCCTACAGCAGAGGTGGATGAAGAAAATGATCAGCACACACTGGCCTGTCCCTAAGACCCTAGCAATGGTTACTAAGGACTCCTGCATGTCTGGCCTTTGCATGCCTAGTGCCAGCATCAAGCATGTCATTTGGTCTAACACCTGCTGGTGAATGCTGTGCCCTTCGACCTGGGCGAGCATAATTCCTATATTCCAGATGGGAGGAGGAGCCAGTAACACAGGGAGATGGCTCAGGGTCAGGGTGATTGACTCTCTTTCCTACTTCACAACTAACTTGTTCTAATGGCCTGTGGCCACCTAGGTCCAGAGACAATTACAACACAACCCAAGTCAACAAAGTCAACATTTCTTACTGTCTGTATTCCATCCTAGAATGAATGCCCTTCCCTGCCCCCCACCCCACTTTCTCCCAGTAGATACAAGCTTGGCTCCATGACTCAGGTCCCTTACTGAGACCTTCAAGGGGCTGGTGACAGTGCCTATCTCACTGAAAGCCCAGCACATGAAACTTCACTTAGAATAGCTGTCACTAACAGTCCATGTAAAAATGGCACAGTAGCATCCTGCCCACCCTGGTTGGCCCAGACCTTCCCCAGCTCGCTGCAGGCTATGCTCAATGTCCTGAAAGTAGTGCTTTCCTTAGCAGGTGGCTAAGGAAAGGAGAGGCAGTGCCCAGTCCTTATTCTGACATGAGGACCCTATTTCTGCCTTGCTTCTGAAACCCCAGCTTCTGACACTGCAGCTATCCCTCTACATCCAGAGTGACACAACACTGGACCAACACACAGGGATGCAACCTCTAGGTAGCTGTCAGAAGGTGGTCGGCCTCCCCTCCTCCAGGACACATTGCCTCTAGCTCTCTTGCTCCTTCCTGGTTCCTATGAGGGCCCAAGGTGATAGAGACCATTGCCACCGTAAGAAGGCATGGGGCGGGATGGAGCCCTCAGCCGTTGTGTCTCTAGACTGTTCATAAACAGACAGTTTGCGATCACACACACTCAGACCTTTTACACCATGGATGAGATGGGTTCTTCAGTAAGGAAGCTGTTGAGGACACCCCCCCCCCCCAAGTCGGTGCCCTTATATAATACCCTGAAGCCACTTCCCCCAGGTCAGGGCCAAGGATACTGAAGCTCCGATCAGTGATGGCCAGATGCCAGAGGTTGATGCGCAGGTCATCCGCTGACATGTACGTCTCGCAGTCGCTGTTGACAGAGATGGAGTTGATGTGGTAGGTGTGGCCATTGGCAAAGATCCTTCTCGGACTCACTTCTACCATCAGGTCCATGGGCTTCAGCACAGGCACCTGCAGAGAAGAGGGGGTCAGAGCCACCAGAGCAGGGGAGTGAGGGGGAGAGGCACAGGACACAAATCTCAATAGGAGGCTGCAACACTCAAAGCAGCGTGTGAAATGAGCAGCCATAGATGATAAATGTCCCTCACCCGCCCTGCTCGTGAGACATTCTGTACACGCTGTGTAACTGTGAGGTTTTCAGTTTCCCAGCCTGTACAAGGGGCTCAGGAGGTAAACCCAACCCACGTGATGTGAACTGAAGTGCCCAGAACACACACACACACACACACACACACACACACACACACACACACACACGCGTGCGCTGAAGATTCAAGACTGATTCAAACTAGGTAACTGTGGATGTTTAGAGAGCTATACACCCAGAACCACATTGTCTTGGGCTAATCCAGTCCCCTTGATAGCCACTGGTTACCCACCTCTCTGTCTGATCTAATGTCCCTTTAACCATCAGGTAAAAGCTTGTGTGAGTTTATCAGCTTCCACCAAGTAAGAGTTAGCATGTCATCAGACAGCATCTGAGGCCTCCTGCAGACTTCCCGCTTAGCTATAACTGCCTACCCATTGTCCTGATCTATGTGCATGGAAAATGCCTTGTCTTATGGCTCCTTAAAAATCCATGTAGCCAGGCTGGAGAGATGGCTCAGCGGTTAAGAGCATTGACTGCTCTTCCAGAGGTCCTGAGTTCAATTCCCAGGAATCACATGGTGGTTCTGTAATGGGATCTGAGGCCCCCTTCTAGTGTCTGAAGACAGAGATAGAATACTCACTCACATACATAAATAAATCTTAAGAAAAAAATTCATGTAGCCACTTCCATACTGGGACATATTAATTGGGACAAGCTGGACCTGTGTTCCCAGGTCATGGTCACTCAGATCTGGTTAGAATAAAGATCTTTTCTCCCCCTTTGGAGGCTGGTGCTCTCAAGGTCTGGTGGGCCCTTGTCACAGCTGGTCTGCCCTAATGTTATCTGCTCTGGTCTTTTCAGGAGCACTAGGGACCAAGAAGGGTGTGTTACATCTTCTCTTGCTCCTGTCTCTCTGGTATCCACCCAGGTCTCACACAGGCTTCTTCAGGGAGTACATAACAGGCTGTGTCCCTGAATGGGGGTGACAGCCTCAGTGCCATATGATAAGCACCGTGCTCCTCTAGTGCATGGGGGTCCTCTGGTCCCTATGTGTGGATACCACAACCAGCTACTAGCTTCCTGCTTTCTCATGATATAGTCACCATCTACCTTGAGGACCCTGGGTCAGAGAGACAGGAAGTGGGACTTCTCTGGAGAAAGGAGGAGCATCGTGGCCCAGCCTCTCTTCCCCTTCAGCAACCAACCTTTCTCTTGTCAGCCTGAGGATATCTTGGCTCTCTTAGCTCTCAATGCCTAATGCAGGAAGGGGCCACAGTCTCTGTTTGGATCTGCCGCACCAAGTGAGCACATCTGGTGCTGGCTGCCAAGTGCCACTATGATATCCCAAGCCATCTGGAGGCCAGGGAGGCTATGAGGAAGCATCAGCCCCCACCCACTCTGCTATAGTAGGAAGAGACTGGTGCCATCATCGCATGACCGCTTTAGGATGCAAGAATCTTGATCCCACTTCATAAGGATCATGGTCTGGGTGGTGACCCTGGAGCCTGACATCCATAGATTCAGGTCCCAGCTCCTACTGAGCTCCTCTGTGGAATGATACAGCAGGGGGCCTGATGAGGCTAACCACTACCAGTGGAGTGACTAAAAGGTACGCACACTCACTCAAGGAGGTGGCAGGGGCAGGACTTGAACTCTGGCCCTAAGGCTCAAACACATGCACACACAACACACACACACACACACACACACACACACACACACACACACACACACACACACACAGTCTCTCTCTCTCTCTCTCTCTCTCTCTCTCTCTCTCTCTCTCGATTTTATTTAGCTTATTTTGTGTGTATGAACATTTTGACTGCAAGCATGCATGTGCACTATGTGTGTGCTTGGTACCCAGGAAGGTCAGAAGAGGGCACAGACCCCTTAGAACTGGAGTTGTAGATAGCTGTAAGCTGCCACGTAGGTGCTGGGAGCTGAACCCAGGTCCTCTGCAAGAACAGCAAGTGCTCTTAACCACTAGGCCGCCTCTCCAGCCCCTCAGAACTCTTTCTACACTGCTGGAGGATGCAAGCCCCTATGCTTTTTAATTAAGCAGGGCAGGAGTTGACTTTAGCACAACTGTACAGCGCCACCTTCTGGCTTCATTGGACCAAAGAAGATCTAATCCAGCTCCTCCACCCAGTAGCCCAAGGCTAAGGGTGCACTGAGCTCAACTCAGTAAATACAGGGGAAGTGTGGCTCGGCTCTGGGCCTCAGTTTCTCCTTTCTGTAATGGGCATTTTCTGACTTAATGTCCCCCTCAACTGCAGGTGCAAAGCCCTTCACAGACACAGCCCACCACACCGTGCCAGTAAGTAAGCATACATGGTGTGTGCTATGTAATAGATTAAAATTTTTCATCTTGGAGGAAATTCTGAAGTTATAGATGGAAAGGAATGTGAAACAGCAGGATATTTTAGGACAGGATGTTCACAAGGAGGAGAAACCACAGGATGTTTTAAGTCAGCGATTCTCAACCTGTGGGTCTCAACCCCGAGGTGGAGACAACTCGTTCACAGGGATTGCATATCAGATATCCTGCATATTTTTACATTACAATTCATAACAGTCGCCAAATTGCCATTATGAAGTAGCAATGAAAATAATTTTATGGCTGGGGTGTCACAAAATGACCCCAAAGTATGAGGAACTATATTAAAGGGTCGCAGCATTAGGGAGGTTGAGAACCACTGCTCCAAAGGAAGGTTGAAACACTCCATCCATCATGGAAGCTCCTTTAGGACAGTAGAGGAACAACTCAAAAGAGCTTCAGGAAGTCCCTGAAACTGACCAGGTTCACTAACCCCCTCCCTCTCCAAGAATATATATGCAGTAAAGACTGTAAAGAGTTACTCTCCAACAAGCTAGGGCTGCTTAGAAAAGGCTCAGATCATCAGCCTGGAAGGAGCAGAGACCAGGGGACTGATCAGCTGAGCCTCCCAGAAGAGACTCAGAACATCTGAGCCACCTGGAAAGGACACGTTTCAACCTGCTGAGCTGGCTGTGGGCTGTGCAGTGAGCTCCTGGTCCCCAGCTTTTATGAGCTGTCACTCATGATGGGTTGGGATTTGATGATGCAGCTGTCTTCGAGTCACTTCTGTTACTTTAAGTATCCACTCATCCGTGTTCCTGTAAGCAACCCCGATAAAACTCACTGGTTCATTGTGGTGACTTTGTAGTGTCTGTACTTTGGTCTTCATCAGTTTCCTATCTAGCGTGAGTAGACATTTGCTCATCACCCCAGGAATAGTGTCACAATGGTGTGAGCCTGACCCTGGCTCTAAGAGTCCTAACGGTCTCATGACTTGGTAGAACGTAACACTGGGCATTCGCTCATGAAGCTCACCTGCAGTGACGTCACCGTGGACAGGTCTTTTAGCTTCCCTTCCTCATCCTTCAGGTTGTAGCCCTCGGGCCTCTTGTCTCGTTCGGTAATCTTCCATAATTTAATAGTTTTATCTTTAAGAACAGATCAGGGAAGAACAAGGCATTCTGTCAACAGCCAGGTCAGGAAAAGAATACCCACTCTAGCCAGACAGACAGTGATGCCCCTGGGGTCACCGCCCTGAAAGTCACCATCCCACGTCCCTCTTCTCCCTCAGTGTGCCTTATGTAGAATACCTCTGCATATGGGCAAGCTGTTTTTACCCCATCTTTTAGTCACTGGCAGGGAATGTTGCTAGGTCAAAGGGCATGACCCTGGCAAGGATCGCTACTGACCTCTCCATTGGGCATGTACCATTGTGCCTTCCTGAGAAGAGGGTGGCCTCTCTGCCATTCCTAACTCAGTGGTACTTGCCACCCAGAAGCCAGGAGCCTCCCTTGGATGTCACAGGAGGAAGAATCAGTGGTGATAATCCTATGGCTCATTTGGCTATGCTGCAGATATTGTTCAAAACACATTGGCTCTTGTTATGAAGGATTCTTTAGAATTAATTAAAATTTAAATCCCTAAAAGCAGACAACCTGCCATCGGGAGATGGCAGACCTCATATAATTGGCTGAAGGCCCTGACAGAATGAAAGTCTACTCCCTGGAAGAGGGGGTTCTGCCAGCAGACACCCTCCAGGCTTGAGCTGCGCGCTTCTGGCCTCACAGTCACAGGGGCCAGAATCACAGCTCCTGTCCATCTCTACCTTTCCCTCTCTCCTCTCCTCTCTCTGTCTCTCCCACACACGCCTGGCTTCCCCAGAGGACCCCGATAACATCCACAGTCAAAACCAACAACACTGTGAACGTGGGAAGGAGCTAGAGAGAAAACTGCTTTTAAACGGGGCCCCCAATAGGGGTGCAGCCTTCCGGGGGGCAGGGTAGAAATGGGCTGTAAAGCTGGTCTAGACATTTTGTGGGGTTAAAAAGTAGATGGCCCCCTTGGCTGACTTCTTTCCAGAATGGCAGGAAGTGATTTTTAAAGACTTGTGTGCATGTATGAGTATACACACACATGTGAACACACACATGGGCTTAGCATCATCTTCACAAGCCCCGGTCCTGCATGACTATCCATCCACCCTACCCCACCCCCACACACACACAGGATAAAGACCGCAGAGTACAGGTGTGCTGAGCTGAGTCCAGCTGGATAGATCCTGTCCTTTCAAAGTCTGGCAGAGACACAGAATGACAAGTGTCTAGTTATGGGATGGTCAGGAGGAGGTGAACATCAGGGCAGACTTTATGAGGGCAACATTCAGTGGATGGAGAGGGGATTAGGAGTGAAGTGACATGTAAGAGACTGTGAGGGCAGGCAGGTGGTTAAGACTGAGTCACTCTCAGGAAGCCTTGTAGCCCCCTCAGTGGTGGGACTTCCTCAAGGAAGGCAAAGGCGACACCATCTTCCTGGCCTCTCTCAGGTTCACACAGCACTTACTATTCTCAGAGCACTGGGTGGATATCCTATCTCTTCACAACCACAGGAGGGAGCTGTGTCGACCCTGGGCAGTGTGGAAGCCAAGGCTAAGGAAAGCAAGACCGTATGATCCGGTCCACAAAGCTGACCTGGACCTAAGTCTCCTGAGCCCCACCAGACTCCTGGCCCTGGCTCATGGGCTCGGAGGAGAAGAAATAGCAGGGCAAACGTGGAAACTGCATGGCTGTTCCAGGCCAGCAGTGGCTGCGAAGCCTACATCCAATACCTTGCAGTAGCAGGCAGTACTGGCATGTGGCAATAGCTTTCTCAAGTCACACAGTATGTTCTGAAGCAGAAAGACAAAGGTCAGCTGCCTGTCTGTTTGCCACATCATTGGGGACAGCCCCAGTTTGGGTGACTTGTGACTCTGGCTAAGGGTTCAATTTGAATCTGGTGGTCCCTGGTTTCTGGCCCTGGTCCCTGTGGTTTGAAATACTCAACCTCACCTCCACCTTGGAGCTATCCATGACCATGACTGCACCAGTGGGAGATCTGTGATCAGCCAGGGAAAGCTGAAGAGTAGTCTGGTTGTCACTAGAACCACAGAGACACCTGGAAGGCGGAGTGAGTCGGGACAGCCACAGCCACACCCGCAGGGCCTCACCGTTGGTGGAGAGCAGAGAGTGTGCGGCGTTCTGCTGTGGGAGCCATTTGATCTTGTTGATTTTCTCCTCTATCTCCAGGCTCTTCAGGTAGTCAAACTCTGGCTCGTGGCTCTGGAAGGTGCTGTACACATCGTACTCACCCTGGCTGTGAGGTGCGTTCTTACTCTGCGGGGAAACCCAAAGGCAGGCTGAGCCACAGGAGTGCCCAGGGAACAGGGAGGCAGACGTGAGAAGGGGCCGAACATGCCCTCAACGTGTGTACCATTAGCATCAGCCAGGGGAACTGCTGATGCAAGTGTACATGTGTGTGAGTGCAAACGGGTGTGTGTGCGTGCGTGTACAGAGGTGTGTGTGTGTGTGTGCGTGTGCAGAGGTGTGTATGTGTGTGCAGGGGTGTGTGTGTGGTGTGTGTGTATGTCTGTGTGTCTGTGTGTGTAGAGGTGTGTGCAGGTATGTGTGTGCAAGTGTGTATGTTTTATAGGTCTGTGTGTATGTGTATGTGTGTGTGGGCATGTATACAGAGAGGGTTTGGGTATATGCAGGTATGTGTGTCTGTGTGTGTGTGTGTGTAGAGGTGTGTGCAGATATGTGCAGGTGTGTATGTTTTACTAGTGTGTGTGTGTGCAGGTATGTGTATTCATGGAAGGTGTGGATATGTGCAGGAGTATATGTATGCAGGCAGTAGGTGGGAAAGTATGTGTGTGCACACATCCAGGGGTGTGTGTGTGCAGAGTTGTGTGCAGGTGTGTTGTGCAAGTGTGTATGTGTACAGAGGTATAAATGTGTGCAGGTGTGTCTGTGTATGTACGTGGGTGTGTGTATACGGAGTGGATGTGGGTATGCACCGGGGTGTATTCGTTGTGCACAGGGGTATGCAGGTGTGTGCCCAGAGAGCATGTGTGTGGACGAGGGTTTGCAGACTGTGTATATGCAGGTGTGTGTGTGTGTACAAGGATGTGGGTGTGTATGGGTATGCATGCATGTGTGTGACATGCACATGCAAGGGACAAGGGACAACCTTAGGTGTGTCATCCTCAGAAACACTGCCCACCCTCTTTGAGACAGGGCTTCTCATTGTCCTGGACCTTACCAATTAGGCTAGCGAGACAGGGATCTGCCTGTCTCCAGTCTCCCCAAAAGTGGGATCACAAGCACTTGTATTTTCACGTGGGTTCTGGGGAATTAAACTTAGGTCCTCACACTTTTGAGGCCATGGATCTCCCCGTGTATCCACAAAGCGGCCACCATTCACCCCGCTGAGGTCAGATGCCAATGCCAAGGCTCTACCTATCTTCATTAGTCAGTTCTTAACCCTGCTTCCCACAGTGGCTCCTACCCCAATTTGGGCAGCAGAGTTCCTATGAACCCCCTCTTGGTGGAGATCTCCAAAAACTGAGTGCTGGACCTGCCATAAATCCTGGGGACCACTTTCCTAGCAGACAAGTCAAGTTTCTATGACAACACGAGATCACAGCTGGGAACGAGTGAAGACGGCCAGCCAAGCACAGCTTCTGCTCATTTTGAAAGTGACTATTTTTAGGTCCCCATCTCTGTCTTATGTTAGGATCTATTTGAAAATCCTTCCACGTTTTCGCCTCCTCTTCTCATGAACACTAGTTGTGAAAAAGGTCAGCAGGACCAGAGGGAGAAACAGACTAAAGGAGAAAAGCCAGAACCTCTGAGCTTGTTTCTCTTTGCAGCGGGCAGAATGATGGCTGACTCTGGTGCGCCCTGGTGGGACAGTGTCATCTTGTGACACCTGTGTGCATCAGGCTGTCCCTGGCCTGCCCTTGGTGAGCTATTTTAAGTCCTCTGTGCTATGGTTCTTCAGCTGTCAGATGAACAGTAACAGCAGCTCTCTGCGTGGTAGGATGGGGATGAGGGGTCTGTATGAGCTAATGCAGCTTGGGGACCACACTCTGGATGGGTGAGGGTGCCTCCAGCTCCTCCCCTGTCCCTGCCTCCCTTGAGCCTCTCCCTTCTCCCTTCCCTGGTTTCTCATCCCCAACACATCCAGTGATTGAGGCCCCCAGCTGGGGTGACAGAACACTGCCAGGAGCCCAGCAGGTTTCCACGGAGCTTACTGCTGATTGGTATGACTGTAAATGGGTGTGCATCTGTACCCTCAGGGACCAGCAAGAAAGAGAAAACAAGGAAACTGTGTGGAGCATAGAATGCTCAGCACGGGGTCTGCATAAGGTGGCTTCTCATTCTGGGCGAGGGGTTCGGACCACATGGTTCTTTAGGGTTTCAGAAATGACCTCCTGAGTGGATGGTCTCAAGCTGTTCTTGTTGTATTCAGAATTCTGCTGCATAGCAACAGAGGAGGGCAGAAGAGCAGATTAAGACTGGCTGGAAGCCAGGTGTGGGTTCCACACGCCCTTAATCCCAGCATTCCAGAGGCAGAAGCAGATGGATCTCTGAGTTCTAGGTCAGCCTGGTCTAGAGAGAGGTTCCAGGACAACCAGAGTTACAGAGAAACCCTGTCTTGAAAAACAAAACAAACAAACAAAAGACTGGTTTGAAGAGTGGAAGCCAGGCCAGCAGAGAGCTGGATGGGGTTGGGGTGGGGGAGTCCTGTCTCCTTCCCCAGCAGTAACCGCAGGCCAGGGACGGCTCTGCTGAGAGGTTGTTGGTCTGTCTGGGACAGCAGCATGTCAGTGAACAATCAGCTCATTTCTTTTGAGTGGGGGCTCAACACATAGCTTTAGGAGCTATCCCAGTCCACTTGCTGGGCTAAATCCTTTTCCCTGCAGCCCAGGGTCCTTGTGACAGAAGGCAGTCAGTAATAGAATTCTAGGTGGGCACCTAGGCAAGGTAGCCAGAAGTCCTGCTCAGAGTATGGTCTGCACCCTGCCAGGCCACATCCAACTCAGCCCACCCTCACCTTCACCCTCAACCCCCTCACCCCCACCTCTCGCCATCTGCCCCTCCTCTTCCTGCCTCCCTCATGAGCCCTCCACACACATACCTCTGGTTCCCGCTGGAAGATAACCACCCGGCCACCCTTGTCACCTGTGGCGAGCAGTTCCCCAGTGTGGTTGAACTCGACAGTGGAGATGACGTCAGCTTGAGGAAGCAAGACAGAAGGCACTGGTTAGCCGGCTGTACCATCAGTGACATCCATACATTGCTAGGCTCTGCAGACCCCCACACCCTGGGGGCCCCTGGAGCAGGAGTACAGAGCATGCTGAGGGTCCCCACTCTCCTGCAGGAATGTGACTCTTCCCTACACCCTGTCCCTCACACAGCCACAGGCAGGCTTCCTTCTTTCTCAGCAGGTCACTGGTACAAACCTGACACTTAGGCTGAGCTCCAGTCCCAGGGGACAAACTGGGGACAGTGTGGGGTCGTACTGAGGACCTGGGGCCCTTTGGGCATCAGGGAAGGGAGGCACCATTCCACAGGGCTGGATGCCATCAGGGCTTTCCATAGGTCAGGATGGTACAGCTTTGGAAGGGAGGCAGGGAAGGCAGTTGTCTATGGGGACAGTAGGGACCAAGGGTCAAGACACAGTGGCTTTCTTTAGTCTCTATGTTTCCCTTTGGGGGAACTAAGGGCTAGACAGGAGGCCAGGGAAGCCACTGTGCTGGGACAGATGAAGAGTGGGTACAAAGCTGGGGACCACAATGGCTAACAGACTATCTACAAACTGGGGTCAGAAGGTGGGGGACATTGCAAGCCACCTGGATGTGCCTTCTCTTCCATTCTTGAACCACTTGTTCACCCCTTATTCCTATGGCAGGAAAAAGCAGCCACTCCCTTGCCAGGTCAGTACCTGGTAGTGGTTGGGGTGAACTCCCAGCTCCCTCTTAGAGTCTCACCTCCAGGCAGGCCTCTGGGATTTCTCCCAAGCTGTACTCTAGATGGCTGAGCTCAACTTAGCACCCAGAGGCTTTCTTCATGGGGGTCACCCCAGTAACTGGAGTGTCTGACCCTCCTCTGTGGCAGGAGTCTGGAGAGAGCCTACAGTGCTAGACCCAGACTCTAGTCTCAGTATCTGGGAATGAAGGCAACCCCTGATCTATTCCCCAACTTCTCAGGCTCTCTGAGCCACAGTGAAGACTGGTCTGAACATTCCAGGTGGTTAGCCACAGGACGAGGCCACACATAGGAAGGACAGCACCAGGCCTGGCAAGAGAACTGCTCCCTCTAGACAAAGCCAGAGTTCACCAGCCCTAAACCTGAGGCTGTCCTACCACAGGATTTACTGGAATCCCAAAATGGTTTTTATTTTTATTCTAGACTTATTCCCAATATTGAAAAAGTAGAAGTATCCCTGCCAAAGCACATTTCCAGTACATTCTGAAGCACAGAAAGTTCTAGAACATCAACCCATATGCCCAAGCAGCAACTATTGACATGGCAGGGTAGAATCTACCCCTGTGAGTGGGATTCCTAGTGATTCTTCACCTTTATAGCCTGGGCTCTGTCAGTACCAAAATCTTTGGTCCTACTATGGTAACAGAACATCCGTCAGACAGGTCACCGAGGTACCAGTCCTCCATGGGCCCCAGTAGATCACCAGCAGGCCTCCCTGACTATACTGACTATAATCCACTCTTCAGATAGTCACCAGAGAGATGCCCTTAAAGCATGGTATCTCTCCTCATGCTGCAACCACCAGCAGTCTCCACACCTGATTTCCTTCTCTGGGTATTAGCAGTGGCAGAAGTCCTTCTCTATCCCAACAGCCATTCCTCAGCTCAACCTCCATGACACCCAACCCCAACAATATTACCTGTCATTCAAAGGAAGGCCTGGGCCCCTCCTAAATGCTTATCTATATCACTGTGCCCCCACAGGCTTCAAAGAAGCAATAGGGGGAGCCCAGCAACACTGTGGCTAACACCATGGCACGTCACTTCCTGCCCAAGGCTTCTAACAGCTTTGTACATCACATTCAGAGCAGTCTGTAACTGTGCACCAGGACCCCAGACCTTCCCTTCTCCTGCCCCTGTTCCCTTCTCTGAAACTCACATTTCCCCTACTTGGATGCTACACCTCTCACGGGTCCTGGACTCTGGGCGGGACCCTGTGATTTGCTTGGGCCTATGGGACAACAGCTGGCAAGCTGCAAGCAGGACCAACAAGGGGCTCTACCCTGTAGCTTCTGGTTTTGCCAGCAGAAGGACCTGCCCAGGCTAGTCCACCAGTCCTCACAGAGAGGCAGGGGCAACAGAGCTGCCAGCCAAGCCCGGCCTGCAGCAGGCCATTGACAAGCCTAAACTCAGCCCTTTGCAGATGCATGACAATCTGCCTGCCAGTGATGGATACCTGCCAGGCTGGCCCTATCCTAGTCTACCCCACCATCATTCCATGCCTGACCCAGTGTCTCCTCATCTCAGTTGATGTCAGCATCCAGCCTGGACCTTGGGCCTGGGTGTCTCCCCTGACATCAGTATAATATAAGTCTTGGATACGGGCAGCCTGCTCAGTGAACCAGTGTGGCCACCTTGTTGAACATCTTACCAACATCTTCACCCCATTCCATAGCAGCCTGTTCCCCTTCTCCTGGCCTGGGCTGTATGCTGTGTTCCTTATCTGTGTCTGGTGGCTGGCTCCATGACAGTAGAGCCATAATATGTACTTCAAAGCCGCGACGGTGCCTGTGTCTGGTATAGTGTATACATCTACTCAACACAAACGTTTTATTTATCAAAAACTTTTCTTTGGGGGTGCTGGGTATAAGACCCAGTCTATTACAGGCCATCACTAAGTTACCCCCAGCTCCAACACATGCTCTCCAGAGGGAGCCCTTGACCCACACTGGGCCTCTGAGCTGTAATAAATGTCAGCTGTGATAACAACAAATTGGGACATAGATACAGGACGATAAAGGGACATACCGTATCCTTTATGCTTAAATAGAGGGAACCAGACAAGTGCCTGCTACACACACAAACACACACACACACACACACACACACACACACACAAGTTGCCCTGGCCACCGAGCCTAGCCCTCCATGTAGCGCCTGCCCTGGTCCAGGGACGTCTGGGCACTCAGGGCTAACCTCAAACCTATAGTACTGGGCTTCCAGATGAAACATTGCCTCTTGCTGTTTCACTTTAAAACTCCCTAGGGGGAAAAGCAGAATATAAAATTGTATATAAAATGTCTTAATTATATAGACCAGTGATCACAGCCTTGTTAAATAAGCAAACAGGCTGAGGTGGGGGTTGGAATTTTGTTACCATAAAGCTGTTAACAAAGCCTCATGCAGGTTGGATGAAATAAATTTCCCTTCCTACTTTTGTAGATGTTCTGGGATGCGGTTACATTATTTAAATAACTTTATTAGGATGTAATCAATACATCAAAAGCAGCATATTTAATGTAGACAATTTGATGAGTTTGGGTATATCCATAACACTCATTATTTTTATGGTGGGAAAAAGAATGCAATTAAATTTAAAAGCCGACATAACCTCACTATCCAGGGCAACTGAGGTCCACCCAGGCTGGGCGGTTACCACAGTAACAGACACTAATGTCTGTGGGCAATTTACAA
This sequence comes from Uromys caudimaculatus, assembly GCA_028551405.1. Taxonomy (NCBI): domain Eukaryota; kingdom Metazoa; phylum Chordata; class Mammalia; order Rodentia; family Muridae; genus Uromys; species Uromys caudimaculatus. The sequence continues at coordinate 28,185,532 of CM052712.1, read as the reverse complement.
TTTGTATGTCATTTTCATGTCCACTGCTTCCTTGGAGCCACAAAAGCCCCCCTGGGGGAGAGATGACTTCCAGTTGGTAGTGGGAGGAGGGTGCTCCCTCCACAGACAAAGGCTTGGGAGCTTCCCTTGGACCAGTTAGAAGTCTGGATTAGCATCTTGGCTCAGGCCGCTCAGCTGTGTGGCCTGGGGTGGGCATCCCAACTGTTCTGAGCCCTGGCTCCTCATCTGTGGCAAGTCTATGATGTGTGGTCTTCCTGGAAACAGAGGATAGAGAGGAAACTGGAGTGGAGGGACCAGGAAAGGAGAGCCAACCAGGGCAAAACAAAGTCTACTTGGTAGAGAGCCACAGCCTTCTGCCATGCCTGCCTCTGGCTTCTAGAAAGTACAGTGGTACTCAAAAGTATAGGCCGTGGGTCTATGACTCAGCCCTTCCAGTCCTGTTCTGGATACCAGTGCAGAGCTACTTCTACCCTCAAGATCCTTCTGCCTAGGCCAGGGCCCTGCCAAGCTCTCCAATCAAGGGTTATGTCGGGTTACACCTACTGTCTTTACAGCATAGGTCCCAGGGGTTCACCGGAGGCAAAGCTACCTCAGAGAGCCAGGAGTCAGTATCCATCAATGTCAACCTAAGTCATTAGGCAGCCTGCCCCTCTGCAGAGAAAGCTCACTTCTTCTCCTAGTAGAATTGACACACCTCCTGCCCCAGTACCACCTCCTTCAGGAAGTGCTTCCACCACGCCTGCCTTACCCCATACCAGCAAAATTATCTTTCCTCTAGCCATGGGCTCAGAGCCAATGTGTGCCTCATATAAGGCCTAAGTTCTTCTTCCCTGGTGGTCTAAATCCACATTGCCTCTAGTCTTCACCATGAAGAGCGGCAGGGTCTGCCACCAATCCCATCCACTTGTCCTGGGAGCCCTCTGTCTCCAGATCCTGCTCATCTAGCCATGGAGCCCTTATTGGAGTGTAGCTCCCATGGTGACAACAGCAGGATCTAAACCCATGACCAAAGAATAAAAGCAAAACCTAACTCTCTGCCGCTGGAGGAGAACCAAACACCAGGAAGCCTGTGAATCAGCAAAAGCAGAAGAGTTCAATCTGGGTGAGTCTCCTCACTCAAGACTTAGTTAGCCTCGGGGGGGTGGGGTGGGGGTGGGGTGGGAGAGTGCCTGTGCAGTGTGGGCAGCTGCAGACACCTGGAATGGCACAAGCTCTAGGCTCTTCTGCAGAGTTGGCAGGCATGCAGTGGAGGCAAGCAGGGACAATGGACAAGAGGCCACTGGCTACCACCCTGAGCCAGCTCAGTGTGTGCCTGTCTACCTGTGAACACCTGGAAAGTAAGAGGTGTTACCCCTGGTGGCCATGTAATGACAGGCTGTTGCACACCGCAGGCAAAGATGAGCAAAGACAGCTGAATTGCATGCCCTAAAAAGATGACAAAGGCTTGGACCTCAGTCTTGCAAGCAGGAGATTGCCCTGCCATAGGGTTTTTGTAGATGGTCAAGATAAAGATGTCATGCTGCAGGCAGGAGGGGCTGTAAGCACAAAGACCTGACATAAAAGTGGAGTAGGACCCAGGGACACACACACACAGACAGACAGAAAGACAGACAGACACACACAGAGACATAAACAGACAGAAAGACAGGCACACACACACAGACACACAGATGCGCGCGCGCGCGCGCACACACACACACACACACACACACACACACACACACACACACACACACACACACACACACACGGAAAGGACCACATCATGAGAAGCAGCGAGCAGACCCCAGTCTACAAGCCAAAGACTACCAACAACACCAGAGCTAGGGAGGGGTCAGGCTGAGTCTATCCTGGGGCCTGTAGAGGGAGCATCAGGGCCACCCTGCTGACACCTGGATCTCAGACTTCCTAGTGCTGGTAGACTATACATTTGTTTTGAGCTGTACCGTTTGAGATACCAGCCCTAGGAACTTAGCACATTCAGGCTATGGTAAGACCATGCAGCCATGGGCCCTGGAAATCACCATCTGAGCCCAGGCTGGTCTTTCACATCATGCTGTGTGGAGCTGAGATGCCCACCGAGGTTCATCAAAGTGATGGCGACCCAGCTGCAGCTCCTTTACTTCTTCCCTGAGTGTCAACCCATCTGAGCCCAGACTGCCCAAGGGTAACTGTCATCCTTGCCTGGCCAAATGCACCTGTCTGGGGCTAGGTATGATGCATGCCTTTAAATCTCAGCACTTGATAGGCAGTCTGGTCTACATAGTGAGTTCCAGGACAGCAAGGGCTATGTAGAAAGACACATCTCAAACAAAAACAAAACAGAACACAAAACAAACAAAAGATGTCTTTGAACTAGGAAGCTGCAGAGGCTCCGGAAAGTCTGGGTGGACCTTGCAGATGTGAACTGATCAGCAGGCCCTAGGGAGACGCCTTCCCTCCCTGACCATTAGGAACAGCATGCTAGGCATCAGGGCTCAGAGCAGAGGCTTGGGCAAGCCCAGCCCAGTCCTTCTGACATTGAATCAGCATTCTGAGGTCTAGGCTGCTGCTGAATGGAGAAGCATGAGAGGAGAGAAGAGCCAGGCCTCACAGGAGACCAGGCACAGGACATGCAGGAAGTGAGGAGAGGCTGGGGAAGGCAGAGCCAGCAGAAGCAGCTACAGGAGTCGGGGTCTGAAGGGACAAGGAGTGGAAGATTAAGATTCTCATAGAAAGAACATCTGGATTAGAGAGGGTGAAGCTGAGGATCTGCCTTGCAGCTTCTAGACCTCAGGCCAGAAGGGGTCACAGTCAGCTTCGAACCCTCCCCAATCTAGCACCTGCATATGTTGAATCTTTTGAACATCTTTGAAAAACTGTGGTACCACTATCCCCCCATTGGTCAGATGGAGAAACTGAGGTAAAGAGGAAAATTCTCTTGCCAAAAGCCACTTGGCTACTGAGTGCAAAGCTGAGACTTAATCCCAGGCAAGCTGTCTCCAGAATCCTTAAATTTGACATCACAACCCCTATCCCAAGCCTAGTACTTCTTAAGCTTAAAGGGGTCAGAGGCAAGAATCTGGGGGTTATTAAAGGAATATGCTGGAGTAGGGGCCTCGGACTGCTCCAAAAGATGCTTCCTAGGCATGAGAGGCCCGGGCCTGATCCCAGAAGATCTGGGATCCAAGTTAGCTGGGGATTTGACCCACATGGGCTTCAAGATGGCACAGAGGCAGCCCAGGGCCATCATGTGTGTGTGCCAGCTGCACAGATGATAAGGGAACACAACAGAGGGAATCAGAGACAGCATACAGCAGGGAAACCCATAGGCCACTACTGACTGATGGACACACAGCTGTGCCTCCCAGGCAAGTTCTCTGTTAGACAGATCTGTGGGGATCTAGCAGACCACCAGGAAAGGAATCCATAACAGAAACGGGCATCTGTGTCCACATCCCAGAATGACCAAAGCAGAAAAAGTACCTGCAGCAAGGGAGTGGTCCATCCTCCTTTCCATTTTCCCTAGCCTGGACTCTTCCCCACTGGGGCCCCCTCCCTCATGGTGGGACCCAGACCTTAGGAGGTTTAGAAGCATGTTTAGAGTCTTGTTCTGAGTTCAGCATCTTCTAGGCTGGCACATAATATGCCTAAATCAAAGTTCACCCTTTCGAAGTGTTCCTAACCCTCTGTGGATTCCATGGGCTGGGAAGCCAACAGTGCCTTCTAACCCATAGTTCTATCCCCCAGAAAAGAACTTCCAGACCCAGGAAGCATCCTAGTCCATCTTCCCCAGCCCAGCAGCCACAGATCTACATCTGTCCTGTCTGTCCCTGTGGGATCTGGCCACCGCCATTCAAACATAAATAGCATCTCATGATGTGCACTCATTGGCACCCACTTGCCTTGCAGGGCTGCTGTAACACTCCATGGCGTCAAGATGGTTTTAAGACAGGTCCCTTGCTCGTCAAGCAGAAACCCAGGCCCCAGAATAGAAGCTCAGGGTGTGCCTCTAAAAGTCCCCATACCTTGACCAGGGCTGGGGCTCCTGAGGGAGCCAGTATGCAGCCAGAAGACCCAACCCCTCCCTCCCTGCCCCATGACATGTCTGCTGGCCAGACTGATTCAACAGCAGATGGGCCTGGAAGGCAGACGGCCAGCTGTGGATTTGCCTGTGGTCAGCACCATGTGGTTGAGCCCAGGCCAGGTTGGATGGTGCTCAAAGAAGGAAGACACCCAGCTCTGTCTCTAGCCTGATGGCCAGGTGGCCTGAGGCCAGTCTCTAGTCTCCAGACAGATCAGGGTGAAGAAGATAGAGAGATGACCCCCACTCACTGCCTGCTTCTCTGAACTTCAGGCTCAAGAAGAGCTCCAGTGGTATCCAACTTCTCTACTAATGAAGATTCTAGAGTCTGGCCTGACCTGGTAGGCCTGATGGGGCCTTGAATCTGTAAAGGGACAACTCTCCCCTGTGGGCTGAGATTTGAGGGGCCCTGGCAGGTGGGGGAATCCGAACACATGCTTCTTGGCAAGTTCCAGTCTCTGATACTCAGCTTCCCAGGCTCTTGAGTGGTTATAATACATGCAAGAATTAAATGAGACAGCAGAGGCAGGAGAGCACAGCCAGAAATCATTGTCAGGTACAAATAGCACGTTGCTGTTGTCATCACTGTGCTGGCCTGTTTTATGTCAGCTTGACACACGTTAGAGTTATCCAAAAGGAGGCAATCTCAACTGAGAAAATGCCTCCATAAGATCCAACTATAGGGCATTCTCTTAATTACTGATTGATGGAGGAAGGCCCAGTCCATTGTGGGTGGGGCCACCCCTGGGCTGGTGGTCCTAGGTTTTATAAGAAAGCAGACTGAGCAAGCCATGGGGAGCAAGCCAGTAAGTCGCATCCCTCCATGGTCTCTGCATCAGCTCCTGCCTCCAGAGTCCAGTCCTGCTTGAGTTCCTGTCCTGACTTCCTTCAGTGATGGACTCTGATGTGAAAATGGAAGCTAAATAAGCCCTTTCTTCCCCAACTTGCCTTCTGGTTAGTGTTTCATCACAGCAATAATAACCCTAAGACAGCCACATCACCACCACCACCACCACCACCACCACCACCACCACCACCACCACCACCACCACCACCACCACCATTCCGCGTATAAACCCAAACCCCTGGCCACTGTGATAAAGACACATGACTAACAGACATACAAAGAGAGAGATGATGTAAGATGTGGTGTTTTGCTAAGGACCTGGGTTTGAGTCTAACCTGGCCTTGTTATATGGTTTCTTTTATTTTTATTATTATTATTTTGGTTTTTTTCGAGACAGGGTTTCTCTGTGTAGCCCTGGCTGTCCTGGAACTCACTCTGTAGACCAGGCTGGCCTCGAACTCAGAAACCCACCTGCCTCTGCCTCCCAAGTGCTGGGATTAAAGGTGTGCGCCACCACTGCCCGGCTGTTATATGGTTTCTTCAGAGTCTCAGTTACTCCATTTGTAAAGTGGTGACAATGGTTGTTCAGAATGAGGACACTGCCCTGCATGTGTGAGAGAAGGGGCAAGCTGCCTGACATTGATTTGGACTGACCACTCAGATATCTGATGCTGGCTGGCTGGGGCTGGCTGGGGCTGGCTGGGGCTGGCTGAGGCTGGCTGGGGCTGGCTAGGGCCCACTGGTTGGCCGGGGCTGGCTTCAGGCCTCCCAGCACCTGGGGTCCCAGGGGCCTGCACTCCTTCTCAGGCTGCAGCTGTCAGGCAGGAAGTGGGGACCATGCCAGTTTGGCACCATCAGGTCTCATTCCATCAATGTGTCCACCAGACCTTCCCAGGGCCTGTCTGGTCCAGGGTGGGTTAGGCACTTAGATGTAGAGTCCCTGGGCAGACTCTCTGAGCAGGGTGCTGAGATCGTAATTGGCAGACCCAGCCCATCTCTTCTACCCACCTCTCCTGCCTCAGCTCTGGTTCAGGCCACAGCCAACGTCATCCTATCCCGACCTTCCCTAAAGCCTTCTGTGGATCCCCATTGCCTGTGGAATACAGCTCCCACCTCCTCTCCTCTCACAGTTAGTGCCGCCCTTTAGCCAGCAGGTGTTTCTCAGTGCTCTGAAAGAGACAGGCCTCTACTGCTCACCCACTGAGCATCTATTGCTCACCTACTAAGTGCCAGACTTTATGCCACACATCAAGGATTCAGAAGAGTGCCATCTGAGTCTGACAAGTGAGGAGCTCAGTCCACTGTAAGCACTCATAAGGCACAGAATAATCCTGGCTTCTGCCCAGTTCCTCCTCCTCCCTCACTGATACCTTGTGGGATCTGCCACCCAGGCCCCTGCTGACATAGCCTGGGCTGCCAGACTGCAATGGAGGCAGTGGCTTTGGAGGGGTCCCTCACCTGGATACCAGAGGGCCTTACACAGACATTTTACACCACATGAGTTAAACCACCCCCAGCAGCAGGGGGTTGGTGAGGAACTGTCTTCCATGTGGGGAATTACAGCTTCCAAGGGTCTGATTTGCAGTTGTCCCAGGAGAAGATGGCTGCTACACGCCTGCTGACCACCAGGGCCAGTACCCTTATCACCACCATGCAGGCAGGTCCCCAAACCCATCACCATAACGTGGTCTTGCATCGTCACAGAGCTTGATCACAGCCCTGGGCTCCTCAAGCCTTGTCTGTGCCTTGCAGCATGGAACTCAAAGCACCACCTTTAAAACAGATTCTAAGCCATTGTGGTTTCACAAAATGGCCCCTAAAGAATTCCTGAAACAACACAAGCGGCTTCCATAGCCAGAACAACTAGCATGGCCCATGCAGAAGAGTGAGCCATACTGGCCCACATTGGTAGAACCCATGGTCAGCTCTGAATGCTAATGTTACTCTGAGCAGTCCCTTGCCCATACAGTCAGGCACAGCCCCTGAAGTCCTATGAGGTTGTCATATGACCATAAAGGCCCCAGTGACTAGCCGACACCACAGACACTAGAACCAGAGAACTGGGCCTGAAGGATAGTCAAATCTCCCCACTCCGTGTTCTTGCTATGATCAATAACCTGGATAATGGCGATCACCCATGGCCAGGCTCTGGCTGGCTGTGCAGGAATCAACTGCTCAGTGTAGGAAGGCCTGAGGTGCTGTTTCCAGCTGTGTGAGGTTGTGGTAACACATGGAAGGATCTGGAGCTCCAAGGAGGTGGTGTTTGCTGCTCTCAATCCTGCCAGCAGCCTGAGGAGAAGAGAGTGAGAAAGCCGCTGTTGCCAGGCTGAAGGTCCTGGTCAAGGGTGCAGATCCGCCCACACCTGTCTGGTCTCTCACTACCTTGCTGAGCTCTTTCCTCTCTATGTCGATGGATCAAATTCACTCTTGTTCACACTGCAGGGAAAGCATGAGATTCTAGTAGTGTTATTCCTGGAAGCAAGTGTCCATCTTCACTAAGGGGTCAGAATGCAGACAGTTGCCATGGAGGAAGACATGAGGCCTGGGAACACCTAACCATGGATCTGGGGGAGCTTCCTGGAAGAGGAGGAGGAGGTGGAGGAGAAGGAGGAAGAGGAGGAGGCACTGAATTTGAATCCTATCAACCTACTAGAGCAGAAATGCCACAGGTAGGGAGCCACAGAGGCCTATGCACGTGTACAACTGATCCAGAGAGAACCAGGACCCTGGAGTACCTGCTTCTTGCAAGGACCCAAATGACCGTCAGGAAAGCCCACCCCACCCTGAACTAGGCAGCCTAGCTCTAGGCTCTCCTTGTAGGCAGCTGGCAAAGCCAGGAGGCAGGAGGGGCCTCTCAGTTAATTAGAACAACCAAGCAGCCAAGGACTTCAATTATGGTGCCCGGCGGGATGGTACCTCCCACGCAGGTGAAGATTAAGCCCACCAGGCTGGCACTCTCTGGGCAATTAAGCACAGGCCAGCCGAGAGCAGCTTCCTATCTAAGGTGGGTGGGGCGCTCCATGCTGCAGATGGGAGACTGCTCAGAAACCATTCAGAGGCAAAAGTCACGGAAGCTGTTCCCAAGAGTCTTGTTTGATTGAGCAAATAACTCTCAGGTGTCCTCTCTGTATCCACCAGTGGAGGCAAAGGGGAACTTTGATGGCAGTGAGGCTGCAGTAGTGACCCCAGGTTAGAGGGATGTCCTGCCAAGGGTGCTACTGTCTTTACCCAGGGAACATCCTTTGCCCTGGACTGGATGCTGCATCTCAGAGCATCCAGGATGCCTACCAGAAGGGCTGGGGCTGCTTTTGACCCTGCCACTCACGGTGTATCCACAAGTATGGACACTTTGACTTCTTGTGCTAAGACAGTGTGTGTGCCATCAGTTGTGAAACACCTGGGAAGCACACTCAGTCTCCTGCGTACTCAGAGGACAATGATAAGTGGCCTAAAGAGAGAGTGCTCTATCCTGTAGGCAAATCAGAAGCACCCCAAGGCCTGCCAGAAATAAAGGGCTCTGAGATCTGCAGCTGGGGAGACAGGGGACAGCAGGAATCTCTAACTCACACTTCTGGGAGGGGTTCCTCTTGAGGCAGGTACATGTGTGAGAACCATACTCTGTAACTAACAAAGGTGAAAGGTACAGAAAAGCCAGGTGGAGCCAAGCCCAAGTAGCCAGGATAAAAATGAAATCACTCTGTAAAGACCTAATAAAAATTAAGTGAACACAGCCAGGAGGTGCTGAAGACTCGGGTTTGACCAGAAAAACACTCCTCCAGAGCCTCAGCCATGAAGAAGTCTGTGGCCAAGGATTACTGTGCCAAAGTACCTTACATAATCCTTTACCCTTAAATGGATAGAAGCCTGGGGTGAGGAAGTAGCTGCCTAGGCTGAGGCCAACCAACACTGTACCTTTAAACCTGCCCACCCCAACCGCCTTGCAGATGTCACAGTCCCCAGGGCAATGTTCTGCTCTTCTCTGAACCAGTGGAGGACCTGCCTCTGTGTTAAGGTGCCACACCAGAGTCTGGTCTGGCATGGGCAGCCCAGCTGAACAGGAGTCCCATATGAGTTTTGAGCAGACAGAGGAATGCCAACCATAGCTAGGACTCCCACTCCGCTTGTGTCGGCTTGAGCAAACCCCTGTCCTTTCCAGATCTCAACCGCCTCATCAGCACAATATGAAGGCTGCTCGCTGGAAGGCTGGCTGGAAGGGCTGAAAAGGAGACAGGTGAGGTAGGTGCTCAGAGGGGAATGGTACAGACCAAGAGTTAGAGCTGAGGATTCGGATTCCATGTTCCTGCCCTGCAGCAGACTGTGCATGGGAGGTCACCTCTGTCCATACCTTGAAATCCTGAAGCCAGTTGTATAGCAGCCATTATTACATAAGCAGCAGCATCATACAGATGAGAAAATCAAGCCAGAAGTTAAAGGGACTCCCCAGATTCACAGAACCCCTGAGCACATGCCTGGGTTGGCCCTCTCTCCTCCCACCCCTGTCCACTCTGGTGAATAAATGCATGAATGGGGGGTTGACGCTGAACGAATGCCACCAGGAGGCCCAGCCTTCCTTCAACCCCAAAGCAGGAGGATCCCCGATTTAATTATGAGGAAGGAAGCCACAGGCAGCCCCATGCTGAGCCTCATCTCCAGTGCTTTCATTACAGTTTACAGCTTCCTGGGCCCATTAGCACATCCCCAGGTTCCCCTGGAGTGATTGGCTGGGGGAGGGGCCAAGCCTGTTCTTCTCACCCCAGAGTTGGAAAGGGGTCTAGGAAGCAGCCACCTTCAATCCAGACACTGACGTAACTTCCCAAGAATCTCATCAGCAAACACAAATTAGTGCCATCCTAGTGATCACAGAGGGAAGGATGGCACGCACAGAACCGGAGCCAGGAGCAAATATGGCTGTAGATGGCAGGATTGAGAAGAGTGGGCAGAACTCATGAATGCTGCCAGCACCACGACGACCCATGCATAGACGGGGCTTCGCTGTGTGCTGGCAGGGGGGCTTTGAGCTGAGTTTATCTATTGTTGTCTGTTGTTCATCTGCTATCATCTATTACTGACATGACGGATATACGGGCAATAGTTAACTACAGGATGAAGCCCAGATGTCCTCAGCGCTTGGGCGCAGTGCTATGAGCTGTGGAGCTCCTGAGGAACAAGAGTGCACTTGCTCTGTACAGTTACAGGCTGTCTCAGTCTCCTAAATGTTCATCGAATGACCTCTCCCAGCCCACCCCTTGCTGGCCCTGGAAAAAAGTGATCAAACCCCAGCCATAGAGGGCAGTGGTGCCCACTAGATAGGTGACTATTTGCACATTTCCTGGATTAGAAGAACAAAATGCTAACTTCTTGAATCTCTGACCAAAACAGAAGATAAGTCTGCCTGCGGAGCTTCTCTCTCTCTCTCTCTCTCTCTCTCTCTCTCTCTCTCTCTCTCTCTCTCTCTCTGTGTGTGTGTGTGTGTGTGTGTGTGTGTTGTTTTGAAAGTAGTCTTTGCAGATGTAACTGAGCAGAGGACCATCCAAAGAGTCCGTCCTGGGTCATCCCAGTGGATCTTAAGGCATGCAATGACTGTCTAACAGGAGACACAAACCAGAGAGGAGCAGAAAGTAATGGAAATCAGAGGAACATGGATGCAAGTCAAGGGATGCTGGCAGCCTCACACAGCGTTCTCCGCAGAACTAGAGAGAAGATTCTGTTTTAAGTCACCCAGTGAGCAGTGACATTACTGTAGCCAATTTGAGGAATGGGCTCACTAGAGGCACTGGAACAGTGACTATGCCGGGACAGGACAAGCCAGAACAGCGAGTCTTCATCCTGCAAGCCTCCACAGAGGACGTGGAACCTGGCACTTCCATGTCAAATAGACAAGTGCATCAAAGATTCCTTCAGTTATTCTGAAATGAATGAGAAAGGATGCTTCCTTAAGGGTGTAAAGCAAGGGCATCCTTCAGAGCTACGGAGCATATGTGGGAGGCCACTAGCCACTGGCGGACACTAAACCTGGTGATCTGCCTCATAAGTACTGGGACTGCGATGATGAACCACCATGCCCACTGGACTGCTAAATCTTCAATTCCACATGTTGTCCCAATGCCGGGCACTTTTGTACAGGATGCTGGAAATTGATAAGCCCGTATCGGGAATATAAATTAAATGCTATGTGACCTCAAATTAGTTCATGTATACATATACAAAATTCAATCTGGCCAGTGACTGGCTCTGAGTGGCTTACTGGAAGAGATTAGGTGAGAAGATCCAGGACAAACACCATGGATAGAACAGAGTGGACACAATAGGGGTCAGGTCTCTGGCCTCCAGGAGCATACTGCTTCCCCACACTGGGCCCCTCATCCCTAAGATCCCATCCGCCTGTCTTTTGTCTGTTTAATGAAAGGTCTCTTCTCACTCCGACCCAAGGCCTTGCCTGATGTGCTCGTTTACGAAAACTTCTTGGGAAATGAATACAGGCCAGGGGCCAGGCCAGTGTCAGGTCTACAAGATAGTCCCCTGGATGCCCTCAATCTCACAGGCCAACCAAGCAAGGAGGCCACACCCACCCTGAAGCAGATTCCAGTGGGTCCATGGAGCCCCCAGGCCAAGCCCTCCCTAAACATGGAGCTAACGAGGCTCACACTGAGCTGTAATTACATGGGCTCACGGGCGCTCAGGGCCCAGGCAGGCACACATGCTTGTTCACTCACGGCCTAATGAGGCATCCCGTGTTCTACAAAGCTTTACCTCATGATTTAATTACCCCTCTGCTCTAGCTCTGCCCTTATCACCCACTACTCAAGGAGCAGACTCCCCATGCCTGACGGAGAGCAGGGTGAGAGGTGATCTGGCTATGCTCTAGATGGCCAGCTGGGATGGCAGGGGTGTCTGTGCCCAAGCTAGTGGGGGATGGGCTTTGGTCTCAGATTTATGGAGACGGTGAAGTGTTGGAAAGATACCCCGGGCTGGGAGTGTGGGGACACAGAGAGGCATGCCTGGTAGCAGAGCCCGTGTAGGTAAAGGAGAGGAAGCTGGATGTGCATTGAGTGTGATGCTGGGCTATAAAGGTCACTCTGGATGGTCTGTTATGTAGAATAAGCACAGTGGAGCACATGGAAGTGAGAACTGAACAGAAGCAGTGAGCCACGGCTCTGTCACATCCAAGCAAGTGAGAGAATACCATCCCTTCAGAAGCGGCAGACCACCCTGAAGCCTTTCATGAACTGAGCCTGTTTCATGTTTACTACTCTTGCAGTGATATCAGAGAGGGTTAGCAGCATGCCTATGGACACATAGCTAGGAAGGGGTGTGACCAGGCCTCCTGCCCCAGCCTCCTTCCTCATTGCTCTCTGCTGCAATCCTGGTCCCTAAGCTTTGGAGAGCTGGTATAATCATTAGAGCTAATGGCAGGATGCAGAGTGACCACACCTGTTGTCCCTCCAGTGCCCATGGGACTGAAGTGTTCACTTCAGTTCGATGTGGCTTACATGTGTCCCCCAAAAGGCTCTATATTAAAATTTTAATCACAATTAATGGAGGTGTGACGGCTAGTCTTCACTGTCACCTCTGAGCATGTCTGGGAGGGTGTTTCCAGGCAGGTTTAACTCTGGAGGGAACACCTATCCTGTTGTTAGAGCAAGCAGCACATCCCATGGGTTGGGGTGCTGGACTGAATATAAAGGAGAAAGCAAGATGAGCACCTCTCTGTTTCCTGACTGTGGATAAAATGTGACTACTTCGGGCTTCTGCTCCCTCCCCAATACTTTTGGTGCACAGTACCCTGATACACAGTACCCTTGAGGTACTGTGCCACTGGGGCAGGTATCACTTTACAAGGAAAATGATGAGGCTCAGGAAGTTGAAGCTACCTGCCTGCCCAGATACAGACTCGTCCTGATACACAGCTGATGCTGCCTCATGCCATCTGTGTCTCCTCCAAGTAAATGAAGGCATGTCACATACTGAGGCTGGAGCCAGCAAGTACAGAGAGCCACTAGCCTCAGGCTGCTGGGCCCTGCCACTAATGTCCTGACTCCTCTTAGGAAATGGTAACTTCCTCCTTAAAGCCTGTACCAGAAATAGGGGGTAAGGACTGCTGTGGGCTGTACCCGAGCCTTCCCCAAGCTCCTCACCTGCTTTAAATTCTCCTAGGACACTACTGGTGCCTCATACACACTCATCTCAGCCTGGGGTTGTGTGTGTCAAGTGTGTGTGTGCACCTGTGCGTGCATGTGTGTGTGATGAGTGTGAAAGCATATTCCCGGGGTGATCGTCAGAGTTCTCCCCTCTGCCTCTCAGGCTGCATGAGTACTACCATCATTCCACCCTGTCTCTCTCAGTCTGGGACACCTGCACTTTTATATATGGATATCCCAACTGTCCTATTGTGAACACATGGACATGCTAAGGGCCTAGGAAATAGGGTGGCCATACTATGATTAATATGAGGACTTCTAGCTTACCCCTCAGGCTGGCAAGCTGAGACAGCAACCTTCCCAGCCCACCATGTTCATCTACAGCCCCTTCTCTGGTGAGTTCTCCCCTTCTCCCATGAGTTCTTGGTTATGATCAGGACCAGAATGCTTCTGGAGCTCCACAGGCAGCCAAGGCAATGTCACCTATCAGTGGCCAAGTACAGATGAAAATGGCCCAGATCTGCACAGTAATGTGCTGGGGACTAATGTAGATCGTGAGTGTGTGTGTGTGTGTATGTGTGTGTGTGCACGCGCGCGCACACCAAGTTCCCCAAAACAGCAACAGCATGGTGACAAGGGCAAGCCGAAGCATCTCTGGTTCTGCCTCCTTTGTTCATAACCTGAGTGGAGAGACAGCATTTCCCAGAATTCCCAGTAGACGCTGCTGAGAAAGTAGGGAGAAGAAAGGGGAACCGGGTAAGGGTAGGAGAGCAGAAAGCCTAGCTGCTGTGGTGATATAGTCCACAGGCTCCTTGTGGCAGGATAGCACAATGCCTAAGGCCATTACATCCAGTTCCATGACTTTGGGCTTAGAAATATTCCATCAAGCTGGTGGCTGAGGGACCTGTGTGTCTCTTGCCTGTAGTGACAGTGCTCTGGCCTTCCCCAAGGAACTATCTTCTTCTTGCCCAAGGCAGAGACTGAGAGAGGCTCCTGCAGTCCCAAGGGACAGCTATTGGTATGTTTCCAGGGCCAGCATGCCTAGCCCAGCTCCCTCTGGATGCTACTGCCCTGGTTCTTAGTAAACACATTCCCCTGCTGAGGCCCACAGTGGCTCTGGGGACACATGTCTAGGGCCACACCCTGCAGCCACTGTTCCAATGCCTCCTACTGAACATAGAAGACACCAGCACCCTCTCTGATCAGGGCCCAGCAGGATCTGACCCAGGAAGAACAGGAATACCAAGGACACCCCAGCCACACTCCAATCCTCCTCGTGGAGCATTTACCAGGGTAGTGTCTGTCCAAGTCACCTTGCTAATGGTCATGTGTGCATATGGGGAAAGGCTGAACCCAGCCTCCAAATCCAGGGATCCTGGAATTCACGGGCCAAGTGTGGCTCCAGAGCCATGAGTGCTTTTTGAGAGGGTGGTAGAACAGCAAATCAGAAACATATGCAAGAGGGAATCCAGCTCTCCAAGTCTCCCGGCCCTTCACAGACAGACGCAGAGACAGAGCACAGCTCAGGACAAGCCTCAGCCTGCAGCTGGGAGACCAGAGTCAGCTGTAAGTGCAGGAAGATCTGCACATAACCACCCTGTGCTGTGCAGGGGACAGAAAGCATGATTCTCGACACTGCAGGTGGCTCTGGGCTCTCTCTGAGCATCTTGGTGGGACAATTCCCGTCACTGCTTGATTGGCAGATACTTTTACCCCAACCTCTGCCTCTGGCCACACAGCTTCTTGTCCTTGTCCTCTCTGTCCTCCTTTCCTATGTCCACTGCAGCCCCATTCTAATTGGTGATATCCATAGGAAGCCAGTACAAAGAAAGTCCCATTCTCAGACTCTGGGGACAGGCGTTTTGAGAAGACTACAGTGCACACGCTAGTCTGAACCCCTATTTTCTGTCTCCTCTGCAGGATTGTGGTCTCAGGATGTGGACACCTCTTCCCTTTCTCTTGGCTCTTTTCTCTCCTTCCATCCACCACACACACACACACACATACACACACACACACACACACACACACACACACACACACACACACACACGCACACGCACACACACACACGCACACGTACACACACACTCCAAGACTTCCCAAGGACATGCTGTGGGACACCTGCAGGCTGGCCTACAGCCATGACAAACAACTTGTCTCCTGCCAAGTCCCACTGCCGCCAATGTCTCCTTACACCAAGCCGTCCCAGTGGCGATGAAGGTAGGAATAAGATCTCTGCTGTGTGTGGCCCACCAGCATCCCTACCTGCTGTGGAGCCAGCTGCCAGCAGATTACAGAGCTAGCCTAGGGTTCAGAGAAGGGACTCAGAGCCTGTGTGTAACTTCTGGCTCCAAAGGGACACAGGCACTTTTTCTAAAGGATATCAGCCTCGCCCCTGCCTTAGGGTCCAGACAGGTCCCCTTCTAGCTACCCTGCCTGCCTGCATCTCTGTCTGATCTGCTTAGGTCTAGAAAGGGAAGTGCCATCCCTGGGATCCTATGTCCTGGGGACACTCCTCTAGGACTTCATATGACCTGCTTGCTGATCTACTGCAAGACACAGTGAAGAAAGGAATGGAGTTGGATTAATCTATGTTCCAAAAGTACACAGCAGGACAGTTTAAGGATGTCCCTCAAAATTCATCAGCTGGAAACACAGTCTCCAGAGTAACAACACTGACAGGTGGGAGCCTCAGGATGACTGGGTCACCAGGCTCTGCCTTCATGAACTGACGATGTCACCAGTTACTGGGACAGTGGGTTTGTTATAAAGCAAGACCTTCTCAACCACCTGCCTGCTGCCTTCTGCTGTGCTGTAAAACAAAAAGCAGGAAGGCTCTCTCTAAATGCAGCCCTGGAGGCTGGCTTCTGAGTCCCCAGAACTGAGATCTTTATGTACTCAGTCTAAAGGGTTCTGTTAAAATACAGAAAATGGATGGAGACACTTGTGATGGTTAGCTTCAATTATCAACTTGACACAATTTAGAATAACCTGGGAAGATAATCTCCATAGGGATTGTCTATATTGAGTTGCCTATGGGCATGCCTGTAAGAGATTCCTGTAATTATGTTAATTGATATGGGAAGGCCCACTGTGGGCAGCATCATTCCCTAAGCAGAGGATCCTGAACTATATAAGAGTGAGGAAATCAAGCCAAGCATGAGCAAGTGAGCAGGCATGCATTCCTTTCTGTCTGCTCTCGACGATGCATGTGGTATGACTAGCTGTTTGAAGTTCTTGGGCCAGCCTTAGGATCAAAAAACCTTCAAAAAGGTGGTGATGACTGGGAATCTAGCTGTGGCACAGTGGCTAATCCTGGAACTCATGGGAGGGCCAGACATCAGGTCTGTGCTGGTGGAACAGCCACAGGCTGTTTGTTCCTTGGCATCCTAGCTGCCATTTTCACAGATTGCTTTTCAGCCCTCCCTGAGACTATAAGCCCCAGATTGAGCCAGGGTGTATCCCTGCTTCTGCACTACAAAGCACCCTAATGATGCCTAGGTGTTGAATGTCCATGGGTTACATGATGAACAGCTCCAGACACTTTACACCAGGTATCCTGACAGCAGCTAGAAACAGCCATGGCTGCCACACCCCCAGACTTGACTGGAGTTGTTCACTGTTAGGTGAGCCACATGCTACCAAGCTAATAGGGTGACTTCAGAGGGGGCTGGGAGGGAAGGGGCAGGGCACACAGCTATGTACTGACCTCTGCATCTTCACTCCTTTCTTTGAGACAATTTCCTATAACCCTGACTTAGGCTGGCCTGGAATTGATTCTCCTGCCTCCATTTCTCAAGTGCTAGGATTACAGGGCAGCTCTAACAAAGTAAGGCAGATGCTTATCTTCTGCAAATGAGGCTAGGAGCTGAGGTCAGGGTGTTAGCAAGCCAGTTTCTGGGGCTTCTGCAAGATTACTGTCCTAGCTTGCAGATGGTGCTTTCTCCTTGTGTCCACAAGTGGAATCCTCTCAGAGTCTGGGTCCTGATCTCATCTTATAAGAAAAAGCAGCCATCTCAGAGCATGACTCATGGTAGGGACCTTATTTCTCTGTGATTGCTTCTTTAAAGAGACTTTCTCTAGCCTTTACCATAAGGTAGATAAGGGTGTGTGTGTGTGTGTGTGTGTGTGTGTGTGTGTGTGTGTGTGTGTGTGTGTGTGTATTTATCTACAATAAGGTATAAAGTTTCCCACACACAGTAGGATCGCAATAAATGTCACACCTTCAACAACTGGCATCAACCAAGCACCAAGTAACCTCCACCACTTGCTGGGTATTTGACAGGCCTTATTGTTACCCACTCCCAGGAGATGGCTCATCTCCACCCAGGCAGGAAAGAGGAGCTGCATAGCACTTGCCCAGTCATAGGTCCTGCCTGGGTGGTGAGCAAGAAACAACAGTCTAATGGAGGGGGCCTCTAAGGAGTAGACCAGTACAGTGATTGTTAGGATGCGAGGGGCCCAGGCTGGCACAGAGGAAACATTCTCAAGGGCTTAAGCACCAAGGATGTGAAGAGGTCAGCTCAGGAACTATGGAAAATTCCACCAGACCCCCGAGCATGTAGGCACCCCTCCCCTCCTGGAAGAGACAGGTAGAGAGCACATAGGCTGGATGGGAGAGGCTGACTAAGCCCCTACTATCTCATTCCCTAAAGACTGTCAGTTTAAAAGTCACACTGTTCTGCCAATCACATTGTGCCTAATGGCTGCTGCCCTAAAAACTATATAAAAGCTCAATGAATGGGCTGTGTGTGGTCGTTCTCTCCCTCTTTGGTGTACAGGGTGACCCCAGCATGCTGGAACAATACATTCCTCTTGCTTTTTGCATCGATCCCCGGCTCCATGGTGTTCACTCAGGGGGGTCTCCAGTAAGCTAAGACTCCCCAGAGTCTTACAGCGGCTCTCTGGGAGGAGATGGCAGAAGGATAGGTAGTAAACTGCCCCAGAACGAGACAGAAGTGAGGGGACACACAGTTGGAAAGACAGAGGCTGGTTTCACAGGTGAGGATGAGAGCCTGTGTTAACCTCTGATTCTTAAAAAGTCTTTCAAATAATTCATTGGGGAAGGGCAGAGGTACACAGGAATGTTTTGATAGACCCCCCCCAGAGTACATCAGAGCAGCCCCAGATTCTTTGGGCAGTGGCAATTCAGCAAATACACATCAGGGCCTCAGCAGAGGGCTATCCATGGGGGTCCCCTTTGGGTCAGCAGACTCAGCTGTGGATCACACCCTAGGACAGATAACAACCTAACCCTGCCTGGAAGGGGCTATCAGAGCCTGGATGGGGGAGACCAGTGGTTCTCAACCCATGGGTCGCCACCCCTTTAGGCATCAAATAACCCTTTCACAGGTGCCACATATCAGATATCCTATTTACATTATGATTTATAACAGTAGCAAAATTAGTTATGAAGTAGCAATGAAAATAATTTTATGGTTGGGGGGTCACAACACGAGGAACGGTATTAAAGGGTCGCAGCATTAGGAAGGTTGAGAGCCAATAGGGAAGACCACCTTTAAGTATACAAAGGGGCCAGGAGGGCCGGACAGCGCCAGAAAGTATGGGAGCCACTCACCTGGGGATACTAAGTAAGTGCCACTCCACCCACAGCCTTATACCAAAGAAGACCAGAGGAGAGCCAGAGGCTCAGAAAAAGAGGTGAGTCCCTATGTGACCCGCCCATCACTGGGGAAAACTGGTCTCCAGAGGCTTCCCTCCATGTGAAGAAAGAAAGACTCAGAACCAGATGTCCCTCTGAGTTGTGCTGACCCTCAAAAAAGGCAGCCTGGCCCCAGGCAGGCTGGGACAATAGTGGCCTGTTGCCAGCTCACTCTGAGCTGATGGGTTGACATGCTTACTTAGAGAAATCAAGCCAACTCTGGGAGTGGCTAGCTCCTGCTTTCCACGAATAGGTTCTATAGATTACGCATGGAAGAGGAGGGCTGGGTCGGCCTCCTCATGGCTCTGACATGCTGTGGTGTTCACCCACTTTAAGAAGCAAGGCCTTGGGGGAATGTACTTGGGGGTCAGATGACTGAGGTGGCTGCTTGCAAGCCCAAGGATCAGTACTGCTTGGCGTGGGCATGGAGCCTAGAGGAAGACATTTGACAGGGACAGGACACCCATGGCCAGGGGCAGGGCTCTGAACTTTGCAACCCACTGTTCTCCAACGTATATAAATCCCCTGGCTGCCGACTATATTACCAACCACAGACCCACCTATCCCACTGGCTCATACTGAACACAGACACACACAGGAGCTCAAGGGTGCCAAGTCCAAACTCCTGCTGACAGAACCCTACATCTGAGAGTAAAGTACTAGGTGGGATGTCAGAAGATAAGGGACTCAGGGCTAGGTACTCAACCACCTGGTTAATTAGGACTGAGCCACTCTCCCACCTGCCTTCCCCAGGGCCTCAGCTAGAGGCTGGGAAGAGTTTCATGGAGAATTTGGAACAAAAGTTCAAAAGCCAGTCAGGGCTATACAGAGAAATCCTGTCTCAAAAAACAAAAAAAAAGTTCAAAAGCAGGCTGGAGATCCTGAGGAGCAAAACACCCAGAACAGGCCTGAAGACAAGGATCAGAGTGTGGCTGATTAGTAAAGAAGTGCCCCCAGAGAAACCCAGGAAGAGGGTGCTCCAAAGAAGTAGTGTCTCTCACCCCATAAGAGATCTCCATAGACAATGGGTTCTCACCCAGGCCACGGCAAGGCCGGGCCTCTGCTCTTCTGCACCAATCACTGTGCAGGAGCTGGGCAAAGCTGGTATGAAGCTGCCAACCCTTCCAGCTCCCTGCAGGGTGAATAAAGTAGCTCCAGGGCTCAGTATCATAGGGAGTCCAGGGTCAGATGGACAGCACCGCGGCCCTTCGGCTGGACTCAGCTTTTCAGAGCAGATAATGTTCCAGATGGGGGTGGTGGTAATACAGTGTGCATGACCACCCACTGGATCTGTCAGCCCCAGGAGATCTGGGACAGTGCTCAAGCATTTAAATATACAATTCACACTCCTGTGAGAAACAGAGACCACAAATAGCCTCCCATCAATTTAGGTTGGTCTTTCTGCCAATCCGAGTTCATCCAAGCCCATGGCTGTCATAGTCTTTCTGTTTCCCTGTCTCCCTAGGCACCTTTGACATTTCCCAGTGTGGTATTGACAAGTGCTGCAAGTGGACCTCATACAGTATATGGCTCTTTTCTTCTCCAGCCTCCCTACTCATGGCAACATGAGTGACATAGGCCAGTTGGCTGTAAACCCCTCTGCATGACCTCAGACAAGGGGAACTGGGCTGCTCGCATCATGCTACTTGGTGCTTTTGCTCGCTGACCTAACCTGCTTTGTCTATAATGCCTCCAAGGTTCTGGGGACCCAAAACAAAGTGTGTTCCATGCTCTCATGCCTGACTGTCCTCCCTCAACCCCCTCCTCATGCCTGCCAACTTCAGAAGCAGATCTGGGCAGAGAGGACCGGTGCTTGCACCACTGTCTGGAGAGGAGGTCACAGTCCTTTGCCATTCCACATAAACCTGCAAGGCCAACACGGCAAAGCAACCTGGTCACATGATTGGTAGATGGCGGATACAATCAGTACCATGTGGAGGTTGGGTTAGATCAGACAGTTCTCTGGTTGTCCATGTCTCGCAGCAGTCAGGAGAAATGCTTACACCAGAAGGCATCCCTTCCTTCTCTTCGGCCCCTTCTCTGTCCCCTCAAGATTAAACTCTTTAATTACCACTTCATTTCCTTATTGGGAATTAAACACATTTTATATACTGGGCTAGATTTCTAAGGGACTCCTATGCTTTTGTCCCTGTCTGGTGAAACATGGTGCAGGCTTCCAGGGCTTTCAGACAATCTTAGTGAGTACCATGGCCTCCAGGCCGATTGCTTGCAAGCTCCAGAAAGCCTGCATCTGTTTAGAGAGAGGGAGAGGGAGAGGGAGAGGGAGAGAGAGGATATGAATTATCTTTTGCCACTTCTATTTGTACCCTCATTTCCCTTAATTGGAGAGGGTTGCAGGTCAAGAAAACAGAAGGTGACTAATATATACATGGTATACAGGTGAGCCTTGGCTGACTGGTGTTTAGGAGTAATTGAGGTGGGGAGGGCACAGAACAGAAGCTAGTGTGAGTTCAGATGGGTCCCAATATGCAGCGCAGATTCCATGTAGACAATAGATTTTCTCCTTCTAGGACTGCATACAGCTCCAGGGATGTGGAAAGAGCCCAAGAAAGGCCACCTGTTGCTACTTTGCCTTGCCCATTTCTAGAAAAGGCCAGAATGCAAAAACATGGCATTTCTCCCTGTGAGACAAAGGCAGAAGAGGCAGTTTTAAGAATGGCAAATGCAGCCCAGGAGAACGTGCCCTGCCTGACCCCACTGGCGCTGCTCTGCTAAGATCAGCAGAAATGACTAATTACTCCACTCTGTGGCACATGAAGATAAAGAATTATAGTTATCATCAACGCAGGGTGTGTGCACCCGTAGAAGTGACCAGCTTTGCCGCTGGTAGCGGGCACTGACTCGTGGCACTACATCCGGACGGTAATGATTTTAGTTCCTAATGCTTTAAATAAGCCACAGATTAAAATAAATTAGAAGTCTAACCTCAGCAGAGCTCAATAGCTCATGTCCATCACAGTAAGGCAAGGCAGAGGGACTGTCCTCTGATGTTCTTCTGACCTAGGGGAAAGTGATCTGGGCTGGTGCGGGTTTTGGTCACCAGCTCAGGGCCAGGCCCTGGGGCAGCTCTACTCCCATATCTGGGATGGTCCATGAGTCTTACTGTTCTCTTGCCTCTGGGACCCCTTGACTCATCCCTGTGACTGGAGAGATCTTCCTAACCTGAAAATGTGACATCATATTCTGGTTGGTTTTATTTTTAAATTCCCAAAATAGAGTCTCTTGTATCCCAGTCTAGCCAAGGACGACCTTGAACTTCTTATCCTCCTGCCTCCACCTCCCAACTGCTGGGATTACAAGTGTGCTCCACTATGCCCAGTTTATGCAGTACGGAGGGTCTGGCTCAGGGCCTCCCACATGGGACACAAACACTCTACCAACTGAGTTAACTCTCCAGTCCCAAGAGGAGGTTGTGCCCTCAGGATGAAGTCCAAAGGCTTTGAGAGAACCTCCTGGAGTCCTGGCTATCCAAATCCATGTCTTCGGGAACTTCTGCACATAAGCCACCATCTCATGTCCTTAAGTCTCACCCATCCACCGCCCTTCACACCTCTTCCCATGTGGAAGAAAACTAACCTCTGCAGCCCAGCTCAAGGCCAGTTCCCAGGAGGCATACTGGTGCCCTCCTCTTCCTCTCCCTGCTTCCCAGGTCTGCCACTGCACTAAGGTTCCATGTCCCACCTTCCCACCATCGCCTCGTCCATTGAAGCTACCTTCCCCCAGCAGTAAGCTCAGTGAGGATGCCCTGGGCCTGCTATGGTTTAAATGTCTTTAAAGTTTGCTCAGGGGACACTTATTCTTCTGGGCAACAGTGGTGGGAGGTGACTGGCCAAGGAGCTCAGTCCTCAGGAATGGATTAATGTCACCATTGGGCTGAGTTTCCAAGAATAAGCTTGCTGTTAAAGCTTGTGTCACACTCTCGAGTGCTTTTGCCTTCAGCTGGGAGATGCTACAACACATGAATCCTCTCCAGGCACTGGTTTTCAATCCCAGACTTCCCAGCCTCCCAAACTATGAGAAAATAAACACCTTCTCCTTGTCATTTCCCAGTCCAAGCTGCTGTTGGAACACTCATAATAGACTAAAAGAGCTATGTATTCCTGGGACTCATAAAACAAGATGCAGGACAGGACTGGTGAGCAGATAGATGCTCCAAGAGCATCCCAGAAAGGCTTTACCCTGTCCCAGAACATGGAAGAAAAGGAAAGTGAAAACCCAAATGTTCCTAATGGCCGATAATTTGTAGGATGGATGTGGGAGCTCAGCAGAGGCTCACTCAGAGAGACCGCAGCCCCCCAGCACCATGACAGCCCAGGATCTCTCAGTAGTGGAGTAGACTGGATAGAGCATGCTAGCTCTGTAACCTTGTGGGGAGACCGCCACCCAGGCGATACTGTCCTGGGGCTGTCCGTGGTGCTGATGCCCAGGCTGAGGCTCACATTCCCACCTGTCTGCCTCGTTGTCCCAGGCCTGTGCTCAAATGTCCCTAATACTAGACCTGACCTTATCTCTCCCAGCATCTGGGCTGAGCTCCCTGAAGCAGACTAGAAACCAAAAGGGCTGTGGAAAAGTGGACAGAGCAAGAAGACAGCCAAGCAGAGTAGCAGCAGCATGTCTCAGGAAGAATGACCTGGGTTTAGCTCTGTGGGAGCATCTCAGAGCAACCCAGCCTGGAGCCTGGGACCTGAGCTGTATCCACACTGTTTCTGGCAGCCAACCAAAACATATGAACTCCCAAGATTCCTAGTTGTCAAGTACACAAACAGCATGAGCCCCAACAGCCCAAGGTCAGCCCTACAGGGTGACTGGTACAGGCTCTGGAAGAGAAAGTATTAATGGGACCCAAGGGGGATCTTCGCAGTAGCTGATGACATCAGCTATAGCCATGACCCATTTTCTCCCTTTGAGTCCTTCCCTACACTGCAATAGAGACTTTCCTACCTAACCCCCATGTCTTGCTTCTCAGCTCAAAGCCCTGGCAGACTCCACCCCTTACACTCCCTCAACCCCACTGCAGGGATCTGAGCCCCTCTGCCTACTCTGTATGTAGCCCACACCACTCCACCTGTGCTTGCAGCCTCACCTTATCATATTTGCACGCGCATCATATTTGCACGCTCATATTTGCACTCTTATCATATTTTCACCCTTATCATATTTGCATGCTCATCATATTTGCACGTGTATATTTGAACACTTGCTGTCTTGACTTCACCTCTGATCACGCTGTGACTCTCCCTGGTGTGCCACCTGGCTGATGGGTCTCCTGCCACCTTTTTCTCAGTATGCCCAGGACTCTGCAATTACCTGTGTCTAGCTCTCCATTCTGCACCCCAAGCCTCTTTTCACTCATTACTGCCCCAGTGAGTATCAAAGGGGAAATAAATAAATAAGCAGGCAGATCTGTGGAAAGAAGGAGGCTGGCAACAGCTATGCCCATGCAAGGCTTATTCCACTCACTTATATGTGTGGGCAGGAACTACCCAGCCTCTATCCATGACATGATTACAAATCCTCCTGGTACTGCTGGCATCAGAATCAAATGTCTGGTGCCCGTAGCTCTCCACCTACCAAAGCTCTCTTCCTTCCTGTGTACCTCCCAGAGGCTACAGAGGACGTAGCTGACTACTGATCAGACTAGAACAAATCCAGTTTGAGCCAGAGTCTGGAGGAGAAGAGAGAACAGAAGACAAGGCAGGAGAGGACAGGACAAAAAAGGACAGAAGGGAAAAAAGAAGGAAGGGGAGGAGGCAGTGGGCCAGAGGACCAGTCGGTTGTGGCCACCCGGTCCCTCATACCACCCAGCCACGCCTGCCACATTCTGATGTGACTCAGACACTACCAGTAGCTTGGGGGCCCTGCACTTCAAGGAGGCTAACAGACTGTGTCTAACATGCCACCTCCTGCACAGGTTTCCAGCACCTGGCCATCTGCCCCTAGCAGAAGGTCTCCCCACCCCCCAGGCTACAGACGGCCCCCCTGCTTAGGGCTGGGGGGCATCATTTTGCCTTCCCTAGTGTCTTAGTCAGGGTTTCTATTCCTGCACAAACATCATGACCAAGATGCAAGTTGGGAAGGAAAGGGTTTATTGAGCTTACACTTCCATGCTGCTGTTCATCACCAGAGGAAGTCAGGACTGGACAAGGAGCAGGAGCTGATGCAGAGGCCATGAAGGAATGCTGCTTACTGGCTTGCTTGCTTCTCCTGGCTTGCTCAGCCTGCTTTCTTATAAAGCCCAAGACTACCAGCCCACAGATGGCACCATCCACAAGGGGCCCTCACCCCTTGATCACTATATGAGAAAATGCCTTACCACTGGATCTCATGGAGGCATTTTCTCAACTGAAACTCCTTTCTCTGTGATAACTCCAGCTTGTGTCAAGTTGACACAAAACCAGCTGGTACACCTAGGCAGAGGACAGACTAGCTTCCCAACAGCCTATTTGGCAATGATGGAATCCACAGGGAAGGGGATCTGCCCTCAGCCCTGGGGCCACCAATCTCTGACCCACAGAGGACCATGGGCTATGCAGCTCAGCTTAGTCCAAGCGGTTTCAGGCCCTACTTTGTACACAAAGCAGGAGTAGACAATGATGAGGATGAGGATGAGGAAGAAGACGACGACCATGAGGGTAACTGTGGTGACTACCAAGGCACCATGAGAAACTCACTGCTATGTGCTTCCTGTGAATTAATCCTGTTAACTTTCCCAGCAGGCCTAGCATGAAGGCACAATTCTACTACCCTCCTCCTACAGAGAAAGAAAGTGGGTACAGAAACGTCGGGCAACTCGCTGTGGCCACATGGCTGGGATGAGTTATGGGGCTTGGGGTGCAGGTTCCCTGCCTCCAGAGCCTGTGTGCTCTCCGGCTCAGTATGGAGCAGCTGCAGCTTCCAGGAGGCTGTGCTCTGTGTGGAGTTCTAGAGGACCCACCTAAGAGAGGTGCCGGGCCTGTGCTCTCTTATTGCAGCTGAGGAGAGCCAGGCTCCAAGAGCTCACAACCTGCCTATGCCACACAGTGGACTTGACCCCTGTTCCCCACCGCTCAGTGTCCTCTCCTTCCCTGTTTTCTTCCTTCTCCCCCACTTTTCTTTCTCTCCCCTCTCTCTTCTCACTCTCCTGTACCCCATCATCACAAGGCTCTGGCCTGCCTTTCTGACAATCTGCCTCTTCTCTGATGTTGTGTCTACTTCTCCCTTCCCCCAACTTTATCAGGAGAGTTCTGTATATTTTTTTAAGAGGCAAGGGGTGCTTCAGGATACGTGCAGGGCTATACAGACCCAGCCTCTCTGTCTATCTGACCATAATAAAGCAAGGCACACTCTAGACTTCCAGACAAGGCGCAAAGACATGGAGTCTGAGGTTACAGCCCTCAGCTGGAACCACAGGAGCACAGGAGTCAAGAAGCCCTGTTCCAATGCCACCTCTGCCACCTCCAGGCTGTGTGACCTTCACCAGTAGTTGAGCCAGTCTAGGCCTTCTGTTCCTGGTCTGTTTAAGTAAGGGCTGTGATGAGGCTCTAGAAGATGCTTGGTGTTTTGGCAAATGTCTTCCCTCCCCACCCTGCCCCCAGGAGTCCTATCAGACCATCTGGTCCACGGGCTGCAAACAGATGGCTTTTGGTGCAGCTTACTGGGCTTGCTTCACTCAGCCCACGCTGCTGAGGCAGCAAGCATGGCGACTCGTCCTCGTCACACACTTAACTGCTTGTAGCCCTCTCCCAATGGCAACATCTAGGACCCAAGGCTGGTCCAAAGACCTGATGAGAAAAGTGAGCAGGTCCCCAAGCCAGAGGCAATCTCCACAGGAGAGTGAGGCCCGTGACAGCAGGGCGGGTGTGTGGGAAGAGACCCTTCCTTCCGCTTGTGTAGCCATGTCTTACTGGGTCTCACCCAAAGCATCTGAGCTTTTGACTCCCTTGGTTATAAAGGCAGAAAGACTGACACTTAAGAAGGTCACATGGTTTTCCCCAGTACTCTCAGGAGACCTGCCCAGGCCCAGATGCTAGGTTTCTAAAGTTTTGGGGAATTATCACACACACACACACACACACACACACACACACACACACACACACACACACACACACCCTTTCCTGTACCCCACTATGTCAAGGACAAGACTTCTGCATTTTGATGATGCAAAGATGAACTCCGTTCTTCACTGCTTTACACCGGAGGAAGCTGTATGTGAGGAAGGCAGAGCTCTCCCCTCTCCCAGCACACACACACTCTGTGGATGATTGCCCACCTTCAATGGTGTACACAGACTCCCTGGGTACCAGGGTAGATGGGAACCATGCCCTAAATGGGGAAGCAGCCCTCACAGGCTACTACTGGGAACACCCTCACCCCATTGCCATTGGGATCCAGTGCATCCCAAACCCCTCTCCACGCCTCTCTAGGGCGACTCCTGACCATCCATCTGCAATAGCTAAGAATGTTCCAGATAGTTGTGGGTAAGATAGGACCTGCTGGAGGTACTTGTATACATGTATTAGCAACCGTGCACCCAATTGCTCCAACCAGAAACACAAGGGAGGCCAAGAACTAAGGATGGCATGTCAAATGGGTTTCAGTCTGCTACCTGCTAATCAAATCGTCAGAGCGGTGACAGCAGCAGCCCATCTGGCTCTACAAACACTACATTCCACGAGATAGTCACTGTGTCTCTCAGCCTTTCACCCATCAGGACCAGAGGTAGGAGGATTTCTGGGCCCCATTCTATATGGCTGCAATCTATGTCTCCTTGTTTAGATGTCTACACTGTCCCCTCTCTAAGGACCCGAAGACCAGTGTCTCATGTGCTTCTGGGCTCCTTAGTTCTGCTGGCTAAGCACCACCGGGCATATCACTGAACCTCTCTGTGCTTTTATTTTTCTTGCCTGTAAAAGCCAGTAACAATGGTTATTTATCCTCAGAGCACTCTGAAGTTTAAAACCAAGCACCCAGAACAGTGCCTGGCCCTCCGGAAACATCTAGCATATATGAGTTAAAATCCCCAGGAGTGAGAGGCACTCCTCCAGCCTTCTCACCATGCCCTACACACACTCCCCCTCACAGATTCCTAACCCCAGGTGTCACCGGCTTAGAAGTGTTCCAGGCTCTCTTCCTCAGCTCCTACCCCAAGGTGGCCCAGCAGCTAGGCCACAATCATGGGCAAGCTCTAGGCTTATGTCCTAGCTCAGCCTTTTTCCAGGCATAAACCAAGATCTCAGTACCTCTCTGAACCCTAAAGTCCCTTCAACTTTAGAAAGCACACCATTTGCCTCTCAGGGCCTGCAGAAGCAGAAAAGACACCCAGAGCTCAGAAGCCTACCGCTCATAACAGGATGGAAGGGTCCCACTCTACAGGCTCCGTCTGGAGGGCACTCCCCTGTGTCTACCACTTCCTGGGTGGCTTCCCTGCCTCCTAGACTTGTTCACCTGTGCTGTCCACCCAGGACTGAGGAAACAAACAACAGCGTAACCAGGCAGGGCAGGCGCCATGGTGGGCTCCCATTCATCAGATGGAGAAGTAAGGCTCACGGAGTTTCTGCAGAACTTTCCTAGGGCAAAGCTTTCCACGAGCTAGAACTAACACTGCTACTAGAGGAGAAGACAGGATGGTGAGAGAGATGAAGGGATTCTGGGAATTATCTAGTCCACAGTAGAGAAGAGATCCTGAGAGCAACAGAGGCTCAAAATACAGAGTTCTAGGCGGGAGGGCATTGGAAGCCTCCAAAAGCCCAGTCCAAGCCTGGCTGAAGAAAGAAGAGATTGGCGGGTGGAGCTCGACTTTGAGGGTCCCTGGGGAGCCAGGGGAGCCTAGGTAATACAGCACAGTGTAGGGAGCACCCTCCCTCAGCCTCTGCAGACCCCACTGTCAAAGCAAGCCCCTCGCACCCTCTGGTTGGACAGGCTGTCACTGCAACCAATTCCCTATCTGTGGCTGAGAGGAGCCGCCCACTCCTCGTTTCCATGGGGATCCCCTTGAAATAACCCCGCAGCAGTGGCTGCTATTCTTCCCTGCAGAGGAAGCGCTGAGGGAAAGAGAATGGAAGGAGGCCGAGCTCACCCAGGACACTGTGGAAATTGAGGCTCCGGGGCCCCCAACCCAATCATAGATCCTTGAGTCCCAGCACAACTCAGTTCCCAAAGGCCCCAAGGGGGTGGCATAAGGCCTCAGAGAGACCTAACCTTTATTCCTTCCCACCTTATGGGCGAAGGAGACTGTTTCCTTAACAATTTGATGGAAAACAGGACACTGATGACCACACCAGGGAAGCCCACCTCTCTCTAGGAGAGGCCTCATGAGGCCCAGCAAGGCCTATTTCCAGGGCCACAGCCAAGGTCTCCTTCTGAGGAGCGGTGCAGCCTTGACCAGTCTCTTGAGAGTCTCAGGTACCTAGCGTCAGGCCCAATAACTGAAGTGCTACATGCCTGGAGCTTAGAATCACAGGCTTCTTCCAGGTAGGAAGGGCAGAGGCACTGACTGTCCTGCAGTGTGCAGAGAGCTCCTGACGCTCAGCCACACACCCTGGAACAGGGCCTGGCTTCTCCTTCTTCCTTCCCTTCATTCCTTCCTTCCTTTCTCCCACCCCCCCCCATTTTAAATATTTTTTATTTTTATGTACGTTTGGTGTTTGGCCTATATGTATGTCTGTGTGAGGATATTAGATCCTCTGGAACTAGAGTTACAAACAGTTGTGAGCTACCATGTGGGTGCTGAGAATTAAGCCAGGGTCCTCTGACAGATCAGTCAATGCTCTTAACCACTGAACTCTCCAGCCTCTCACTTTAAAAAAAAAAAAAAAAAAAAAAAAGTCTCAACTCTATAGCCCATGCTAACCTGGAACTCATGCCAATCCTCCTGCCTTGGCCTCCCAAGTACTGGGACTGCAGACATAAACCACTCTGTCAACCTTTCTAAACACTTTAAAGATTTTCCCAGGTCTGCCAGGTGACTAAGGAAGAAAATCATGGTTATTACAGAAACATGCAAAGTATTTACTGAGATTTTGTGCAAAGCCCTCCCACCCATTTTCTGGGAATTTCCTCCACACACACATTAGGGTTCAAAAGTCACTTACTGAACAACATTAAGGTACTAAGAGGTCACAGGAGCTGGGGCTAGGCCACAGACCAAGTATCCTGACACTTGCCCACTAAACAGGCTGCCAAGAGCCAGCCACACGCACTGAGCTCAGGCTGGGCTCTCAGGAAGACCCTGGTGAGAAGCCCCATATACCAGCCTTCCCTTCCCTTCCCTTCAGCAGGAAAGGTTATGTGCAGAGGTAGCGTGGGGTCTCTACAGTTCCCTCAAATCCAACCATTCCAATCTACACAGGAGGCACACAGTGACCCACCAAGGCCAGGAGCACCATAGCAAACAAGAAGAAGGCTGAGAACCTGCTGACATCCACCAGCGGGTAATGGGCAGGGACTCCAGCCCCACATGAGAACCTAGCTAGTCAAGGACCTGGACCGATGCACTTCAGTTCCACCTTATCCTGTCCCTGGGACTCTGTCCCTGCTGAACGTGACTTTCACATTGATAGAATCAGATCCTTTCCACTCAGTGTGCACTGGGCTGCCATGAGACGCCCCGACTGCAGCCTGGAGTCTTTAGTACATGCAAGGTGCCAAAAAGCAGGTGACTTTCAACAGGTCTCCAAGTTCCACACACAGGTCCCTGGCAATACACAGGCTGCAGCCTAACCCTCTCCCACCCCAACCTGAAAATTCTAAAAAGTAGCTCCCCACAGGACAGAATGTTCTCTAGAAGCCAAACCTGGTAAGGTTTCCAGAGGACGCTGTGACTCAGTAGGGCAAGACAGGATGAAAGGAGCCCTGCCCACAGCCTCGAGACCAGGGACTTCTCTGCAAGGCTTTCCCTCAACTCTCCACAAGCCAGACGTTGTGTTCCCAGGATCCCCTAATTCTCTTTTATTCAGTTGCCTGTCCTAGATAGCTTTGGGGACTGTGGCTTCCAAAAGTAACAAAATTAGCACGGGGAGCTGCTGAGTATGGTAGGAATCCCATCTGTGGAGCTGTCAATTCGAGTGAGCTGCTCAGAGCCCTTCCACTACCATCATGGGCTGTGCGTCCCTGGGTCACACCTGCACCCAAGTGGAGTCATCAGCTCTTATCTTTTGGATGGGAGTTTGAGCACCCATAGTGGATGTCTATAGGATTAGGATCTGGCCAGCATTCAAAACCAATTCCTCGTGGACACACAAGACACTGGTTCCCCTCCCTTTCCCTCAGCATTTCCAATTTTAACCCAAACACAGGGTCTCGCTCCACTTGGCATTAAGTGTCTACCTCGTTCTTCATCTGGGTTACAAAGACACAAGGCTGTGGCTCAGCCTCACTGTCAAAGCTAGCCAAGGGCTAGAAGGAAGTGCCAGATGATACGCCCAGCAGGTCAGTGTAGGGGATTCCGGCCTTCCATGGCCAGCAAAACCAGCAGATCAGCCAAGCAAATAATAGAGAGGGAGGCCCCCCCCGAAAAGCCTGTGAGTGACCAGCATAACCCACACACAAGGAGGCCACCTAGAACCTCGGAGGTAAGAGGTACTTTGTGCCTGACTTCAAGTTCAGGCCCATCCATTTCTGAGCTAGGGACTCCCTGCCGTCTATTTCTTTCATTGGAAATGACAGTTCTGCACTTGGTGGTGGGCAGCATCTGGAGTCCAGGCCCTGTCAGCCTCCTTCCATGATGCCAGGCTCCTCACCGGAATCCTATGGTCCTCCCTCATCCAAAAGGTACTGTGACTTTGGGACTCTCTTGGAGTTGGTCTCCCTGCTTTTTCTCTAACCTAACAAGTCTCCTGCTTTACCACAGCAGGCCTAGATCCACTCTTCTAGGAAGCTCTCCCTGATCTAACCTGGACTTCCTACCACCTAGCCTGGGCAGTTTAGCCTGTGGGAGCCTCTCACCACTGAGCCAGAGCTGACCACTCACCCAGCCAGTGCGTTTGGTAAGTTTTCAGGACAGAGACCTTGTCCATCACATCTGTGACCACAGCCCTCCTCCCTTCCAAGTCCCTGATGTATAGTGGCACCTACTACCCTGCCGATCATCAGGACAAACCCATGTCCTACCAGCAATGACTGACCCTCAGACACAAGCCCTAAACAGTCTCTTTCTGTTCACCCCTAGACAACCACAGTGCTAGATAATGCCACCTTTTCATAGGAACCAATTCCAAGGCACACGCTGCCACTCTACACTCATTCCCTTCTGTGGCTTGCATGTCTGTGTAACTCCTTCTGTTTCAGTGGGAGTGGCAGCAGACAGGGTCTCCTTGGCTTCCCTGAGCAGCCTAGAGGAGGCTGGGGTGATAAATCCAGCGGAGCCTGGCTGAAGCAGAAGGTGCTGGCCTGCTGATAGGCTTTTATAGCCTCCTGCTTACACAGACAACACATAATTAATCCCCAGCCTCCCAGGTTGGGGTGGCCCGGGGATGCAGGAGGACAA
Source organism: Uromys caudimaculatus (assembly GCA_028551405.1). Taxonomy (NCBI): domain Eukaryota; kingdom Metazoa; phylum Chordata; class Mammalia; order Rodentia; family Muridae; genus Uromys; species Uromys caudimaculatus. The sequence goes on along the minus strand of CM052712.1, from coordinate 28,153,333 downwards.
AGAAAAACCATGGGTTGGGTCAGCTTCCTCCCCTCCCCTAGAGCTCTGAAGGGCTATACTAGAGTGTTTGGGACTCTATGGATGCTATCCTGACATCACCAGTTCCTGTCTGAGTTTGACACCTACCCCAGGAGGAGCTGAGATACATGTATTAGGGCAGATTAGCTACTGACTGGAGTCCATGTTTTTGGGGGTAGTTGGCCACACTGAGAACACTGTGCTGCTGCTGACCCTCTGCACAGCTTCACTCCCCACAGCTGCTGGCTGCAGGGGGAGACAGGTACAACAGAGGCTTTCTTGCCTGGACATGCTGCCGAGTATGGATGGATGGAGTAAGTGTGGCCCTCTGTCATAGTCCCACTACCCACCGAAATGACCAGTGTGGGGTGAACATTCTCTTAGCATCAGCATCTCTGTGACTTTGGAGGGACCCCAAAAGGACATTCTAGTCACTGATTTAGACTCAAAGATGACATGGGGATACTGGGAGTGGCCAAGACAGGTCACATGTGCACTGGCCTGGAGCACTGAGCAAGGGAAGCCCCAAGGGTGACCTGAGCGCCTTCCAGATGCACAGTCACAAACATCAGGGACAGGTGTGGGTAGAGGGACAAGCAGAGAGCATGGTGTTAAGATCAAGAACCAGCCCCACCCAAGCCTGTCCCAGCTTCCCCTCTTGGCTTGGAGTGACCAGGACAGGTCCACAGAGAAGAGAATGGTCCCTGCAGCTCCCTGGAAGGAGCCTCATGCACCATGCCAGCGCCAGGACCACAAGGGCTGGGGCAGTTTCCAATAAAGCTGCTTCTAAGATGCTGAGCAGACTTGCTGCTGGGAAGGTCAGTGTGTCCTTCCTGGCACCAACACAGCCAGGCAGAAAGGCCAGGCTGGCTCACCTGATCCAATTCTGTATTCTCCCCCGCATGGCCACCCTAGCCTCACAAGACCAGACCAGCCTCACTTTGACCACTATTGTATGAGGACCACCAAACATGCAAGGGGTAGAGGGGCTAAGGGCAGGAGCATTGTGTATCTGAAACCCCCACAGGTCTCAGGCTGCCTCCAGCCAAGTCTGTCCTCTAAAGAAAGCCTCCACTCACCTGCCTTGTTCTTCATTTTAAAGAGTAAGGGATGTTGTCGGTATCCTTGAACAGGTTTGGGGAGGGGAAGATACGCACTTCTCCTGCCTGGGCAGGAAGATGAATGTGCATAGCTCAGGAACCTGTCCAAGGTCAGGCATGGCTCAGCACCACCCAGGCCATCTGGGGACAGACTGCATGCACCAAGAGTCATTGGTACCACCTCTGAGCCCGCCTGTTCTTGGTCTTGCACACAAGTTGGCCTCTACCCCATGTCTCAAGTATACTGCCCTCCAACCAGGGCTAACCTGCATCTTACACCAGGTAAAAATGATAGGGAATACATGTGACTTCTGAGAAAGTCAGAGAAGGCCCTGTGGCCTTGACCTGGAAAAGCCAGCATCACCTTAGGAATCCAATCTCCCTAAAGCTACACACTAGAGATGGGATTCTGGCCTTCCGGACACCATCATTACCACCACCACCACCACCACCACCACCACCACCACCATCACCACCACCACCACCACCACCACCACCACCACCACCACCACCACCACCACCACCACCACCACCACCACCATACAGAGAGGCACAGCACATAACCTTCAGAATAGCAGTTCTCAACCTGTGGGTCTCAACCCCCGGGTGTTGAAATATCAGATACCCTGCATATCAAATATTTACATTATGAGTTATAACTGAAGTAGCAACCAAATAATTTTATGAATGGGGATCACAAGGTGAGGAACTGTCTTAAAGGGTGGAAGCATTAGGGAGGTGGATAAACCAGTGTTTCAGAGAGGAGACTGGCTCAGCCCCACCCTGCCCAACCCCAGCTCCTCAGAACTGGGAAGCAGAAGAAAGTGGCTGCTGCCTGCCTCACTCAATGTCACCTGTCACACAGCCCTAATAACCACAGCTCTTGAAGGGAGACGGGTGTGTGTAGCAAAGCCTCCTTCAGGGCTCTGAGTGTCAATAGGGCCACCCCTATAGCTCCCACAGGGCTCACAAAGTTCTGCCCACACCACAGGCCTGGTTCTCTGCATCAGAGATTGGGGAATGAGGACAGCCTTGGTTACACTTACTCTTAACTAATTCACTACAAAGACAAATTAGTCCTCTATGTACAGGCAAGTTACACCCCAATTCACCAAGGGCACAGCCCCAGCCCCACCTCAGAAGACCCCATCTAGCGACAGTGTGCATGAGCCACAGTGTCCATGTAGCAGAACTAGAGTTGATCCTTTTGATAAGGCAGAGACACAGAGAGAGGTGAGCAGCTGGGTTCTCTAGATTACTCCTACAGTAGTGTTTAAAAGGCCTGCCTCTCTGAAATACACCCAGAACAAGACCTTGTGGCCAGTGAAGTTTCGTTGGCAAGTAACATGATGTTCAATTTTATTCAAGCCCTCAAAATACCCAACACTTTTAACAAGACTTGACATTCCTAGATCGGCAACATTAAGATGAGATGCAGGCCAACAGACCTTCCCATGATGCTCAGGATATCCCATAATGCTCAGCAGCTCTTAATCTAAGACAGCAAAAGCTCGATATATGGGCGTTGACAGCAAGGGAGAAGCTCTCTCCATCAGTGACAGCTAAATCTTGTCAAACTGATAAGATTCAGAATCACCAAAGAAACATTCCTGGATGTGTCTGTGTACTCCACAGAGGACTAGCAGATCAGGAAAACTCCACCCTGAATGTGGGAGGTGGCCCCATCCCACAAGCCCCATCCCACAAACTGGGGTCCTGGACTAAATCGAGAGGAGAAAGTGAGCTGAGCTCCAGAATTCTTCTCTCTCCACTTCCGGACTTTACACACCACATGACCAGCCGCCTCTCTACACACCTCTAACTGTAAGCCCAAATAAATCCTTGCTTAAGTTGCTTTTCTCAGATACTTAGTCACAGCCAAAAGTAACAACTACACCACCCTCCTCTGCAGCATCCAACTTCCCAGCCCCGGGCCTCCTGTTTGGCAAGAATCAGGCCAGGCAGCTCAGCCTTTCTTCTCCCTCATATATAGGGTTGCCCCCGACTGGCACAGATCTCCATTCCACATCCTTTCACCACCAGCTTTGGCCAGCTCACTGGGACTTTTTGGCCTCTTGCAAGAAGCATCCATCCCAGCCCTCTAGGATCACCATGCCTGCCTAGAACCTCCAAGTTCGACCAGCAATGGCTCCACAACACACTGTACACCCGCTGATCCTGACCACTGCACCTCACCCACAACTGTGCCACCACTCTCCTGCCTGGAAACCTACCACCACCTCCTCCCTTCCGCCATGCCAAACAACTGCTTCAAGGCCATCTTAGAGCCTGGGTACCTCTGAATACTCCATTCCAGGCTGCAGCCGGGCCCACGGCACCCCCATCATTCTAGATCAGGACCATCTGCTTCATCTCTGTCTCCACGGGTCCTGTGGAGCAGCATTGCGTAATATTCCTTCCTTTGTACCCCTCCCCCCACATACCTACCTCAGGCAACATTAATGTGATGAATGAGTTCATGTGTAACTACTGAATGCATAACTATCTCTACTTGATGAAATAGTATACAGCCAATAAAACTGTTTACTACAAGCACATAATAATAGGGGAATGTTTCCAGTGTGTTTAATATTTTAAAAGAGACAAAACTGTTATAATCTGAAGGGGGCTTAAAAGGAAATACACACAATGCATAATCAGGGATATCATGTCTACCCCCATCTCTCTCTCTCTCTCTCTCTCTCTCTCTCTCTCTCTCTCTCTCTCTCTCTCTCTCTCACACACACACACACACACACACACACACACACACACACTCCTTTTTCTATTTTCTGCATCTTCAAGCCTTTCTATAGTAAGATAAATTACAGAGAAGTACAATAAAACCTTCCCACCTTACCGGGCACCACCATGCCCAGCCTGACAGTGTGGGGTGCAGGATGATGGACTATGCTCTCATGGCTTCTATAAAGTGCCTACCCTCTCCTTGGGGCTATGAAATATTCACGGTGTTTTTACAATCGTCCTTGTGGAGAGCTGGCATAGGAGCAGCTACCACTCAGTTCACTCCATCGAGGTCATTCCATGCCAGATGGGCACAGGCTGGTGGGGGATGTGCCCACAAGAACATCGAGAAGGGACAGCCGAGTCCCTGTCAGAGCCGGGCTGTGGGCCACATCCGCTCACAGCAAGGAGGCTGGATGCCTGACTCTCCTGAACTGCAGCCTTTGGTGAGGAGAGAAGTCACTGCCTTCATTCAGGGAAGAAAATACCACCTCGGTCTCTCACCCTAGAAGGCAGTTGCTGCATGCACTTCCAATGCCAGTGTCCTCCCTTCACACAGCATATGGGGACGTATCAGTGGTGATCCAGGCTAACTTAGCTCAAAGTCATTTCAGTAATCAAGGAGGCAGTTTACAATCGTCCTGTGACCTTTAAACAAGACATTACGAGCTCCCTTCCCAATTGTTACAAATATACAGGGAAATGAATAAGTAAGCTGCTATTTATTAAAGACTCTGTAATTGGGGCAGGGTGGAGTGGAGGTCCAGAAAGCTCTCTCTGTAACCCAGGCTGGCCTTGGGCTCACAGCAATCCTCCTGTCTCCCGCTCTAGATGATACTGAGATGACAGGTGCCAGCCACTAGCTTAGTTTCTTTTCCTGTTTTAAGGATAGAACATCCTGCCGGGCAGTGGTGGCACACGCCTTTAATCCTAGCACTTGGGAGGCAGAGGCAGGCAGATTTCTGAGTTCGAGGCCAGCCTGGTCTACAGAGTGAGTTCCAGGACAGCCAGGGCTACACAGAGAAACCCAGTCTCGAAAAATCAAAAAAAAAAAAAAAAAAAAAAAAGGATAGAACATCCTGACAAAGTGCAGCTAGAGGGTTTACTTGGCTTCACAGTCAAAGGTGCAAGTCAGGGCAGTGGGAGCTCCAGCTGGTCACATCACAGACACACCCAAGAAACAGAGCAATGGATGCTCCCTAGGGCTGGCCAGCTTTTTCCATCTCTTACAGTCCAGGATTCCCTACTCAGGGAACAGCCCCACAGTTCAGAGGTTCTTCCTACAACAGTTAACACAATCATGATAATCTATGAATGCCCAGAGGCCCTTCTCTCAGGTGGTTCTAGACTCTGTCAGACAATATCAACTGTCATCCCAGCCCCTGTGCCTGGCTCCCACACTAGAACGGAAAGCATCTCAACTTCTGAGGAGTCATAGGGTTTTCTTCCCTTGGATAGGACAGTGGTCCAAGTCATAATGGCTTCTACTTGCTGGGGTCTAGGCAGTTGAAGCTGAGGAAAAGACCTTCCATGCCTTGGAGAGCCTTTCAAAATCTAGAGCAACGTGAGGCTCCATCCTTGGCTTTCTATTTCATGGGGTACCTGCAAGTTGCTAAAGCTGGGTGTGGTGGGGTTTCGTGGTAGCATACTAGCCTGGCACACCCAAGGCCCTGGATTAGAGTTTCTTCAACACAGAGTGTTTCCCGATCCTTACATCCTGGAGGGTTCTTCGATCCTGATGGCACACTATTTTCCTTTTTCATGGAGTCCTGGCTGCAGACAATCCTCTTCAAAGCCATCTGCCTTAGTAGTCCAAGCCTCTGACTTCTACAGTTTGCATTAATCCAAGTCCCACTTGATGAATACACTAATGGAGAGAGCATTCTCTCTCCAGGACTCACAAAGAAGCCAAGTGTTCCACCACTGAACCTCCCTCCCAGTCCAATGCATCTCTCTGTCTCTGCTGAGTGCAGCCTTATCAGCTAATTACCGTTCTGAATTATTATTTGCAAAGTGTCAAGTGAGCCTGTCACAGGGGAAGTCCATCAGTCCACTCAGGCTAGCTGTAACAAAACATAGCCTGGGTGTATTTATTTCTGACAGGACTGGGGTCTGGAAGGTCAAGCAAGGTCCAGGCTAGTTTTCTACCTCGTGATGACTTCTGGATTCACAGCATCTCTTCCCTGTGTTCTCAGCCAAAGTGCAAAGGCACTCTCTGGGGAATTAACCCTAGTGACTGAAACGCCTCCCAAAGGTCTTACCCAGAGGTTTGGACATAACATGAACTTGCAGAGGGCATCAACATTCCACATGGAGCCATGAAAGCAGCACAATGGTCCAATTAAGTTGTCTGTCCCTGAGTGGACAGATGTGTGTGGCCCAACAACATAGACTAAAAGATGGGACTTGGGCACAAGGAGTCCTCCAAAGCTGGTGCTCACTGGGATGGTCCAGCTCCCACACTGCTGAGAGAGCTCTGAACTATGTCATCCTGGGCTGTGGCATTACCAGAAATCCTCATTTACTGCAACTATAAATGGACAACTACTGGTCCTGGGGGATTAGGCCAGGGGGGAAGTATGACACCTGGTGAGAAGCTCGCCTGCACTGCCAAGTGTGAAGAGGGGCCCATTCACGTACTTCCTCCCTCAAATACACTTTTCAGGCCCCAATAGATAGCAGGTGGGAGCTGGCTACAGAGGCAGCGACACAGCCAGTGGATGTGGTGTCTGATGCCAAGGTGTGAGACAGGCCCCCAGCTGTTGCAGAAAGGTTGCTGGGCTCCTGCCTTTCAGTCTCAGGTGGCTCCTCTCTCCCTAGGGGCAAGATAGGGGACTCAGTGTGAGAAGCCATGACTGGTCAGACATCTATCGCTTTGAAGCTATCTGTCACGGGGTAGGTCTCAGGGGCCTCTCTTCCCTCCCCACACAGTTGATCTGACTCAGCTAGAGTATTTTACCTGCATGGTCCTCTCTACTCACTGTGGTAGTCACTCACCCATACAGTGACCCTGGCTGTTGGCTTTGCCAGAAGCCTCCTCACAAAATGGCTGCTTCCAAACTCAAACATGCCCAAAGAGCAGGGCCTGGCCTAGAGTGCAGCCTGTTGTTGGCCAGAGTCCAAAGCCACACACTGTCACCTCCTCCATGTTCTATTGGTTCTTCTCAGAAGATAACAGTCACATGAATGGTCAAGGACACCGGCTGACAGCCAACCACACAAAGTTAGACACTACAAGGAGCAAATGAAAAAAGCAAGGAGCTGTGTTTGCTACAGAGGTGACAGGTGATCAGAAAGACAGGCAAGGGGGGTATACACATCCCTCAGCTGAATGGACACCACAGCCAGGAAGCATCTGCAAAGGAGCCTCAGCTCACCGCACACCACGGTCATGGTGGAAGTGTGGGAGGTTAGACTGTAGCGGGCTCTGGGGCACTGCTGAGTGAGATTCTTGGGGAGAGCTGGGAGTCCATGGGGGACATTCCAGAAGAAGCTGACCTGCTTCCTGGAGAAAAAAGCAAAGATACACAAAAGTGTCCAGAGAGGGGCCCTTCACAAGCGGCCTGCATGACCCCTGGCAGATGGTGCTCCAACACCCACCAGCACGCAACTTATTAAAATTCCTAGGAAGACTTCTTGACAGATTCTACCAGTGGCAACGGTGTCCTCAGAATTAATTTGTTGAAGCCTTATGCCCCAGCCCAGGAACTCAGAATGTGCCTGCGTTTGGAGACAGATTCCTGAAGAGGTGGCTGAGGTAAAATATGCTCTCATAGGTCAGCCCTAATCCAATGTGCCCGATATCCTTACAAGGACACAGGAGAGAGAGAGAGAGAGAGAGAGAGAGAGAGAGAGAGAGAGAGAGAGTCAGACAGAAAGAGAACCATATGAGGACATAGAGAGAAGATACTGTACACCAGCCAAGGAGTGCAGACCCTGGAGGCCACCTCTGACCACACCTTGACCTTGGATTTGTCACATCCAGAACTGTGGGCTAATACATTTCTGCTGATTAAGCTGCCTTGTCCCCAGCACTTTGCTATGGTCGCATCTACAGGCTCTTCTAACCTGAAAGCTGTCACTGTATATTAGTAAGGGAGAGATTAAAGAGCAGAACCCAACATTAGTATTTGATAAATGACCCAAAAATGATTGTTTCAGTTAAGGAGTCAATACAGGAATGGGCAGACAGAATATAGATCGCTAACTATAATAGATAAGTGATGTACAGATGGATAGACAGACAGATATGGGTGGTAAGATAGATAACTGATAGATAGATGATAGATGATACACATGTAAATAGAGGATAACATACATGTCTGTATAAAAGGAAATACCCCAAACTTTTTTTTCTCTTCAGATTGTTTAATATGAAATTATCTTCTGTACCCCAAACTTTCAGTAATGGGGTTTCCTTTTTTCTGTCCTTCCTGGCCTTCATACACATGCGCACATATTCTGTGATATTGCAACAGAAATTAAAATGCTTTCAAACAAGGACAGACCCACCTCTCCATGACTCCTCAGAGTTGACAGTTCAAAATCCAAACTCCTTATTGGATCACTTAAAGCCAAGTCTCCCTCCTACCCCGCCCCCACCCACCCACTCCATGAATCCCCTACATTGAACAATCTTACAAGCTGCTCCTGCAAGGCTGTCCCCCTCCCTGCCTTCACTCCCGTGAAGCCGATGCCCGTGTCCACCTTGTCCTCCTGGGCTCAACCTTTCAGGCCTCAGCTTAGATATCACCATCCCAAGGAAAGGCATCCCTGACCTGCCTTGGTAATTTCTGCCTCTCCATACTGGTCCCTCATCACCAGGGACATGGGGACACTGAGGTCAGCATGGTTTGGATGAGGATTTCTGGTATGGAATTTTTTTGGAAGGACAAGGCTAGACAGGGTCTCTCTATGTAACCCTGGCTGTCCTAGAACTATGTAGACCAGGTTGGCTCCAAACTCACAGAGATCCTTCTGCCTCCAGAGTGCTGCAATTAAAGGTGTGTGTCTGTACCACACCCGGAGCTACAGAATTCTCACTGGGGCCTTCTAGACTGAAAGCGGGAGCTTTTGTTTGGTCAGGTCATGTGGCGAAGATGGCAGCCCACCAAGATCCACACTCTCTTAATAATAACACCACCCCTGGGCTAACTAGCCACACACTACACTCTCCAGCTCCCCCTAACAGCTGGGTGGGTCTATGTGACTAGCTCCAGCCAATGAAATGTGGGGGAAGTGAAAGGTATCCCTTGTGAGCCAAAGTGTCTGGGAAGCCAATGAGCTACATCCACACAGCATCTCAAAGAACACAGGGGAGGAGACAGCTGACAGGTGGAAGAGTCTGGGCCCCCATAATGCTGCCCACCACCAGGCCGGCCACAGCTGTGAAGACTAATTGCTAATGACGCAGGGTCTAGAATCACCTGGTGTCTTAGTCTCCGGATAACCCTAGGAGGGCCCTCCTTAGTTGAGCTAACTGAAGGAAGACCCAGGATTGGATCATTCATGGGCGGGGCCTTGGACTGAATGAGGCACAGACATTGGGTTAAAATGTGCACCAGCATTCACCTTCCCTTTTCCAACAGTAGACTCAAGGTAACCAGCTACGTCAAGCTCCTGCAGCTCTGATTTCCCCGCCATGGTGGACTGGACTTTGAACTGAGCACCAAAATAAGCCCTATCTCCCTTGAGTTACTGTCAGAATAGTTTATCATATAGGCAGTCGTGACATTTAGCCACTCGTTCTCGGGCTTCTGTGGAACCAGTGTCAGTTATGGCATTATCACATTCTAGATGAAGAGTCCTCAACATTCAGATCCCAGGAGCCCACCCTCTGCTCTCAGAGAGTGCTGGCTCCCCACACACTGACTAGTGCTGGGGTGAAGGCCTCTCAGCAGCAGCAGGAGCACACACAGGTGGGCATGTGCTAGTCCTTCTGCCGTTCTCGCCCTGGGGAGAAAGATGGCTCATCCCCTCTGTACCAGGCCCTGCAGGGCTGCCCTATGTGTCACCCCACACAGCACTTGCCACACCTCAAGGGGAAGTCAGCCACACCCACTCTTCCTCATCTTTCCATAGAGTCACCAGATGTGGCCTAACAGAGACCCCTTTGGCTACTGAGCAGGTCTGAACCAGCTGGAAACTTCTGGTGAAAGCCAGACTTCTGACCATTTGGTGTGGACCCATGGAGGTGACATTGTGATCCTTACAAGGCCACACAGAGTACCTTCAGCAGGTTGGCAGTTTGAAAATGGAGAGCAGCCCAGCCTAGATCATGAAACACTTGAGAGACAGGCCCAGCCAGTTGCAGGCATGGACCTCACATCCTGCTCTACATCAGTCACATGAGGAGAAGATTTGGAGACAATTGTGTGGCTCCTGCACATTTCCAAAGCCTCCAGCTGAAGCCTGGGTGGTAGGGAACCCCTGTGCTTTGAAAATGAGGAATTTTCACTGGCGCGCAATGGTAGCAGAGTCCCATCAAAGCCGGTGTTCTGAGTGGCCACACACTGGACAGACAGGATGCCGTGGACTTCACTGGGTATTCCACAAACTCTGATCTTACTGAGGGAGAAATGGAGGAGTGGGCACTTGCCTAGCATCTTGAGTGTCAGGGGAATAAAGCTGGGAGTTTAAAAGCAGGCAAGCCATCTGCCCACGGCTTGGCCACCACATTTAGTAACTGGGACCACCAGGGCAGGGACAGCTGGCCTGCTCACTTCTGATTACACGCCATGCCTGGGGAGGTAGAGTTTGAGACGTCTGTGCAACTTGGCAATTATGGACTCCTTGGAGGAAAAGGCCCTGCAGTGCAGAGGAGAGGAAGGAAGGGTCTACAGAATTCTGCCCGGCAGCTCTGAGAGCTGCAGGGTGAGCTTCATTCCCCAGGTCTGGGATGGTGGTGCAGTAGGCTATGGGACTTTAGTGCCCTTCAGGCAGGACAGCCGGCACACAGTCAGTGTTTGTGCCTGGCAGTGTCTGGGCTCCTCTCCTGAGCCCAGAACACAGTTGCCTGCTGCCCGGGGAGCAGGACCCACCCAAAGAGCCATGGTAGCCCTGACCCTGACACAGTAGGGCCATTGTCCTCCAGGACATGGGCTGAATGGCCTATTGAGGCAGAACAAAGGCTGCCCACAGGCTCTGGCTTGGCAGCGTGGGTTGCTCCTCACCACGGATGGGGTTCTCAGCCTAGACTGCTTTAGGCTGAATACACAGGTGATCCCATAAGGTGAACCTGGAGGAAAAATTGAGGCCTGGGCCCATTCTGCCTTCAGGAGTGACAGGGTTAGAATTTGAACTCTAAAATCAAAGAAGCTCTAGAGGCTGAGGCAGGAGGAGTGAAAGTCCAAGGCCTGCCTAGGCTATAGAATGATGAGTTCAAGGCCCGTCTGGGCAACTGGATGAACCGGTCTCAAAATGAAAATATGAAACCTGCAGTGTGGCTCAGTGGTAGAGCACTCGCCTAGCATGTGTGAAGAAGTGAAATAAGTGGGTGTCCCTTCTCCTATCCCATGTCCTCACCCTTAGTTTCTTAAATGCTGTTATCTTGAAGGTTAATGTCTCTGGATGTCACTGTTTAGACACAATATCTAACAGAGCTGGCTCCTTCAATGGAGACAGGCCACAGGCAGAGGGCCGTGTAGAAGGAAGAGTGGCCATGTGAGGTCCGAAATGATGGACATTGAAGGGGAGGAGCCTATTCCAAGCTTCACCTCCTTAGAGTACCCTACTCCCCAGAACCTCAGCTCCAAGAGACATGCTTAGAAATTTCAAGACAGGAGAGCACAGCCAGATTGGCCCATACACTTGGTACAGGGTTCTTGCAGGCTGCCCAGGCTGGGCACCATGAGACCAGCCCTGCAGCCAAGCCTGGAAAACCACATGACCTCATGCGAAGTCAGAAAAGCAGCCTCAATCTTGTTTCTATAATGACATTACTGTTGTTATTAAAAACAGACCCAGGCATAGAGACAGACTCAATGGAGGCTTGCAGACTGCTGGCATGGGCGGCCCCTATGCCCTTTCACCTGCCAATTCCCACCTTCCACACCTGCTACCCTCTCCACAGAATCCCAGGGCTTCACCTGGCAACACCCCCCAAGGTCCAAAACATCTCTCATCAAAATTTCCCTTAACCCCTGGGGCCTTAAGTACAAAACCCAAAAGCTAGTGGGAAAAGCAAGAACCAGGAGCCAATGAGGGAATACACTAGAACTTGCTTTTGAGGAGGAAAAGGCACAAAGCTACCGTTTGTGCCTGCTCAGCTCCAGCTATGTAAAGGGGACCCAGAAGCCAGGCGTGATGGTAGCACCTGTAGCCCCAGAGACATGAGAAGGAGGGTCAAGAACTTGAGGTCAGCCTCCACTACACATCATGATTTGGAGGCCAGCCTGGGCTACATAAGACAGGGCAAGTGGAGGCAAGGGTTTAGGAAAACTGGAGTGGTAAGCTACCAGGCAACACAGGGAAACTGAGGCCCAGAGATGTGAAGGATGTGACCCTACCTCCCCCAATCCCTTAGTGGGAGGTTATGGAGCCTAGGGAGGCTTGCTAAGCCTCTCTGACAGAAGAAGCAAGGGGAGCACCAATCTAGCAAACACTGGCTCTTCCTGGACTACATATCAGCACCACTAGCCCCTCCCCTAAACTCAATTTCCTCATAGGCGGGGGTAGGGCTTTGGCTGGCCAGGCTGAGAGTTCTGAGGGCAACTCTGGCTTCGGCCATATCTCATTTGTAGATGCTATTAGGAGTGGGGCCCTGAGCTCCAGTCTCTGGCAAACTGAGAACAATTTTCCCAAGGGTAAGAGGGAAGCTCACAGAGACAGAGACAGCAACAGCAGTCCACTCCTCATGGCTAGTGACCTAAGCAGCAGCCAGGATCATGGAGGGAAATCCAGGGTCAAGCAGCCCTCACTTGAGTTGCATAAGAGACACCGGGGGGGGGGGGGGGTTCCCCAGATAAGGGGCTGGTGCAAACCCCTCCAGGTTTTCCTACCTTCAGTCTCCTGGGTGTTAAAGGCTTCCTCCTGGGTTTTCTGACAGAAAGCCTGAGATAAACATCAGGTCTAGAAACCTCCCTCCTGCCACAAACAATGCAGGCTTAACAGTTGTCCCCCATCTAAGGTGCAAAGGTGGCTGTGAGAAACCATGGGGCTTCTATATTCTATCAAGTAGGCCCCACTTCCTATATACTTTATCTTATACTCATTCCCCTGCTCCCATTCTGGAAGCTGCTGTGAGATGAAATTACCCTTGGACCAATCAGAGGAGCCACTGCCTGAGGTCTCTTTCTAGGTGCACAGGTTAGGGAGGGGAGGCTGGCCAACAGAGGGGTCAGCCTAGACACTAGACATTCGATGGATGTGCTAGACCCCAGGCCAGACCCCTGCTCATTTGAAACCTCTGTATTCCTTCAGCTCTAAAGTCGGTACAGTTCTGTAAGGACAGACAACTCTAACATCACACAGAATACACAGGCATGAGTAAAGAGACACCTGATGCCTGAGGAATTTCAGGAACCAAGAGACCATGCTCCCTCAGTACATACCATGTAGAAACAGGGCAACTGGTCACTGCTGGGACTGCCCCTCCTGTCCCAAGACTGCAGCTGCGTGCTGTGGACAGCCCAGGGGATATGCAACACACTAAGAGAAGGATGGGTACGCGGACTAGGTCTAGTCAAACCTGGACACGTCCATCTTAGTCTGTAACTGGGTCTTGAGCCTGTGTCAAAACAGAGCCAAGCAGCATCCTTTGAGAGATCTATGTAGTTCTTGAAAATGTCTGATAGACACTTGCCAGTACCCCATTCTAGAGCTCCCCCTTTCTTAGGCTCAAATCCCTCCATTGCCCTGATAGCTTCTACTTCATTACTTATTCCTACTTCCAAGCGCCCCAATCCTACAACCCCCTTTCTTAGGCTCAACTCCCCCACCGCCCTAACAGCTTCCATTTCACTATTATCCCCATTTCCCAAGTTCTCTGTGCCCTGCATCCACAGCCAAGAGCACACCAATCCTCAGCACAGCTGAGCTTAGTCAAGAGCATGCACCAAAAAAACCCACCTAACTATTCTAATTCACATCAAGGTGTGTTTGTGGCCTGCGGTGGGAGCCTATAGTGCAGCTGGATACTCAGATGAGGTTCTGTGGCCCTCCCTACCCCTCTATGGGGGAGATATAAACAGTGAACGGGCCCGTGTGGGGTGATCTTTTGCAAGTGGGCACAGCTGAATGCCACAAGATGGCAGTTGGGTGGCTCAGAGGCTAGTCCTGTACAACAAAGGGTAAGAAGATTATGTCCATCAAAAAAGAGATAAAACTTGCGGTTCTGCTTTAGAATCAGAGAACACTGAATGAGAAGGACACTTGCAGGTCACTGAATTTGCCTTTCCCTCACTAGATGAGAAGGTGGACCTGAGCCTTCTCCACACTGACAGCTAATTAGCAACACATGGCTGTCAAAGCCATTCCCCTCCAGACAGCCAAGGTCTCTGAGTCAACATGAAGCTCTGAGTTTTCATCTCAGCAACTCATGAGTCAGGCTGACCCAAGGACAATAAAAGAAGTCATGGCACCAGGTTATCTGGACAGAGTTCTTGGTACAAGGTACCCTGAGTGGGGCTGGGGCTGGGGTGGGGTCTGGGACGTCTACTCCAGAATTAGAAGGATCTACAGATAGGGAAAAAATGGAATCATCTTCTTAGCTCCTATATTCAGTTGGTAGAGTGTGCGACACACAAACATGAGGGTGAGAGTTCGATCTCCAGTGTGTACATGAAAGCCCAACGTGCACGTGCACACAGACACACAAGTAACCACAACCAGGGGAGGCAGAAATAGGTGAATCCCTAGTGCTTACTGGCAAGTCAGCCAGCCCTAACAATAAGCTCTGGGTCCAAGGAAGATCCTATGCCCCCAAAAGAAATAACTATGGGCTGGAGCAATAGCTCACCAGCTAAGAGTACTTGCAGTTCTTCCTGAGCACCTGGGTTCAATTTCCAGAACCGAGAGAGTGGCTGAGAACCATGTGTAACTCCAGTTCCAGAGGATCCAATGCCTTCTTCTTACACCTCTGAGCAACAGGCACACCTTAGGGTAGCAAAAGAGCTGAGACACATGCTGGTACAATAGAGTGAAATGTCTCTATGTGGGCCGATCATCCATCCCAAATGGAAGAAAGATGGCATAATGAAGAAATGCTAGACCAAAACAAGCCCTAAAATCCGAAGTGCAAACCCCTGACTCTGCATCTCCACATCCAGTGTCAAAGTGCTCTTCAGAACTTCAGCTCCCTCCAGCTTTGTTGACTGGGACACATTTGCCTCTCGGGATGGTTCCACACCTGGTCTACAGTTTTCCTCAGCAGGCATCACCCACAACCCTGGCATCTCCAACATCTTAGGATTTCCAAGGCCATCTAGGCTTCACATTCACAGCCTCATACAACGGCCTTTCTGGGCCTCCTCTCAGAGACACACCTGGTGCATGCCTGGCCTCAGTAGCTTTCCTTAGCCACGAAGGAACATTCTACAACCCTTTCCTTATCTCCTTGACTCTAAAGCCACAGCCAGTGGCTGAAGCTCCCAAGTTCTGCAGTTCGATGGGGCTGGAGCTTGCTCCCCTTGCTCAATGACATCTGCATCAGCTTTCTGTTGTAGACAGCTTCCTCCTGAGCTTAAGTTTTTCTTTAATTCCTTTTCACAAGTTGGAACCTTAGCTGCCCCGAGGTCACCACCCCATTTTATTCCATTTAGTATCAGACTTTTCTTTAATTTTTTTTATCTCCTTGAGCACTGAACTTAGCTCCATTAACTTACATTTTGTATCTTTATCCAGCTTGCTCCTTTTCATAACAGATCTGCATAGGAGTGGCTACCGCTAACAACACAACAGAGTCAATACTAGGGTTTCTTGAAATTTCCTCTGCTAACACCATTAATTTAAAAAAAAAAAAAAAGCTTCAATTTAGCAGACTTTTAGGACAACAGCAAAAAGCAGCTACGTTCTTTGCCAAAATATCACAATAATGGTCTCTAGGCCACTTACTAATAGTATTCTTCCCCTCTGAAACCTTTTGAGCTGGGCCCCCACAGTTCAAACTGCCCTCAGCATTGCCTTCCACATTCACACTAGGATGACCAACTAGACCCTGCTTAAAGTGTTCAACCACTTCTCTAGTGCAAAGTCCCAGAGTCTTCCATTTTCCTCCAACAAACAGCATGGTGAAGCCTGTCACAGCAACACTCGCTCCCTGGTACCAACCTCTGACTTAGTCACTGCTCGATTGCTGTAAGGAGACACCATGACCATGGCAACTCTTATAGAAGAAAGCTCACAATTTCAAAGATTTGCTTAGTCCAGTGTTGGGTGGTGGGGAACATGGCAGCAGGCATGGCAACCATGGTGCTGGAGAAATAACTGAGAGTTCTACATCCTGATCTGCAGGCAGAGAGATGGAGACTGAGTCTGTCACCTGCTTTTGAAACCCCAAAGTCCACCCCCAGTGACACACTTCCTCCAACAAGGCCACGCCTCCTAATCCTTCCAATCCTACTCTACAGTTCCACTCTGGGTTACTAAGCATTCAAATATAGAAGCCTCTGGGGCCGTTCTCATTCAAACCACCACAGTGTGAACAGAACTCAAACTGTTCTGAGGATATTTAGGATTGCTAAGAGATTCAGGTCTCTCACTAGCAAAAGATGGCACTGGACTGGGAATTCAAGGATTTTGTAGGAGTTGGTCTTCAGAATTGGTAGAGTGTCTCAGAGAGGAGAGTCAATGAAATGCCCAGTGTCAGGAAGAAAATGGCTAGCTTAAGGAATAGCAGTAAAAGGCAAAGCTGGAGCATATGAGTGAGCAAGGAGCCTACCTCCAGGTGGGATGGGAAGGCATATACCTGAGTCTTTTGCAAAGCTAGTCTCTAGGACACGATGACGCTGGTGACATTTATCAAATGCCTCCAGGAAGCCCAATCCTGTGAGCATTGTACACTCTCGGGGCCACGGTCATCTCAACAATCCTGAGCTAGAGGCCACTGTGACTTCTCCCTTTACAGAGAAGCCAAATGAAGCCCAATGACTCATCCAGGAAGGCTGAACAAGTTGAGAGCCATAATCAGAACCTGAACACAACTCCATAGACCAAGTGACAAATCTGTGACCTTGAAGTCAGGGTATAAATCCATCAGGATGCTATAGTGTGACTGGGGTCGTGATGGTATATGGGAGACCTTCATTTAGGGAGATCAAAATTCCTAACTCCTTCCAGTTATACTCTAAGGGAGTTTCACTCTGTAACGTTACTCTTCCACATCCCTGAAGGTAGGGGCATCTGAGTCCTGTGTCCTACACACACTGCTCACTGCCTGGGGCTCATGATGAGACAGACTTTCCACCAGGCGCTATGTGAAGCATTAGGACACAGTAGGTGCTCAACACTTTTCAGCTGCCAATCACCACCTACAGGTCAAAGGTGGTCCCTCCTCTACTTCTCAGAGTCTGAACAGGGAGAGGGGCCTTGTTACCTCCCATTGTACAAATAGGGAAACTGAGGCATATGAAAAAGACTTCCCGACAGGCCACAGAGCTTTTTGCTACAACACAGGATGAATGAGCGCAAGGTACTTCCATCCAACACCAGCATTGGAATCTGAAGGTTCAGCGAGTGGCAGTAGCAGCCACTGAACCCGTGAAGGTACCTCCTCCTGCAAACCTTGCTGGAGTGGGTTATTAAAGAAGAGGAAGTAAGATACGGATGGGAGCAACACTTTGAGCTGTCCCCTTGTAAGGTGGACACCATGCATTTTGTGTTTGGTACACATATAAGCTCTGAGGCCCGCTTGATCCTTACTTGTGTGCAGATGAGGAAACTTAGGCTTTCTCCCAGAAAGCGAGAACAACACTGGCCCTATACACGACTCCCTGCGCCGACCAGCCACGCAGGCTGCCTTCTGCCGCTAGGCAGGCTGTGAGCAGATAATCATCTTCACGAAGCGCGACCCTCCTCCGCATCACCCAGCGGGCGACAAAGGGCTGAGTTCTGCGCCAGGAGCCTCCCAAAGCCCAGTTAGGGCAGCGCCGCCACCCAGCCCGAGCCTGGCAGCCCTGCCCCCTCTCCCCGCACACCCCGCGGCAACGCGTGACTCAGCGGTTCTCCTCGGCGCGCGGACTGCCGCTCTCAGCATCAGCATCCGCACGCCCGGGTCGCACACCTAGCCTCTGCCTCCGGGGTCCGCGCGCCCGCCGGGAGTCGCCGCGCCCGCCTCATTTCCGGCGGAGCTCGGCACTGGGGAGGCCATGCCCACGCAGGTTCCTTGGAGCAGGCACCCACGCACGCCTGCCCCCGGGACTCAGTGCCAGGGCACCTCCCACCGGGTCAGCCACCTGCTTAAACCTTAGACATCCTCCACACCATGTCCTCAGCCCTGGGGAAGAGGCGCCTGCACTGCCCGGGAGGTCTCCAGCACGCGTGCTGGCGGTTGCTGTGGCCAGGTCTAGCACTCCCTCACTGCAGCCGATTCACTTCTCCGGCCCCAGGCTGCGCGCTGGAGCTGTCCCTACCGTTCCTGTGGCCAGCCAGGGCCTGGGGACTCCGGAAGTTACTGTCACATTAGCAAAGGACACCGATCCTCTGCATCCCACCAGCCTTTGGTGGGGGCTGACGCACAGGGCCAACTTAGGGGATTTTAAACGCAGAGCCTGTTTGGGGGAGCATGCCCCACTTTTCCGGGAAACCATGAAGGTCTGGCCCAGCTCCTGTCTCAGTAGCACTACCTAGGAACAAAACAGTAGCCCCTACATGCCCTCTTCCCCCCTCCCACGCAGGGGACCTGCCTCTGGAGGCCAGGGAGGTGCCAGGGCAGCTGAACCCTAGAGGATCTGGCAATGGAATTTTTCCCTCCTGGGTCCCTCTCCAGGGAGTGGGCAATCTAGAAATTTCTGCGAGCTTTGGCCGGCTGAAAGGGCAAATGAAGGATTTTTAAGCCTTCCCAGGTCCTGGAGATTTCCACACCAGATCTGCGGCAGCCTTGGGCTTTGTAAATGATAGTCAGGGCCCGATCCAGTGCCACCCGGCGGGGAAAGGACAGATGCCTTCCCGAGGGCGGCACGGAGGAGGGCGCTGGGCAGCGGCCGAAGCCCCCGGGTTCCCTCCCTCCCGGCCCGGGGTCGGGGTGGGGGTGGGGGGACACGACACACAGCGCGCGGTCCAAACCTTCGGAGGGCATTCGGTGCGACGGCATCCCCACGCCGCGGCCGGCCGGAGGGGGTCTCAGACAACACGTACGTTACCTTCTGTCACATAGCTGTGGTCCCGCAGGAAGCTGTGGTTAATTTTCCGCGTGTCCGTGTCCTCGCCCATTGAAGGCCGCGCCCGATGCCCTGGGCATGCCCCGCCGCCTCACACCGATGCAATCCGCAGAGGTCGCGCCGGGCGCGCGGGCCATGCCGCCGCAGCCTAGCAGGGTCTCGGGCCGCCGGGGCCCGGGAGGGCGGGCATCGCGGTCGGGTGGTCGGGGACTCGCGGGCGGGCGCCGCGCTCAGGCGAGCGTGCGGCGGGCAAGCGGCGGCCGCAGCGTGGGGCGGGCCGGGACTCGGGCGCGCATCCCGGCCGCTCCGTTCGCGCTGCGTCCGGGCGCCTGGCGGTGGCGGCGGCGAAGGGACGCGCGCGGCGCTGAGCCGGGCTGCGCCGTGGCGGGGCCGTGTCGCAGGCCCCTCCCTCCGCTGCACGCCTCTCCGCCCCCGGCCGCGCAGCCACCGAGCAGGTGGAGCTGATTCGCCGAGCCCCGCCACAGCGGTCACCTCCGGAACCAGGGACACCTATCCAGAGTGGAGGCCACCTTGGTGGCCAGGTGTTGCAATTAGGGACAAGGCGGTTGGAGGAGAGACTTAGGGGGGTCGGGAGCGCGAGGACGTCGCGGCCCTTTATTAAGAAGAAGACCGGGTTTGTTCTGACAATTGAGGGGGCGGGGGGGGAGGCGCCCCGCCCAACGAGCCTTTGGGGACGGAAGGTCAGCACCCCACAAGGCAGAGCTGGATTTCGGCTGGGGGTGAGTTGCCCTCTGTCCTGTCCACCTTTCTTCTCAGGCACCTGTATGAGAGCACTGAGGCTGGTTGGCTGTGCTTGCTCCTTGGAGCCTCTCTGCCAAGCGAGGGCTTCTGCCTCCGCCCCCCCCCCCCATCTTCTTCCCCTCTAGTTCTCCTTTCTTCACTCTCCCCCTTCCTCTTCTTCCTTCCCTTCTTCGCCTTTTAGTACTTCCTTACTCCCCCTCCCTTTTTTTCCTTTTCAGTACGTATTTCCTTGCCTCCTTCTTCTGTTCCTCACACACACACCCCTTTCTTATGTCCTCCCTCCCTCCCTTAGTCATCCAGGTACTTCCAGCATCCTACGCGAGCCAGGCAGAGGGAGGCGGGGCGGCTGCGGCGGGAGGGGGTGTGCTCACCTCTTTAACCAAGCAGCCGCCCCCCTCTACTGACTCCTACCTTGAGGAATTTGGAGCATGCATGGGCCTGGGGAGTGTTGATCCTTAGCCTTCCTGGGTTCTCAGTAAGTTCTGCTGTGACGGGAGAACAGCTTCAGCCTCCTTTGGGAGAGGCTAGGTACTGAGGTAAGCAGGGAGAGTGGCCCAGCGTCCAAGGTGTTAGGCACAAGCGTGGGGAGGGGGATACTGAGGCTGCTCGCCCTTCGGAGGTACTGTTTCAGCTGTTTCAGCTAGCCTTTGGGCCCCAGGCACCTCCCCAGTGCAGTCCAGAGGATATTAGAAAGGAGAGGATGTGTTAAAGGGACTCAGGTTTCCTGCTGGAGAATGAGGGCATCCAGAGCTAGAACGGATTCCACTGGAAGGTCTACTGAGGACTGCAAGGGGTAGCAAGTACCCCAAAGTCCTGCAGAGTGTGTGTGGGTTGGGGGGGAGGCTAGACCCTCTGAGGCTTGGAGCTTGCCCCAGCCTGGAATTTTCTACCATGGAGCCGGCCACCATTGCCCACCTCCTGGCCTGGGTGCAGATTCAGGGCCAAAACACCCAAATAAGCTCATTCCCCACAGGCAGGTAACTAGCAGATCCATGGTCTCACCCTGCCCTGGCACGGTCTCCTCTCCCCAGCACCTGCTCTGCTTACCCGCTCCACATCCACGCCCAGCACCCCTCTCTGCAGCCTGCCTCTTACCTTTGTGATGAGCAGCACCCTGCCTGAATCCCATCCCAACCCCCTGGTCTTAAAGGGATACCCACATCCACCCTCTTGTCTGTCTGGCTAGCTTTACCTGCCTGGGTGCCCTGGACCACACAGAAACAGCCTGCCGTGACCTAATGCCACAGTCATGGCTCTGAGCCATGCTGAGGATCCCAGATGTCATGGGTTCCAAGTTATCATCAGCCCTTCTGATCTACAATATTCTGTTTTCCTCGGAGCTCACCTGCACTGGCTCAGTGTTGTGAGAAGTTTTGTCCTGGGGGGATTAGGCAACATTCACATCCTACTCCCCAAGGTCCCAATGACAAAAAGTTGGAGTCTACCAAAGTCCACCCTGGGAACCATTGAATACATTAGGCTTGCTCATAGAGCAATGAGTGAGGGGTATGGGTGACCTTAAAGCAGTCACACTGGAAGGTCTGCACCCAGTAGAGATGGTGGAGACACATTCCTTGGTTCTACCCTACCTATACACTCTAGCCTGTCCCTAAGGACCCCTCTCCCCTTTAAGCCACACAAAACTAGAGTCATACAGCTGATTGGGAGCAGCAGCTGGATACACAGGTGAGGGTCCCAAAACTCCCCCACCCCTCATTCTAGGAGGAAAGTCGGCAGTCAAGCAGGCCAGGAGGGATGATGTTTTGAGAGCAGGCCCATCTGGCCTCCTGATGGTGGCGAGCTTGGCTTGGAGGATGGTCCAGTACAACACTCCCTGACTCTCAGTCAGAGCGAGGCCTCCCCCCTTGGGCCTCCCGCCTGACACCTGTACCCCTCAGCCATGGGACCTACTGCCCCTCCATGACCCCCTGTCTCGCACTACCCCTAGAAGAAGCATGAGCCCCACATACTTTCTCCACAGACTTCTGCCTTCCTGAATTCCCAATGAATGCCACTGTGCCCCTACTGTGCAGACATGTCCCCATGGTAGGGTGTGACTGGAACAGACAAACACCTTGTTTCAGTGGGTCATGACGATGAAAAGACAGGTGGCGCTACGCTAGAGAAGTGCCCGCAGGGTCCATCTGAGCCTCCATTTCCTCCACACTGAAGAGCAGCCTCCACTCCACACCCCCTTAAGCTACACCCTCTTCATGGCCTGTGCTAGGAGAGTCTACACAGATGCCTTCTCTTCCTCCCTCCTCATTCACTGCCTCAGCTCTCTGGTGGCTCCTCCTGAGAACTGTCTAGTGTGTGTGTCATCGCCCAGTGGGTCTTTCTTATGTTCCTTCTGACATCCAGAGGGCCAGGCTGTGTCCCTAATCCTGAGGCCTGTATCCCAGAGGCAGGCCTCCAGTAGGGGTTAGTATTAGTGTTGTGAATAGTAGCTTTACAAGGAGAGACAGAGGAGCTTGCTCAGTTCCTCTCACCTATCGCCTTTTAGGTCACAGGGCACCACGTGGGAGACATAGGCTACCTCCAAACCGGGAAGAAAGTGCCCTCCACAGAATCATATTGGCCAGGATCTCCATCTTGGACTTGATCTGGGAATGTGAGCTCTGTGAGAAAATACATTTCTGCTGCTTAAGACACCCAGTCTATGGCATTTTGTCATAGTGACCCAAGTTGACAAACAGGCACAAAGGCCATATGTCCCCAGTGGGCAATCATAAAGCAATTAGACTTGCTATGTCCTCTCTTCTGTAACCAGCCCCTCTGACAGGAGGGGAGGGAGACACAGCTAGCCTCTCCAGGTCTGCTCATCCCATTCTCCCTGAATGTGAGTGTCCATCTTGAGTCACCTGTTGAAACCAAGGAACAGTATCAGGAAGAGTCTTTAAGAAGTGAAAAGATTGGGTCTGAATAAGTGGATATTCAGTTAAGAGCATTAGCTATTCTTCAGGAGGACCCAGGTTCAATTCCCAGCATCCACATAGCAGCTCACAGCCACCTGTAACTCCAGTTCTAAGGACCTGCAAAGACATGGTGCACTTATAGAGAAGTGGGCACATACGTGTACACATAAATAGCATGTTTTTAAAGTGTTGAGGTAGGGAAAAAGGAATCCTTGTGGCAGGATTAGTGCCCTCCAAGGGACAGCATGTGGCTTCTTTCCTGCTGACTGATGGCACAGCAAGAAGACAGCTAATGGATCAGGAAGAAGCTTTTGCGGGCATCAGGTCTACTGGCACTTTGCTCTCACGATGAGCAGTCTCCAGAACGTCCAGAAAATGTGTGTATTCCTTAAGTGATCCAGTCCATGGTGGCTGTGTGCGTCTGTGTGTGCCCACACACCAGGTCTTATTTCAGGACCACACATATACTGGTAAGAACAACCACTGTGCTGCTACCATCCTTGTGATGGTCTGTTTTTGTTGGGTTCTCTGTTGCTGTGATAAAACATTCTGGCCAAAAGCAACTCACCGAGGGATTTATTTCCTCCAGGCCAAAATGAGGTAGAGGTCACAGAGAGTGGGGCTTACTGGCTTGGTCCCCTCAGCTTAGTTTGTTATACAACCTAGACTCACCTGAGTAGGGATGGCGTTGCCTGAATAAGCTGGTCCCTCTTATATCAATTAGCAACCAAGGAAATGCCCCCACAGATAAGGCCACAGGCCAATCTGATCTGGACAATTCCTCATTTGAGGTTCTCTCTTCCCAAGTTACTCTGGGTTCTGTCCAGCAGACAACTGAAGTTGTCTTTGTTGTAGAAGCCCCATAGAACACCCCAGGGTGACTTCTGACCGCTTTTACTAGTTTGGGAGCTTTCTATAAATAGACCTCGAGCTCTGCCTCTTTTGCTGGATGTTATGTTTCTGAGACTTACTCAGGCTCTTGGGTATGTAGCTGTAATTTGTTCTTTGTTTACTGCTGTGTGGTTTTCCATTGCAGAACCACGCTGTACTCTGCCCAGTTTTAATGGGTGTGCAGGGTGACCGTTAGTTTAAAAGCTGTATGGCTGGGTCTCCTGTGTCTCGGTGCTGGCCTGGTTTGTGAGTGTTAGCTCAATTGTGGATGCTTAAGCACTTTCCTGAGAAGTGTGTGCCTGTTGCCCAGCCTCCTTCAGAGAGCTGATGCCCTGGCATGTGGAGTCAGCGACTCACTGCTTCCACTGCTGAGCCCAACACCCTCTGAACTGGCCTGGCCATCATACCAGTGATGATGACCTGGGGTGATGACTGTGCACCCCACGCTGTCCCAGCCTCACCCTCCTCTAGATAGCGTCACAATCCTCAAGACTCCAGGGATCTCCCCCTCCTTCCGATACTCCAGGCCCCAAGCTTCCAAATGCCTGATCTAAATTCTGGAGTCTCACACTGTATACCCAAACTGCACCTCCCTGTGTGCCTCATGTGTTCCTTCACTAGACACTGGCAACTTCTGTGACAAGGTGAACCCTCAGACTCTGAATCTGTACAATCTAGTCACTGCCTAGCCTATTATCCCCACATCCTCTCTCCTCCATTCAGAATCTACAGACTAAATGACTGCTCCAATGGCAGCCAGTGAGCCCCGGGAAGATCCTTGGCTCTCCCTGAAGCTCACATCATGTTTCTCGCCTCTTGACTTAGGTGTGGCTGCAAAGCATGCTTTGGGCCAAGGACCTCGAAGCATTCAGAGTGTCCTCTGAGCTGGCGCTCTACAGCCTCTCTGTGCTTTCTTTATTAATCTTCTTTTTTAAGGAATCTTAGGGAAAGTACTCATCCAGATAAAGCTTCCTTTGGACCCTGAGTGACTACAGATATCAGGGCCCCCATCACATGCGTAGGGTTAGCAAGTATGAACCAGTGCTGCGTGGAGTCACTAAATCCTGAGGGCTGTTTGTTTCTGCAGCACACCTTTACCTGTCCTGACTGCTATATCCTTGTGCAGCAGGTAGAGGTGAAGCTTTCCCACATGATTTTTCCTCCTGTCTCTAGAGTGGACCAAGTTACACTGTACCAGGAAAAGTAGTTCACAAGTACCTCTTGGGTGGGCCACAGGGCCAACCAAGAAGAGTTGGTTGCAAGAACTAGGGACATGGCTTAGTGGGAGCTTCCCTAGCAATGTGCAAGGCCCTGGGTTTGATCCTCTGAAATAAACAAAACACAAGGAATTGGCTGCCAGTCTGACCTTCCCCATCTTCACCCAGGAGCTAGGCTGATAGATCAGTGCTTGTTACGGCTCCTTTTACTTAAGATATAAAACCAAGACTCAGGGGATAGCTCAGTGGGCGAGAGTGCTCAACTGTGCAAACATGAAGACATGAATTCAAATCCCCCAGCAACTGTGTAAAAAAAGTAGGTCTGGCTGTTTCCCAGCCTATAACTCTAGCACTATAGAGGTCAGAGACAAGAGGACCAGTGGGGCTTGCTGGCTGCCAAGCTGGTTCTGCCTTCTAGGTTTGACAAGCGATGCCGTCTCAAGGGAATAGAGTTCTGGTCCAGGGTCTCCTCTGGCCTCTGTAGACATAGGCACTCACACCTGCACACACATGTGTACACATACCACATACACAAACCACACTCTCTCATGTCCTTAGGTACACTGAACGATCAGACAGACAGACAGACAGAGACAGATTTTTATATGCTTCCCGGTCATACCCCTTTCCTTCCCTTCTTACCAAAGGCAAGCACTGTTCCAAAGCTGTTCATTTCTACCCTTTAACATATGTGCACATGGTTGAATCATTTTGAGTCGTTTTAAAGTGTATACAAACATTACCCTATCGACTGCCCTGTGTTCCGAATTGCTCTCCCCACCTCTCTGGGCATTGTTTCCTTCAACCCTATGTAGTTTCCCCATTGATCTTGAGTGCAGGAAGGAAGCGATCGATGCTGTGCTGCACTTGCTTTAAGAACCTTCTTGACAGAACTGGTTGTATGCGTCTTGCCTGAGTTTGTGTTCAGTGATGTCATGGGAATGGCAGGAGATCAGCCACAGTGAAGAATTTACGTCCCAGAAGCCGGCCAAAGCTACAAGTCTGAGCAATTCTCTCCAGATGGAAAGTCGTTAAATGTTCATCTGTGACCACAGTAGGCTATCATTTCCGGAGCCCGGCTTCCACTCACCCTGATGGATGTTTAGCTTGTCTCCAAACTGTCAGGGCTGCAAACAGCACACAGGTCCCCATATCTAAAGGTAAAGGCTCCTGGGGACGTGGAGGGGCCTCAGGTGACACTGGAGTACATAGTTAACATCTACTTGGTGCTAAAGCTGAGAAACAATGCCTTCCTGCTGCAGGGCACAAGTCTCCTCCACAAGAACTCACAAAAGATGCTAATCTTCATGCAGTGAGATTTATAGGTGCTGTCATTTGTGGCTGCCATCTTCTGTCTCCTGTTGGGTCGATACACTACATGCCTTGAGGTGTGGGGATGTTTATAAAGTGTGTTCTGTCCATGTTGAGGAAGAACCATGCTAGCTCCCTCTCCATATAAAGAATCTAATGTCCAGGCCATCCACTGGACAGTACACATTCCTTCTGCACATACCTTTGATATCACTTATCTTCTGCACAGGTCCCTGTATAGATGTGAGTCTGCTTCTGGACTCTTTTCTGTTCAACTACTCTTTTTGTCTGATTCATATGGCGGTACCATCCTGCTTAGGTAGTGTCTTAGTCAGGGTTTCTATTCCTGCACAAACATCATGACCAAGATGCAAGTTGGGGAGGAAAGGATTTATTCGGCTTACACTTCCATGCTGCTGTTCATCACGAAAGGATGTCAGGACTGGGACTCTGGCAGGTCAGGGCGCAGGAGCTGATGCAGAGGCCATGGAGGGATGCTCCTTACTGACTTTCTTGCTTCTGGTTTGCTCAGCCTGCTTTCTTATAGAACCCAAGACTACCAGCCCACAGATGGTACCGCTCACAAGGGGCCCTCCCCCCTTGATCACTAATTGAGAAAATGCCTTACCTCTGGATCTCATGGAGGCATTTTCTCACCTGAAACTCCTTTCTCTGTGATAACTCCAGCTTGTGTCAAGTTGAACCAGTACAGCTAGCATAGCATTATAGTAGGTATACAGTGTATAAGAGCAATGTAGTATAGTAGGTCAATATCTGATAGACCAGAGGCTCCATCGTGGCTTTTCTTTGGAATTGTTTTAGCTACTCCTGGGCTTTTGCTCTTCTACATGGGTTTCTAACCATTTAGATCCCATTAAAAAGTACTTTTGAGGGGCTGGAAAGATGGATCAGCAGTTACAAACACATACTGGTCTTGCAGAGGACCCAAGTTCAGTCATTTCCAGCACTGATATCAGGAGGCTCACAAAAGCCTGAGTCCAGCTCCAGAAGGTCTGATACCCTCTACTGACCTCTTCAGGAACTTCACTCATGTGCACATCAGCCATACACAGCACACACAGACACATTATTAGAAGTAAACTAAGTCATAGCCAGGCAGTGGTGGCGCATGCCTTTAATCCCAGCTCTTAGGAGGTAGAGGCAGATGGATCTCTGAGTTCAAGGCCAGTTTGGTCTACAGAACAAGTTCCAGGACAACCAAGGCTACACAGAGAAACACTGACTTAAAAAACTAAATAAATAAATAAGCAAAATCCTTTTTTAAAATTATAAAATAATTTTTGCTGCTCTTTTCATTGAAATCAATATAAATTTATAATTAGCCAAAAGAAAGTAACTTTCAGGGCTGGAGAGATGGCTTAGCAGTTAAGAACACTGACTGCTCTTTCAGAGGTCCTGAGTTCAATTCTCAGCAACCACATGGTGGCTTACAACCATCTGTAATGGGATTCAATACCCTCTTCTGGTGTGTCTGAAGACAGCAACAGTGTACACACATACATAAAATAAATAAGTAAATCTAAAATAAGTAATAAGAAAAATGTGAGATATCGTTGTGATCTCCCTCTACATACGAGGGAACCAAGGCACAGAGTGATTGGATAATTCGTGAAAGTCAGAAAGCCATAGGGCTGTGACATAGATCTGGGGTGGGAGACTCTGTTCTGAAAGCTGAAGCTCTCTCCCCGGCCTCCACAGGAAGCTGGGACATACTGTGTTAGAGTTGTTCTAAGTCTCCGTGGAATTGTTGCCACTGTAAAGGGGTTGGTCTCACCCTTCTCACTTGTTCTAATTGGTGCCACTGTCCAAGAGGAACATGGCTGATTTCTCTGTTGTGCAGTGCCCAACAGCTATATTGAATGTCATATACTGATAATGGCTTGAGAGTGAGGTTACCCCCTCATGCCCACCCTTTTTCTTTTTTAATGTTTGTTTTTCTTTGTTTGAGACAGGATCTCTTAGAGCCCGATCTGTCTTTAAGCTACAGATATATCCCCTACTCCATCATCTTCTAAGTGCTAGAGATTCAGCTGGCCTAGTCTCCCTTGGGTTTTCGATATGATATTATTATCTGAAATGGAAGACAATTTTGACTCTCCCTTGTTGTGGTGGTTTGAATAAAAATGGTCCCATAAGCCCATAGGGAGTGGCACTATTAGGAGGTATGGACTAATTGGAGTAGGTGTGGCCTTGTTGAAGAAATTGTGTCACTAGGAGGTGGGCTTCTAGGTCTCAAATGCTCAAGCCAAGCAAGTGTCTCACTGTGTCTTGCTGCCTGTGGATCCAGATGTAAAACTCTCAGCTACCTCTCCAGTACCATGACTGCTTACATTCATCCATGCTATGGTGGTTTGAATAAAAATGGCCATCATAGAGCTATAGGGAGTTGCACTATTAGGAGGTGTGGAGTGGGTGTGGCCTTGTTAGAGGAAGTATGTCACTGTGAAGGCGGGGCTTTGAGATCTCATATATATGCTTAAGTCTGGTCAGATGATCCAGAACCTCCTCCTAACTGGCTGCCTGTGGAAGACAATCCCTTCTGCTGCCTGCGGATCCAGATGTAGAACTCTCAGCTCCTCCAACACACTGCCATGCTTCCCACTATGACGATAATGGACTGAACCTCTGAAACTGTAAGCCAGCTCCAATTAAATGTTTTCCTTTTAGGAGTTGCCATGGTCATGGTGTCTCTTCATGGCAATGACCCCTAACCAAGACTCTTGCCGTTCTTCAACACTTAGCTATCTGCTCCAGTCAGTTTCAAGACAACAAAGTACTGAGTAGTGGTGTAAGAGAGGAGCCTTTGTCTTGTGTTTAGAAATGCTTCTAATGCCTCGCCATGGAAGCTATGCTAGCCGTTGAATTTTAGTTCGAGTTTTGTCTTAGTTAGCTTTCTATTGCAGTGATAAATATCATGGCCAAAAGCAACCTAGGGGAAGAAAGGGGTTAATCCATCTTACAGCTCACAGTCTACCATGAAAGACAATCAGGGCAGGAACTGAAGCAGAACCCATGGAAAGACGTTGCTTATTGACTTGTTCCTTGTGGCTTACTCAACCTGCTTCAAGCTACCTAGGGCCATCAGCACAGAGGTGGGACTGTTCACAGTGAGCTGGGCCCTCCCACACCAATTATCAGTCAAGAAAGTTACCAAAGGCTTGCCTATAGGCCAATCTGGTAGGTGTATTCTCTCAATTGAGGTTCCCTCATTCCAAATGACTCTATTTATAATGAATAAGTTACCATCATGGGCTTTTTCTTTGTCTTTCTGTTTAGTTGGTTTTGATACCATGTCTCCTGCAGTCCACAATAGGCCCAAACTTGGTGAGGATGGCTTTGAACTGCTGATCTTCCTTTTTTTATCTCCAGAGCTCTGGGTTACAAGCATGTACCACCATGTCTATTTCCATGTGCTGTTGGGGAATCTAGCTCAGGGCTCTGTGTATGCAAGGCAGGCACTTTACCAGCTGAGCTACAACCCAGCCATGGCTTTGATCACTGTCTTTTTGAGATCTCCCTTCCTGGTTTTCTGAGACTGAGATGCTGGTTGCTGGGTTTTACCTTATCTGTGATCATGTGTCTTTTAGCTTTAGTCTGTGATGAAAGTGAATTAGAGAGAAACTGGTCTTCAACCAGTCTCACATTCTTAGAGGACCTAAAGTGGTCAAAACAGAAAGAAATACACACGCGTCCAGATCTGTTTTGATACTACTTTTGAGCTTTGCATCTGGGTGTAGAAGTTTTGCCAGCTAGTGAGTCTCTTTCCCTGCAGTTTTTCTAGCAGGTCAATCCTCACACCACAAAATCAGCATGCTTTTAGGTCCTATGTGACGGAGGTCATTTTCCAGACTGCTCCTGTGATTGCTGGGGCAAGGGACTCTGGTTTCTCTGCACCTTTGCCATTTCCAGGCTCTGTGATGTCAGCCATTGCAGCAGGGACAGGGAAGCAGTTCACTGTGGCTTTAGTGCCTTGCTCTGTGGCTAAGGCCATTACCATTCTCCTGTTTGCCATCCCTGCAACAGCTTTGGTAAAGTGTCAGCTCTGCCATTTTGCCCACTTGCTAATTATTCTTTGTTTTCTTGTTAGTGACTTTTGAAAGATTTTCCCCCATGGTTTGGAAACAACCCACCATCAAATACAAGCTTAGCAAAGATTCTTCTCCCAGTCCAGCATGTGTCTTTTGTTTTCTTAATATGGCCTCCAAAGGCCATTTTTTTATTTTTAAGAATCCCAAGTTATTGGGATTTTTCTTCTTGCCTAGATTCTGCTTCAAACACCAAATCTAAGAAATATTTGGCTAGTTCAAGGTCACAAAGGTGTGTGCCCTGTTCTCTTGTACAGCAGAAATTGGCAAACTGTTGCCTAAGGAGCAGCTGCCTGTTTTGAGCTGTGGAGTGTCAGAGGAACGCAGCTGTCCCCTTCCATTTATGCATCTCTTACAGCTTCTTCCACAACTGTGACAGACTTGGAGAGATCCACCAGCAACCATAAGACCCACAATCCTAAAATACTCCGCTCCTTTAGGAAAGAGGTCCCCACGAGAATGGGCCTTTAAGAGCTGTGATTCCTTTTGATTTCAGTCTAATATGGCACACTGTATGGACTGAAGCTCTTTTTATATTACCTACAATTATTTTCTAATGTGCGACTATGTGTGTGTGTGTGTGTGTGTGTGTGTGAGAGAGAGAGAGAGAGAGAGAGAGAGAGAGAGAGAGAGAGAGAGAGAGAGATCAATACTGGATGTCTCCTCTATCACGTTCCTCTCCCCTCACCTTTTTTTTCTTTTTTTTTTTTTTTTTTTTGAAACAGAATCTCTCAGTGAACCCAGAGTTCTCTATTCCACCTTGACTGGCTGGCCAGCGAGTCCCCAGGATGTCCTATCTGTGCCCCCTCGATGCTGGGGTTCAGGCATATTGACAGCCAGCTTTCACATGGCTTCCAGAGATCTGCACTGACACCCACACACTTGCATTTATCCTGTTATCTTTCCTAAAAATCAGGTATATAAGGCACTGTAGCCTGGGAGTCTAGTTCTGGTCTCAGTTCTCTCCCACTGACCTACTTATCTGTCCTGGCACCAGGAACCCTAGGTCAGTGAGCAAGCGCTTACAACGTTTAAATCAAGTTAGTCCTCGGGCTTTGGTTCTTTATTTCATAGAGTTCTGTCAGGACTTTTGTGTTTGTAGACAAGTTCTAGAATCAGCTGTCAAATTTTCTTTAAAAAATTATCCTGTTCTGTTAACTTACAGATTGAAGACACTTGACATACTAACAGTATCCGTACCCAGTCTTCCAATCCACTGGTAGAATCTCTCTCCATTTTACTCGGGTCTTCTGCAACTTCAGTTCTACCATCCATGCCTCACAGTCTTCAATACATCACTCCTTCACATTTGGGTCAGAAATAACATTCCCACTCTGTGTAAATCAGGAGTTTTTTCAGTCTGGCTGATGGGATCAGGCACTGTCCCAGTCAGGCGAGTCCCACATACCATTCCCTGGGTCCTTCTGGTTCTTCCTCCAGCTCATGCTAGCAGGCACTCAGAGAGCTCAAGCTAGCCCTCCGCCATTGGGAAGCCCACTCTCCTCCATCCATCTGCCTGACGACTCTCTCCTACTCAGCTTCGAGGCGCCACGTGGCTCAGGTGGGTAACAGGTAACATCTGCCTGGTGTTCAGAGAATGATGGGAGCCCCCCCCCCCCCGCTGTTCCCTAAACTCTGCCCTTCATGGCCCTTCTTGGCCACCAGCCAGAATTTGCATTCAGCTTTGAGTATAGGGAAGCCAGGCACTCTGATTCCTCCCCCTTACAAGATGGGATGCCAGCACTTCGTCTCCAAGGGGCACTCCCTCCAAACCTCCTTCATAGCCCCCTGAAGGTGGGAGGATCCTTACCGCAGCCCCAGCTTGGCCAGTTTTCTTTGGGAACCTGAATTCTTCCCCTTAGCATATCACAGTAAATTGATTTGACTGACTGAGAAGGAAAGGAGGCCACGGATGCTATTTGGGGTTTGTAGGGGCAGAGGAATGCCTGGCTTTGTCATAGCAGGAAGTGCAATTCAACACCCCCTCCCAGTCCTTGAAACTTAAAGCACAAGGTGTCTCTTCATCCCTGACACACTGAGGTCAAGAAAAATAAATGGGCACATAGCTAATCCCTCCCTGAAGCCAGCCCTGGGGAAATTTGGAAAGCCGGCCATTAAGCGTGATCGAGCAGTTTGGCCTAGAAGAGATATGACCTCTGTCTATGTGTGCCTCTGTAGTGATCAATAGCTCACACCACTTGATGGCCCAGCACATCGGGTCTGGCCTCTCAAGCGACACAGTAGGTCTGTGCTCACCTATTTGCCACCTGGGCCTGGTGACATCAGGGAGACAAGACAGGCCTGCAGGGTGGGCTCCTGGGGACTTGGTACAATGGCCCAGGGCCCATCCTGTCATATGTGGTCACACTGCCCATTAATGAAGTGGTCACTCGTCCCAGCTGCATCCATGGAGAGACATTTCTTCCTCTGAGCCCTCCTTTATTACCTCGGTGCTTAAAGGCATTGCTAAGTCCTTACTGAATTAATTCCATCATATAATTTTAAAATGATCTGTCAGGGCTAGAAAGCTGACTGGTTCCGTGAGTAAATGTGCTCTTGGTGTTAACCTGGTGACGTGGGATCAATTCCCAAATCCCACAGTGGAAAGAGAGAACTGATCACACAAGTTGTCCTCTCTCTCTCTCTCTCTCTCTCTCTCTCTCTCTCTCTCTCTCTCTCTCTCCCTACCTGTCTCTGTCTGTTTCTTTCTCTCTGTCTCTGTCCCTGTCTCTCTGTCTGTCTGTCTCTCTCTCTCCCTCACACACACACACACACACACAGAGAGCACATGCACACCCAATCCTCACGTACACCATGACACATACAACACACACACACACACACACACACACACACACACACATTCTAAACAAATAATAAATATATGTAAAAACAAAACAACAGCATAGTCCCTAAGGAGATATCTGGGGATCCAGAGGGTGCAGGTGAATGAAGGAACATCACAGATCATAAATCCCCAAGAGTGAGGTGTACCCCACCCCAGCTCAGCATCCCAGGGAAAAAAGACAGTGTTTGACAAGTGGCCCAAGCTGAAGAATCGGGCCCTATGAATGCGCAAATGCTCCAAGTCTCCCTCTGCCTTTAGACCCTACAGGCTGGATTCAGTATCTCCATGTCACTGATGGGAAACCACAGCCTAAAGACATTAGGTAATCTTGGCCCCAGGTGAGCAAGTACCATCCCTAAAACCAGGTGCCTGACCCTAGAGCAGGTGACAAACAGGCAGGACCTGTCTATACTTTCAGCCCCATCTTGGCACTATGCATTAGCTGCTGTTAAGTTTCAAACCACGGACAAAGTGCTGCGATGCCTATTTTACATATGAAAGCGGATCTGGCCACTAGGTTCTCCTGGCATCCTTCAGTCCCTACCTGTTACAGGGTATGGCTGGCATATCCCACCCCTATCCTAAACTCCAGCCCAGGGGCTGGGCTGCCCCTCCCTCAGAGGCTCTTCCCTATCTAATCCAGACATTTTGGTTACCTGGCTCTTTTGAACCTTGGACTTTCTAGCTGCTGTACCTTGTTTTTCTCTCTTCCCTCTCCCTTCCCCTCCCCCTCTCCCTACATGGCTCAGCTCAGTCTGGTCATGTCCACTCTGGACTCTCCCAGATGTCCCTGCCTCTGGCTATGCTCCTCTCCCTTTTATCTACAATAAACTCTCTCCTCCACCTTACCTAGGAGCAGCCATGTCCTTTCATTTTTGTTTCTTTTTTCACTCAGTGGCCTGCTCTGCTTCAGCTGACCTTCAGGGAGCAGAGTCTGGGAAGAGCCAGGGTCAACTTCACCGGCTGGCTCTGTTGCAGTGCTTAGCAGCACCAGAGACAATGAAAAAGCTTGATCTCAGCCAAAAAGTGGACATGGGCCACAAAGAGGCCTGAGGCTCACCCAGAACACCCAGTGTCTGTCCCACATCTGGCTCCTAGGCATTTTCTGAGATTACTAGGACCTGAGCATGTCCAGGGTAGATCATGGAAGAGCCAGAGCCTCCTTGGCAACCTGCCACCAGCCTGAACCCAGAAGATGGAGAAGTGCTCTCAACCACCTGTTCTTTGTGGCTCACTTCAAAAGCCTCTGCAAGCTTCTTGATGGGCCAGGTCCCCTATTCTCTAGATCAAGTACAGATAGGTCCTGGTGTCATAAATAAACTACCCACACCTCCAAACTCTGGGAAACTCAAACCATGGCACACCATTGAGAGACAGCAGTGCCCTTCACAAGCAGAGCATCTGCCTGCAGGACCTGGATCCCAGCGTAGGACTGGGCTTTGGAACATATTTCTTTTTATTTTATATGTCTGGGTGTTTTGAGTGCCACATGCAGGCAGTGCCTGAGGAGGCCACTAGAGACACTAGATTGCCTGGAACTGAAGTTACAGACAGTGTGAGCCTCTATGCAGGTGCTGGGAATCAGTCCTTGAGGCCAGGGTTCTTAACCACTGAGCCATTGCTCCAGCCCTAGGGGAACTAGATTTAAGAATTGCGTTCTGACTTGTCAAGGTGACAATGATCTCCGGTGGCCTGGGAACCCTCTAGGACCCCTCCTAATTCCTGCCACACTGTTCCCCCACCCCCATTATTCTTCTAACAGAGTATGCATGCTCTGCCTCAGGCCTTTGTACCTGCTGTTCAAA
Organism: Uromys caudimaculatus; assembly: GCA_028551405.1. NCBI lineage: Eukaryota > Metazoa > Chordata > Mammalia > Rodentia > Muridae > Uromys > Uromys caudimaculatus. The sequence goes on along the minus strand of CM052712.1, from coordinate 28,118,301 downwards.
ACGCCTATTTTTTGTATCCACCCGAAACCCCATGCTAATCCATAGTCCTTGCAAGGCTTAGTCTCTGTAAGAAATCCTCGGATGTCACCTCAGCAAAACTAACCAGGTTATCCTACTTAGTGGTTTTCTCTTTTTAACAACCTAAGAGGGCTTGGGGTGTGCCTCTGTGGTAGAATGCTTGCCTAGTGTCCCTGGAGTCCCAACACCACAAGGAAACACACATTATAGGACACCATTTACTCTTTAATCTTAGCCATCCTTATCGCAGTGATTCTCAACCTGTGGGCCGGGACCCTTTGGGGGGAGCACAGATCAGATATGCTGCATATCTGATATTTATATTATGATTCATAACAGTAGCACAATTACAGTTATTAAATAACAAAATCATGTTATGGTGGGGGGGTCACCACAACATGAGAAACTGTAGTAAAGGATGGCAGCCTTAGGAAGGCTGAGGACCACTGCCCGATTGTCTGCGCCCCCATCTGAATGCCAGCCTCGTGTTTGTGTATGTGACATCCGTGTTTTTCTCCACTGTCCCCAGTCCCTTTGCATTACCACCTGTCTTGCCCATGAGTTGTGCTGTGGGGTGGGAGCTGTATGTGATGGCAAAGTGGTCACCCACCAGACCATCAGAGTGGCATGCTGTAGTCAGCACCCTGGGGAGTGACATCAGAAACCTGATACATGGTGCATGGATTCACTGCAAAATAGAAGATGCACCCTCACTGGGCTTTTCCAAGAAGCAGCAGCAGCCAACCTGGAGTTGAACTTGCCCTAAACGGTTTAGAGGATTGGAGGGGCAGAGACCCTGTCTCCATTCTAATGGTTTCTAACATCTCAAGTGCTCCAGGCTTCACTGAGCCCTCCCCTGCCACCTTAATGATGTTTGTCTTGGTCAAGAGCCACAGCCTTAAAATCACACCCACCTCAGTGTACTCTGTTGCTTAGCAACAGCAATAAATCAACAGAACATGCTGGAATGTGCAGGCAAACCTGCCTGGCTGCTAGATGCATTGTCTTTTTAAAATCCAAACATGTCATCTGCCCCAAGTCTTGGCTGCACCCAGCTCTCGGGCTCCTAGATTCACAGAGGTCCTGTAGTCATCTTCCCAAACCATCTCTTGACTGCTAAACTTTTTTGCCAAGAGTCTTTTGTGATTTCCTGGCATTCTGCCCAACACCCAAGGATGGGACAAGTCAAGCTCTCTGCTGTGGAATGGAAATGACTCTCCTATACAAACTGGAGGCCACTATGTTTGCTCTACTCCTGACCCGGGTTGCTATACATGTGTCTTATGGTTTCCATTGCTATGAAAAGACACCATGACCAAGGCAGCTCTTATAAAGAAAACATTTAATTGGGGCTAGCTTGCAGTTTCAGAAGTTCAGTCCATTACCATCATGGTGGGACGCACGGCAGCATCCAGGCAGATGTGCTGGAGAAGGAGCTGAGAGTTCTACTTCATGATCTGAAGGCAACCAGGAGTCTCACTTCCACAGGCAGTCAGCAGGAGGGTCTCTTCATCACTGGGTGCAGCTTGAGCAAAGGATCTCAAAGCCCACCCCCACAGTGACATACTTCCTCCAACAAGGCCACACCTATTCCAACAAGGACACATGTCCAAATAGTCTCACTCCCTGTAGGCCAAGCATTCAAACACATGAGTGTATGGGGGACAGAACTATTCAAACCACTATTCCATGCAACTGTGTGGGCACACGGAAGATGATGTTTCCTTACCACAGATCCCCCAAATAGCCCCTCAGCGTAGTGCCCTGGGTCTGTCATACAGGTGTGAGCTACTTCCTTGGGTAATCAGAGATCCTCACATTGGCCCATCCTGCTTCATTCACCCATCCACTCAAGCACTCATGCAATCATCCAATCAGTTAACAGTCTAGAGCACTTCCTGTATCCAGCACCCCTCAGAGACCTGACCTCAGAGAGTCTGGATCCCTCATGAGGACAAAAACAACATCGATCCCCTAAATAGGGACCACACAGGCCAGGATCAGTGCTAGAAGCCCCAGCTACAGGGGAAAAACCAAGATCGGTCTTTGCCTGAGCATCCAGTGGCCCACACCATAGCTGGCAAAGCTCCCAAGGTACCTAGCAGCACAGTACCTAGGGCTCCAGGAGCGAGGCCATGTACAGGGACAGGGTGGACAGAGGCCTTCCTGCTGGAAATTGGCAGGATGGTTTGTATTCTAGGTACAGAAAATGGAAACAGGCAATATAGGAAGGAAGCAGCCCCCATACTTGGTCCCATCACGGTGGTGGCTAGGGAGGTGGGGAACAGACTTAGCCAAAAAGCCATACCTCTCTCCCTGCCCCTTAACCCCTGCCTGCTTAGCCTGCCCTGCACAGCACAGCCATAGCACTAGGCAAGGGCAGCTCAGAGCTCTGAGTACTCATGGCCAGAACCCATGCCACACCCTTCCTGCCATTCACACATCTGCCACTCCTGAGTGGCCTCCTCCAACCCCAACCCTTGGGCAGCAGTAAGCTGGTCTCAGCCTCACAAACGCCACACTGGCTAATAAGGGTCTGGGTCCCCAACACAGTGTCAGGTGAGAAGGACTGCATTAGCCGCTTTTTTTCTTGAAGTGCCAAAATACCAGACAGAAGCAGCTAAGGGGAATATGGGTTTCCTTTGGCTCAGCTTAGGAGGCGCAGCAGCAGGAGCTTCCTCTGGTCACATGTGTCTGCCGTTGGGAAGCAGAGAGAGACAAAGGCTGATGCTCAGCTCATTCTGCTTTGCATTTGGTCTGGGACCCCATGGGAAGGTGGGGCCTCCAGGTTCTCTTTGAAAGCATCCTCAAAGTAGGGGCCACTTGCCAGATGGAGATAGAGCATTGCTCTCTCTTTGAAAAAAAAAAAAAAAAAGAAAGAAAGTCTCACTCTGTCTCAAGCGCTACACAAAAATAAATGATGGGTAAATTCAAGCACAGACTGGAAAATCAAATCTCTTGGAAGACATTACAGGAAACTACCGCCATAAGCCTGGGGTAGAACAGGACTTTGCAAACAAATCCAAGGCACAAACGGCCAAGGAGCAATGCTAGCAAAGTCTCAATAAACAGGTGCAAAGACCAGCCTGGAGCAAGAAGAACACATTTGAGACCCACGGACAGAACAGCTGACAGACTGAAAAAATACCAGGGATTCTGAGGTCAAGTAAGAAATCCAAGGAACCAACTAAAACATTTGCAGGAACCAGAGCATAGCGCTGCCCATGAAGTCAGAGCAAAACACCTAGAAACAGAGGGAAAGGCTGCCAAGAACTGCAAATAATAGTCCCAGGAGAGGTTTTTATCAGCATGCCCAGACCTGTAAGAGTCAGATAGTTGGTCAGGGCTGAGGCTGTAGCTCACTGGTAGAGCACTTGCCTAGCATGTACAAGACCCCAGGTTCAATCCTCAGTACTACAATAAAAACCTAGGAGTCCCTTTTCCTCCAGCAAAGGTGTTGATCTGGCAAGTCTCCAGGGCACCCTCACATATGGCTGGTGATGGCCGAATGGCCTTCGGGATGCTTATTGTCAAGACCATACAATTGGCAAGCCGTTCCAAATCCAGCAAGTTTCTCTCTAGACCCTGTAGAGCCAGCCCGAGGCCCCACAGCTTGAGAGATGGGATAACTGCCTCAGGGTATCATCAGAAGCACATAGGGCAGGCCACCACCTCATCAAGAAAGGGTAGACCCATGCTGATGTGGCCACTAAGGAGACACTGCACAAGCATAGAGTGTCACATAGCTGCTACCCACAGGGACATATAACATTGAGAGAGAAAAAAGGCAGTCCTTAATGAACAGGACACAGTGTTCTGATTCACAGAACTCAGCTGAGCAAGTGGGTGGACATGATCAAGCACTAGTATTGACTGTGGCAGGATTGTGGGGGTGGTCTACAAGAGAGGACATGAAGTCATGCTCTGTGCACAGAGACAGGTCTTGGAAATTGTGCCCGGTCTGGGGACAGGGTTGTGGGTACATACTGAAATGCCCTAAATGGGGAGTGCATTCCCAGATGCAACACAGTCCCGCTGACCCAGGAATAACACAGTGACTCCAACAGTAACCAGTGGGAAAAGCACTTCCCTGTGCTTTCTCTCATCACCAGGGCTACCTCGAGATCCCAGGAGGGACCTTACCATGCTACCTTAGGAAGACAGATGGTGTTGAAACAGGTATGCCAAACTTACCCTCCCTCTTCCTAGCCTTGGAAACACAAACCATTTGTCTATCTTAGAACAAAGTAGACTCTGCAAAGCAGCTGGGCAGTGAGAACACTGGAAGTAGTGGGAGGGGGGCAGAGAGGGAGGGGGCAGGAGGTACCGTGTGGCTGACTTGTATTCTGGCTTTTCCTACAATCTGGGGCCCCAGGAATCATGCTCTCCTCATCCCCTCAGGCCAGCACTCAGGCTCCGAGGCCTGAATTCCTGGCTGACTGAAAAACAACCTTGATGTACAGAGGGTGAACTCAGCCATTTGTGAGTTCTCTGAAAGACCTGGCCTAAAAGAGTGAGATAGCTTTGAAGTCCCCTTAGACTTCCCCAGTGTCTTAGTTAGGGTCACTATTGCTGTGGTGAAACGCCATGACCAAAAGCAACTTGGGGAGGAAAGGATTGATTTGGTTTACACGTTCATATCACTGTTCACTATCAAAGGAATCAGGACAGGAACCCAAATGGGAAGGTATGGTACTGGGTCCTGCCCCTCCTCTCTGAGCCCTGCCTGTACACTGGCCCCAGATGGTTCTGGATCGGGTGGGGTCCGCAGCCTGCCTCTTCCCCCAAACCACTAACTCATCTCTCTCTTTCTCTGTCTCTCTCTGCCTCTCTCTCTCTGTCTCTCTCTGTTTCTGTCTCTCTCTCTATTTATCTATCTCTCTCTCTCTCTCTCACTCTCTGGATTGTTAATATTCTTTTCTCACATAATATATCCTGATTACAGTTTCCTTCCCTCTACCTCTACTCCTCCCAGTTCTTCCCTACCTCCCCTCCTGTCTGGATCAACTCCTTTTTTGTCTCTTATTAGAAAAGAACAGGCTTCTAAGAGATAATAATAAAATATAACAAAATAAAATATAACAAGACAACACAAAAACTATCACACTGAGGTTGACCAAGACAAGCCAACTGAAGGAAGAGAGCCCATGAGAAGGCACAAGAATCAGAGACCCACTCATTCACACACTTAGGAGTCCCATAAAAACACTAAACTGGAAGGTAAAATATCTACTCAGAGGCCCAGCCACAGACCCACGCAGGCCCTGTGCCTGCTGCTCCAGTCCCTGTGAGTTCAGATGAGTTTTGCTCATGTTGATTTACAGGGCCTTGTTTTCTTGGTGTCCTCTGTCCCCTCTGACTCTTTCTGCCTTCTCTTCCACAGGGTTCCCTGTGCTCTGAGGGGAGGGACTTAGTGGAGACACTGCACTTAGGACTGAGTGTTCCAAGGTCTCTTACTCCTGTGGAATATCTGGCTATGGGTCTCTGTGTATTTGCTCCCATCTGCTGCTGGAGGAAGCTTCTTTAATGATGGTTGAACAAGGCACTGATCTATGAGTATAGTAGAATATCTTTAGGAATCATTTTATCCTTAATTCCTTTTGTTAAAGGACTTTTTGTTAAAAAGTATTTTGTTTTACCCTAGGTCCCTGGGCAATCTAGGCTCTGGTAGTTCTTGGTCAATTTTCTTAACTGAGGTTCACTCCACTCAGATGACTTTAGCTTGTGTCAAGTTGACATAAAAATACCCATCCACCTTGTAGATGTCCACCCTCTCTAACCTCATGCCCCCTCCATTGTCATGCCCCTCCCCCATCCCCCATATTGTCATGCCCCTCCCCCATCCTCCCTATTGTCATGCCCCTCCCTCCTCCCCCCTATTGTCATGCCCCTCCCCCTTCCTCCCTATTTTCCTTCCCTTGGTCTTCATGATTCCAAAGTGACCAGCCCAGTCACAGCCCAAGGCCTTCACATACACCTCGCTTCTGCATTGAAAGCCCCTCCCTATTTGCTGTGTGCTGACTTTGTCCCTGCTGGGTTTCCTGGGACATTAGGTGGCACCTTCCCAGACACCCACAGCCCTTCCCCAGTCAATCCAGCAGACTCATGCATGCTCTAACCTACTCTGATCCACCAATAGACACACTCAAAATAATGCTTCACTCGGCTCCTAGGCACTGCTCCTTTGTGTAACCTAAAAACTGTCCCTTAAAGTGACCGCCCATCCAGATACCTGAAGGCTCCCCATCACTGTAAGCCCCACCTCAAGCACGAGCCACCAGCAGCCTTCTTCTCCTTCGCAGGCATGACACACAGGATGTTGCCTGACCTCGCACAGGATGTGAGCTTCTGAGGAGGAAACTTGTGGATCTCTTCACTGCATATCCAGACTACAAATGTAATCCAGAAGCTTGGATGATAGGGTGTTTTGTGAAGAGTCTTCAACAGGACAGAGGGAAGACAGGTTGTCTAGGTCTGTGTGCTTCATCTATCCGGGGCTGTGGAATTAAACAGCATCATTTGGAAGGGACCCTGCCCCCACCTGGCCTCCATCACCCTAGAAGGAACACCAATCATCTTCCTAGAGGCTGCAATTTCCCAAACATGTGACCAGGAAGAAGGGGAGCATGTGCTGGCTAGGTTTCTGTTCAGTCATTTTAGAAGATGGAACCCCTTCTTCCAATGATGATGGACTATGATGTGGAGCTGTGAGCACATTAGGCCCTTTCTCCCCTCGAGCTGCTTATGGTTGTGGTGTATCATCACAGCTGTAGAAACTCCAGCTAAGACAAGGTGTGTGTTCAGCCGAGTGCCGGAAGCCTCTGCGCCCACCCACCAATGACAAACAGCCTAAGGGCCTGCTTGGCACACATTCTCAGGACACCCCAGGGTGAAAGCTTCAGAATCCCAGACACAGGATAAATTGCTCTAATTTAGGAGATCATCTCTAATTCTGCGGGGCCCTGGGGGAGCTGGGTTTAATGGTGACAAAAGCTGATGCTGGCAAAATGGCCACATTAACCACAGTCAGCCACAGGCACACACGCACATCCTGCGTGTTGGGGGCAGACATCAATAGGGAAGACAGTGGTGCTCTTCCCTGCTGCCTCCCAGATGAGCAGGACTTGCCTATGCAACTCTGGAGGAGGAATAATCATTGCGAAGGAGGCTTTTTAAAGCTGGGATAGTGAGCTATAAATTATTCAGCGATCCGGATGCTATTTTCTGACAAACGCTCAGACGCTGCACCTCTTTTTGCACAGGGCCCAGAATACTGGGCTTGGGCTGCTGTGCCTTGTCTGCCCAGGGGCCGCCATAAAATGTAATTGGCTGGTCCTGGGAACAGGGAAAGTAATTACCATGGAGCCTGGGAGCTTCTCTGAAAGTAACATGGTGGATGGGCAAGATGTACCCCACAAGTGCATGAATCCTGTCTGTACCAGGGACACCGCCCTGGCCAAGTGGGAGTGAAACTAGAGTCTCATCTCTTCCTCCACCAAGCCTTACAAAGCCCCTACCCCTGCCAAGAGTGATCCAGTCCTGTCCTTGGGTTTGACTTGGGAACCAAGATCCCCTGCCCAAGAGCACTTAGGGCACATGTGTGCTCCTGCCACTAACCCTGTGACACTCAGTCATGTGTCCCTTCCCAGATATTGCTGGCACTGTCCTATATACTATAGATCCACAGTGGAGGAGAAGGGACCATGTGCTCATCCCCAGGAGAAAAGATTGGCCTACCCTAGAGTGGGGGAGTCAAGGCCCAGGTGGTATAGAACACTGAAGAGTCATCCACTGGTCAGTGCATTGGTCACCTGATGCACTCTGAGTCTTGGGAGATGTTGGGCTCTAGAGTGGAGGACACACGGGGTTCAGGTCTCATCAAGCCATGACTGATGGCTGGAAAGATGAGTGTTTGGGGCTCCAGAGCTCAGCACAGGGCCTGGCACAAAGTGGATCAAGAATCTCTTGATGAACAGAGAAATTCAGAGTCAAGAATGCCAAGAGTCTAGGAAACATAGTGAATTTATTTAAGGACTACTACTACAGCCACAGATGCTCAGGGTAAACCAAGCAGTGTCCTCACTGGGGAGTCCAGGCACCTCATTGCTGGGGACTGTGGTGCACAGTGGTGAGTGAAACCAGCTGCCTTAGTTATTGCTGTCTCATTGGTTTATATTATACAGCTATCGCTGGGAAGAGACTCCATGACCAAGACACCTTATAAACGAAAGCATTTAATGGGAGCTTCTCTACAGTATCAGAGGGTGAGCCCATGACCATCATGGCAGAGAGCATGGCAGCAGGCAGGCACAGCACTGGAGCAACAGCTGAGAGATTACACCTGATCCACAAGCAGGAAGCAGAGACAGACAGACAGACAGAGACTCAGCCTGGTGTGGGCTTTTGAAACCTCAAAGCCCACCCAAAGTCATGCACTTCCTCCAATAAGGCCACACCTCCTAATTCTTCCAACACATTTCTGCCAACTGAAATATATATATGCTCCTATGGAGGCCATTCACAGTCAAACCATCATACTAGCTGTAAAGAATAATGAGTGTCCTGGAGCCTGTGAAGAACCATTGTTAAGTCTTAAGAGAGGTGATGTGCACTCTAGACTGAGGCTAGTGGGGCACAGGAGAACCTGTCCTACTTTTGTTTCTGTCTCTATGACAAAAACACCATGACCCCCCCAAAAAAATTAGGGAGGGAAGGGTTTATTTAGCTCACAGTTCCAAAATGCAGTTTCTTGTTGGGAAGAATTCAAGACAGGAACTTTAGCTAGTCACATCACACCCACATTCAAGAGCAGAGAGAAATGAATCTACAGATACTCTCTTGTTCAGCTAGTTTCCTCCTCTCTTACATAGTCTAGATCACCAAGCCCAGGGAATGGTGCCACCCCCAGTGGGCTGAGTCTTCCCATATCAGTTAACAGTCAAAACAGTCCCACACAGCCATGCCCACAAGCCAACCTGATCTAGACAATTCATTAAGACTCTCTTTCCTGGTCATTCTAGGCTGTGGCAACTTGAACAATTAAAAAGCAGCTATCACAGGCCTGAAACCTGGAAAGGGGAGGAGGGGGTGAGCAAAGGACCATCTCTTGGGAGATGAGTCTGTATTTGCAAGTAGGCTAGCTACTGGCCTCAACAGAGAAGCTGAGTGGAGCAGCTAGACCCAGATGGGCACTTCCTTCCTGAGGGCTGGAAGGGATATCCAAGTGATGAACATGAAAAAGAGGTCAGACCTGAGGGTGGACCAGACAGAACCCACTTATCAGGGAATCCTGTCACACCAGAATTCCCAGCTCCATCCTGTCTGAGATGCAGCTTCAGACAAAAGGCATATACAGAGTACCCCATAGGAGGCCTGGAGTGGGTGCTAGGGTGAGTAGGCAGGTCAGGAGAATATCCCAACTCCCTTCTCCCTACTTTGATTGGGGGTCATCTCCCACATAGAAGCACTCTGCCTGAAGGCACCACCCACTAGCTTCCAGAATGAATTGCCTTGGTTCAAAAACAACTTAGGAAAATATTTCACAAATCCCTGGTGACAGTAAATTAAATCAACACTAGTTCTGAGACATGCTAAAAATATTCAAATACAGATGGGGTGTGGAAAGCAGGCCTCTTAGACCAGGCAGCTTAGAAACACAAAAGCAACCACATGAACGAGCCCTAGATTTACTTTATGTAAGGAAAAACCTCATTTTCTTCCTTTTCACATTTCTTTTTTGTCTTTTCAGAAAATACAAAGCCTGTTATAATTGAATTATTCTTGTCCTAAGTATCTAAGTGGCAGGTAGAAAATATCCTGTAATTAATCTTTTCAATTATCTGAACCTATGATTGTAAAAGAGATTTAATTTCATCTGCTGACCACCAACCAAAGAATGCATATGGAGGGACCCATGGTGTTGGCCACCTATGTGGCAGAGGAGGGCCTTGTTGACCATCAGTGGGAGGAGAGGCCCTTGAGTCTGAAGGTGTTCAATGCCCCAGTATAGAAGAATGCCAGGGAGGGGAGACAGGAGTGGGGGGGGGTGGAGGAATACCCTCATAGAGGCAGGGCGAGGGGGGATGGGATAGGGAGGTTCCAAAGGGGAGACCTGGAAAGGGGAAAACATTTGAAATGTAAATAAAGTATTAAAGAGAGAGAAAACGAGAGAGAGAGAGAGAGAGAGAGAGAGAGAGAGAGAGAGAGAGAGAGAAAGAGAGAGAGAGAGAATTGCTGCTATCCAAAACAGCAACTGAAAGATCGGCCAGCCAAGGGGTGGGGGTTGGTGGTTTTGGTGGGGGTAGTGGTGCATATTTGTAATCTCAGCATTCAAGAGGCAAAAGCAGGAGGATCATAAAAAAAAAAAATTCATCTGCTGATTGAACCAAGTGGATGGTTTGGTATTTTATCCAATTGAAGACATATTTATAACAGGCTGGAGAGAGAGCTCAGCCGCTAAGAGCATTTGCTGTTTTTGCAGAAGACTGGAGTTCAGTTCCCAGTACCTACATCCAGCAACTCACAACCACTTGCATATAATCCCAGTTCCAAGGGCACTGACGCCTTCTTCTGGCCTATTCAGGTACTGCATGTTGGGGTCTAGGAAACACCTCATAAATCACAAAAACACCAAACTCAGTCAGACAGGACTAATTTATTGGGCATATGCTCCAAGACTGATCTACCAGGGCCACAGTCTAGAGTCAGAAACTGAACTGTGACCCTGAGTTAAGGTCATACAGGGCTTTTTAAGCCTGAGATCTACAAACATATGTGCCAAGCTTTTCCACCAATCAGGATTTAAGGATGGGGGATTTCCTTAGGAACATGTCTTTGTTGTACATTTATCCTGCTTGCAGTGGTTGGGGTATTCAGCTGTGGCAGGGGACTTGCCATGTCTAATATTTATGCTTTAACTTGCCAACCAGGATGTCAGTTCCCAGGGAAGTCTGTCTTGGGAATTTAAACTTTACTCAACCATTACTCAAAATGGAAGTCTTATTTTAAATAGTTTCTTATATCTCATATGTTTATAAGCTCCCAGGGTCAGCTTATAAAAGCAAATACCATAAAAGCTTATACACAGGTACAGGAAGTGCTTCTGGGTCATTGGTTCAGGTCCAAGCTTATCGTGGGATTTCTATCATGATTAGTTTCCAAGGGCACAAAGCATAACCGAATATGTAATCAAGTTGGCGTTAGGAAGTTTCCCAGTAACCACAGAATCATATGAGAAAGTTTCCTTATAATGGCAGGCTAGCCAGGTAACAGTTACTTAGGCCTTGACATTTTACCTAGGCCTTAACATTCCATCTAGGCCTCAATATTTTACTGAGGCCTTAACACTGCATACATGTGGTATATACTCATATGACACACAGACTCATAAGAGATAAAAATAAATCCTTACTAAGGAGAAACAGAAACATTTACCAGCCATTATGGTGGGCCAGGCCTGCAATCTCAACTCTTTCAAGAGGCAAGAGGATCGAAAGTCCAAAGATGGCCCGGACAGCTTAGTGGGACCATGTCTCAAAAAGTAGAGAAAAGGCTGGAAGTACCTAACCACGTCTACAAAGATCTTAAGCCGAAATTTTGACTCATTTGTGGGTGCACCGCACCATTTGGGGGGACACTGTTCACACACAGCAGGGTACCATGCAGGTCACATTGCTCAGGTATACCTCTGGAAGAAAGTAACAAATTCAAATGTCACAGGTGACATCCAGTCAGGCTGGAGGGGAGCTACACTGTTGATCAACAAAGACCCTGCACTCGGGAGCTGAGTGGATGTGATCTTGGTTGAACAATTTGGCATGACTTGAGGCATGACCTGGCTCCTCCTGTTGGTTTTCTCAGGCATAACCTGAGATTTACAGCAGAACTCACCCTGATCGCTGGCTATGGGTTAAAGTCAGTGCTGCTAGGGAAGTCACGGGGTGCCTCCAAGGTGTGGGAGATAGAGCAGATTCTGCCAGGAAAGCTGGCTGGGACCACTCTAAGCTAACACAAATCAAGCCTGCTTCCCCATCATGGAGCAGTGGGTGCTTGTGGCTATGACTTTATATTGGAGAACAGTGATTGGGCTGAACTGCATCTCTCACCTCTGCACGGTGTAGCCGGCTTTGCCCTGGGCCCCTCTGGCATGTGAGGGCAGTCCTCAGCACTCTCTGGTCTGTGTCCACAGCACAGCTATCTAACTCTGTGGTCTCGTGGCCCTTCTCTGTGACTCTTTGTTTAAGGTCCTCAGCCTTGGCTTACTCTCATGACCTCAGCTTTACTAATCAGACCTTCAGTGACTCACTTCAAAACAAGTTCAAAGCCCTGAGGCCTGGGGATCCAGGACTATGACAATGCACCTTTGGAAGACACAATTCTTAGCACATCAGTACTAGGGACATTGTTCTGGAAGGTAACCCTTTACCTGGTGTGTTCCCAGTTACCTCATGGTCCCAACACACACCCCTTAAGTTCTGCCCTAAGGGACCCAGGACCCTGGGAGTGTCTCTTGACTCTGTGGCCTGTGACAAGGATAATTACAAAGACATCTTGTCAGAAAGCTAAGCACACCACAAATTCCTACCAAGTCTCTTCCAGCCCTCACACCCCTTCCAGGTGGAGATGGATACCCCACTTGTAGATGAGCTGACTGCATCTCAGAGTTCGGCTCCCAGCCCAGCCTACCATCCATCTGTCTGTCTCTTCAGGTGTGAGTAACACCCCAGACCTCAGCTCTAAGAAATCGCACTGCCAGGCACATGCTGTCTGTCCTAGTTTTCTTTCTGTTGCTATGATAAGACACTGCGGAGGAAAAAACCCAGCTTGGGTAGGAAACGGCTTATTTGGCTCACAGGTCATAGTTCATTACCAAAGAAAGCCAAGGCAGAAATTCATGGTAGGAGTTTGAACCAACACTATGGAGGAATGTTGTTCACTGGCTCTTTGCCTCTGCTTTAATTATTTATTTTTATTATTATTATTATTATTATTATTATTATTATTATTATTATTATCATTATTTGGTTTTTTGAGACAGGGTTTCTCTGTGTAGCCCTGGCTGTTCTGGAACTCACTCTGTAGACCAGGCTGGCCTTGAACTCAGAAATCCACCTGCCTCTGCCTCCCAAGTGCTGGGATTAAAGGCGTGTGCCACCACTGCCTGGCCAGCTCTTTGCCTCTTGGCCAGATACTTATCCTATACAGCCAAACACAACATCTACCTAGAGATAGAGCCCTGACTCAGGCTAGACATTCCCCACATCAATGAGCAAGGAAGAAAATCCCCCACCAACCAAAATGATGGAGGCAACGCCTCAGTGGAGAGTCCCCTCTCCATGGACTTCTTGGCCAACATGTGCAATGGCAAACATTAGCAAGCAAAGAATATGGATGGTAAAGCATCAGGCAGTTGGCCTCCTGTAGTGTTGCCCCGTCTCTAGAGAGATTGTTGGCACGTCATTTAAGAGAGCTCTATCAAGGCATTTGGTCGACCTACCCAGAGTCTTGTTATTGAAGAAAACTGACTCTCCCTTTCCCAGCAACCGTCAAATAAAGGCCAATAACTCCTCAGCTAGTGGTAGGATTTCATGCTCATCTTCCCAGCCAAACTCCATGCTGGGATTTTTATCTGGCTTGAGTTTGCTCAACGTTAGCTGTGTAGGGAGGTGAGGGCAGAGAGATGGTTATGAGAGGAGTTTGGGGGAGGTGAATATGATCAAAATTAATTGTTCAAAATCTCAAAGAATTAATAAAAGGATTATTTAAAAATCACTGCCCAGAGCTAGTGAAATCGCTCAGTGGGTAAAGGTGCTTGCCACTAAGCCTGAAGCCCGAGTTTGATTCCAGACTCACATGGTAGAAGACTGCGGCAAGTTGTCCTCTGACCTCCACCTGCATATTGGGGTGTGTGCATGAACACACACACACACACACACACACACACACACACACACACACACACAACTATGTAAAGGCAATTAAGAAAAATCACTGTACTGGGCCTGAAGAGATGGCTCAGTTGTTAAGAGTACTGGCTGCTCTTTCAGAGATCCTGGTATAATCCCCAGCAACCACACGGTAGCTCACAACTATCTGCAGTTCCAATTCCGGGGGACCTGACATTCTCACACAGAAACATGTGCAGGCAAAACACCAGTATAGCCAGGCAGTGGTGGCGCACGCTTTTAATCCCAGCACTTGGGAGGCAGAGGCAGGCGGATTTCTGAGTTTGAGGCCAGCCTGGTCTACAGAGTGAATTCCAGGACAGCCAGGGCTACACAGAGAAACCCTGTCTCGAAAAACAAAAACAAAACAAAACAAAACAAAAACCACCAGTATAAAATAAAAATAAACAGATTTTTAAAAAAGAAAAATGACTGTACCAAATCTTAACAAAATCAGACAGGATCCCTTGACAAGGGCCTATGTTTTTATGATAGCATGAGGCTCAAGCAGAGAGCAAGCGTCCATAAAAGAGACTGTGGGCAGGGCAGGGGCCCTGCATCTCTTCCTAGGTGATGCTCACTTGTTGATTCCAGACGAGGCTCTGCACCTCATGCTCCTGGTTTCTCTTGTACAAACTAAGCTTTCCATTGTGGGCCAGCCGGGCCTGCTACAACAGTTAACTCAATCTTGAGAGCCTAGCTTCTTCCACTGTAAACTGAACACAATGATTCCAGACGGGTTTCCATCTGGAGATCAGCACATAGATTCCAATAAAGTATAGAAGTCAAATCAAAGTGACCGGACACACAGCCATGCTGACCACTGCAAAACCCCATAGTAGAAGCTTTCTCAGGAGACTAAAGGGGTAGAGACTAGAGCCTCAGCAGCACACACTCAGCGGTGGCTAAACAATAAAGTCCCCAGGGAAGATAATAGCAGCTGTTGCTGACTTAGCATCAAGTAAGCTCACAGGCCACAGGAGTCAGAGCTGTGCAGACCCACCTGTGCAAATCCTGCAAGGTCCATCCATGCAGAAGCAGAGATCAAGAGAGTGGTCCCGCTTTACTCACAGTCAATGGGAGGTCACAGGTAACAGGATTAGCAGACATCACCTCTCCTGATGTCACATATGAGAGGATATTCCTGAAAGACTCTTAGCACAAAGGACATGCTCAGTACACACCAGTCATAGTCACAGGGACATAAATGACTGAACTGAGTGATCAATTATTCCATGCCACACCCCCCAATGAGGGTCACAAGAATGGCTTAAAAAAGTGGTTATCCTTGGAGCTGGAGAGATGGCTCAGAGGTTAAGAGCACATGCTGATCTTCTGGAAGAGCAATTGCCCAGCACCCAAATGCACATACCTGCACACAGACACATTCACACAATTAAAAACAACAAAAAAGTAAGGGGGCATACCCATCTTACAGATTATAAAATCAAGAATCAGAGTGGTACTGTAACTAGTCTAGAGCCACAGAGCTGGTGAGTGTGGGTTCCAGCCAAGACTCCCAAGGTAACTGTTACTAAGCCTTTCAGTGTCTCTTTGTACCTCTGTAGTGCAAAAGTCTGGGATGCTTGATAATGTAAGATGGTGTATCTGTTGTTCTTAAGCATGTATTTTCAAAGGGAGATAAAAATAAGGATGAAGGCCCCAAGAATTGATAGATCTCTAAGGCGCTCCACGAGTGGTCAAGATTTCAGCACCAAGAACAGCGGCTGTCTAGGTCGCAGCTCCCTCTGGTGGCAGGCAGAGAACAGAACGTGACATGGGCTGTTCAAAATTGGAGAACAGGCTAAAAGTAGGAAGGGGAAAGGGAAAGAGAGGAATGGTGGAGAAGGAGAAACAGACAATAGTTCTAGGTACAAGCATAAAGATGTCTAAACGTACCAAAAAGCTCACATTCATTAGAGACCTTTGTCGGGAGGCTCTTGTGCAAACCAAACTTGGGCTTACACCATTGGACAAAGCTTTATTCCCATTGTCCCCACCAGAGGACCAATGAGGGCCATAGACCCCTCATTGGTCCTCTATGATGGCCAGCTTTAATTATTGACTTGACACAACTTAGAATCATCTGAAAAGAGTCCCGAGAGAGGAATCATCTGCATTGAATTGCTCTGCATCGATTGTCTTAATTAAATTAATTGAGATGGAAGACCCACTATAGGTGGCACCATTCCCTAGGCAAGAGACCCTGAGATGTATAAGAATAGAAAAATGGAGCAGAGCACAAGCAAGCAAGCAAGCAAGCATTCACTCTCTGCCTTTGACTGTGAGTGTCGGGTAACCAGATGTCTCAAGCTCCTGTTGCTTGGCTAAACTCATTTTCCCTAAGTGGCTTTGTGTCTAATATCTTTACCCCAGCAACAGCAGCAAAACTATGACATCCTTTAAGTACACAGATCACTATGGTGACCCTGCCATGCTTGCTTCTCTTGTCCCATCTCCCTCCTGCCTATTTCTCCTTAGGTCCCTGTGCGTCAGCAAGCATCTCTAAAAACGCAGGTCTTCGTTCAAAACTACAACACTGTTACCCTCTAATAAGCAAAAATAGCTCCTTGCCATCAACCACCAGTCACTGACCTCTAGTGGATGGGCCAGCAAACCCTAACAGTCACAAGAAACAGTTTGGAACATTTACCTCATCTATACAAAATATTCCTGCCAAAAGAACAGGGCTGGGCCTCAATGTAATAAAACTCCCCTCTGCATATTACAAAAATCAGAAGACCGATGGGCGTGCTCATTATACTGCAGGAAGGCTGTGTCCAGAAGGCAGGGAACCCTCTGGGGCCAAAGACTTAGTGTCTGCAGCAGGTTCACTCCATGTACAGAAGGTTTGACTTTCTAACCAGTGGTGCAGAAACCATCTCACATCCACAGAAAGAAACACAAAGTCATTTGCATCTCTCGCACCACACAGAGAAAGTTGTATGAAGGAGATCACAGGCATAAATGCAAACCAGTAACTATGAGTCAACATTCCTAATCTCGGGGAGAGCGCATATTAGAATCATAGTAGAAACTAGTGGGAGGGCAGGTGTGGTCACGTGACATTTAAGGGGACAACAGGAGACCCTATGTGCCCTCCAGTCAACTGGAACTAGAATATGTGACCTTCAGCATTGAGGCTGGTGTGCTTTCCCACCCAGGATGTGCCATATAGCAGGACCTGAATCAGAGTTGTCTGACCCAACCCCGGCAGCAGTAACTTGCACATCATCCAAGACAAGATCCCAGGCAGATGTTGGGAGAAACACACTATGGTGGCCTTGCAAACCCACGTGTTTTAAAAAGTGACAAAGTAAGCTCCCATCATGCAAAAACAACTTACTTGGTAGTTCAGGATGTTAGAGATCTGACATCAGTGGACTTGTTGTTAATCCCAAAGATGGGAGGAGAAAGACCACCAACCCAAATCATCATGGTCAAATTAATTAAAGGAAGCAATTAATTAATTAAAGCAAGCTTCTTGATTTGTGTACACAGGCCGCCTCCCCCTAAGGCGGGATTGAGAGATCAGCACTGGATGTGAGGAAGACAAGGCTTTTATAGCTCAGGAGTACGAGGTTTCTAAATGGGGGGGTTGGTAGGCTAATAGGTGGGGTTATGGGAGCAGAACACATGTATTGCCAGTCAATTCCTCCTGAGATAAAGACATGGTTGAAAGGTGGGCATAGCACGGTAGTCATGATCATACCAAGGTAATCATAGGTGGTCACATAACTTTTTGAAACAAAGGTAGGTTTGCAAGATGGTTATAAATAACTTTTTGAAACAAAGACATGGTTGATATTCCCAGAACAGGCAGTACAGATTCATTTGTAGTTAAGGTTCCAGGTAGGGCATAGTCCAATCCTTGAGAAACAGTGGTTTAATCATAAACTGGAAGGAGCTTAGTTTGTCTTTACTGTAAGATAACTTTTCAGCCTAAGATGGAGGCAGGCTGGTTCTTCATAGTCCCAGATCCCAGTGTGGTATGTGCAGGTAATCCCCATCGGGGTCTTGTGAAGCTGGTTCTCCTCACCTTCCAGCTCCTCAAGGCTGCTTGCTCACCATGGCCTTGGCTCCTTCTCACCCTCCTGAAGCCAGCAATAGCTTGTTACAATTTTGGAGACTCTTCCTTCCTCTCTTACTCATACCAATTATGTCACTGTTGCTGGAATAAAATGCCATGACAGAAAGCAACTTAAGGAAGAAAGTGTTTGATTTGATTTGGCTCACGGATCCAGAGAGGAGCGTCCATCATAGCTGGGGAGGCGTGGCAACAGCGCATGAGGATGGCCTTGCAGGAAGCAGAGCGGCCACATTTCATCCATGCTCATGAAGCACACACACACATATACACACACTCAGAGAGAGAGAGAGAGAGAGAGAGAGAGAGAGAGAGAGAGAGAAACAGGGCAGACTATAAACCTCACAGTCTCTCCCTGGTGATGTACTTCCTCCAGCAAGGCTGGCTCCCCCTCCTGAAGGGTCCATAGCTTTCCCAAACAGCGCCAATGGGTACCACATGTCCCAATACATGAGCCTTTGGTTGCATTTCTCCTTCAGACTGCAGCAGCCACTCATCAGCATCCTATGAGACTGGACTTTGTTGTCCTTACTTGACATAGGGGCTTCTGGAAGTGAAAACTATTGGGAAAAGTATTGGCTCAGGACCTCAAGACCAAGTTCTCAGCACCAAGGAGATGTGCTTGCCCCTGAGGGACAGAGGGCACAGGAGATAGCGGATGAGGGAGAAGGGCAAGGGAACAAGGGAAGGGGGCCAGGGGTATGTGTCTGAAAGGACAAAGGACTGCCTCTGGATAAAGGGGAGGCAGGTGTGGCCCATAGAAAAAATGCCCATTTATAGAGATAAAGGGGGCCTGTGTTAGGATGAGGTGTTTAATTTTAATTGGGCATGTTAATTAAATGAACCAAAGGAGGTTTTTGATTGCTGGACTTCAATATTTTGATAGCTGGACCTCAGTAGTCAGCCTCCGGAGGAGGAAATGGCCAAATAAGGGAACGGACCTTGGTGGCTGGCTTTAGGAATGTTATCTAATGGTTTCTAGCAAGGCAGAGGGAATGGGGGAGAACGACATAGACTACCAGAGTCATGCTCACCACATTCAAGCTGGTCTTGAGTCCCTTCAAGAATTATTCCCTGATAGCCCATGAATAGCAGAGAAAAGAGACAATCTCAGGTTAGGCAGACTCATTCCTCAGGTACATAGGCCTCCATATGTGTTGAGCTATCCCTGATGTCAGAATTCACCGCATGCTTCAGTTCAGGACTGTTTTCACCTGCAGAACAGACAGCAGTGGTTTAGGGAACCAGTGAAGCATGTCGGCACTCCCAGACATGAAGAATGAGGAACTGAGTTCAGATCCCAGCATCCATGTAAAATCTGGGTATGATGGTGAGAATCTGTAACCTCAACACTGGGAGGCAGAGACAGGAGGCCCCCTGGAGCAACTTTTCAGTCATCTTAGCCAATCAGAGAGCTCCAGGTTCAGTGAGAGATGGTATTTCCAAACATAAGGTAGACCGTGATATAGGAAGTTAATCAGCATCATCCACACATATGTATACACACATGCACACAGACACGTACATACACCACACACAAAAATAAAATACAGTATAGCATTCTAGCTTACGACAATCCAAATATATGCTAATTGGATGCTTATGTTGAGAAATTAAGGAAGGAAAATGTTACATATTTGTTTTTGAGACTAAACCATTGTTTCTGTAACAGCATAAGTGTTGTCTGTTTACTGAAAAACAATGCAATTCACAGCATATCTGAACCAAAATGTTTCAGGTGGTGTTTGCTGCATGGGGTGTCAGTCTTCACAGTGCAAAGTGCTATTGCTATGTGTTCAGATCCAAGACTGCGGTGATGTCACCTGAAGTAACATGAGTGAGCACTGCCAGAAATACCTCAGATTTTTTATGTTTGAGTGTGGTACTAGACATTCAGAAACCTTTACCATTGCCAAAATGTTTGCAGCACCACATGTGTGGTCATGACACACAATTTAAGAAGCTGTGTTTGGGCTGGAGAGATGGCACAGCAGTTGACAGCACTGCCTGCTCTTCTAGTGGGCTCAGGTCTCATGCCTAGAGCCCCCCGGTGGTCCATCTCCCATTAGCTAACATTTGTCATGCAAAGGACGCTGGGAAATGTAGTCCACCTGTGAGTCCTGAAGTGTGGCAGTGGCCACACAAGTTAGTAAAGGGCTACCCACTTCTGCGTGGAAAGGTCTGACCTATTGTGGAATCTAGAGGACAGAATAGAGATGGATCTGCGCTTGCTCAAAGAACAGCTTGTTTTCAGGTCACATTTGCTGAAGGGCAAGTGACAGAACAGGCCAGTCAGAGTCACACTTCTAGCCCCACCAAAGCCCAGAAAACCTCAAACCATAGAACACCTGCTGGCCAGGGAGGCCCTACAAAGGTGGCTCAAAGAACTGCCCTCCCACCAATTGTGAAGTCACCAGTCCTAATCGGCTGAAAGATAGGGACTTCACTCATTTGGATTCCATGTCCCTAGCAACTCATGGCTTCTCTATTATCACACTTTAATTTATGGAGACCAAAGAGACTAAACACCTGCCCCAGCTCACCATGCAGAACCCCAGATTCGATTCTGAACCTGCCAACCTTGACCCCCTCCATCGCTGTGTCTGTAAAAGCCAGTTTCACTTCCTTAAAATGGACTCAAAAGTTTCAAGTCCAGCCACCCTGAGGCTAGAGGTCTGCGTAGGAGGGAGTGTTATCCTGGAAGGCTTCCCTCTGTGCAGACACCTGCGGTCTCTAAGTCTTGGGCTGCAAGGGACGAGAGCTGCACCGTACACTCCAGCCGACAGGGGGCGCCTACCACGCCAGGCTCGTGCCCGACCCGTGGGCTGGCTGCGCTCGCGCACTCCCGCCGACAGGCGGCGCCGCGGGTCCCGGACCCGGAAGTGGGCTGCTCCACCCCGGACCCGCTGCCCGGGCAGCGTCCCACCCTCCCAGCCATGGGGCCGCTGCGCTGGCTGCCGCTGCTCAGCCAGCTGTTGCTGCTGTGGACGCTGGCGGCCCGGCCCGCCGGCCCTATCCGGGCCTTCGTGGTACCCCACAGTCACATGGACGTGGGCTGGGTCTACACGGTCCAGGTAAGTGTGGGGCGTTCCTGAGCTCCTTGCACAGTAGCTTCCTCCTGCGGGGTGCACCCGACCCAGCCGGAGAGAGGGGCGGCCTGGGCTGCAGTCCCCAACCTGACCCTGCTGTCTGAGCTTCAGCCTCGGGCTAGCCACTTCCTGCCTCGGAGTCCTGGTGTCATATCTTATGAAATGGTCCCTGCAAAAGTTAAGGCAGGGGAGTGTGTCCCCAAAGTGTGGACTGACTGGTAAACAATTTCGGGAATAATCCTGGAGTGGCGTAGGGTGGGGTTGGTTTCCAAGCAGGTGGATGTCAGCTGACTACAGGGAACTGGGCTGGCCCTCTGTGGTGCTGACTTGAGGGCTAGTCAATTAAGCTTCCTCTTCACAATCCTACGGGGCCAGAACAGCTTGGTATTGGGCCTGTAACCTCATGGTTCTTTCTGTTCAACAGCTTGGACAGAGGGGGCAGGAAGAGGCTTTCTGTCCACTGGCTCAGGTTCCTCATCTGTAGATCTCTCTAGAGTGGTGATCCCTACCACATACCGCAGGCCTGAGTACACTGGAGGTGTTAAGCACCAGGGTACTTGGTTTCTGGAACTTCTCTTTGGTCCTTTGGACTCACCACCACCCTTGGGGCTGTTGTGATGGCTTCTGCCTTCCCAGGAAAGCATGCGGGCCTATGCAGCCAATGTCTACACCACCGTGGTGGCGGAACTGGTCCGTGGGGAACAGCGCCGCTTCATCGCTGTGGAGCAGGAGTTCTTCCGGCTGTGGTGGGACGGTGTGGCCTCTGAGCAGCAGAAACAGCAGGTAAGGCAGGGACAGGAGAGTCAGGACATGGGTCCCTAGGTATCCCAAGTGTTATAGGAAAGTTCCAGGAGGACACTGGGTAGGGAGTTCCAGATGTGCTCAGGGCCATGCCAGCTGTTAAAAACAAAACAAAACAAACAAACAAAAAAACCACTAGGCTTGTGGTCAGGGCCACTGCCCACAGGCAGGGTGATGTTATCTTTCTGCCTGTTCTTGCTGGGGGACCAGACATCCCCCTATGCCAAACTTCCTCCCAAGAGGCACCAGGAGTTGGTGCTTAATTAACACCCAGATGAACTTTGTCCCCTCCCTTATCTGCACACACTGCCCCTGGCTGGCCGTGTTTGGGATCCCTGTGGCTCAGTGGCAGCTTAGAGTCACACAGTACAGAGAATGTGGGCAGGTTGATGCCTGATCCTGCCACTGGCATCTATAAGCCACGACTTTCTCTTCTGTAAGACAAGATAGCCGGCTCCCCCCTCAGACAGCTCATGCCAAGGATTCTGAGGAAACACCTGGAGCTTGCCATTTGCATGCACCAGCTGTGGGGGATTGTTGCATAGACTTATACATGTGCTCTGGCAACTACCTCAAGGGTTTACAGTTTATGAATAAACAGGCATGGTTTTGAAGCAGGGCTGTCTGCCTCTTCCAATGGGGTCTGTCTCCAACTCTTTGTGAGGGGTGTGGCTTCTGCATGAAGCCCTAGGTAGGAATCTACTAGTGCAGTTCCCTGGAAGCCAGGATTTTGTCTGCTGGGAATCCCCAGTAGCTAGACACCTCCCCATATGTAATCGGTGCTTTGGGGGTAAGCCACCTATAGATTCCGCCCTCAGCACACAATCTAAAAGCAACATACAAACTGCCCCCACTTTTCTCTGCCTATCCTGGATTCATTTATCTAACATACATTCACTAGAAAGACCACATTAAACCCCAGATAACAAGGCCTGTTTTCCTCTAAATTGTCAAGCCCCCAAAAAAGACAGGACAAGGAGTTGTTCCCTGAATTAAAGGAACTGAGTGGAAGATGACCATTTACTGGGACTCATGGTCCCAGGGTGAATGGTGTGCCAGGAGAGGGACTGGTGGAGCAGTCGGGGAGGTTCACAGAAAGCCCGGGTTACACAGTAGAGTCTTGGCATTGTTTCCCGGTCATGGTGGTAAGACTAGGCTTAACATCATCCTCGTTCCTCTGGAGCACACAAAAGTGCTCAGAGTAAAGCCGGCTGCAGCCAATTCACCGTAAGGGCTTCAGACAAAATAGAGTGGGGGGGTTCACTCAAAAGAACCCAAAATTATGGTCCATGAGTGGATCTGGGGAGGGGTATGAGGAAGCACTCTATTCTGTTCTTGCAGCTTTTATTTTTAAAAGTTATTTGAAAATTAAAAATACATTTACAGATTCAGGCATAGATCCAGGTCTCTGATAGCTGCCATGATTATGTGCTTCTGAGGACATGGTATGAACCAGGACAGTGTTCTGCTTTTGTGGAGTGAGCCCTGGGAAGTGCTGCAGGCTTGGGATCTATGACCTGGCTGTCTTCTTCTGCCCGCCTGCGACCAGGTCCGCCAACTCCTGGATGAAGGACGCCTGGAGTTTGTTCTCGGAGGCCAGGTCATGCATGATGAGGCTGTGACCCACCTGGATGACCAGATCCTACAGCTCACAGGTTTGGACGCTGCACTCACTTCTTTTTATTTGTTTTTGTTTTTTTTTTTTTTCAAGACAGGGTTTCTCTGTATAGCCCTGGCTGTTCTGGAACTCACTCTGTAGACCAGGCTGGCCTCAAACTCAGAAATCCGCCTGCCTCTGCCTCCCAAGTGCTGGGATTAAAGGCGTGCACCACCACTGCCTGGCTGCACTCTCTTCTTTATCATTGCTGATAAGTAGCTGAGAAGAACAGCCAAACTGTTGGCTTGGCCTATAGTTTCTAAGGGTTCAGCCTACAGCCCCTGACTCTGTTGACAGTGGGCCTGTGGTGAGGCCAAACAGCAGCTGAACCATGTGGAAACAAGTGATCTTCTAGGTCTACAGGGATTTGAGTAGCGGGTTAAGAACCGGGTCCAGAGTCAGGAGTTCAGGACCATCATGGTCCCATGGCCCCATAGCCTTGTGTGAGAGATGTACCACCCAACTCCAGCTTCTTCATTGAGAGAGTAGTTTGACATTCTTGAGAGAATTAAGTTGGGATAATTTATAGGAAGTACTTTAAGTAGAACGTATGGTTCCCTAAGAAATACCCAGTAAATGTTATCTGCCTTCACCACCACCATCACCACTCTTGATCTTTACCACCACTGCTGACCATCACTGCTACCGCAGCACTGTGTACCCTCTCCCTACCCTCACCTCCAGCTGCATTAACGTACTTTGCTCGCACAGCCCTCATGGAGGCTGAGGATGCCCTGGCAGTCCTGGTGTCATATCACACGTGTGAAAACTGAGACCCAGGCAACTGGAGAGACGCTGAGTGGCTAAGGACAGTTGCTGATCTTGTAGAGGATCTGGGTGCAGCCCCTAGAGCCCACATCAGGAAGCTCAGGACTGTCTGTAACTCCAGCTGCAGGGCACCCAACGTCCTCCTCTGGTCTCTGTGGGCACCCGCACTCACATACACCTATCCACCTACATACACATATTTTTAAAAAATAAATCTTAAAAATAGAGTTGTAAAAACTGAGACCCAGCAAGGGAAGCGACTCCACCTAGGTCCAATAGCCAGTATTAGAATCAGGGCCCATGACTGAGCAACAAGTCCCATGATCTCTGCATCCCGGCAGTGGCCCAGCTTACTGGTCAATCACAGAGCATAACATAACACACTGCTGTTGGCCATGTAGCCTCTTGCTCTCTCTGCTCTGCTTCCCGCACATCCCAGCCTGCCCTGCTGGCAGAATGATGCCAGGCAATCGCCCCTACCTGACCTTTATCTCCTCTGCACACTGAGTGCCTTTCTCCTGTAGCCCTGAACCCAGTCACTGTTCCTTTGTGATGGCTTCTGAAAGATGGTCAATAGACAAATGGCTGGATGAGTCTGACCCAGAATGCTTCGCTCTTTAACAAGCTACCCACAAACTTAGTAGCATCCAACAGCAAACGTTTAGTATGCCCACTTTCTGGATGGGGACCTCAGAGTCCCTTGGAGTGACCCTCAGGGTGTCAGGCCTGGCTGTATAATCTGAGGCAGAAATATTCACCTCCAAGCTCATTCACCTAGTCCTGAGGGAACTGAGCCAGACACGTAAGGACTAGTACTTTGGGATTCCTCTTACAGGAGGTCCCTAGAGCCACCAGGTCCATAGAGACAGGTAGAATGATGTTGCTGGGGGCCGGGAAGCCATGTTTCAGTTTTGCAGATTGAAAGTTCAGGAACTGAATGGTGGTATGTGGAATGTAGTAAACTCCAAGAACTGTACATCTAGAGACTGGTGGTAAATTCCTTGGTTATTAAGAGTTAATATAGAACCGTCCTCTGCAGCCCTCAGGACCTACCCAGCCTCACAATGAAGCCTCACAGGGTACCCAGAGAGGAGGGTGAGAGTGATGGAAGAGGCCACCCTGGTGGTGAGCCCCTCTAGGTGACTCCTGTCTTTGCAGAAGGACATGGCTTTCTCTATGAAACGTTTGGAGTCCGGCCACAGTTCTCCTGGCATGTGGATCCCTTTGGTGCATCGGCGACGACCCCTACTCTATTTGCCCTGGCAGGCTTCAATGCCCACCTCATCTCCCGGATTGACTACACCCTCAAGGATGCCATGCAGGAAGCTCAGGTGTGCCCCACTCCATATCTACTGTCACTTCCTGCTGCCTTCCTGCCCTTCACTGGGTTTTGTGGCAACTGCCTGACCCTGGTCTGACCCCTGTAGTTGCCTCCAAGAGTGGCCTCCTGCCCCCAGGCCTTTCCACACCTTAGCTGGGCCTGGGCCTGGGCTGGCTCCTTCCTAGAGCTGTTCATGAAGATCAGAGTTGAGCTGCACTCTGGAAACACAGATGAAAGCTAGAGGGACAGGGAGGCTGTGTTGAGCTGGGGACATCACACACAAGCAGCCGTAATGGGTCGATTGTGGTAGGATGGACTGGTCCTGTGCCAGCTGCCTTCACCCAGCGTCTCTATCCGTGATGAAGCTGCATTGGAGGTGAGGTGTCAGGGACACCTGGGCCTTGTGCAGCAGACCTGTGCTCGCACAGCGCTAGAGGCTGTGGGGGTTGAGGGGCTGAGGGTCTGCCTAGCCTCTCTCTTTGGCATGCCAAGGGCCATTTCCTCCTCCTGTCTCCACTGTGGTGTGCTTATGGCTACATCTCCCATCCCATAGTTCCTTCAAACCATGTTTCTTCTCTCTTTACCCCTGCTCCTTCCCTCCCCTCCCCTCTTCTTCACTGCCTTCCCCTCCTCATCTGTCCTCTCTGTTCTCTCTTTTCTCTGGTCTGTTCTGTTCTAGTAGCACTAGGGATTGCAGCCAGGGCCACCTTGCAATGCTCGGCAAACACTGCCACTGGGCTGTACCCTCTTCCTTTACATATGGACACAGTCCTTCTGTGTTAAGATCCACCTGCTTTTTAAGATTTATTTTACTTTTAATGACATGTGAGTATATCTGTGTGTGGATTATGTGGAAGAAGTCCAAAGGGTCAGATGCTCTGGAACTGGAGTTACAGGCAGTTGTGACTGACTGACATGGCTACTGGGAACCAAACTCTGGTCGCCTGGAAGAGCGGTAAATGTTGGTCACAAGAGAGCCATCTCTATAGCGCCGGTTAGGATCCTTCTCCATGGTTGGCTTGTCATAGCCACTCTGCATGGAGTGCCACTGTGCTTACAGTGAGCATGTCTTTGTGCAAGGCACAGTTATAGTTACCCTGCCTTGCAGAAGGGGAGAGCAGGGCTCCAGAGGGGAAGTTGTCCCATGCAAGATTGCCCAGGGAGCAGTGGTAGAACTGGCCAACAAAAGCTACACACAGGTCCCCTGGGCTGCAGAAAAGCATTTCGTTGTCACTGGCAAAGTACGGGCTGCTGCTCCTGAGCCTGAGCTCATGCATGCACTTGGCTAAATTCACCATAGGATGGCCCTAGAGTACTGGGTATGGCTTCTTCCTGGGTTTTTTTGTTTTGTTTTGTTTTGTTTTTTAATTTTTTTAAAAGATTTTATTTATTATATATATGCATGTGAGTACACTGTCTCTGTCTTCAGACACACCAGAAGAGGGCATCCCATTACAGATGGTTGTGAGCCACCATGTGGTTGCTGGGAATTGAACTCAGGACCTCTGGAAGAGCACTTAATGCTCTTAATGGCTGAGCTATCTCTCCAGCCCCCTTCTTACTGTTTTTTTCTCAGAAACTAGGTGGTAGATTGGTCTAGGAACTTGTACAGGGCCCCCAAGGCAGTGCTGGGCAGAACTGGCTCTGGAGCCCCAAGCCTGTCTTAGGCTGTGTGAGACTAGGCTGCATGGAATGAACTCTCCATGGGTATTCAAGCTGATCAGAATGAGCTGCTCTGAGGTCTGGCAGGCGTGTTGGGGGCTTTACATCTCCAGAAGGCTGATCTTACCACTGCATGTAGGCTGATCTCACAGCAACATGTGGCCCTGGTAGCACCTGGCTTGGGGGAATCTTACAGAGAAGGTGACACGAAGAGCCCTTGTCTCTGAGCCTTTGAAAGAGGCTGAAGGTGTGTGCAAGCCTTGGACTTGCAAAGGGGCTGAGGAAAGAGAACCAGGGTACCAGCAAACACTCTCCTTGCCTTACCCCATGCTCCTTGGTCCACAGGAGCTGCAGTTCGTGTGGCATGGGTCCCCATCCCTGTCAGAGCAGCAGGAAATCTTCACTCATGTCATGGACCAGTATAGCTACTGCACCCCCTCACATATCCCCTTCTCTAACAGGTAGGTGCCCCTGCCTGCAGCTGCCCTGCTTGTCTGTGACATCACCTGCTCCTGGCAACAGCTGTACAGGCCCTGGACCCTGTGGATCAGAGGCAGCATTTTGACAGTCGTTTCCCACATCTACTCATGAGGTTTCCATGTGCAAGCCTCCTGAGCGTGGGGGTGCTCATAGAACCCCAGTCTACTACTCCAAAAGCCAGGGCGGTTGACATCTCAGAAAACAGAGATAGCTCTGAAGTATTGTCCCCAACATTGTCCTCTGGCTTCCATATGCACGCACACACAGGTGCACGCACACACAGGTGCACGCACGCACAGGCGCATGCACACACAGGTGCACCCACACATATGCAGGATGCCGGGGTTTTTATATGTAGTGATTTATTTTTATGCATCAATTTATGTGCACCATGTGTGTGCAGCGCCCACAGAGGCCAGAAGATGGTGTTGCATCCCCTCTGGAACTAGAGTTAAGAGGCAGTTGTGAGCTTCACAATGTGAGTGCTGGAAGCCAAACCCGAATCCTCTGTAAGAAGTGCTCTCAACTACTGAGCCCCTCTCCTGCCCCAAGGAGGAGGTTTTGATGTAGCCCTCACAAGGACATTGCACTTTGACTTTGATGGGACCCTGCCTGCTCCGGGCCTCAGCTGTCCTCATCTACAAAATGAGAAATGTGAGCCAGCCGATACTCGGGAACCCTGGCACTGTGCCTCCCTTTTCAGACTTCCCTCCGTAATCCCTCGGATCCTCTTCACCCTCCCGCTTCAGGGGGATTGCCCCTTGCCCCAGTGACCAGCTGTCTTCCTGCCTCTGTCTACCTGGCCTGGAGGAGAGAGCTGAGTTACAGGCACCGGCCATAGATGGGCAGGGATTTCTCAGCTGTGAGGACAGTTGTCTCCTCATGTGTCTGGCTGGCCTGGCTTTGCTGTGGAGTCAGCTGGAAAGTCAGTTGTTAGCTAAACCTGTACGCCAAAGTCCTCATCCCGTCAGGGATTACCATGCACAGGTGTCAGAGATGGAAAGGGGCGGGGTCACAGCACAGAAGTACCACACTGCCTCAGAAACAGCTGTCCTGTGGTGAGGAGGTCCCCACAGGCTGACAACAGACAGCCTGTGCTCTGAAGTCTCGCAGGCCTGGGTTCAAGTCCTAGCTCTGCCCGGCGCATCTGTGAGTCTGCGTGTGAGGGGCTCTGGGAATGGAGAGCAAGCAGACGAGAGGCAGTAACAACACTTGGAGTGCCAGGCTGCTCTGCTAGGCACTGTCTAGCCTTTAGATTGTTGTCTCTATTGCACTTCCCACTGACTTACTGTTTATCAAGGAGAGACAGGGCTTGGCAAAGGTGGCCTAGCCATGGCAGCAGGTGACCCAGGATCTCATAACTGCCACCCAGTGCAGCATGGCATGAACAGTGATGGCACTTCCTGGGGCTCTTCAGACCATGGAGGCCAGGAGACCTGTTAAGGAGTGACCCTGTTGCTATAGAAACCTCTGATGTTTGCTCATCACAGATTTGGGGGTGGGCCTTGAGAAAGGATTTTTTTTTTTTTTTTTTTAATTGTTTGGTCGGGTGGTTCTGGTTTCGTTTGGGCTTTTTTTTTTCTTCAGATTTTTTTTATGTGTATGGATGTTTTTCCTGCATGTACATATGTGTACTAGAACCTACAGAGGACATTGGATCCACTGGAATTGGAGTTACAGGCATTTGTGAGTCTTCACATAGGTGCTGGGAACCGAACTCAGGTCCTTCCTCTGCAGGAGACGGCTCAGGACTCCTAAGCTATGTCTTGAGCCCCTGGTTTTGTTTTTCCTGATGCAGTTTCTCTCTGTAGCCCAGGCTGGCCTTGAACTTGTGTGAGGCTTCCTGTTTCAGCCTGGGGAGCACTAGGGTCACAGATGTGGGCCATCACTCTCAGCTTTGATTTTTATTTAATTGCATTACTTTTTAAAATCTAAACTACTGGTATTTGGGGCAGTTTTCTACCCAAGATGAATTTCACCCCAGCCTCAACCAAGCAAGGAGGTGACAAACCATACGTAGCCTTAAGCCTCTTCATCGGGTCTCTTCTGCTCAGCCTCTGTCCTCTGTCCTCCCTCAGGTCTGGATTTTACTGGAATGGTGTGGCCGTCTTCCCAGAGCCACCCCCAGATGGTGTGTATCCTAACATGAGTGAGCCTGTCACTGCAGCCAACATCCACCTCTACGCTGAGGCTCTGGTGGCCAACATTAAACAGAGGGCTGCGTGGTTCCGGACTCCCCACGTCCTCTGGCCCTGGGTATGGCTTGCTCCACTTGGGTGTCCTCAATACTGCCAGGGCCTCCCATGCAGCATATAGCAGGGACAGCCTGCATGTGAGGCAGGCTCTAATCTAGCCCATCTCTACCCAGCTCTCAATGCTTCATCCATCCCTGCAGACCCCGGGGCCTCACCCACTCTTCTCCCCTCCCCCTGCCCCGCCTCCAGGCTGAGGGATAGCTTCCCAGCCATACCAGCCTCCATCCCCACCACTCACATTGTCTGGGACTGAAAGCCAGGCTAACCTGCTCAGCTCCACATGCATCGGGTCCCTGTCAGTGCAATGGATCTATAGCGCTCTCTGCCCTGAGGCTCATGAGAGGGGCATTCCTAGGGGAGAGCCCCACACCCTATCACTATTATTAAGCTGACTGCTCTGCTGGGTATTTGTCTCATCCGGCTAATTGGTACCACTACACCCAGGAGCAAGGTATTTCTGGAATCCATTTTGGGGCAGGGATCTGGGGCTCAGAGATGTTATGGAATTGTCCTGAGGCCACACAGCTACTTAGCTGTGCAAATAGAAAGGGATGGCATTCTGTTAGGACCTGGACAGGTGACCCACAGCCTGCCTCCCTGGTCCTGCATGTGGTCAGGATGTGTGTGAATCAGGACTATGTAATAATCATTATCACAGTTAATCCTAGTGATGGGTACTTATGAGAAACCTGACAGCTACAGGAGTCTTTCTGGTCTCCTTGTTGGCCAAGGAGAGTGGATGGGCTGCTGGGGGTGTCAGTGATAAGCCCTCTTGCCTGGGCGAGGGCTCTGAAGGTTCCCAGAGGTTCAGACCGCTGCTCTGTGTCCTACAGGGATGTGACAAGCAGTTCTTCAATGCCTCAGTGCAGTTTGACAACATGGACCCCCTGCTGGAGTACATCAACAGCCGCAGGGCCCAGTTTGGCATCTCAGTGCAGTATGCCACACTGAATGACTACTTCCAAGCCCTGCACGCCTCCAATGTGACCTGGGGCAGCCGCGACCACCATGACTTCCTTCCCTATTCTTCGGGTATGAGCCTGGGGGTGGGGGGAGCAATCAGTATCAGGGATACAGACCTACCTCCAGCTCAGTATAAGTTCAGGGGTGAGGAGTACCAGGCTGCTTCCCTCCCACTCTTCCCACCTAGACAGCTGTTTCCCACGGCCACACCTGTGCAGTCATGAGTGTGGCCCATGACTCCTGGGAGTGCCCTCCACTCATTCTGCATACCCTTCCCCTGGGCAGCCCCTCCCCACAACAAGGGTGGGCAGTCCAGTGCCTGGTGTGTGTTCTAGCAGCCACCCTTTCTTCCAGAGCCACGGCAGGTCTGGACCGGCTTCTACACATCCCGGAGCACCCTCAAAGGTCTAGCAAGACAAGCCAGTGCCTTGCTATATGCTGGGGAGTCTATGTTCACACGCTACATGTGGCCAGACCCCAGTGGGACTCTGGACCCTACCTGGGCCCTGCAGCAGCTCCAAGGGCTTCGCTGGGCTGTGTCTGAGGTAAAGTCCCTATATGACCTTAGTGTGACTGGGTCCTCTCGTGGTGTGTGTTTCTCCATGATTAGAGGCTCCACCATCTAGAAGAGGAAACTGAGGTCCTCTCTGGTCACAAGACTGGTGCAGTGTGAAACCAGGCCAGGACCTTAGGTCTCAATGCATCCACCCATTGGGTGGCTTCCTTCACACCTGATTTGACAAAGAATAGAGAACGGCGTCAGTGCCCTTCCTGGATCCAAATCTCAGCTCTGATAGCCTTAGGCTCACGATTTTTCCTCTCTGGGCCCCATTTCCTTCACTGTACGTTCACCCCACAGCATGGTGTGGCAACGGAATGGCATGGTGGTCATCTCCGCCCACCTCCCTCCTCTGTATCCATGGGGAAATGGAGACACAAGAAGTCTTTTAGAGAGGCAGAGAGACTTTCAGTGTGGAACAGAGCAGTGGAATGTGTGGCTTCGGCCAGGGAAGCATGGTCTCCTGCTCCGTGAAGACAGTCCACCTCTCCCTGGTACAGTCAAGCCTCACAGCCCACACAGAGCCCCAGGAGGAGCCAGTGCACACCCAGGAGGCTGGTGATGGAGGGGAAGCTGGGACGTTGCTAGAAGGAGGACTCAGGCGGGGCATTCCTATGACATCAGGGGAGGCCAGGCCAGGACTTTAGCCTGTTTCCCTTCTGTAAGCTGAGAGGGATGCTTGCCTTCACCCCTGATGTTCTGGAAGCAGATGCCTCCCAGGACCAAGTTTGACACCCTTCTTCCTTGACTCTGGCGGTGACAGGTCCAGCACCACGATGCCATCACAGGCACTGAATCCCCCAAGGTGGCAAACATGTACATGGAACATCTCAGAATGGGGATGCTGGGTGTACACAAGCTGATGGCCTCCATTGCCCTGGACAGGCCCCCAGTGCCTGGCACAGGTAAGCCAGGCCCCTGCAGGGAGGCAGAGTGATAGCACATACTTATAATCCCAGCATTAGGGGGGCAGAGGCAGGTGGATTTCTATAAGTTCAAAGCTACCTTAGTCTACGTTGTAAGTTCCAGGACAGCCAGAACTATACTTAACAGTGAAATCCTGACTCAAAAAAATAAAAAAAGGAGTCTGGGACAGAGGTGGAGACCAGAGCCTCACATGAGCCCGAAGCCCTGTGATCCCAATACCACGGTGTGGTCTTACCAGCTGGTTCAGTTCTTCGGACCTGGTTCTTCATCCTGGAATCCAGGATAGACTGGTAGCACAGTTGGACTGAGCAAGAACCACTGATGAGCTCTGAGTGTTTGCTGAGTCTAGAATGCTCCTGTGGCATTTAATGCCTTGCATAGCCCACAACAAGGAGGCTTTTGAACCAAGGGACCTGAGACTCTGAGAGATCACAGCTCAGCACAGGCTCAGGCTCCCCAGCAAGGGAGGGTAAGAGCCAGACCTTGAACCTGCCACCCTGTGCTGCCTGCTATAGTCTCTGGCCCAGGCCTGCCTGGTCCAGCTTTTCCTCTCAAATCCAGGCAGCTGTGGCCCAGCTTCTATGTCCATCAAGTGCCACACATGTAGAGTGACCATCATACAACGCGGATGTTAAAACCAGGGAGATCAGAGGCAGCCAGGGACAAGGCCCCAGGTCCCCGAGCTCTGCCTTGTTCCTCTTGTGCTTTTTGCTGGCCCTGTCTAGCTTCTCTGGTCTTCTTCACTTCCATGACAGGGTCTGGGCTGTGTCACCCACCTGCACTGTCCTTCTAGCTCTCTCTGTGTGTGACCCAATCCAGCCTATAGGTTCCACCCAGGGCTGGCACACACCAACCCTTGCCCAGGGAGCACAAGTCTGATAGGAGTAACAGTTGCAGAAAGAGAAGAACCTGGCTTGTGACATCAGTGCTGGGTAGGGCAGTAAGGTGACCTGTGCCTTCCCATGAGCACACAGGTAGGCTTCCTCCCTGCTGGAGGAAGAACCAAACAGTGAATTGGGTAGAAGGGACAACTAGGCCCGAGGAGGGAGGCTGGAGAGCAAGCAGTGCGTTCAGGGGTCTAGACATCACAGATGGAACAGAAAGGACACCAGACACCGTCATAAAAGCCTCTAGTGCTAGTCGGGGCACTCAAAGCCTTGGATCCAGGTCACACCCCTTCCACATCTACCCTAGGGGCTCTGGAAGGCCTTACTGACCTCATTTCCCCTCCTATCCAGGAGCCCCCAAAGGCATCAGGGGTCCTCAAGTGACACCTGTTCTCTCTGTAGACACAAGGCCTGTGGGATACTCTGCCTCTGTGTACAACCCGCTGGCCTGGAAGATCACCACCATTATCACCCTGACTGTGGCTTTCCCCAGTGTCAGCATCACCGATGAGTTGGGCCACCCAGTGTCAGCACAGGTATGGGCGAGAAGTCCTGCTGGAGAGCATTTGCCGTCTGTCACTTGGTAACCTTGCTCCACTACACCTATGTAAAGGCCCTGAGCGTCTTAAAGATGCACTGTAACAAAGGTGCCAAGGTCGGGCTGAGCTCTTGGCTGCCCCCTCTGCACTCCGAGACATTCAGTATGAGTCACATAGTCTCCTGTTGTGCACCCCACCCCCACCCCCTTACACCACTGGCAGGATGGGGAAGGGCAAAACATAGAGAGGAGAAATGAGTGGAAGGCAAGGACCCAGAGACAGCATACTCAGAGCTGGGGAGTATCTTGGAGAGCAAACCAAAGCCTGTAAAGATGTCATGGGAATCCGCAGGAGGCAGAAGGCCGCCACTCATTGTGTGTGGCCAGAGTTATGAGGTGACTGAGGAAACTTCCTTTCCATGCTGCTGGCTTGTAGATTCAGAACTCTACAAAGGACCCTTCTGCGTACGACCTGCTCATCCTGACCACCATTCCAGGCCTCAGCTACCGGCACTACAGAGTCAGGCGCACCCGCGGGGACCAGGCAGGCACCAGGGAGCTGGTCGTTCCCAGGGCCAACACCCTCAAGTTTAGTCTCAGACTGAGGAACCAGACCAGCCAGGAAGGCAAGCTCCTGGTGCCTGTGACGAATGACTGCTATACTTTGCTGTTTGACCAGGACACCAACATGTTACATAGCATTCAGGATAGGTAAGGTGAGACCAGTGCTGCCTCCGAAGTGTGCCTAGGGCCTGGATACATGGACAGCGTCCTGTGACCCGTTCTGTGCTCACCTTCCCGAGGGAAGGACCAGGTGATAGCAAGACCCCCTCCTGGTCTTGTGTCCTTAGGAGGGGGAGCCTGGGCCACTGCAAAGAGGCTGCTTCAACTGCCTCTTCTCAGAGTCCTGACCTTCAGACAAAGGGAAGACTAAAGGGCTCCAAGTGGAAGGTGCTCATGTGGTCTGCTTCTCTAAGTACAAAAACAGCTGTTCAGGAAATGCCTACACTGTTTAAAACAGAAAGGGCCTTTAACTACTCTGTTCCCGCCAGCAGCCCTCTCCTGTTCATCTATACACTGAAGCAGCCAGCCACTGCCCTACGTATCTGTGTGTTCATAGCCACCCATGGGTCCGCCCATCCACCCACTCACTCACATTCCTGGGGATAAAGAGACCTTCGGGGCATGAAGGATCTCTGGCATGTAACACAGGCATGACTTGGGTCAGCATGATGAAACTCCACTCTTGTGCCAGTGTGGCTGCAGAAGAGCAGTCTGGGGACAGTGCTCCCTGATGACAGCCTGTGTGCAGCCTCCATCTTGTGACGTCACCTGACTGTTCCTGGCTATGTGTGCGACCAGAGGTTTTCCCTGAGGCTTCTGGTAACTTCCTCAGTCTCCTCTAGGACATTTTCTTCTCTCCCTATCCCCAGCCACACCCAGTCCTGTGATCTTGCTGAGGGTGACACCAACCAATTCTCCTCTCTCACCCCTGCAGACAGAGCAACCACACGGTGCACATGACCCAAGAGTTCCTGGAATACCAGGCCAACGGGGACGTGAAACAGGGCCCCATTTCTGACAACTACCTCTTTGCACCCAACGATACCGCAGAGCCTTCCTGGGAAGCGGTGGGGATGGAGATGGTGACGGGCCCGCTAGCAACGGACATAAGGCAGTATTTCTACAGGTGCTTTTCCGGGTGGGCCCACAGCACCTGCAAGGCTCAGGAGCGAGTGGGTCAGTGAGCCAGTGTCTTCCCACAGAGTCCCTGTCCCTGTACTTGGGCATGGCTCTGGCACTTGACTAATCACTGATAGCTTCGTGAGAGAATTGCTGTCCTCTCCCCATGCTTTTTTGCATATGCCTGAGCCATCATGTTATGGGTAGCTAAGTCAGAGCATGGGAGAGGGGCTCCCCTACTCCATGAATGGTCCAGGGCCTCCATGAATCTCCACAGGGTCCATTTCCTCCCATTGGGTCTGTATCATAGCTGCCTCTGGGCACCCGGCTTCCTGTATGGAAGAAGGAGCCTCCAGCCAGCCCCCTCCCCCCAGCACTCTCTTCCGTGCCCCTCCCAGGAACATAACAGACCAGGATTACATCTATTCGATCCACACTCGTCTGGCCCATGTGCATCCGAGCCTTGCTGGGGAGCTGCTCTGCCAACGGATAGAGCAGCAGTACCGAGTGGGCCCCCTGGACCTAAACCGTGAGGCCATCCTGAGGACCAGCAGCGACCTAAACAACCAGCAAGTCCTCTACTCCGACAACAATGGCTACCAGATGCAGCGGAGACCCTACAAGGCTTTCAAGAGCAATCCCATCCCCCGGGTATGCCTGTAGCAGCCCCACGATATCCCCAAGCATGCTTCTCCTGACCCTGTTAAGCACCTACTCATAGCAATAGAGGCCCCTGGGGAGAGCTGTTTCAAAGGCTCTGATCAGAATCTGCCCTGGGGGCTCTGCATCCTGGCAGCAACCTGTTTCCTTGCTACCTCCTGGCTTTGTCAGGGGCCGGTTCTTGATGCCATGTGTGTTGAGCACTTAGCAGGGGCCTAGAGTCCCGTCAGTCAGGCTATATGACTCACAAGCAGCTCTGCCACTGTACCTAGGAGACAGCTGGTGTCTGCCTGACCCTGTACTGAGGCTGCCACTGGTTGGCACTTGTGTCTGCAGAATTACTACCCCATGGTACAGTCGGCCTTCATCGAGGATGACAAGAGCAGGCTGCTGCTACTGGCAGAGCGAGCACATGGTGTCTCCAGCCAAGAGAATGGGCAGGTGGAGGTAAGAGAGGCCTGGCTGTCCCCCTGTGGGCCCTCACAGTCATCCACAGCATGGCCAGGTCCAAGGAAGGACCTCAGGTGATTTCTGCAGGTAATGCTCCATCGGCGGCTGTGGAACAACCTGGCCTGGGACCTGAAATACAACCTCACGCTGAATGACACCTCCATTGTCCACCCGGTGCTCTGGCTTCTGCTGGGGCCTAAATCCACCACGACTGCCCTGCACCCGAGGAGTGGGGTGGCTCTGCAGCACAGGCCCGTCGTGTTGTTAAAGGAGCTAGCTGATGAAGAGACGCCCTTTCACAGTGAGCATTACCGCTGCCTAGGACGTGCCCACCAGGACTGGTGGCCTGTAAGAGGCTCCTGCCTCAGGATGCTGCGCAGCTTTGGAGCGGGAAGGGAGTCTGAGTGCTGTCTGTGGCTCCCTCAAGCTTGCTCTGCTAGTCAGTACAGAGAGACTCACGCCTGAGCTACCCCCTCTCTCCCTCAGTCTTCTCCATCTCCTTCCTTGCTGTGTCTTTTTCTTTTTTAACATGACCCTGCAACACCATAGAACTTCAGGTGTTGGAAGCACACCACTTAAAAGATTGGCTGTCTGACTCAGGGTAGGCTATCAATACCCGAGAGTGCTTCCAGTCCAGGGCTGTCTAGCCTTTTGGCTTCTTCTGGCAACATTAGACAGAGAATTGTCGTGGGCACACACATTAAATTCGGGAGTATAGACAACCTGTGGTCCACGGCTTGTGCGAGCATGCGATGTATTTCGTGTGGTGTTGCAAAGTGACTGTCATCTGCAATACCCATGTTTGAGAACTGTAGCCAGTTTCTAAAACAAACAACAAAATCCCCAAACGAGCTCAGCATCTTGAGTGAGTTTATGATCTCACTATGGCTGCATCTGTAGCTGCCCTGGGCCACAGGTTAGACCCCTGCAGAACCTACCTAGCCATAATCTAAAGGCAGTGTCTGTGCTGTGCCTCCCTAGGCCTTCTGTAACAGCCTCATGGCTGTCTTATCTGAGATGGCAGGTCCTGACATGTTGCTTTTTTTTTTTTTTTTTTTTTACATTTATTTATTTTTTATTTATATGAATACACTGTAGGATACACTGTAGGTATCTTCAGACACACCAGAAGAGGGCATCAGACCCCATTACAGATGGTTGTGAGCCACCAGGCAGTTGCTGGGAACTGAATTCAGGACCTCTGGAAGACAAGTCAATGCTCTTAACCGCTGAGCCATCTCTCCAGCCCGACATGTTGCATTTTTAAAGGGTTCTGTGGCGCAGCCTCTGCAGAATGAGGCCTTAGAGAATGCAGCTTCATTCTCACGCCTTCAACTGTGCTTTCTCCCTACTTACCAGAACCCTCCCTCCCAGGCATCAGAAGGCAGGTGGCTGTCACTCATCCCTGCAGGGAATGTCTACTAAACTCTTGCCAAGTGTAATGTTTAGGTGCAGCCTTTGTCCTGCAGGAGTTGTCAGGGTGACTGAAAATGGGTGAGGGACACATCCAGAGAACGTTTGATGGGAGCATACTGCCAAGGGCCTGGCACCTTATGTTTTGGGGAGCATGAGACACCCCACACATACACCTGGGGTTACGAGGGACCAGATGCAGAAATGGAATCTCTGGTTGAGCAGAGCCTGGGGCATTCATTAAGTAAGAGCCAAAGCCAGGCGTGCAAGCCATGCCTGTGATCTCAGCACTTGGAGAGCAGGTACAGCATTGCTGTGTGTTCAAGGCCAGCTTGGTCTAAGCAGTGTGACCTCATCTTGAAAAGGGAAGGGAAGTAGAGAAAGGAAGGGCTGAATGAGAGGGCAGGATGGCTGTGGGTGTCTAGGGAGCAGATATTCCTCAGCAAGGCTTCCACTCGGTCCTCATGCTGCAATCTGCAGATGGCCAGGTGGAGTATGCGCTCCCCCTGGTGGCCAGGACCTTTACTGCAGGCAAAGATTCAGTATGTTTGAGAAGCATATCTTGCTCCCTCCTTCTCTCCCTCCCTCCCTCCTTCCCTCCCTCCCTCTCTCCCTCCCTCCTTACCTCCCTCTCTCCCTCCTTCTGTCTCCTTCTTGAACAGCTGAAAGTCATGCTCTGATGTCCACATACCTCAGGGATGTAACCGAGCTTAAGAGCTAGGACCTCCATAGGCCATCCCCTCGTCTCCATGAGCTGTCTGCCTCCTCCCCCTGAGACAGGGCTATTACCTGTACCTCCTTGGCTATTCTCAGAGAACACCTGTCTCCCACCGGGTGAATCAGATGCCTGTCTCTGTCACATAACACCTGAGATAATCAACTTAAAAGTAAGGGATTTAATTTGGCCCACGGTTTCATGGACTTAGTCTGTGGCCACTTGTCTCTGTTGCTTTTTGGTGGCAGAGTACATCATGGTGGGGAATACAGGGCAGAGAACTGTTCATCTCATGACAGCTAAAAAGCAAAGAAGGGGAGAAAGGGTCTGGAGTCCCAGTGACCTTTACAAGGGCACGATCTAGTGACCTAACTCCCTCCCCTAGGCCTCAACTCCTAAAATAACCCACAGGATGGGGGCAAGGGTTTTAGCACGTGGGAAATAGGAGAGCCAAACCTCACACCATGCAAAAAGAGCTGAGACCCCAACTTTGTAGACCAGACTGAAGCAGTCCTAGGAATAGACCCTATTGGTTCCATCTGAGTCAGGTGACCCATGCCTAGGCCAGTCCATGTGACTTGGGTATGGTGCAAAGGTGGCAGCACCTGTTGAAAGTCGGAGTGGAAGGAGGGGTCAGAGGGCCTCTGTGGTGGTGAGGAAAGGGGGAAGGCTTGCTATGTGAGTGTGAGCCAGCGTGTCCCTCTCTATGCCTTAGTCTCCTCAGCTGGAGTCTGAAATGACCAGGTGACAAGTTCAAGTCCCTCCATAGCTTAAGCTGTATAACAGCAGCTGGATGTGGAGAGAGCAGCTTGCGGGCAGGAAGGGGTAGGACGGGGGCCTGTGGTGTGAACTTCAGCCTCATTGTGCTGTGGATTGCACATGGGTGACTGGGAGATGGCTGGAAGGGGCAGAGGCCCGTGTGGAAAGCTGAACCCCTAAAGGAGTTGGTTCCAAAGCCCCTCTTTACTGTCTGTCTGCCTTGCAGGACCACATAATCCCTGGCCTGTGACATTGCCCCCAAACCTGCACCTGCAGATCCTCAGCATACCGGGCTGGAAGTACGGCAGGAGCCACACCCAGCACCTGAAGAACCTCCAGAGAGGTGAGGCTACCGACCAGGGTGACTCTCTCCGCTAGTACCCCAGGCAGTCCTCACAGCTCTGCCAGGTCCCCTGTCCCCTCATCTGTCACATAGGAGACCAAGGCCTGCAGAGCATTGGAGAGTGAGCAGTCAAGTCAGTGAGCTGGGGCCGGGTGGTCCCAGCCTCTGGCTCCCAGCTCAGGACCAGCCACACCCCTCTGCAGATGGATCTCATTAAGTCCCCAGACAGTGTCCTCGTGCCGCCCTGCTCTCAGGCTGCCCTGTGTTAGGATCTTTGTTAGTCAACCTTTCGTCTCCTGACAAAGCACCTGGGGAAATCAACTCAGGCAGCCAGGGCCAGTGCAAGGAAATAACTCAGGAGACAGGGCTGATCCAGCTCACAGCCATGGAGGTTACAGCCCATTATGGCAGGGACCATGTGGAGAGCAGCAGCTCAGTTCATGATGTAAGCAGAGACAGACTGACAGACAGACAGACAGACAGACAAGTCTGCACTCCCTGCCTTTCTCCTTTACTCTTGTTCTCTACTTGGGCCTCCATGGAAGATGGCGACATTCTTGATAGGTCTTCCCACCTAGGTTGATCCCCTTGGAGGACACTGAGAAAGTGCTGTGCCAATCTCCTGGGTGTCTCTCCATCCAATCAAGCTGTCAATCAAGATCAGCCACCACATGCTTCTTTCAGACAGTCCTCCTGCAGCTCCCAAGTACCTCACTTCCACTCACCTCAGAGCTGGGACAGCCTGGTTGTCAGGAGTTTCATTGGTTCGTTCAGCAGATGCCCCTTCAGGGTGTCAAGGTCCCTGGTTTCTGGGCCCATTAAACAGTGAGGACAGTGAGGAGGGAAACAGACACAGGGAATATGACACCTGCTAGGAAGCGATACAACTCCTGTGCCCACTTTGTGTTGAGGCACATGACCATGACAGTCGTGACCACACCCAACTCCAGAGCGGGCAGGAAGAAATAGGCTGGAGGATTTGAGGACACTGGCATCTGCCCCTGTGACATACTAGAGGTCCAACATTGGCACAGCCCTATCTGGATCCT
This sequence comes from Uromys caudimaculatus, assembly GCA_028551405.1. Lineage (NCBI taxonomy): Eukaryota > Metazoa > Chordata > Mammalia > Rodentia > Muridae > Uromys > Uromys caudimaculatus. The sequence goes on along the minus strand of CM052712.1, from coordinate 28,077,274 downwards.
GCCTCTGCTGCACATGACCCATGTGACCATGGACAACTGACTGTCCCTCTGAGTGACAGCTGCAGGTGTGGGCCATGTTGCCTATCCTGAAGGGAGGCTGAGATACAGAATGGAGTCCAGAGTGTAAAGCACCAGGTAGTCTTGAGCTTGCTTAATGGGGATCCTCACTGCCATGTCTACACCCACAGGCCACCCAGAGAAGCCACAAGCCAACCTGCAACGTGTGCTGCTACGCCTGCGCCACCTGTATGAAGCAGGGGAGCACCCAGTACTGTCTCAGCCTGCAACAGTGGATCTCAAGGTTAACTGCCCATGCTTACCCCACCCCTGACCAGTCAGGCCTCCATGAATGCTCTACCAAGGGGAAGCAGCCCTGTCTGAAGTCCCATCCTTAGTCAGAGGACTGCTGGGCATGTTTATAGATGAGGCATGCTAGACTCCCAACAAATGCTCCCCCTTCAGGGTACATGAGATTTCTTCGCCAGCACCACAGACCACATCTGGTTCTTTCCTGTTTAATTTTGTACTGGGAGTGGGTTTGGGGGAGGGCATGTGGCACACATGCATGTTTGTATGGTGTGCAGACAGGTGCATGCAGGTGTGCGTGCTGTGCACACACATGTGCACATGAGACCAGAACACATTGTCAGGGTGCCACCCTCTGGTTTCTCTACTTTTTGAGACAGGCTCTCCCATTGAATCTGGAGCTCACTGGGTGGCTAGGCTGACCACTGAGCTTTAGAGAACCCCCCCATCTCTGCCCCACGTCCCCAGCACTGTGGTTAAAGACAAGGCAGGCACTTCACCAGCTGAGCATCTCCTCAGTGCACTGAAAAGCCTTTCAAAGCACATGGGCAGTCATCTGTATCATCAGAAAATCACTTCTCTTTTTGAACACCAGTTCTCCCTGGACTTTGTGGGAAAGGTGACTTAGAGAATCTAAGGTCTGTGTCCAGGTACATGAGTGTCAGGCTTCTTCAGTCTCCTGAGGCTCAGCCTCCTACCTGCTAAGCTAGAGAGGTACAAGTTCTTGACTCAAAAGGTGACAGAGAGGCTCTGGGGAAATGGTGTGGGCACCGTGCCTGCCATCTCTCAGGCTTCCGGGCTTCTCCCCATCTAGGGGCCTGTCCCCCATAGGGGCTTGCTCATCCAGCAGACCATCAAGTGAGGCACACAGCCCAAGTCTTAGGTTTCCTTACTTGGAACAGGTTGGCGTCTGCCCTTGCAGATGAAATGAGCCAGGTGTGAGAGGTGCTGAGGCAAAGACCCAGGACCCGCGCCAACATTGGTGGCCACCCTTCTGTTTTGGGTAAGTGGGCTTCCTGGATCTGGGGCATCAACAGAGACCTCCCCTCCCTTTGCTCCTGCCCCTACAGGTTGCACTTAGAGGACTGGGCTCTGTAGTGGCCGTGGAGGAACGCTCGCTCACGGGCACCTGGGATGTGCAGATGCTGCAGCGTTGGCACTGGAGGACAAAGACTGGCCACTTAAAAGGTTTGGGACCCTGGCTATCCCTGCCAGGCTGGGGAATAACACACACCTGTCCTGGGCTGGGTGGCCTTGTGTGGCTACTTTCCCTCTCTGAATCCACAATCGTTGTCAATTACCAGATTAGGTTAAAGCAGCTTTGGGTCAATACCCCTCCTGCCAGGGCTCCACAAAGGTGTCTCTCTCTCTCTGTCTGTCTATATGTCTGTCTGTCTGTCTGTGTTTCTGTGTGTCTGTGTCTGTATCTGTGTGAAAGAGTATTTCAGCCATGCAGGGAGGGAGCAGGCAGCTAAAGATGCTCCCTGCCAAGGCTGGACCTCAAGCCCCCAGCAGGACTTGAATAGGGCTAGTGAGGTCAGGGTAGGTTTTTTGGATGGTCCTACTCAGACCTTAGGTGCTCAGTGCAGCCCCCGCAGGGAAGTCTGGCTGGTGGGCAGTACATTGCCCTTCAGTGTAGCCGCAGGGGAAGCTAGATGTTAAGACCCAATTTATCAGGAGTCCTAGGAGGAGGGGACAGCCAAGGGCCATCACCAGGAGGGAGCCAAAAAAGACTGTAGGAAGCTGTCACGCTCTGAGGGGAGTCCTGGAAGAAGAGCCAAGCAGATAGAATTCCTCTGCCATCCCCAGGCCACCCCGCCTCGCCACCAAGGACACCAGGAGGCTCCATCATCACTGTGTACCCCAAGGAAATCCGGACCTTCTTCATCCACTTCCAGCACTGACATCAATGCCCTAGGGACATGGAACTGGAATCCCCACCCCACCCCCAAAAAAACCAATGAAGATGGACCCAGAGGGAGGAGGGAGCTGCCCATCGGCACCGTGTGGCGGTTGGTGGCCATGTGGAGAGAGGGATAGCTCTTATTTTTTTTTAATAAAAAATTAAGGTCTGGGCTCTTCCTTCCCATGTTCAAGTCAGCCCTCTCCTCTTTTCTCACTTGAGTGACCCCTCCCTCCCTTCCCTCCCTCCTTCCTTCTCTCCCACTCTCAGTTTTTATAAAGAGCCTTTATTTTTCAAAAGTTAACATGAATGAACTATAGAAAATTCAAAGCCAGCAAGAGGAGGGTTGCACATACGGCGTGGCTCACAGCAGACTTTCAGGTCCCATGTGTGAACACGGAATGCCACAGTATGTACCTGAGGTGTATGTACATTGTGTGTCTGTCATGCCTCCCACGCATTTACCGATCCAAACCCCCATTATATGAATATTTTAATGACCAAGAATACACTTCACCAATCCTGACTGTTTTATAGAAAAAAAAATCTGGCCTCAGACTTTCGGTGTAGCAAAGACATTGGCTACAGTACTGGCAGAGTAGACTAACCTCCTGCTCTGTGTAGGCCCAGAGTACACGGTATGATGTTATTAAGAGTATCCAGCACCATGTTCATACTGTTAACAATGCTGCAGGGGGGTGCACACCTGCAATCTTAGCACTGGGGAGATGGACACAGGATTATGAGTTCCAGGCTGGCCTGAGCTACAGAGCAAAACTCTGTCTTAAAAAAAAAAAGCAGTTCTGGGGAAGAAGGCTGGCGGAGTATTTGCCTAGTATCCACAGGTCCTGAATTCCGTCCCTAGCACTCCTTAAGTTAGGTATGGCTGTGCAACCCTGTAATCCTAGCTCTTGGGAGATGGGGACAAGAGGCTCAGAAGTCCAAGTCATCCTGAGCTACATAGCTAGTTCCAGGCCACCCTGGGATACACGAGACACTGCTTCAAAACAGTACACACACAATCCTTGGTAACGCTAGTGAGAAGGCCAGGTGCACCAAGTCGACTCCGGCATCTTTGTAGTGCAGCCGAGAATGCTGCCCAGGGCTGGGTTTGAGTTGCTCACCAGTGCTTGCCACTGCCTGTGTGAGACCCTAGGCTATTCATAGCACTGCCCGACCCTCACTGCCCACCCCTTCAGTATAGTCCATCCAAGTCTATCTTTCCTGAGTACTCTGTTCTGACTTCTGCCACACGCTGTACATCCAGGCACGCTGTTTGGTATTACCATACCAGGCTCCACATGTATCTGTCCTCTTAGTAAGAAACATGCTTGGGCCAGGGAGTGGTGGCGCACGCCTTTAATCCCAGCGTTTGGGAGGCAGAGGCAAGTGTATCTCTGAGTTCAAGACCAGCCTGATCCACAGATCAAGTTCCAGGATAGGGCTACACAGAAACCCTCTCTCAAAACAAAACAAAGGAGGGGGAGAAAGAAGAAAATAAAAAGACACAGATGCCTGAATATCAGTCCCCAACTCCCCCTAACGTCCCCGTGGAATACTCAAAGCCTAGGTGCTTCCGAGTAGAGTGAGTCGCTACAGTGAACATAGGCTCTGTGTCTGGAAGTGGATGGAAGGCCGGGGTTATGCTCTAGAACAGCATACATGCAGAGTGCTGGCAAGGAGCCCTAGCACCCTCCACTGGCTCCCTTCTCCACTCAGCACCCAGCACAACCCCTCGTGGCTCCTCTCACAGAAGTCCCTCCTAAGGACTAGAAAGATGTTTGCCCAGGGATCAAATACGTGCCTCAGGCATTAGGACCTGCTTAGCCTTCCGTACCCAGCGTGGGTAGGGCAGTTACACACAGTACCTCCACGGCCAACACTCTTCCTCCTGTGACCCTGTCACTCGGGGAGCAATCAATACCCTAAGAGGCAGGTATTGACAACTGTTGTCCCAAAGAACAACTGTGAAAGCGAAAACTTCTGGTTTCTTTGGAAAGTCAATTATGTCAAATGATGGTTTTCTGGAGTTCACAGGTAAAAAGTTGTCTTGCTAAAGCAGACATGTGAAAGAATGTTTTGCTGAAGCAGACACAGGTGAAAGGATGGTTTGCTATAGCAGACATGTGAAAGGACCTGTGATGTAGGAATATAAACAGGACCCCACAAGCAGTGGGAGAGGAACTTTGGCTTGTTTACTCCACCTTGCTGTTCGTCACTAACAACAGGCATATATTGGTTCACTTTACATTGCGATTGCTGAGCTTCATTTGTGGTAAGGCGAGCCTCGTGGTTTCTTCAGGATTGGACTGCAGCTGCTGGTTCATGCATTGTGTCTGCCTGCCAAGAGGCCTGGACCGCAGCTGCTGGTTCATATTTGGTGTTTGCTATGGGACTGAACTGCTGACAAAGAAGATTGAGCTTGCCCCCAAAGAAATATTGCTAAACAGGTCCACTCCCCTCATATCCTAATAACTTTTCTCTTCCACTACCTCTGGTGGGTAGAGGTCTAGAGAAGTGGCTTAAACGTTTATTAAAATGGGATGCAAAAAATGTATGCCTACACAACTGTCATGGAATCACAAAGCCACCAAACTTGCTGTAGCCTCTGCTGCTGTGCTCAGTAGGGCTGAGCAAACTGCACACAGAAAAGGAAGACTGCAGATTGAAGGGGCTTCTGGAAGTGGGCTGGTGGCTGGAGCAATTCCCTCTCTCTTCTGCCAACCAGGAGCATGCACACACCTATGATGTTTTTGGAGTCTTAACTTTTGTCCACTGGTGATTTTGCAAGGTGACCCTCGTGGATGTTAACACGGTGCTCCCTAGCCACACTGCTCACCATGGCAGTCTCTAGCATCTGGGAAATGCGACGCTGTGAACTAGGACCTGACTGTCCCTTACATCTAGTATGCACAGGGACCAGTAAGGCACCACTCAGTGACACAGGGACATAGCACAGCCACTCTTGTTCTTGCCTCAATGAAAGCCCCAAAACAGCACTCCGCACATCCAAACCTGTGTGCAAATCCCAGTGTATGTGCCTTGTAAGAGGGGGTTTAGCCATCCCCTCTGCCAAAAACCATTTCACTAGAATTTCAACAAAGTGGCAACTACAAAATGTGTTCTGTTCCTGTTTCTGCTTTTAGAAGACCTGGTACTTCGTGTCTCAGAAACCTGAGTGCTTCGAGAAGCACGCACCACCATCGGCATCACGTACAGCAGCCGGGAGAGCACACATGATATGAAAATGCCCCCCACACAGGGCAGCTTACCCATAACCCTCTCCTCTTGGGTCTTCTGCCGCTGTATGAGGCCTCTGATGTCATCGGGCTTTGCTTCCTGGGACTGGGGCATAGCTCTGAGGTGATAGATTTGACTAGCATATGCCAGGTCTTGGCTTCCCTCCCCAGTATCAGAAAGAAGAAAAAGGAAGACAAAAGGAGGAGGAGGAGGAGGAGGAGGAGGAGGAGGAGGAGGAGGAGGAGGAGGGGAGGAGGAGGAGGAGGAGGAGGAGGAGGAGGAGGAGGAGGAGGAGGAGGAGGAGCAACAACAACAACAAGAGGGCAGAAGGAATGAAAGAGGTCCTTTTCGGAAAAGATTTCTCCCATAATTTCTTCTAACAGAGGAAGTCTACAAGTGACCCTTGTGGATAGTGACACATTTCCAGAACATTTCATCTCATCTTAGCAGCATCTTCACCCCTTTGCTGGCCCGGACATTCTGGGGGCACAGAGCAGACTTCAGTTGGCATAACCCTGGCTTCCAGTAAGGCCTGCACATCTCATGCACATGTTGACCACACATTCCTGCCACCACTTGATTGTTGATATTATACATGTGAACATGTCTACATGTGTACCACCATGCCTGGCTTTTCCCTCCTGAGTTTGAACTACTATTCTGCTCAATTCTTCTATTAATTACTTTCTGGGTGTTTGAATTGCTTTTGTTTGGGTTCATTTGCTTGCTTTGAGTCCTTATATTTTGGTGTGAACACTGCAGACAGAAAACGAGATGGTATCTGTGAGTTCCCGTCATGCTTAGGGGCAGCTGTCTCAGCCAACTAGAGCTATATCAAACTACCACAGGCTAGGCTATTTATTTATTTATTTATTTATTTATTTATTTATTTATTTATTTATTTGGTTTTCTGAGACAGGGTTTCTCTGTGTAGCCCTGGCTGTCCTGGAACTCACTCTGTAGACCAGGCTGGCCTCGAACTCAGAAATTCACCTGCCTCTGCCTCCCAAGTGCTGGGATTAAAGGTGTGCACCACCACTGCCTGGTGAGTTTTGGATTTTCAAGTCAGGGTTTCTCTGTGTGGCCCTGGCTGTCCTGGAACTCCTCTGTAGACCAGGCTTGCGCCCACCCTCAATGTCTTTATTTTATCTTTATCTATGTCACCCTAGCTGTCCTGGAACTCACTATGAACACCAAGCTGGTCCTGAACTCACAGCCTGCTTCTGCCTCTTGAGTTCTGGGTTTAAAGGCTTTCTGTTTTTAGTCTTTATTAAGTTTATTTTGTGTGTTTGTACAGTTGTGTGTTGTGTATTCCCAAGTGTAGGGGGCGCACACATCTGTGCCTGCATGAAGAGACCAGAGGAAGGAAGACCCCTGACAACCTGCTCTAGTTTCTGTCATTCTCCACTTATTCCTTTGAAACAGGATCTCTCCTGGACCTGGTGCAGAGCTGGTGGCCAGCAAACCCCAGAAATCCTCCTGCCTCTACCACCCCCCTCTGTCTCCCTACCCCTACACACACACACACACACACACACACACACACACACACACACACACACACACACATACACACACACACACACACACACACACACCTAAAGGAGAGGAGTGTGGTGACCCAGGAAGAAGAATAGGAGTTCAAGGCCATCCTTGGTTATATAGTGAGTTCAGGGTCAGCCTGGGCTAAGAGGCCTACATGAGCAAAAACTTAAAAACAATTCATAACAGGAATAATCATCTCTTAGAATAATAAAAAACATCCAAAATTGTGGAAACATCTGAGTCACATGTCACTGGAATTTAAGGTATTAAAAGCTATCTTAGAAACAAAAGCACTAAGTTCAGTTTCACTTAAAGAACTAAACAGAATTTTTTTTTTACAGGTAGAGAACAGGGCTGGGAAAATGTCTTAATAGGTTAACACTTGTTCTACAAGCTTGCGAATCTGAGTTTGGCCAGGCAGTGGTGGGGCACACCTTTAATCCAGCACTAAAGAGGCAGAGGCAGGCAGATCTCTTAGTTCAGAGTGAGTTCCAGGACAGCCAGGGCTACACAGAGAAACCTGTCTTTAAAAAAAAAAAAAAAGATCTGAGTTTGAATCTCCAACTCCATGTAAAGCCAACACATGTAAGCAGCAATAGCAACAAAAGACAGAGTCAACACAGGCACACACGCATGAGCACCCACGCACGCACGGCTGGTGGGTTACAGAGGGAAAGTGTGACGGCTCAGCAGGTAAGGGCACTTGCTGCCAAGCCTAAAACCTGAGTTTGATCTCTCAGATCCACATGTGGAAGGAAAGAACGAACTGACTCCTGCAAATTACCCTCTACCTCCCATGAACCCAAAAGAGCACAGACACCTCCTCCCCACCCCAGTCTGCACAGAACAAATGTAAAAAAACAAATAGCCAGAAGAAGACAGAACAGAAACGACAGACAGAAAACAAAGCGATGCCCAATGTCCACGTGATGAACACTGCACAGGTATGCTTTATACCCTGTCCACAGAGCACCAAGAGTCATTTGGTCCTGACCCATTTGTGTGTGTGTGAGTGTGTGAGTGTGTGTGTGTGTGTGTGTGTGTGTGAGAGAGAGAGAGAGAGAGAGAGAGAGAGAGAGAGAGAGAGAGAGACCATTTGTGTTAGAGTGAAGAGCAGATGTCTACATAGGTGTCTTCCTCTATTACTCTCCACCTTATTCTTTTGGGGACAAGGTTTCTCCCCTGAATCTGGAGTTCACAATTCAGCTAGACTGGCTGGCCAGCAAGCTTGGGACCCACCCGTATACATGCACATATGCACACATGTGCACACATACACACACACACACCATGTGCTAGGGTTACAGAATGAGCCACTGCCCCCTCTTCACCAAATGGATAACGAGGCTTTGCACTCTGGTCTTTGTGTTTGCACAGTCAGTGTATTATCTCCCAGTCGGGTCCCCAGCCTGGCCCATCCCCTAGTCCCAGCCCAGTCCCCAGCCTGGCCCATCCCCTAGTCCCAGCCCAGTCCCCAGCCTGGCCCATCCCCTAGTCCCAGCCCAGTCCCCAGCCTGGCCCATCCCCTAGTCCCAGCCCAGTC